>LODT01000035.1:0-1200000 GCA_001606155.1 Tieghemostelium lacteum
TACCCTACCCTACCCTACCCTACCCTACCCTACCCTACCCTACCCTACCCTACCCTACCCTACCCTACCCTACCCTACCCTACCCTACCCTACCCTACCCTACCCTACCCTACCCACCTAAACCTATCCTTCACTAACCTACCCTCTCTACAGCGAAATTAGATACAATTCTAATATATGAATAGAATATATAAGCCCTATAACTTTCTCTTAGCTATTGGTACCTAATTCATAGACCACCATAATTTTTTTCAATTTATCTACAGATAGACATTATTTATATGAAAATATTATTATAATTACATTCTTACTTGATAATATTTTATTGATCACTCCCTATTTTCTATTACAAATACTTTTCTCTTATAATATACCCACTTTACTCAAGAAAATTTATACAGATAAATTCATACAGTTAATCTCTATCTGTAGATTATCTGTTTTTTTTATAAATCGAAAATATCTCGTACAAATTACATAGAAAATATACCCTTATTAGTTTGATATTCATGTAAAAATGGTATCTATAACTTTCTATTAGCAATTGGTACTTAATTCCGAGATAATACATTTTTGAAATGTAGATTGTAATATTATTTGTAAGGAAATATTTTTAAAATGAGCTTTTTAAGTAATTATGTTGATGTTATCACACTCCATTTGCTAATATCACCACTTTTCTCTTATAATATACCAATCAATAACCTTATGTATTAGTGTGAAAGCCTTCTGGATATTTATTGTTGTAGGTCACCCCGGGTAACATAATTGTTTGAGGTTGTTGCTTGTTTTTAGAAGGTGTAGGAGATTGAAGGAGGTTGTTGGTGCTCATTGGAAGGTTTTGGAGTTTATTGAAGATTGTTTGTGGTTGTTTGAATGTTTTTGAACATTAGTTTAATCAACATTTATCCAACTATATCATCAAAATATATTTGAAATCTCTTGATGCTGCTCTTGTTTTTGAAATTGAAATCATTTGATCACAATATGAGACAACATCTATTATACAATATCACTTAATATTAATGAAAATATTTCAATATTCATTAATATTAATTAATATAGATCTAATGTTGCTAGTTGAGTTGTTGAATTCAATCTCTGCTGTATTCTAGAGATAATTCCAATACCGAATATAATGAGAAATTGATATATATCTATCAAATCCAACAACTATTAACACCATTCCAATACAATTTTCCAATCAACATATCTATAGTTGATAGGTGAGAAGGATGCATGGCTGAGGAAAAAGATGTTGTTGTTGTTGAATTAGTTGTGAATTGTGGTGATGATGTGATGATGATGATTGTCATCTTCACTACTACTATCAAACTGTGTCTTCTATAACACCTAGAACTGACCACTACGACCCTTCTTCAACTGTTCATCTAATTTCACTTTTTGTTAACTTTTCTTTTTCTCTCGGCTTATGACTCAGAAGTTCTGAACGTGCAATCTGGTAGTATAGATTTTGGTTCATTACATTCAGCCATGCATCCTTCTTTCTCTACAATTTTTAATCTATTCATTTTTCACTTCTCTTTTCATTGCTATCTTCAACTTTTCCTGTGCTATTTGTAAGTTTTACCTGCTTTAAACTCTTGATCTTTATGGTTATAGTGAAAATACTCATATAATATTTCATGATATCACTAGCTGAGTTTTTGAAATAGACCTCTGAATAATACTATTGAATGAATATTGATGTTAGGTCAAACTTTAAATCCGTAAATGCTTTAAATACTTTATGAAAAAAAAAAACAAATTAATATAATTGTAATTATTATATAAAATATTTTATTTATAGTTAATACACTATGGTAATATAATATTGATGACTTTATAAAGATTATAGTAATGATAAAATAATTAATGAAATTATTGTAGTTATTGAATATTTTAATGCAGATGAATCACTGCTGTTATCACCGCCAACTGGTTCAAGTGTTGGTGTTTCGGATGATTCCTCTGATGACTCTGTGGTTGGTGTTGGTGTAATTCTTCTACCTGTAGTTGAAGTACTACTTGTTGTTGTTCTGGATGAGGTACTACTGCTGGTGGTAGTTTTTGGAATAGTGGTTGGTTGTGAAGTTGTTCCAGTGGATGATGAACCAGTTGCAGTTGATGTACCAGTAGCAGTTGATGTACCAGTTGCAGTTGATGTACCAGTAGCTGTTGATGTGCCAGTGGCTGATGTACCAGTAGCTGTTGATGTGCCAGTTGCTGTTGATGTGCCAGTTGCTGTTGATGTGCCAGTTGCTGTTGATGTGCCAGTTGCTGTTGATGTACCAGTTGCTGTTGATGTACCAGTTGCTGTTGATGTGCCAGTTGCTGTTGATGTGCCAGTTGCTGATGATGATCCTGTACCAGTGGCTGAAGATGATCCAGTACCAGTTGCTGAAGATGATCCAGTACCAGTTGCTGAAGATGAACCTGTACCAGTTGCTGATGATGATCCAGTACCAGTTGCTGATGATGATCCAGTGGCTGAAGATGATCCAGTGGCTGAAGATGAACCTGTACCAGTTGCTGATGATGATCCAGTACCAGTTGCTGATGATGATCCAGTGGCTGAAGATGAACCTGTACCAGTTGCTGATGATGAACCTGTACCAGTGGCTGATGATGAACCTGTACCAGTGGCTGAGGAGCTACCAGTTGGGCCTACTGTAGATGGACCAGTGGCTGATGATGATCCAGTGGCTGATGATGATCCTGTACCAGTTGCTGATGTTGATCCAGTGGCTGAAGATGAACCTGTACCAGTTGCTGATGATGATCCTGTACCAGTGGCTGATGATGATCCAGTACCAGTTGCTGAAGATGAACCTGTACCAGTGGCTGAAGATGAACCTGTACCAGTTGCTGATGATGATCCAGTGGCTGAAGATGAACCTGTACCAGTTGCTGATGATGATCCTGTACCAGTGGCTGAGGAGCTACCAGTTGGGCCTACTGTAGATGGGCCAGTTGCTGAAGATGATCCTGTACCAGTGGCTGATGATGATCCTGTACCAGTGGCTGATGATGATCCAGTACCAGTTGCTGATGATGATCCAGTACCAGAAGAAGAGTGTCCAGAACTAGATGAACCAGAACCAGTTGCTGATGATCCTGTTCCAGAAGAGTGTCCAGAACTAGAAGATGAGCCAGTACCAGTTGCTGATGAACTACCAGTTGCAGAAGAGCTACCAGTTGGGCCTACTGTAGATGGACCAGTACCAGTGGCTGATGATGATCCAGATGATGATCCAGATGATGATCCAGATGATGATCCAGTACCAGAAGAAGAGTGTCCAGAGCTAGAAGAAGAGGAGCCAGAACCAGTAGCAGAAGATGATGAAGAAGAATGACCAGAAGAATGATGAGTAGAAGAGTAAGTACTAGCACTAGTAGAATCATGGTCAGTATCAGTATCAGTATTTGTATAATCAGAATCACTACCATTATCGATACAATCTTCAGGGGTCCAAGGTTTACCACCACACTGATTGTTGATTGTCAAAAATCTTAAAGAACCATGATCAGGATAGGAATAAGTTCTCTTACCAACAATGAATAAGAATTTATATTTATCACAAGCTATATAGTTTCTTAGTGGATAATGGAAAACCATATTATTTTCAGTTTCATTACAATTTCCTTGATAGAGTAATTTCATATTGAAATGTTTACCATTACCAAGAATGACCATAGCACGATCAGGTTTACGATCACCATTCCAAGTTGCAATAAAAGAAGCCTTATTTGAACTTGGTTCAAAGTAATGAGAAGCTGATACGATTGGGTTATCTTGTTTCAATGGGCAATGACAATAGGCAGTTGACATATCTTGAGTCCAATATCCATTATAATAACCAAAACCACAAGATTGAAATTCTTTGGCAGTTAGAATATTTCTGTGAATAAGTTCAACATTATCATCTTTACAATAATAATTATCACTTTTTGGAGACTCACAAATCCAATTGTTTATCATATCGAGACCAGTAAATTCATTACGACCAATGTTCTCAGAGATTTTACCACTACAGGTTTCCCAACGTTTATATCTCTGTGATTGCATTGTACCATTACAGTCATCCAATGTAAAACAATGGTTATCCAACATATCTAATGTATGTGATCTTGCCATTCTATTTAATTCATTGTCATAGTAGACTTGGGATGTTGGGTTATGTTTAACCAAAACATTATCCAGATTTTCATAGTAATCCTTCATAAAGTATTCTTTATATTTTTGTGGGTTAACTCTTAGTGCATTTAAAATTACATGTCCCTCTCTTTCCATCCAATTTGGGTGACCTATTAATATATTAAAAGTATTACTAACAAAATTCCACCTTTATTTTAATTTTTTTTGAATACGCACCTGTTGAATCAGTTTCACCATATGAATAAACTTTATTTATTAATACAAATAAAGCAAAAATTATAATTAATTTAGGCTTCTATTTTGTTTCTAATTTTGTTTTTGTTGTTGTTGTTGTTGTTATTGTTATTGTTATTGTTGTTATTGTTATTGTTATTGTTGTTATTGTTATTGTTATTGTTGTTATTGGATTTAATAAAATAGAATAAAAGAAAATTTGAATTTAAATGTTTTATCTCTTGAAGAGATATTAATTATTACTTAAATTTCATTTTCAATTTCAAGAAATTATCCATTGGTGTGTGGTGTGGTTTCTAATTCACTGCTATGGATATTTTTTCTAGAATTTCTTTATATTTCCACAGTAGATTCACTTTTTCAAAGTTTGAATGATAGCTATAACATTAACACATTTCCATAACAACAATAACAAAATTTCAAAAAAATTTAATTGTAATTTGTAAAATGTGTGTTTGGTGGTAAGACAATAATTATTGAATTTTAACTTAATATCTGGATGTTCTATTGTAATTATCTTTCCTATTAAGGGGAATAATGAAAAGTTTGATGATGGTTTGATGAGAAATGAAAAAAAAAAAAAAAAACTCATTTTGATCACATGGAACCAAATAATAAAAAGATATTTTTAACAGGTAATATCAACAATAAATAGTAATAATAATAATAATAATAATTATAATAAGATAAAATATTAATATTAGTAAAGGTGGTAGTGGATTTTTAGGAAAATATTTAATTGAAAAATTTCTTGGTAGTGGGTACCATGTTAGAGCACTCAGTCGATCAAAAGAATCTTCCAATATAATTACAGAAATCGGTGCTGAAGCAGTTCAATGTAATTTATTTGATTTGGAAGAATTATCTAAAGCCATTAGTGGATGTGAAATTGTAGTACATTGTGCAGCAAAATTAGAAACTAATGCCAACTCGGTTGGGGAACTCTTTAGAGATAATGTTGAGGGGAGTGAAAATCTATATAATCAATGTAAAAAAGAAGGAAGTTCAGTTAGAGTTTTTATATTTATCAGTTCAGAAGGTGTAATTATGAATGGCAAAGATATTACAGATGCCGATGAAAATATTGCCATTAGTGATTTGAAAGAACTAGGATATTACAATCAATCGAAAGCCATTAGTGAACAATATATTTTAAATCAAAGTAAAAAGAGTGAAGTCTCAAAGCAAATGAAATCTATAATTATTAGATTACCACTAGTATGGGGACACGGTGATAATGTATTAGAATACCTATGTAATCTAGGAAATACACTAAGATGGTTTTGGATTGGAGGTGGAAATAATCAACTATCCATTTGTCATGCAGAGAATGCAGCACATGGTATATTGTTAGCCATTGAAAAAGCAGAGAACTCTGAAATATTTTTCCTAACTGATGGTAAATCAGTACAGTATCGTCAATTCTTTACCGATAGATTCATAGCTAAAGGTGTCAGTAAATGGAAATTACACATGTCAATACCAATTTGGATGGCATGGATTACTGTTTTTCTTATGGCAATAGTTTGGAAACTATTTAAACTACGTGGATTACCTCTATTGACAAAAACTGGTCTTATTTATTCTTCAAAAAATTTTACAGTCTCTGATGAAAAGGCTAGATCACTTTTAAACTATCAAAATGTTATAGATTATAAACAAGGTATGAAACAAATAAAAGATGAAAATATAAAAAAGTAATAGTTATATATATGTATATTCTTAAATTTTCGAATACTGTTTAAAGTTCTTGCTCAACAACAAGATTTTCTTGATTTTGTAAAATATTTCTTGCTCTAACAAAGCAGCCATAATTTGGTTGACAACTAAAGTACGATTTACCCTTTACAGATCCATCATTTTTACCTAAAGGTTGATTTAAAATTACACCAACCCAATAACCACTACTGAATTCGGTTTGACCAATAAAAGCAATAATACCGAGTCTAGTTGAACTATCATCTGATTTTACTAAACATTTTTCACCAACTTTTAAATGTGATGGTTCTTGATTATCAGAAATTTCTTGTTGTTCTTTTAATTGTTGTTGTTCTAGTTTTTGTTTTTCCAATTGTTTCTTTACAGTATTTTCTCTCAGATCATATTCAGCATCGGACATTTTAACTTTTTCAGCTTTTGATGTATCTACCAATTCCATTATATATTGATTTGGATCCTTATCTATAATATGAATGTTCATACCATCAACTAATGATAATGAATCTAGTGTCACAGATTCCTCTTGATTTAAATCAATATCTTTTATAATATCTCTGTCTGGACCACTTCTAAATTGTAAATGCATCCATTTAGTGTCTGTACCTGCAAATCTATGTAACTATTCAATATTTTTCAATCAGATATTTATATTCATTATATATAATGTATGCGCACTGTTGAAGTGAGAAGTGACTAACTTTTTCTTTAAATTCTTTAATACTTAGTGTTAATGGAAAATTCTTAAAATTATTTGCTCCTAATAATTGATCAGATAAGACTGAGTGTGTAATTTCAAGTCTAACATTTCCTTCAGGTGCTTTTTGTTTATGTATATTTTGTTCTTCTGTTCCCAAAATATAACTTCTCAAAGCCAACTCATCACTAGATAGATTTTGCATTCTAAATTTTTAAAAAACAAAAAAAAAAATCATGATTTGTTGTGGAGATTCAAGTATAAATTGATTTTTTAAATGTAGAAATTTTCATATTTATTTTCGACATATGGCGGTACAGAGGGTTCTTGTGCTTGATAGTGTGTGACTGGTTGTGCATGTGGCACATAGGGAGTAACTGTAATATTCTCAACATCATTATTATTATTAAAATTATTATACAAATTGGTAGTTGTTGTTATATTTTGTGTTGTTGTATTATTTGATGGTTCCTGATCAAAACTACTACTACTACTACTACTACTATTACTATTCCTATCTTTTTCTAAATTATTATTATTATTAATATTAATAATATTATTATTTTTAGAATATAGATGACTTTCATAATTTATAGGACTCTCTTTTGTTGAATAAGATGGAGTTGTCATTTCTATATTATTATTATTTGATTTAAAAATTTTAATATTATTGTTATTATTATTTTTAAATTTGTTCTTTAACTTTTTATATCTTATAATTAGAGATATAATGATAATGGCAGTAATAGCGGCACCAGCAACAACAACAATAATAGTAGCATATTTAGGCCATTTAGTTGAATCATGTATAAAATAACTATCATCTAAAATAGCAGATAGATGAGGTAAAATTTGATATCTAACACAATATTGAGGAATTGGAGCACAAGGATAATCATCTTGATAACATTGCGAGAAATGATTACAAATCTCTTCATCACAATATAACATTGCACAAGTTTCATTATAGTAAAATGTTGGGTAGTCACTAAATGGTACACAATTATTATCTTCTAAACAGAAGTCTTTAGCTGATTCAGCATTTTTACACTCTGCAGTAAATTTATAGATTGGTTTACATGATTTTGAATCAAAATCACAATATTCAATATATTGTTGACAGGTGATATCAGAATCAGGACCACAAGTACCATTTGTTTTAGAATAGGATAGACATTGGTGGTCACCAATATTTTCATTCCAAGTGCAAGTTACATTATTACTACCAGGATTACAAGCTACACGTTTATATTTATCAGAAAAACCACCACAAAACTTTGATTCTGGTATAGCATATTTATTAGAACATGTTTGTCCCCAACACATACCTGAGATACCACATTCTTCAGAATAGGTACATTCAGCATATCTAATAGTGTATGTCTCACATTCACCATGTCTATTACAATAGGATCTTGGTGGACATTGGTAATTTTGAGAGCATGAATCTGAAAAATCTTTTCCTAAACACGTACTTAATTGACAAAATAGACCTTCAATACATTGTTCAGTTGTGTTACAATTGTAACCATGTTGAACAAAATTATTATTTTGACAAATTTCATCTAGTTGGTTACAAACTAAACCTTGTTGACATTCGTTGTTTTCTTGACAATCTTTTCCTGCTACTTGTGTATTTCTATCAATACAAATGCCATCTTTACATGCTGAATCATAAATACATTCTAATACAATATCATCAGTATTTATATCACATTTTCCATTGATATTTGCACATGACCTATATTCATTAGATGCTTCTACTAATATTGGTACAAATATTTTTTGACTTTTTTCTAATAATAATAGTAGGACAATTAAATATTGAAATTTATAAATAAAATTATAATTCAAATGTATAAAATGAAAGTATAGCATCTCTTAGTTTTAAAAAAAGACTCTACTTGAAATTAGGTTTTCATAAAAAAATAACACACCCTTAACAACGACCTTTCATTTTTAAAAAAAAATTTTTAAAATAAAGAAATCTATGCAATAATAATAATATCTTGATTGATAAATAAATAATTGAAGCTAAATTATTGTCTAAAAAATTTATAAATTTCATTTGATTTGATTAAGGCCTCCGAAGAATTTTCATGAGCTTGTTTTTTGTTTTTAGCCACAGCTGTAAAGGTTAAATGATTTAGAGTGAGAGTAGAATGAAAAGATGGATCATGGTCAGAGGTGTTTGGAACTCTATTTTCTCTAAATAGTAAATTGATTGGTAAACCAATAGTTGACATTCTTTGGCAAAGTTCTTCAACTTCCATTTTAAAGCTACCACTATTTGGTAGTATACGCGGTGGTAAGTGTGTTGGTAGTGTTCCATTAACCAAGTATTCGATTGCCTCACCAAGAAGTATTTCCTGATTTTTAAATAGATCATAAATATATTTATCTTTACTCTTTATAATGGAAAAGAAATGTGAATCTTTTGATCTGAGACGACCACGACTCTGAATGAGAGCAGTAATGGTAGCAGGTGGATCAACTCTAATGACAAGATTACATTCAGGTACATCAAAACCCTCTTCCACAACACTAGTAGAAACAATGACATTACATTGTTCACCGGTTCTAAATTGATCAATAATGTCTTTTTGTCTACGAATGGTCATGCCTTGGTGTCCGACTAAATGATTAGAACGAATAAAAGAGTATTTTTGATGTTTTGCGAGATGATTGAGATATTTGTTTAGGATATCAGCAGAATCTCTAGTTTTTGTAAAGATAACAGCTCTAAAATCCTTTTTTTCAATAGTATTGAATCTTGTTAGAATTTCAACAACTTTTTCCATTTTTGAAACACATTCCATGGAGGCATTAGGGATGCATTGGGTGAATTCCAATAATTTGTCTCTGAGAGCTGAAGGTGAGAGTCTATCAATTTCATATTGAATGAATTGACGTACCTCAGAGGGCATATTATTTTCAAAACTGCCAAAAAACAATGAAGTTCCAAAGGTAATGTGAATATAGATTTTCTCAGAGATTGTATTTAGAAATTCAAAGAGAGTAGTGTGATCTTGTGGTGAGATATTGGGTTTTATATTGGCAGTACCAGGTGGAAATGCATAGATTTCTGGGTAACTATTCTGATCAAATATATCCGATAGGAAACAATTTTCATTTATACGAATATTATAGTAATCCAAAATATTCTTTATAAATTGATAGTACAATGGCTCAAAGCCAATTGGTTCCATATGGATAACTTCACTCTTGTGTGTCTGTAGATAAGGTTCAATACTGTCATTGGATGGTTTAACCAACTGACATTTACTGAGCATTGCCATACGTTTTATATTGATCAGAGTAGCAAAGAAACCATTATTTCCAATTGGACTGGCAGTAAGACCCAATATCTTTGGTGCTTCTCTTATTGTTGGATATTTCTCTCTCATAATGACTGCAAATGGATGATTCTTTACAATATGATGTGCCTCATCAAAAATCAATAGACCATATTCATTCAAATCTATTGCGCCTTCATTTACCTGATTAATTAACAGTGATGAGATGATGACCAATACTTGAAAATCTTTCTTTAAATCTTTACTTTTAAACTTTTCACCAATGGCCTGAAGTGTTTTCAAACCAGTCTCTCTTTCAATAACTCTAGCTTGTTGGTCTACCAATGGAATTCTTTCAACAATAAACAATAATTTTTTGTGTGGATTAAGATATTTCATTCTACTAATTACTAAACAACTGATTAATGTCTTTCCTAAACCAGTTGGTAAGCAAACTATAATATCTGATTCCATTGATTTTTTATACATTTCAACTTGATATTCTCTGGGTGAACTTGTATTCAATTTTGGTACTGGTGAATTAATTTCAAATTTTTGAAATTCTCTATTACCATTAATATTATTATTATTACTACTGTGATTTGAGATGGATAATGAAGATAAACCCACATTATAGAAATCATCAGTATCATTAGGATCCATATCATCAGCTTCAGTTGGTAGAGTAGGTGGTTGTAATAGTTCTTTTTGATATTTTTCAAACATTTTCTTTTTAATAAAACTATCAATTCCAATCTCTAGATAATCTTCACGTGTAATTTCCAATAAAACCAAACCATTAATTTTTAATGATTTAAATGAATCTACAAGACATTCTAACTGGACTGATCTAAGCCATACTAATACTTGATCATTTGACCATTTTTCAATTTCATCCCTTTTTTTTTTAATTAGCATTTGTGTACTACGATTACTGCTGCCTGGGTTACTTGAATTACTTTTACTATTGTCACTAGTATTGCTCTTATTACTATTATAACTAATATTATTACTAGATGCTGTTGTACTATTTATAGAAGATGTGGTAATACTTTTATTATCATGATCATATCTATAATTATTAGTATTATTATTATTATTATTATTATTAAAAAATGTTATTTGATCAAGATTTGGTGATTCTGTAGTGTTAGTCTTGGTGATAGAACTAAAATTGTTATCTTGTTTATCAATACCATCTTCAAAATTTTCATCAATGTATTGTTTTTTGAAATCTCTATGAAATGAATAGCTGTCCATTGTATTATTAAAACCATATGTTGTAGGAATGTCTATATTTGAGTTTTTAGGTGATGTTGTTATTATTTGTTGTTGTTGATATTGCTGATATTGTTGTTGTTGTTGTTGTTGTTGTTGTTGTTGTTGTTGTTGTTGTTGTTGTTGTTGTTGTTGTTGTTGTTGTTGTTCTTGTTGTTTAATATAGTTTAATACCAAACGAGCACAATGTTTTTCAGAATTCCTTTTTTTTAGAGAACCAATCAGAGTTGAATATTTTATTATCATGGATTAATGATGATCTGTGCTCTTTATTGTGTGCTTCCCCCCTATCAGTGGTTTGGTATGTTGGTATTAATTTACCATTTTTCTGAAAGTGTTCCTGTAATTGGTTCTTTTCGGAAGACATTAGAAATTTTACCCACAAGTAATAGAAAAAGAAAAAAAAATCAAAAAAAATCAAAAAAAGTTGCCTAAAGAACAAAAATTATTATCAATTTCAAATTCAAATATTTATTGCAATAAAAAAAAAAGGTTTATAAAAATGTTTTAAAAGATAAATGGCAATTTCAAGTTAAAAGGATAATCCAGTTATTGTTTGGATGGTTGTTGTTGTTGTTGTTGTGGGGCAAAGTTTGGGTACATTGGTTGTTGATGAATAATGAATGGTTGTTGTGGTTGTTGTGGAAAAGTATTCATCATTGGAACTGGAATGTACATATGACCATTCATAAAGATTGGTTGGAGTACATTTGGATTTGGTTGTTGTTGCTGAATTGGTTGTGGTTGTTGAACTGGTAATTGTTGTGCTTGACCTGGGTAAATTGATGAGGATACTTCATATCTCATGATATTTTCGTTGGTTGGTTGTTCAACAATAGTTTCAGCAGATGTAGATTCGCAAGTGCATTCACCAACTTCTACGGAATATTAGGATATAATTGTTAGTAGTGTGTTATGATGTGTAAAAAGTATAGGGAAAGCAATACAAACTCTTTACTAAAATTTTGCAGTAAGTTACATAGTTTCTGAGGGTAATGGCGAATAAGAAAAGGAAAAGAACAGAGGTGATGGCAAATACAATACCAAAACCAATATCATTACCAAAACAGGAGACAGTTGCAACTGATAAAAATACAGAATAAACAAGATAAGTCAATACTGCTGAAATGAAATGCTAAAAAGTATTAAATAGATGATTAATATGTGTTTGTATGTGTTCTTTTCATTTCTTTTTTTTTTAATACATACTAGAATGGTAAAGAATTTAGATTTTGAGATTAAGGCAATTAAACCCAAAAGTGGTCCTAATAGTGTTACCCAACCAGCACCAACTATCAATTGTAAAATGGAAGGTACAATGATAATCAATCTCTTTTTATTAATGTCTTTTTCACGTTGACAAGATTCACATGGTGGTGAAGCAATAATTGTAATTAACTCAGCCTGTGACTCATCACCTACTATAATTTCCTCTTTTGGTTCCTCTGTGGGAAGTGGTTGATATTCATCATCTTTAAATCCCATTCTTAATAGCTTGTTATTTTGTTTTGTTTGTGTTATAAATAAATTTTACAAATTTAATAGATCTATAATAATAAAAAATATATTTGTTGTGTTGCAAAAAAAAGAGAATATTAAATATAAGGGACTAAAAAAAAAAATAAAAAAAAAATAAAAAAAAAAAATAAAAGATTTTTTGATGATTCTTTTCATTGTTTCTTCTAAATCAACAGTGTTGTTTCAAGTTGTATTTGAATTACCTATTACACTTTTAATTTATTTATTTTTAAAAGTGTTTATTATAATAGAATAATATAATTGATTATAATTGTATTTTTTTTTTTAGTTGTTATTTTTTTTAAGTTTAATTGGGATTAATTAATAGATGTTTTACATAATGATACATTTTTCTTTCTTTTCTTTTGTTGGAGGACCTTCTTTTTTATATTTCTCTTTGATTCTTCTGATGATACTGAAAAATACGTTGTCTACATTAATTCTTTCTTTTGAGGAAGCTTCGTAAAAATCACAATTGGGGTAAGAAGCAGCTAATTGTTTACCATCTTGAGTTGATACCTCTCTATGGCTGTCCAAATCAATTTTATTACCAACTAAAACAATTGGGACCTCATCTTCATCTTTTACTCTAAATAACTGTTCGACAATATCTTGTATCTCATAAAAGGTTGATTTTACAATGATACTATATACCAATATAAAACCTTCAGCTGACTTCATATACAGTTCTCTCATTGCAACTAAAACTTCTGAACCTGCTGTATCTAATACCTCTACTGTAACTTGATCACCATCTAATTCCAATGTCTTTTGATAGGTATCCTCTACTGTTGGATCATACTAATGTTTGTAAAAATTTATAGTTAGAATAAAATAATCCAAAAAGATGTTATAACTTAATCAAAAATCATCATACTTTATCTACAAAAATACCTTGAGTGAATTGTACAGTTAATGCAGATTTACCAACACTACCTGCACCCATAACTGCAACAAAAAATTTATTTTTATTAGAATTGGCAGAAGATTTATCTGCCTTTTCTTTGTCTTTTTTACCCATTCCTGTTTATATTTTGATGGTTAAATATGTAATGATAGCAAGAGTAATATTACTAATTTTTTAGATATCTTTTTTGGGCTTATTGTAAAAATTATAAAAAAAAAAAACAAAACTAAAATAATATTTTATTTGAATAATCATTTTGCCGTTATCAAATTTGATTATTTATTATTATTATTATTAATTTCTATCCAACATTTAAAGTTTTAAGTTTTAATACTCGTTTAATCCTATTGTAAAACCTGCTAATCTATTTTTTTTAAAAATTCAATATTTTTATTCCCAATTTTTTTACATGCATTATTAATCAAAATATGAATATTAATGAATGTTCGAATGTTTTAAAAGATATTGAATGGAGAGCCTTAGAAATAAATCAAGGAGAGATCTTCTATGTTAAATTTAAAATTAGCAAAGATAGCTACTATCTCATAATTACAGATTTAATAATGGTTTGGTGGAGGTATTCAAATCCAGAACAAACTGAATTAGATCAAAGTAAATACAACTCTCATTTAGACTCACCAACAGAAAACACTTTAAATCGTTTAAAGGAGAAATTATCAGAAAAGAATCTTGACACAATATATAAATCAACTATACAATCAGTAAGTTATTTAAGAAAATCAACTTTACACTAACAAATTAACTAACAAAGCACAAATAACAATTACCCACATACATTGTGTTATTAAAGAATTTTTATTTACAAATTATAATATCAACCAAAATATCATTTTACACATTCAAATGGGTTTTTGAATTGGAACCAATAGAAAAAGATACCATATTACGTGTTGAATCAAGAAAATCACATTCCATATTCATCAGAGATAACTTTATTATGCCATTAATGTTTGTTCAAAAGCAATTACAATTAAAATCGGATTTGTTATCTGAACAAAAATTATATTTAGAATCTATTGTTAATGATCAAAATTCAAATAGCCCTCAAATTAATAATAATAGTAATACTAAGCAATCAACCACAACACCAGCATCATTATCATCATCATCATCATCATCACAAGCTTCAGAACTTAGAAATTCTTCTACTTTGACATTACCAACATCAACATCACTTGCAATTACAACCGTTCAAAAGAACTCAGAAAAGAGACCACGAAATCACAACATTTTAGGTAAAAAATTATATCACCCAATACTTCAGCAATCATTAGATTTTCCAATGGACTTTGATAAAACTGATCAATTTAATTTAAAAAATCAAATATTTGAACAATATTATAATCATAAATATAATATAACTGATAAAAAACAATCAAATAATGATGATGATGATGATGATGAAAATTCAGATTTAAATACTACTATAGATTATGATTATGATGATAATAATAATAATGATAAAAACGACAAAGATGAAGAACACAAAAACAAACAAAATTCATTATTTTCACTGAAATCTGAACCTACCACCTTGAGTCTAAAATATAAGGGTACTCCACAAAAATCAAAACCAACATTAGTTTATCAATCGACTATTCTTGATGAAAAAAATATAAATAATAATAATAGTATTCTATCAATGAGTGGTTCTAGTATTTCACTCTCACAAGATAAATTAAATTCGCAAGATACTCAATTAGATCTCAATAGTAATGCAATTGAGATTGAAATTAAAAGACGTTCTGAAATTAAAGAAAAAATGGAAGAAAAGAAATTAAAATCAAAGAAAAAGAAAATAAAATTTGTCTAGGCAATCATTTAATTAACAGTAAAGAGAGTGGTTACTGTTTTTATTATTTTGAAATAATTGAGGATTTCTTTTTATATTTTGCTAAAGAATCACTTGCCATTAAATTAAAAATATGTGATTGTGCCTTATTAAAAATAGATTGCAGCTTCTCTTGATCTACACTTGATAACAATTCTAATTGCTCAGGTGAAGCTGTTGACATGGTTAATGAAACTGGTGATGATGTTAATGGTGGTGGTGTTGATGATTCAAATGATCTTGAACTTGATACTGTAATTGAAAAATTATTATTATTATTATTATTATTAATATTATTATTATTATTAATATTAGTATTATTATTATTATTTTGATTATTGTTATTTAATTTTAAAAATGAAGATGAAGAAGAACTAGTGGTAGTTCCATTTGAAGGATTATTAGTGGTTAATGATGGTGATGGTAAAAATTCATTTAATTCTTCTAGAGTTGGTAAATTTTTTGTAAAATCAATAACTTCTTTTTTAACAATATGTGGTACATTAATTTCTGATGTAGAGTCATTAATGATATATTTTTCAAATATTCTATAAAATTCTTTTAGAAGACGTATTTGATCTACTTTTAAAAATTTAAAAGCTTCAACATCTTGCCAAAAAGAGATATTTTCTTCACAGTAGAGGTCAACTCTAAGAAAAATTCTAAAATCCTCACGAAGAGTAGGATTCTGTAGCAGTGCTAATAGTTCAGTAGCATTGGTATTCGTTAAATCAGCACCCTCTTTAAGAAGGTCAGCTAATTTTGTAAAATTTTCTTCAATGGCAATCTGGTAGAGTGGTTTATTATCTTTGGCTAGAGCATTCTTATCAGCGCCATACTGAAGTAGGATAGAGACTAAATCAGCTCTACCCATTCTAACACAATAGTGAAGAGGTGTTTCACCATTCTTATTGGATACATTAACAGTGGCACCATTTTCCAATAAAAGGGTAACCATTTGCTGTGCATTATTAGTGTTAAAGCAAGCTTTATGAAGAGGCGACTCACCATTCTTATTGATAACATTTACATCAACATTCTTTCTAATCAGTAATTCAAAAAGATCTTTGAATTGTTGATTATTGGAACATTTAAATTTCTGACAAAAGTAGTGAAATGGTGTATTGAGATCTCTATTGGTAATGTTCATTTGTAGATCATCTGTTGATAGTAATATCATAAACATTCCAATATCTAGATCATTTAATGAAGAAAAATGGTGTAGACAAGTATATCCATTCTTATCTGGTGTATTTATATCTACTTTTAAATGCCTATAAAAACTGAGTACCAATTCAAATAACTCTACATTATTAGATCTGGCTGCTATTATCAATGGTATCTGATCTAATTCGTCCGGAGATAAAATTAACTTTGCCTTCTTATGATTGGAAAGTAACTTTTTTATCTTTTTAACATTACATTCTTTTATGGATTTATGAAGAACTCTTGAATCACTTTTAAATTCTTCCTCTGTGTAATCACCCAACCCAAAAAAGTTTAACATTCTGCTTTCTCTATTAATTACTAGATTATTATTATATATTTATACCGATTATATATTTATATATTTACTGTTGATTAAATAAATATATATTTATATAAATACTAATGTTACAATAAAAAAAAAAATATTAAAAAAAACAATGAATGTTTTTAAGTTCTTCTTTTAAGTTAATTCTCTTTCTACTTTGATTATTATAAAATTAGAGTAAGAATAAATGTTGTTGTTGTTGCTATTGTTATTAATAATATTATTATTGGTGTAAGTGGGTTTTGTGTGAGTGTGGTTTGTAAAGAGATTAACCTTATAGCTAAATTTATTATTGTTTTTTGTTCAATGATATATTGTTATTATGGATTAATCCTAGGTGAATGGAGAAAATATTAGGTGTAATGAAAAACACTTGTGGAGCCTTTATAAATCTAAAAAAAAAAAATTCACTTTCAAATCTTTTCAAAAAAATCTAAACGTTGGTTTGATCATGTAAAAAAAAAAAAAAAAAAAAAGTGGATGACAATAAATAAGTGATTTTATTTCTGTTAATAGGCACTAAATATCTATAGATATTTAAAACTTTGAGAAAACTGGTGAATGTGAAGTTTTTGTGGGTCGATTATATACAAACTAGATTATTATATCTAGTTATTGTTTTGGTATTGTTTTTGTTTTTGATATTAGTTGTTGGTGGTTATCTAAAAATTGTTGTGTACATTTCTATCTATTTGATAAAATTTTATGATTACTATTACAATAAAGGTGATTCTTCATATTCATCCATCATATTATAACCAGGGTTAGATTTTGACGATGTCTTCTTTCCTCCTCTAATATGTAACTTGATTGCAACTTTATTCCACAACCATTTAACAATATTTTTAAAATTTAGATTTAAATATTGCACTTTTTTTTCAATGAAATTAAAGAAGTTGATTTTCTTTAATTATTTATCTCTATGGAACCTATATAAAATTTTTTAAAATAAAAAAAAAAAAATAAATCGACTTTAAAATTGTTAAATTTTTTTTTTGAAATTGTGGAATATCAATATTTTGAAATAAGGTCACATTTTGATAATTTATAATGCTGAAATAATTTAATCAAAATATAATTTATCACTTATTTTTCTGCGCGTGAGAATAATTCAATATTGAAATTTTGTAAATAATTTTAATTTACCCAATATTTTTTTACCAATTTAATAGTTAATGATTTATGATACTTTAGTAAAATCAAAGTTGCTTCACCAAAAAAAAATAGAGTAAATTAAAATTGATGATAGTCAAAAATTCTAAATAAAATAAAAAAAATAAATTCATTTAATAATTAACCAAAATTTATTCTCTAATTTATAAATTTATTTTTGATTTATAAAAATTTAATCATTTGCAATGGACACTTGAAAGAAATATTCCAAAAAAGAAACTGACCGATTTCTTTTCCGTTGTGATTTATTTTTTGTTTTTTTTTTTTTTTTATATTTATATGTTTCTATAATTTAGATTTTTTTAACATACAAAAGTAGAGTATACATATACATTATTTAATTTCTATATCGTATTGTTTTGATATTTATTGAAGTTATCACACTACCCACTTGGTAATAACTTTTCAAAACATTTTAAATCAAAATAACACACCCCCAAACAAACACACTGCTTGAAAATATATATAATTTTAGATTTAGCATATTTTAATTTAATTATTTAGAAGATTATAAGCAAAAGGGAAGATTTAATTTATATATTTTCACTATTATTATCTTTGTGGATAATAATAATAATAATTAAAAGGTAGATAAAAAAAAAGAGAATTGTGTTTAAAAAAAGGGGGAAATATTAGATATTAAAGATTAATTCTTTATTTGTTATTTGTTTAAGATCAAAAGTTTATTGGTAGCAAATAATTTAGATGTATATTCAATATTCTTTACCTCAACAAAATTCAATTTCACGGAGAATTTTAGAGAGTGATTCATCATAATCAATACTTTTACTCTCTTTTTTTTTCCCTCCTTAGTAAATACATATATTTATATAACACTTTGTGGTTTAGTCTTTTTGAGAGGATATTTTAATTTATTATTTATTTTTAACAATATACATCACTGTTTAATAACATAATATTAACTTTAATTAACAAAAAAAAAAAAAAACCAGTCTTTTTTATTTTGACTAGTTCTCTTTCAAATAGAAATAGCAGCATCTCTTCAATAACAATTATTATTGGTTTTTTTTTTTTAGATTTTTAATATCATCAACAACCAACACAGCAGTGTGCAAATCAAAAAATAACTAGTATTTTTTTTTTTTTTTTTGGTAACAAGATTTGCATAAAAAGTTTATAGATATAAAGATATTTTTATGGATCCTCTCCCATGCATAAATAATATTGATAAAATGCGTGATGAATCTACTTTAAGCAATAGTATCACCAATTCTGGTGGTATGAATGAAAACAAAATTAAAAAATCAGGTGATAAAATAGAACAACAACAGCAGCAGGATGCTATACCAAGTACAGATGATCAAACAACAGAGGTATTAGAGGAGGAACCAAGAAATCTTTTAATTTCATTATTATCCGAGTTAAAGATTGGGGTTGATCTTTCAAAAGTACCATTACCAACATTTATATTGGAACCTCGATCATTGTTAGAAAAATTTACAGATTTTATGATACATGGTGACTTGTTATGTGGTGTCAGTAAACTACAAGATCCATTAGATAGAATACATCAAATTACTAAATGGTATCTCTCTGGATTCTATTTTCGTCCAAAAGGTGTAAAAAAACCATATAACCCCATTCTAGGTGAGATATTTAGATCTAGATGGGATTTTGGAACAAATAGTAATAATAATAGTAGTAGTAGTAGTAGTAGTAGTAGTAATGGTAATGGTAATAATAATGAGGGAACAACAGCATTTTTAGTAGCAGAACAAATTAGTCATCATCCACCAGTAAGTTGTGTATATATATCCAATAGAAAAGATGGATATACCATGAGTGGAATTATAAATCCACGATCGAAATTCCTTGGAACTTCAATGGCAGTAATTGTTGATGGATCAATTACACTAACGTTGCACGAGCACCAGGAAGAATATGTAATCACATTTCCCACCGCCTATGCAAGGGGAATACTTTTTGGAACACTGCTCACAGAAATCTGTGGAAGTACAAGCATCACCTGTAAAAATACTCAATACAAAACTGAATTGGATTTCAAATCTAAACCATTCTTTGGCGGTGAATACAATGTAGTCACTGGTAAAATTAAAAAAAAATCAGAGACATTTTACCAATTCTCTGGAAAATGGGATGATAGAATAGATATTACCAATACCAAAAAAAAGACAACTGAAACATTCTGGGATGTATCTGCCCAAAAGAGAACACCACGTATTGTTAGAGCTCTTCAAGATCAGGTAGAAAATGAATCTCAAAGACTTTGGCAAAAAGTCACTCAAGCAATCATTAAAAAGGATCAAAAAGAGGCTACTGTGGAAAAGAATCGTTTAGAGGATGAACAAAGAAAGTCAGTTCGTCAGAGAAAAGAACAAAATATTGATTGGGAACCAAAATATTTCAAAAAGGTTGGTGATCAATGGGTTTATAAATATTCAAATACTTCTTTATATTCTCCTTCTGAGCCTATTGAAATTGAAGAAAATGGTATTATTCAATTTAAAAATTCTTCTTCTTCATCCTCATCCTTTTCCTCTCCTTCTTCTTCTCCAAATGGTGCCAACTCTCCAAAATAATAGAAATACTTCACAGTTATACACATTTAAATTATATATAAATAGAATAGAATTCTTTTTTTTTAATTAAAAAAAACCCCAAACATTACGAGATTCCTCTCCTTTGTTACAATGAATAAAAGGATTAATTCAAAATTTGAATTTAATGTATCAATCTCCACTATTTTTTGACCTGTAGTTATAACTAGCAATAAGCTAGTACTACGTTTATTGAGAGGTATTATCTATTAAAATTGTATTGTGGTATTTATCGTATGTTTTTATCAATAAAATGGTTATTGAAAAAAGTTCGATCTTTTGATTTTTGTATTAGGATTGGATTTGTTGAGAGTAATCTGAATTAAGTTACAGAGTTGGCCTACTCTGTCCAGTGTATCTAACTTCATATAATTC
The DNA here is from genome assembly GCA_001606155.1 of Tieghemostelium lacteum. NCBI lineage: Eukaryota > Evosea > Eumycetozoa > Dictyosteliales > Raperosteliaceae > Tieghemostelium > Tieghemostelium lacteum. The sequence continues at coordinate 21,319 of LODT01000035.1, forward strand.
AACTGCCACTATGGATTTCCAGCCACACATGTAGATTTCATTCAGCTGCATTTAATTGAGTTGCACTCTATTAAATTTCACAACATCTCTATGCTTCTGACATGCAGGTTCAATTTCTGGTACCATGCACCTGTTTTTAACAAGTTTCCCACCTAGAGATTATTCGGCAGCTCAGACCTTCCCATACCATATTGATTATTTATCAATTACCTTTTTTTTTTGCGATTTGTTTGGTTTTACACTAGTTTCATCAAATCCATTTCACTAATTAAAAATCTATAGATCTCCCCCAATTTATGTAAAGTCATTTAAATCAAATATAAAAAGTTAATCTAAAAACTAATCTTCTTTTTATGGTAGGATTAGGGCAAAAAAACTGCGTTTTTTTTTTTTATTCTTTCAATATTAATATCATAATGTCGAGTAAATCAAAGAATAATAAAAATAAACAAGTTAAACATAGCTCTAGGCATAAAGAAAAAATATTCAATGATGGTGGTGGAGAAAGTGAAAATGATAAAAAACAAATAATAAAAGGTGAAGAAAAACATAGGATAATGGCACAAAGTTATCCCATTAAATTGGTGATGTGGGATTTTGGTCAATGTGATTCAAAAAAATGTACTGGTAGAAAATTAGAGAGATTGGGTTATATAAAATCAATTAATCTTACCAATAAATTTAGAGGTATTGTTTTGACACCATCTGCAAAACAATCTATATGTCCATTGGATAAAGAGATTGTTCAACAACTTGGTATCTCTGTTGTTGATTGCTCTTGGGCAAAATTAGATACAATACCATTTGGAAAGATGAGAGGTGGTCATGATAGATTACTACCATTTCTCATTGCTGCCAACCCTGTAAACTATGGTAAACCTTTTAAATTATCTTGTGTTGAGGCTGTTGCTGCATGTCTCTACATTACTGGTTTTGATCAAGAAGCTCATCAAATTTTAGGTGGTTTTAAATGGGGTCCTTCATTTTATAAAGTGAATAAGGATCTTTTTGAAAAATATTCACAATGTAAATCAAGTGCTGAAGTAGTTCAAGTTCAAAATGATTTCATTGCAAAATGTGAAGAGGAAGCTATTCAAAGAGATAAAGATCGTCTAGAAAATCAAAAATCAATTGAAAATTTAGTAAATGATAGTGATGATGAAAATAATGATAATAATGATGATTTTGGTTTAATTGTAAATCCAAATAGACATTTAAATTTTAATAATGATGAAAATGATGAAGATGAAGATAAAGATGATGATGATGAAGATGATGATGATGACGAAGAAGATGAGGATGGGGAGGATGGTGATGAGGAAGAAGAAGAAGAGGATATTGATGGGAATAAACAAGAAGAAGAGGAAGAGGAAAATGAATCTAATGATGAAGAAGAAGAAGAAGAGGAAAGTAGTGAAGATGAAAAATTAAATTATAAAAAGAAAAAAGAGATACAAAAGAAAAAACAAGAAGAGAGAGTTTTAAAAAAGATGGCAAATCTTAAAGTAAAATAATTATAATAACTAAAGTGATTACATGAAATCTTAAACTGATGAGTCATCTAAAAGCTATAAAAAATTTAATTTTTTTTTTTTAACCTTTTTTTTATTCAGAAAGTGAACAGCATAATGAGATTAAAATATATAATTTCATTAATAGTTTATTTATGTATTATTAAAAATTTTGTTTTATCTTATGAAACAGCAGGTTGGTAAATGAAACACAAAGAATGTTTAATAAAACAAAGAGAGACTAATAATAAATGTTTTTAAAAAAACAATGTAGATGTTGATAATTTAATAAAAGATGGTGATGATTTATTTAAGGGGGGTAAATATGATCAATCATTAGAAAAATTTACTAGTGCAATTGATATGATTGGATCAGATAATGAGAATCAACACATTGTCAACATTCTATTTAAAAGAGCTGGTATCTATCAGATTAAAGGTAAAAATATATTAGCATTATCAGATGTAAACAGAGCTATAGAGATAAACCCAACCAATTTTCATGCAAAAATTAAGCGAGCTAAAATACAAACATCATTAGGAAGATTTCAACAGGCTATTGAGGAGTACGAAAATATTCTCAAAACAAAACCTGATAATAGTATGGTAAAAAAATCATTAGACGAGGTTAAATCCTATGAAAAGTCACTATCAGAGGCCAAAGAACTAATAGAATCAAAGAAATATCAAGAGTCAATAGTCATACTCACAAAGATACTTGAAAAGATTTCAGATCTAAAAGAGGCACGTCTACTTCGTTGCCAATGTAACTATTACCTTGGTGAATATAGAAAGGCAATGGATGATACCATGTCAATTTTAAAATCTGAACCAACTTCTATTGATGCACTCTATTGGAGAGGTCGTTCATTCTTTAGTTTTGGTGAAAAAGATGCTGCAATGAGATTCTTAAAAGAAGCTTTAAAATTTGATCCTGAAAATCAAAAGAGTAAAGATATGATTCAACTCATTGCAAAGTTTGAAAAATCTAGTGCCAATGCCCAAGAATTATTCAACCAACAGAGATATGATGATGCACTCGGCCAAGTAAACCAAGCATTGGATATTGAACCAAAGAATCCAACATTTTCACCTGGTCTCCTGGTGTTGAAATGTAAAATCCTTTTAAAACTTAAAAAGGCAAAGGATTCAATTCAAGCCTGCTCTTTGGCAATTGAACTGGATGACCAAAATGTTGATGCCTATCTAAACAGAGGTGAGGCCTGGATGTTTGAAGAAGACTACCAAAAGGCTCTTAATGATTTCAATAAGGCCAAGGAATATAGACCCAATGATGGAACTATTCATGAGGCAATAAGAAGAGCTACTAAGGCCCAAAAAATGGAAGCTAGAAAAGATTATTATAAGATTTTAGGTGTAACCAAGAGTGCAACTGAGGGTGAAATCAAAAAAGCCTTTAAAACTTTAGCCAGAACTAATCATCCTGATAAAGTACCAACTGAAGAACGTGAAATGGCTGAAAAGAGATATATGGATATCAATGAGGCTTATGAAGTTTTATCTGATCAAGAGAAACGTGATAAATATGATCGTGGTGAGGATTTACAAGAGATGCACCAAGGACATCATGGTGGTGGTTTCCCTTTTAATCCATTTGGTGGTGGTTTTGGCCAACAACATCATGGTTTTGGTGGTCAACAAGGTGGTGGTGGCTTCCATTACACATTTAATTTTGGTTAATAAAAATGTTTATTATATATAAAATTATGAAAAAGATTTATTTCAAAAGATATAAATGAAGAAAAATAGGTTTAAACACCTATTGTTGTGGTTTTTCAATTGTTGGATAAAATGATTTATCAGACATTAGAGATATAACGGTATCATCTTCGGTTTGATCAAAATCCTGATAAAAACATCCAACTGCCTCAAAAATTTTTGGAGTATATAAACATTCAATGTGTGAAACATCACCACTAGATTTCAATTCTTTTAATGCGTCTTTTGGGGCTACAGGTACAGCTACAATAATTTCTTTTGGATTTTTTACTTTAATACTTGCAATTGCAGCTTTAATAGTTGAACCTGTTGCAATTCCATCTTTGGAAAAAAATTTTCAAATGTGTAAGTATGGTAAAAATAGAAAAACTATAGTTTATAAATTGGTGAAATCATACCATCTACTAGTATAATGATTTTATTTGTGAAAGCAGTTGGTGGTCTATCACATCTATAGATTTTTTGTCTTCGTATAGATTCATCTCTTTGTTTTTTCATTTCTGATTCTAAATAATCTGAAGGTATATTGATAGCTCTAATAACCTCATCGTTTAGGTAACCATCGCCATTCTCTGCAATAGCGCCTATTGCATATTCCTTATTGAATGGTGCCCCAATTTTTCGAGGTGCTACAATATCCAATGGCAAAGATAACTCTTTACAAACTTGATAGGCCACAGGTACTCCACCTCTAGGTAGTGCAACAATAATTGTATCTGAACTACGACCTTTAAATTGATTTAATGCCTGTGCTAATTTTTGACCTGCATCTTCTCTATTTAAAAATTTTGAAAGTCTATTACTAATAAACATGTTTCTGGTGAACTTGAGAAATTTAAAAAAAAAATAAAATTTTTTTTCTGTTCTCCAGATACTTGAAAGTTTAATTACCTCTTAAAGATTTGAATCCAAATAGGGACACTTTAAGTTCTTTTCTTTTGATAATGTTAAATGTTATAAATGATTGTTCAAAATGAATTGACAATTATAACTAATGTATATTAGTCAATTGAGTTTGTTTGAGGTTTAGCATTTTTAACCTACATGAAATTTGAGTTTGAATAACTACTTTTGAATTTTTGGAGATGCTGAAGGTGAGGATGTAAAATAATGACGAAGTCTTGGTGAATTTATATTAAAACTATTTCTTCTCTGCCTAAGATATTGTGTTGCATCTCTATGATATGGCGCTAAATTTACAATTAATACCATTGATATAAATATTAAAAAGAGTGTTTCACAAATGGACAATGGTGAGAAGTATGATATTGACACTATTAATGCCAAAAATATAAATGTAACCATTTATTAAAGATATATTAATTAAAATGTGTGTGAAATGACAACAAATAAAAAAATTAAAAAATAACAAAAAAATTAAAAAAAACTCAAATTTTCAATTTTTATTAAATTATGATTTGATACCTTTTTAATTATCTTTATTTGAAGGATTTTTCATGTGATAACTTATCCAATTTGAAAAAAAAGCGGAGGCATCAAAATCTGGTTCACCATAGAGCTGTGAGAGGTTAATTTCAACTTTTGTGGTACCAGGTATGACTTTACTTGCTTCTAGAATCTTTTTTTGATGTCTCAATTGGGTGAGAAGCGTTTCATCAGCGGGTTCAGATTTCCATTTGGATAGGATAGATTCAGCCTTGTTTACGGCATTTATAGCTTTTGAAGGTTCAGCAGCATTTACATAGATAGTTGCCAACTTTGTCCATTCTCTACCAAGTTCTGCAAAGTGAGTGTGACCATAACGATTCTTTAATACACTGACAACCTTTTCAGCATTGGGTACAGCTTGTTTATAATTATCAGTAGTGACATAGTAACGAGCTAGTAAGTCATAGACTTCACCAATTTTTAGAGAGTTTTCTTTGTAAATTTGAGAACGAATCTCCAAACATTTACTGAGCATTTCTTGAGTGTCTTTAGTTACTCTATCATCCATCATTGTTTTTGATGCCATATTAAATAGTGAATTTGCCATTACACTAATACTAGTTAGCATAAATAAATCGTCACTGGTCAGTTCATAATCACATTTTGAACAAATAAATGTTCTACCTTCATAGTCTTCAAATGTAGTCTTATTGTTGATTGCATAGGTTTCATTGGACTTGTTGGCAGCTCTCTTATAGACTCTACTATTTGGATTGTAAAGTTTAGATTCATCAATTTTTTCCATTAGAGTACCACTACATTTTGCATCTTTGGCTAAACCAGATGACTGAGTAGGTAGTGCTGAACATTGTAATGGATTTGGAGTTCTTTTCTCTCTACATGCATTACATTCACATGTAAAGAAATATCTTTCTTTTAGTGCACGTATACGTTCATACAATTCCTCTTGATAGTAATGACAATTGGCATAGCATGTAGATATTTCACCACCTTTACTAATATCCTTTAATGCTTTTACTCTAATGGTATTACCAACAAATTGTACTGTAGTATTACTATCACATGAATGATTTAGAAAATTAAATAATGAAAATATTCCATAATATATATTAATCTTTAAAATTGGTAATGTACCATCTCCATGATGATTATTATGATTGTGATCGTTATTATTATTATTATTATTATTATTATTATTATTATTATAATGTTGATGATGTTGATGATGATAATATAAATGATGATGTGATAATAATTCAGAAGATGGTAAATAGCTAACTTCATTGGCAGATAAATAGGTTGATAGTTGACAAAAATGTCTAACCAAAATTGGTAATGATACATCAGATTTTTGTATATTTAATTCCTGATGGAATCTTGAAAGAAATCTTTCAATTACTAAACATTCTAAAATGGCATCAACCAATTTCTTACTTGAATGATCCGAAAAATGTGGATCATAACTATAAATGGTTTGATATTTACTCTGATATAGATTATAACTAACAATCTCTTGTATTGTTGTACCATGTTGATTATCAATACTCTTAGTTATTGTTTCATTATCAACTTCACTATTTATAGTTTCAAATGATGAATCTACCTTTGGTATATATCTTTGATCTATATCTGTGAAATCTGTTATTAATTTTTTACTATTATTATTATTATTATTATTATTATTATTATTATTATTATTATTATTATTAATTATTTGTAATTCCTTATTCTTTTTAATTAAAATACGTATTACAATTAAAGATTCAATTGAACAAATTCTAAGGAAACCTTTACCACATTCTAACTTGTGAAATTCCATACTATCTAATTTTAAACATTTATCAGAACAATATTGAGCATCACAACATTTTGGACAAAATATTGGTGAGAATATTTCTTTATAGCATTGGTGACATCTATTTGAAAATTCAATCTTGTTGAGAGCACTGACATAACAACGTTCTTGTATTAGATGAGTACCAGCAGTCAGCAAATCATCAGCTTGTGCTATTCTACCAGAGTATGCAGTGGAGTTTATAAATTTTACACGACTATCTACCAAAGAATGACTGGCCATAGCTCCATGTAGGAATTGGTGAAATTGGTGGCTATTATCTATAGATTCTAGACCATCAGTATCAGGAGATGAGGAGGAAAGGGAATCATCATCCATTACAATTTTTAATTTTGCAATTTTCTCAAGATAGCTGTCAATGGATTGAGTGTCAATGACACCCATACTAGTGACCAATCGATGTGCCTCCAGAAAATCCTTTTTGGCCTTTATATATTTTTTCAGATTAAAATAACATATACCTCTTCGATAGTAAAGTTTATGTATGAGATGATCATCAGCAGCTTTACATTCAATTCCACGAGTTGACTCTTTTGCACCTTCCGCATACTTTTCCAAATTGACCAAGCACAATGATCTATTGGAATAGAGCTGAGATTGAAATTGAGGATCTTTATTCACCTCCATAGAGTACAATCTCAATGCCTCTGAATATAATAGTAGTGCATTTAGATATTGTTTCTTTTGAAACAATTCATTTCCTTTGGTTTTGTAGGTTTTACTATTTTGTTCCCATGTGAATGATGTTCTATTCTGATACTCATACTGTTTTATCAATTGAGTAGTTGAAGAGTTTATAGCCGAATCCATAACCATAGTTCTCTTTTCACCCAACATTGTCAACCAAATTGTCTTTATCAACTCAATCTTTTCATTGACAGAGTTTACTCTTTCAATATTTTTTATCAATATCTCTCTTTGTGAATCTTTTAAATCCAATGTCAGAATTGGTAGAGATCTAGATAGTCCTTTTAATAATTTATAATCATATTGTATAAATATGTTTTGTGTCTTTCCATTTGTACCACTATTTTGTTGTTGTTGTTGTTGTTGTTGTTGTTGTTGTTGTTGTTGTTGTTGTTGTTGTTGTTGATGGTTATGTACTGAATGTGGAGAATGATGATGGTGGTGGTGGTGGTGGTGGCTATGTTGCTGTTGTTGTTGGTGGTGATGGTGATGACTATCAAAATTTGGAGAAGATGAAGTTGCGTTTTTTGTAAATGTAAATGTATGTGAAAAATTATTACCACTACTAGTTGAGTTTATATTATCTTTTTGTGGATTCGAACTATTATTTGAATTCTTTTGTTTTGATTTCTTTTTTTGAGTCATTTATAAATATATATCAGTAGATCTCATATGTTGTGGGGGAGAAAAAAGATGTAAAAATAAAAACAAAAAAAAATCCAAAAAGCATGAAATTACGAATTTAGTGAGAGATTATAATTATTGTCAATTTATTTGACTTATTCCCATATTTTAGAGTCTCTTTTGATATGGGTAATTGCAGATTGAATAAACCAATCAGTAACCTCTTGTACAATTTTAAGTTTTAATTGACGAGAGGTTTTGAAAGGTTTTGAATTATGTTTAGAAAAAATACTTGTATTTACTTTTATGAATAGATGGTACCAAGTTGGAAAAGCCTCATAGGATGATGCATAATCATTGAAAGACACAAGTAAAATTTCTTCTTGAGAAGTTTTAGTATTGGTTACAGAAATGTTATTACCAGTAATAGAAATGGAGAAATTTTCCTCTATTTTCTCTTTAGATACTGGCTTGTTATCATTCATTGTTTTTACAATAAACTCTTGAATTAAATCATCCCTTGTATCTGGGGTCATTGAAGTTAATTGGAATTTAATATGTGGACCATTATGCATTCTATTTCTATTAAACTGATTTGGTATTAATGGTAACAATTGTGATTCAATCTTTTGATAGAAGGTCAATTGTGAGGAATTTTGTGGTACTGGTATAAATTTCCAAAACCATGGCCATGTGTATATATTGTTAGATATTATCCTTTCAAATGGCATTTGAAATTCAATGTCATTTAGAGAGTACAATGATATAATTGACGATTTTCCACTGAATATATCATAGATGAATTTGTTATTATATGAATGTGAAGCCCATTCACCCATAATCTTTTGGAAATTAGTGTAAAAGTAATACTGTAGTACTGGTAGACATCTAATGTATTTATCCACTGAAAAAGCATTTCTAAAGAACTGATTATGATCAATGGGTATATTCTTACAACACAGGTTCTTGTCACCAATTTTCCAAACTATAGTTTGTAGTGCACTTAAACGTGGAGGACTATGATGAGCAGAGTCAAATAGCTTTTTCAAAAAGAACATTGGATCGACTTTCTCCTTTTGTGGTACACCTCTCCAAAAGTTATAGTAAAACTTTATAAATGTATCCGATGCATATACTCTTGGCATGATTAGGTTATTCATATCATCAGCAGAGATGAGATTATATTTTGAAAGAAACTTTAAATTGACAATCTCAATATGCTGAATAGTGAATCTAGTTAGATCAGATGGTATACCTGACAGTTTGGTTACCACCCAATCAACTAGAGTATATACTTTTGATTTAGGTTTAAATAGTGATTTTCCAATGAGTGCTATTGACTCTAAATCACCAACACTTATAAAATAATAGACCCATGGTTGTATTCTATGTGGTAATATCAATTCTTTTTCCAACAAGAATTTAATAAATTCTTTTGGATCTTCATATTGACTTGGAACAGCCTCAAAGGTAAATTCAAACTTGTCACAAGAGATTTTTGTTTTGGAGCCATCAAAATCATTTGAGTAAAAATCTGGGAATTTTACTTGGAATTCATCTCGTTTCTCTAGTAGATATTTTATCATTAGCCTTGAGGTTATATAAAATGCATTGTAATATCTTCTTTGATCAGGGTCATCCAATGTAAGATGTTCACATAGTAGTTCAAACATTGGTATAGATGCTTGTCCCAATGCACATTGGAAAGCCATATCTTCAAATTGTTCTATTCTATCTTTTCTATGTAGCAATAGAGCAGTGGCAATATCATACTGTTTAAATGCAATTGCATAATCAACTATTGAACGTCCTTCAAAACTGATTGTAGCTACCAATTTCACTTGAGATACAATATATAAAAATGTGTGATATTCATAACCCAAGAATCTATTACCCCCATTTTCCATATTGAATTTTCTAAAATTAATATTATCAATTACTAAATGCACTGTTATACTGTGTTTTGATAACTGTTCCAAAACATAAACTACCAATTGATAAGATGCCTTATATAATACTTTTGAAAGCTCTAATGAGCTAAAGTATTTTGGATTCCACATTTCAGATACTAAAATTTCACATACAGCTGGCATATTATTTTTAGAAATCTCACCATACAATAGATTTTGGTAATCAAACTCTACTCCTTTTGGTTTAATGGGATGGTTTGTTTTTGGAGTATGAATTTCATCATTACCGTAATCTAGTTTGTAATAATCACTGTCATTATCATCACCATATATATCCTCATCATATTGATTTTCAATATCAATATCCCCTATCTGGGATGAATTTTGGTTATTATTATTATTATTATTATTATTATTATTATTATTATTATTATTATTATTATTATCATTGTCTATATCATTTTGGGAGGTATTATTATTGATATCAGAGGTATCATTTGACAGTTTAGTAGAAGCAAATTGATTAGGATATTGTTCATTTGGTTCTTCCTCATTGTTATAATTATTATTATAAAGAAGTACTGCGGCATGGGAACTATTGGTGTTATAATATAAAGAAGATTCTAAAATTTTCTTTACTTGTAATGATTTTACCTTTGGTCTCTGAGTAACATGATATAGATGTGGATATTCATCTAATAGATATTGAACTATATCAACACAATCACTAGAAATTGCAAGCTCCAAAGGAACTGAGTGAATTGGGGTAATGATAAGATTGGATTTTGATAGTAGTTTTACCATTTCTAAATGACCAAATTTAGTAGCTTCAATAATTGAACCAACTGTTAATGGTGAAATTAGATTTGGATGATATTCAATGAGAAAACTAATCATTTCCAAATGATTTCTATGTATTGTTACAAATATTGCTTGTTTTGGTATGGAAAGCAACTGAAGTTTACCATATTTAAATAGTCTGAGACTAATTAAAAATTGGAATAATTTAACATGACCATTTTTCACAGCAATAATTAGACTATTCTCACTGATTGGGAATTTATATGGCACTGATAGAAGGAATTCAACAATTTCAATAGAACCACTATTACATGCCAAATCCAATAGAGTTGAACTTTTAGATTTATTATGAATTCTCTTTCTACTGGTATTATAAAATACCTGGTATTCTAAATCGTAGATCTTTCTGAATAGTTTATAATCACTATTACGTTTTAACAGTGATCTTACAGCTTTAAATGACAAGTTAAAACAATAGTTATGAACTCTAGCATGTTCAATTTTATCAGCAATCAAATGGTAGTATCTATTGGATGCTGCCCATGTTGATGTTAACCCTATATCATCATAAAAATAAATTTTTGGTTGTTTTGTTGCTTTTTTATGATAGATCTCTATTCTAAATTTTTGAGTCTTTACATAACTAAATATTTTGTTTTTAATGTATATATTTCTAAATATTGTTAAAAAATTTATTTCCATTATTACCGATTAACAAATATAAAAGTGAAGAAATGAAAATAAAAATTTTTCTGATTTCTTTAAAAATACAATGACAAGATTTTCTAACAAATTTCTATCTATTTGGGCTTTTTAAAGTTCTTTTTATTCATTAGTTTTTTTTATAAATTATCTTTTATGTAAACAAGTTAACAGTCATTCAAAGGATCCTCAACTGGAAAAAACCAATTTTTGTAAAAAAAACCCATCCAATGTCATTTTCAATTAATTGATTCATTTTAAAATTTTTTTTAAACAAATAAAAATTTTTTTATATTACATTCATTATTAATCCATGGAAACAGCAGAATCTTCATATGAAGACGCTTGGTTTGCAAACTCTAAATCAGGTAATGTCACAGATGTTCAACAAATTATTCAATCAAAAAAAGTAAAAGTTGATATGAGTGACCATTTAGGAAATACTGCACTTCACTATGCAGCAAATGCTGGTCACACTGAAGTAGTTCAAGCTTTAATATCTGGTGGTGCAAATCTTAATGCATTAAATAAACATGGTGATACACCATTACATAAAGTATGTTTATATAACTATTAGATAATAACTATAAGTTATATTAATAAAATGTATTTTAGGCTGCAGGTAGAAATAGATTAGAAACTGTTAAACTTTTAGTAAAATTGGGAGCATCAATTGATGCTATAAATGAAGATAAAGAAAAACCAATCGATTTAACTAGTAACCAAGATATTAAATTGGAACTCTTACCAGTTGTTGAAGATATTGATGACGATGATGATGATGATAAAAACAATGATGACGATTATAATAGTGATGATGAAGGTGATGATGCTTAAAATATCAAATTCTGTAAATCTCTCCCACTCACCGATTTATTTATAAAATAAAAAAAAAGAAATATTTGTTGTAATTTTAAATTATTTAAATAATTAATAAATAGTTTTTATTAGGTTAGGGAGGGCTAATCATCCTTCTGAATGACAGATAAAAGATAATCCATTAGGGTGATTATTAGTGGTAGTGTCGTTTGATGGTAAAATAGTTTTATCCCAATAATTAATATTAGCAAGATACCAATTCAATGTTTTCTCTAAACCTTCTTCCCATGTTATATTTTGTCTCCAACCCAATTGTTTTAGTTTTTCAAAATTCAAGTTATATCGATAATCATTAAATGGTCTATCCTGTACAAATTTAATTAGACTTAAAGAATCAAATGGTTTCTCTGGATTTCTACTTTGAAACATTTCTAAAAGTTTTTTGGTCAGGTTGAGGTTACTGATTTCAAAATCTGTTCCTATATTATAAATTTCACCAATTACACCTTTATGTAATATGATATCGAATGCATCAACCATATCACTAACATAAATAAATGATCTCATATTCTTTCCACTTCCATGAATAGTACATGCTTGTCCAGATGATAACAGTGTAATGAATTTTGGTATAATCTTTTCAGGATACTGAAATGGTCCATATACATTATTTCCCCTAGTTATAATAGTCGGTAGTCCAAATGATCTCTGATATGCTTGTACTAATAGTTCAGCAGCAGCCTTACTAGCGCTATAAGGATTAGTTGGTTGTATTCTAGTTAACTTTTCACAAGCTCCTCCATTAGCATTTTGTTGTTGCTGTTCTTTATCAGATATCATTTCACAACCATACACCTCATCTGTACTAACATAGATAAACCTTTTTACATTATGCTTCTTTGAGCATTCTAAAATTACATTGGTACCCATTACATTATTTTCAGTGAATCGAATACTGTTACTAAATGAGTGATCAACATGAGTGTATGCAGCCAAATGCAAAACAACATCAATTTTTTCATTCAAAAAGATGCTATCTAACAATTCAAAATTCAATATATTTCCATGATAGAATTTAAAGTTTCTAGCGCTACTAATTTCACTAATGTTCTTTTGGTTTGAGCTATAATCTAGTTTATCTAATACTATTATATTATAAAATGGGTACTTTTTTGTTAAAAATATTGAAAGATGGGAACCTCTACAAGTTTATTATTTATATAAAGATTGTTAACAGACTATTGTAATGGTGATGATGATTTGATGTGATGAAATGTAAACTTACATAAAACCTAAACCACCAGTTACCAATATATTCATTTTAAATACTAATATACAAACAACATTAAAAAAAAAAAAAAGTAACAAACTTCACCAATTAAACCCTACACATAAATCTAAATAATAATTATAAAAAAAAAAAATTAAAAATAATATTTGTTAAATTTTCTTTTTTCACCACATTCACATTAATTATTTGTTTTTATTTCTGTCAACCTCAATGGTGAAATGAGAAAATGAGTTTTTTGATAACTTTTTGAGAACAACCAAAAATAAGTGAAATTTTGAAACCATCATACACCTGAAAAGCAAAGAATTAGTGAAATTGGGGCTTAGTTTGCCTCAATTAAAAAAACTTGTGAAAAATAGGGCAAATTGCTTATTTTTTAATTATAGTTTTGATTTTTTTATGTGAAAAATTAAATATCAAAAAAAAAAAACCAAAATATCTTCACAATGTTGACGCATCCACATCCAATTTGGTCAAAAGACAAAAAATTAAATTCAAATTTAATCATATAATTAATTTTAATTTAATATATTTTTATCTAAATTTCACTATTTAAACAGTCGATTTTCATTCAATCAATGTATCGATCAACAATAACAAATATTAATAACAAAAAGTTATACAATGAAACTATTAAATTTTTCATTTAAATTGGCACTGGTAATGTATCTATTCATTTTTTGTAATATGACAGTGATGGTATTGGGAGACCTATGTTATGACTGTGTTTCTAATGGACAAAGCTGTGGTACCGATACAGCTACATATAATAATGTCTGTCCTGGTAATTCTCAATGTTCAACCTCTGGTAATTGTACAGCATTAGCAGGTAAAGATCAATCATGTCAACAAGATTCCGATTGTCTACCCTATCTATCGTGTGTGGAGACAACTAGTGGTGGTCCAAAGTTCTGTAGAGTTTTGCATTATCTTTCCAATGGTAAAGTTTGTAATACAAATTCTGAATGCATAGGTCCAAATCCAGTTATTGGTGCTGGTAGTCAATGTGTCGATGGTCATTGTCAGGATATGAGTATATATGGTTGTTACTATGATTACCAATGTTTATATTCACAATATTGTGATGTTTCTACAAAGGATTGTGCTCCCACAGCTGGTATAGGTGCTACTTGTTATAGTAATAATAATTGTTTATCTGGTCTCTGTGATACTAGAAATACAGTTCAAAAGTGTGTTTATAAAAACCAAGGTCAGGTAGATAGCTATTGTGCAGGTGTTGGTTGGTGTGATTTTACACAAAATCTAACATGTATAAATAATATGTGTTCAATTTATACTCCTACTGTACTTCCAACTCAAGATTGTACTGAATCAACTGGTGTTTGTCAATCTGGTCAATATTGTGATTGTGATAGTAAAAGATGTAAATTTTCAATGACACCAACAACTATTCAATGTGCAAACAGTAGCTATGAATTGGATAATTGCGTTTCAACTTATATGTGTATTAAACTTCCACAATTATCATCAAAAACATGTTGGATGGCTAATTGTGGTAGACAGTATTGTCAATATCTAAAGAATTGTAATCAAGGTATTTGTAATAGAGAGTATAATCAATTATCATGTAACACCTATATTGGTGGTGGTGGTAGCAATGTAGGTGGAAGTTCTTCAAGTCAAACTACCAATCCGACTTCATCTTCATCATCACAATCAACAACATCTACAACATCTTCTAATAACAACCCATCCTCATCAATTCAACTATTACCAAGTATTTCATTATCATTATTATTAATTTCAATTATTAACATTGTATTTTAATTTGATATAAATAAAATCAAATCTTTAAATTTCAAATACAAACTTTTGAAATTTCACTTGAATAATAAAAAAAATCAGAATTCCATCAACATAGGTTTCCAAATTTGAATTTAAAAAAGTGAATAAATATATCTAATTTTAAAAAAAAATAACAAAATTGTAAATATAATGTTATTGTTTGAGAAGTGGTTTTATTGTTTTGTTTTTATATTTTAGATTGTTTAATATAATTTAAAGCAGAACCAGCTTTGAACCATTGAATTTGACCTTCATTAAAGGTATGGTTAACAGTGATTTTGAAACTAGCAGAACCGTTAGCTGGTTTAACTTCAAGAGTTAATGGTTTACCAGGGATAAAGTCTTTAAGACCCAAGATGGAGATACGGTCATCACCAGTAATTCTGTCGTAATCTTTTGGATCAGCAAAAGTTAATGGGAGGACACCTTGTTTCTTTAGATTAGTTTCATGGATACGAGCAAATGATTTTACAAGGATAGCTTTACCACCGAGATGTCTTGGTTCCAAAGCAGCATGTTCTCTACTTGAACCTTCACCATAGTTTTCATCACCGATAACTAACCAATTGACACCACGTTTCTTGTAGTCTCTGGCAACCAATGGAACTGGTTGAGTTTCACCAGTGAATTGATTGAGTACTGCATTAGCTTTACCATTCTCAGCATTGATAGCACCAATGAGCATATTATTTGAGATATTATCCAAATGACCTCTGTATTTCAACCATGGACCAGCCATAGAAATGTGATCAGTAGTACATTTACCTTGAACTTTAATGAGAACTTGCATATCAACTAAATCCTTACCATCCCATGGTTTGAATGGTTCGAGTAATTGTAAACGTTGAGATTGTGGGTCGACAACCACTTTACTTGGTGATTTTGATGGTGGTTGATAGGTATCTTCACCTGGAGTGAAACCTTTTGATGGTAATTCATCACCAGTTGGTGGTGTCAATTTAAATTTATTACCATTGGCATCAGTAAGGAAATCAGTTAGTGGATTGAAACTCAAGTCACCTGCCAATGTCAATGCTGTTACAATCTCTGGTGAGGCAACAAAGGCATGAGTCATTGGGTTACTGTCGTTACGACCAGTGAAATTTCTGTTATAACTGGTGATAATGGAGTTCTTTTCACCTTTAGCAATATCTTCTCTCTTCCACTGACCAATGCATGGACCACAAGCGTTAGCTAACACAACACCACCAACATCTTCTAAAACTTTCATTTGACCATCTCTTTCAATGGTAGCTCTAATTTGTTCAGAACCTGGAGTAATTGTGAATTTACTCTTGGCTTTAACACCTTTATCCAAAGCTTGTTTGGCAACTGAAGCTGATCTGGACATATCTTCATAGGAACTGTTAGTACATGAACCAATGAGACCAACTTTCAAATCAGTTGGCCAGCCATTCTTTTTGACAGCTTCAGAGAATTGAGAGAGTGGATGACCTCTATCTGGGGTGAATGGACCATTGACGTATGGTTCCAAGGTATCCAAATTGATTTCAATCAATTGATCATAGTGAGCATTTGGATCAGCTTGTAAGTTGTGTTTGTAAGAGTTGGCATAGTTTGCGATATTATCACGACCAGTTGATTTCAAATAGGTGGCCATTCTGTGATTGTATGGGAAGAGAGAGGTAGTAGCACCAATTTCAGCACCCATATTACAAATGGTGGCCATACCAGTACAAGACATGGATTCAACACCTGGACCAAAGTATTCAACAATGGCACCTGTACCACCTTTAACAGTGAGGATATCAGCAACACGGAGGATAACATCTTTTGGAGATGACCAACCTTTTAGAGAACCAGTTAATTTAACACCAATAATCTTTGGAGCTTTCAACTCCCATGGAATACCAGCCATAACATCGACAGCATCAGCACCACCAACACCAACTGCAACCATACCCAAACCACCAGCATTTGGAGTGTGACTGTCAGTACCAATCATTAAACCACCTGGGAAAGCATAGTTTTCCAACACAATTTGATGAATGATACCTGAACCAGGTTTCCAGAATCCCATACCAAAGTTCTTGGCAGAGCTACTGAGGAAATCATAAACCTCTCTGTTAATATCTTTAGCAGTGCTAAGATCTTCTTTTCCACCCTTGAAAGCTTCAATTAAATGATCACAATGAATGGTAGTTGGTACGGCTGTCTCTGGTAATCCGGCTGACATAAATTGTAAAACTGCCATCTGTGCTGTGGCATCTTGCATTGCAACACGATCTGGGTTCAATTTCAAATAGGTAATACCTCTTTCAACTTTGGTTGAGGTATCAACTAAATGACCATATAAAATCTTTTCTGCCAATGTCAATGGTTTATTGTGATGTAATCTAAATTCTTTAATTTTACGATCCATCTCGTCATATCTAATTGGTTTAGTTGGTTCAAATTTACTCATTGGTGCTTGGTTTGAACCACTTGAGTAATTTCTGATAATATTTAAAACATTACCACTTTTTTTATAAATTCTACCAGTTAACATCATCTATAGACAAATTATTTTTTTTTTTTTTTTTATTTGTTAATTCTTTAATTGTCTTTGAAAATACAACCTACTACTCTCTTTATAGTACTATTACCTACTTTTGATTTTCGAATATATTTATAAAGTCTAAATAATATTTACAAAGATTTTAACTATATATTTAAATATTCAAAGATGATTTGTTTTAAAAAAAAATCTAAAGATATTTTGTATTTATAAATAAATTTTAATATATAAATGAATTGTAGATGATGAAGAAGAGGAATTAGGATTGGGAAAATGAAATGTTAATATCTTTAAAAAAAAAAAAGCAAATCATTTGATGTAATTACCTTTTTGTCTGTGAGTGACAGAATTTTTACAGGTTCGAAAAAAAAAACTAAAAAAAATTTAATTTTTATCTTCATTGATCGATTAATTCGTTACTCACTCACAATTCTGTTGTTCACTTTTTAAATATTTTTATATGTTCATATGTTTATATATGTTTTTATTTTAACCATTGTGAATAATATAAAATTAATAAAAATTTATTAAAATTTCAAAACCTTAGCGCTTGCAAGTGTTGAGATTAAAATTTATATATTTGCAAGAATATAAATTTTGATTGATTGAAGATTTTTAATTAAAATGTTCAGTCAATGAAATTACCAGATCTAAAGAAATTATAAAGAAGATCAGAACACAAATGCTTAAATATTTAATTTTATATTAATATTTCGAAAAAATAAAAAAAAAAAAAAATAAAAAAACGAACGATTTGTGTTTTTTGATTGTTTATTGTACCCTTAAAAATGAAACCAACCAACAACAATAAAGGAAACAACAAATCAAAAAGCAATTTTTCCAAAAAGCATGATAATAGCAAGCCTAAATCTTCATTAAGCAATGGTGATGTTAGAACTAAAACAAAAACCAATAATGTAGACAAGAATGATAATAAAGAAAATAAAGAAGATAATAATAAATTTAACTCTAAAGTTGATAATAAAAATGGGAGCAATAACCATAGTTATAAAAATACTAGAGTAAACAATAAAAATATAAATAGTAACAACAACAACAACAACAACAATAAAAACAAAGATAAAGTAACAACAATAACAAACAAGAAATCAGTAGATGATAATAAAGATAATATTAGCAACAACAAATCAGTTAAAAAAGAAAATGAAGAAATTGAAATTGAATTACCAACAACACCAAAAGGTGCACACTATGCTAGAGCAGAAACACTCTATAAAAAGAAATGTGAATATTATATAGAGGATTTCGAAAAGAATGCTACTAGAGATGACATGTGGAAAGAGAAAATCAAGAGTAGTGGTACTAGTAAAGATAGAATTTCTGCAATTACTTTACTCATTCAAAAAGCACCAATGTACAGACTCTCCTATTTAGATCAATTATTACATTTGGCTGCAAAGAAATCTGAGAGAGATAGAGAGTTAGCTGTAGAGGCTCTTAAAGACCTTTTTATAAATTCACTACTACCAAATTCAAAATTAAAGTATGTTGGGGATAGCTTTTAATAATAGAAGTAGTAATAATATATATATTAATATTTATAAAAATTTTATAGGAAATTAACAGAAAGATTTGGACAAATGGATAAAGCAACTAATGATGAAATTATTCAATGGTATTTTGAAGATTTACTAAAGAGTAGATATCAAGCATTTATTGGATTACTTGAAAAGCTATCAAAGAACTCACAAGCTAGAGTTCGTATGATTTCAGCAGCAACTATTCAATATCTACTACTAAAGAAACCTGAACAAGAAGAAGTTCTCTTACAGTTACTTATCAATAAGATTGGTGATGAGGATGGTTCAAACAGTGAAAAAGTAATTAAATTACTTAATAAACTGCTAGAGGCACATCCAGGTATGACTATTGTAGCCATTAAGGAAATTGAATCATTCTTACACAGACCAAACAATTTACCAAAAGCACAATACAAGGCATTGTATTTCCTCAATAGTCTACAAGTTTTTATTGACAATGATAGAAATACAACCACCACTGAAAAACTTCAATATGCACACAAATTAATTCAAATTTACTTTTCATTTTTCCAAGTCTTAACCAAAAAGAAACCTGTAAATCAAAATCAAGAGAGTTCTGGTGATTCTTCACTCTCTTTGATACTTTTTGGTATTAAAAAAGCTTATGAAATTTCTAAAGATACTTTTAAATTGTAAGTTTGAAACTTCTTCTTCTTCTTCTTCTTTAAATATCTATATATCAATATTAACCATTTGTATTTTAATTTTAAAAAGGGAACCTGAATTAATTAAAGATCTATTCAAAGTTGCTAAAAATAGTACAATTAATAAGACTATTAAAACATTATGTTTAATTTATGAAGTTGCTCAACATCACACTGTATGTATAAACAATCATTCATAACTATTTATTCTTTTTGTTTTTTTATTTAAATTTATATTAATAATTTTAAATATTTATGTTATAAAATAGGACATAAATAATGAATATTTTAAAACATTATTTATGACATTATCAAGATATGAAAGATTATCACAATTTGATCAAACATCATTTTTAAATTTGATATTTAAATCAGTTAAAGGTGATAGTAATACAAGTAGAGGTAAAGCAATTTTAAAGAGATTGTTACAATTTTCAATGTTCCAAAATCCATCATTTGCTATGCAATGTCTGATATTACTTTCAGAGTTAGTCAGTTTGAATGCACAATTTGGAACACTAATTCAAAATGCAGTAAATTTGAGTTCAGATGAAATTGAAAGTAAAGGATATAACCCCTACTACCATGACCCATCTGGTGCAAATGCTGATAACTCTAACATGTGGGAACTTAACTTCTATCAAGACCATTATCATCCAAATATCAGTACCTCAACTCAATCACTATTCAATGAAGAGAAAGTTGATAATAAGGGTAATCCAGCTGCAATGTTTACTCTACATGGTTTCTTGGAGAAATTCGTATTGAGACGTGCAAAGAAAGTTGATGCTGGTCAACAATTTCATATTCCAAAACAATCTGTTAAATCAAAGTATCTAGATGGTAAAGATTCTGATGATGATGATGAAGAAGAAGAGGAAATTGTACAACCTGATGAAAAGTATCTTAGCACTTTTAATAAGATGGCTGGTACTGGTGATAAGAAAAAGAAATCAAAGAAAGATGATTTGGAATTTGTAGATGATGATGATGAAATTGATAGAGTTTTGGGTTTTAAAGCTGAAGATGCTGGAAACCAAGACTCTGATGATGAAGAGGATGATTTCTCTGGTAGTGAATACAGTTATGAAGATCTAAAAGATGAAGATTTTGAAGATGATGATTTAGAACAATCTGAAAAACCAAAGAAATTAGCTAATGCTAAATCAAAGAAGTCTTCAAAAGCTACTCAAGAAGAAGATGATGATGATAATAATGAGGAAGATGATCTAAATGAAGATGATTTACAAGATGATGAAGATCTAGAAGATGAAGATGGTGATGATACTCAATATCCTGATTTTGGTGATGAAGAAGTTGACCCAGAAGATGATGATGAAGAAGTAATGCCAGAAGACGAAGATGATGAAGATATGAACGATCTATTAGGTGATGATTTAGATGATTTAGATGACGATGATGATGATGATGATGATGAAATGTCAAAGAAGTTTAAAAAACAAATGAAATCAGATGGTTTTATGGATGCTGATGATTTTGCTAAAATGTTAGAAACCTCTGGTAAAGATGGATATAGTACCGGTAAAGATAAATCTGATTTCAAAAAATCCAAATCTAACAAATCATCATTTAAAAAACCAACTCAAAACAAAAGAAAGAGATCCACTAAATAAATTATTATTTTAAATATTTTTAGAGGTAATTTATATATTGATTTTTTACAATTCGTCTTTAGTTTTTTCGGATGGTTTTTCAGTTGGGGTTGAAGTTACAGTATTAGATTTATCTTCAGATGTTGCGTTAATATCAGGTAATGGTGTACCTGGGAATTGACATTGTTCGAATTTCTGTAATAAATCATCTAGATCAAAATAATCTTTTAGAGCTTTAATTTTGAAAGCACTGTCATAGTTGATAGTTACAATACCCTTATTTACAAATCTACAATTATTTTTTGTAACAAAAAGAGTTGCTCTCTCGAAAGCTGCATTGTGACCTACAATTTGTGGTACACCAGTAATATAATTTACCATTTGTGAGAAATTTTCCAAAATGAAAGCTTCACATCTACCGTAGATTCTCTTGTGCCCTCCACTAATAACATGCTTACCAACTGGATATTCAACAACACCATCACTTGATAGTGTATCAACCATTTTTCTACAATTGATTGGGAATCCGCTCCAATTATTTTCCCATACTTTTAATTCATCTAAAACTCTTTCTTCAACAGTTTGGTTGGTACTCCTATTCCAAAATATTTGTTAGTTCAAAACTTGCTCTATTATAACAATATAGATTTGATATTTACTTTGAGTAAACAATACAATTTGAAACAATAGATAATAATAAGATAACAGATAATATAAGTTTCATTCTAGTTTTTTTGAATCCTTTGTCGATATATAAAAATGACTCAGCACTATTGTGGTCTCTAACTGAAAAATATAAAAAAAAATAAAAGTTCTTTAACAGATTTGGTCGAAAAAAATATCTTTTGAAATTTCAAATGAGTTTGGTGAATGAAAATTCACAGTGATTCAATTGAATTGGAACTTAATCAATGGTTACCATGTATACATTATTTTTGATGGTGGGTGATTTGTACATTTATTTAAGTGGTGATATTATACATTTGATATTTTTGTAAGGGTATTGTGATTTGTTTAATTGATATCTCTTTTAAGAATATTGTTTACAAATTTTATTATTTGTAAAGTGACCTGATTTATAATCAACACCACATAACCAACAGAATTGGTGTTTACACTATTATAATAAGATTTAAAATTAGTAAAATGCTTGTTATCATCTATCATAAAGAATCATTTAATACACCAACTTTTATACAAGTCATATGGTTACAACCATTGTTCTTTTCAATTAATGCTTTACACTTTGGACACGGTTTAGTGTGTAATTTTGCCCAATCTCTAAATTTGTTTTCAGATTGATCATTTTCTTTTTTCCAATCTTGATATTGTTCACAAGTGATATCAGCATGCCATTCCTCTCTACAATTGAAACAAAATGTAAATCTACATCTATCATTACCACAAACCATCATTGGATGATTAGGATCACCAATCATCGCATTACCACAACCAGGTCTTGGACAATGTCTACAATCCTTTTGTTCACCAACCCATTTCTCCAAGAGGAAATCTTCATATTTTGTGAGTATTCTCTTGTCACAACATTGCATAATTTCATTATAGGTAACTTGACGTTTACATTCTAATTTTGGGCAACGAATATCCATAACATTACCATCATTGATATTTACCTCAAAATGAGATCTAATACAATCAAAGCAATATCTATGATAACATTCATCCAGAGTATAAATTTCCTCAATCTTATAATCAGAGAGGCAAATTTCACAAGCATAGGTCTTATTTTCTAACTCCATTTGTTTTTTCTTATTCTCTTCATCAAGTATCTTCTTAAGCATTTCTTCATTTCTCTTTAACTCTAATTGTCTTTCTCTTTCCTCTTCCTGTTGTACTTGTAATATTGTTTTAATTAAATTATCATTTTCCAATGTTGATGAGTTTTCATTTTGTTGTCTAATAGATATACATATATATTTATATTAGTTGAATATAGGTCATTAAAATGATATATTTATATATAGATAACATACAATTGTTTTTCTTGTTGAAATAAAGATAAGATATATTTCATTGATTGATCTTCTTGGTCTGCCATTTTTTTCATTCTCTCTTCTTCTTCTAACTTTTCTTTTTCAATTAGTGCTAATATCTCTAATTGTTCTGGATCTAATCCAAAGTTGTTTTGTACTTTATTCTTATTATTACTATTATTATCATTATCATTATCATCATCATCAGTATCACTATCGGAATCATTAATATTATTATTATATTTTGAAGAAGTTGTTGTTGTAGTTGTGGTTGTTGTAGTAGTTGTAGTAGTAGTTGGATTTTTATTGTAATCAACAGATATTGAAATATCGATATCTTGATTATTTATATCATTTGGTTCAAGATCCATTAATACAAAATCTAATTTTGTAATACTATCATTTAAAATTGTATCATTAGTTGTAGTTGTAGTTGTAGTTGTATTATTATTATTATTATTATTGTTATTATTATTATTATTATTAATGTTAATGTTATCATTATTGTTACTTGGGTTAATAGTGGCTGAGGTTGTAGCAGTTGTATTACTATTGTTATTATTATCACTATTACTATTATTATTATTTAATGAAATTAAAATTGGGGAATCAAAATTTTGATCCACAAAAGTAGTAGTAGTGGTATTATTGCTTTGCTCTGATTGTTCATTTAAGAGGAATGCAATAATTGTATCAATATCATTGAGGTCTTGTACAGCTTTAAGTGCAGTTGATAACTCGATCTTTGGTAAAATAGAAGCAACTGCTTCAAGCCATTTGAATCTTTGTTCAAATTTAAGTAATTGTTGATGATATTGCTGTTGTTGTTGTAATAAATGTTGCTGTTGAATTTGTTGATATTGTAGTTGTTGTTGTTTATCAACTACCATATATTCCATTGATCCATTATCAACTTCAATATAAGGTTGACTAAAATTCATCTCTTTGATATAAAATAGTAAATCAAAAAATAAAAAATAAAAAAAAATTATAGCTTGATTAATTTCAGTTTCTGTGTTTTTTTCAGATTTTTTTGTAATTTTAAACTTGAAATGATGGGAAATGTGTTTATTTTTAAAAGAGATACACTGGATATAGATATTATTTTTATATTTATATATTTTATATATATTTTTTAATTATTATTTTATTTTATTTTTCAAAAATGAAAAGGTAATAGGATTCGGTTGATACCATTGTTCACAGAAATATGCAAATATCAGTTTTTTATAAACTTTTATTTTTTTTACATAAATAAATTACCACCAATAAAAAAATTAAAAAATAATTTGGTCGATCAAAATTTTAACAGATATTTTTAGATTGATTACTGTGGTTTAATGCCAGTGGTTTCCCTGAAATCGGGATCCCAATAGGATCATAAATTAATTTCTGCAATAATGTTTTTTTTCCACCTACTACAATCTTTTCTTCATCTGTATCATTTCATATACAAACGTCTTGATTATAAAAAATTTTAATCAAAGCCCCAGAGTTATTTAAATAATTCCCATTGATAATTTCAAACATCAACATTTCTCCCACATTAGCCTCATTACGATTGTTGACTATTTTATTTATATCACATATAAAAATATAAAATAATATTTTATATCTATAAATAGAAATAGTTTTATAAAACAAAAAATGGCAATGACACCAGATTCATTTACAGAAAATGATACTTATGATATATTAGTTACCATTTATCTGATTGTAAGAATAGTTTTAAGTTTTTTAATTTCCACATTATGTGGTTGGCAAACGGTATTAGAATTTAGAGTGTTAAAACAAATGAAAAGACAACTCATAAATCCAAGAACACTTACTTGGATATCTTTAACAATGTTTCCAATTTGTATGTAAATTTATAAATTGATGATATGTGATATATCTTTGTTAACAAACCTCTTAAATTTCATTTTATAGTTAGAATTTTATATTCAGCAATTATATTTAAAACCAAGAATTTTGATTTTGGATCTACTGTTGTATATTTAGGAATGTGGACAACTTTTTTTATTTTTAATATCTGGATTTGGATAAGTTGTGTTTGGTAAGTATTTCTAAATGATAGAGTGGTAGATAAATATTAACATTGCATTTAAAAAAACAAGGATGCAACTATTATATACATTCTTTATATCTAAAGAAATTAGATTAAGAAATACTGTTAAAGTTTGGTATTTTTCATGGTTTGTTTCATTTTTAGCGTTATTGTATACGATAGCCTATACAGTATTATCAAGATTTAGCTATAATTCAGCAAAAACATTTTATACAGCTGGATTTTTAATTATTATAGTTGTATTTGGTATCACTTTGATTATAAATGGTTTAATTCTCAGTAAAGAAATTAAAAAACATGAAAAGAATAGTGCAAATTCAGAGAAAATGACATCTTCTGTATCTAAAATTAGAAGATTAGCATTTACACTTCTATTTACAGTTGTTGCTGCGTTAGTTAGAGATTTGGTATTTTTATTTGTTAAATCAGGGCCATTAGATAATATAAAAACATTTTCAGCATTTTATACATTTGTATTAGAAACTGCACAAGGGGTGATTGTAATGTTTGCGCTTGCTGATAAACCAATCAACTATATAAAATTCAAGAGGGTATACAGAAGTCATACATCACAGAGTAATAGTTCAAATAATAGTTCTGGAAATGTTGTACAAAGTGGTAAAAATAATACTCTTGACGAATCCAGATATAACTCTGGAAATTCTGTAAACTCTGAATCCAATTCTATTAATATGACAAATGTAAAGATATACGAACCTGAAATTTCAGAATCAACCAATAATCTAATTGAAAATCAAAACATTGATTCTTCAACTGTAACTGTTTCAATTCAAGAAGAATCCATTTCGAATAATAATAATGTATAAATAATTTATAATAATGTATATTTTAATTAATTTTTAGGGAAATAAGGGAATCCAAAGCCGAAATCGCCTGTTTTTTAATATAAAAAAAATTTTTCATCGGCTTTGTTTGAACACCTTACACACCACCTTAACAAATTACATTTTTTTTTTCTTTGTATATTTTTATAAACATTTATATTTATATGTTTTTTGTGGAATAAGATAGAGATTGAAAAAAATATGAGTAGCTCTTCTATAAAGATTAATGATATAAATGATGTTACATTTTTAGCAAGTGGAAAGACTAAAACAATTTATCAACTGAATAAAGATGACCAATATGTTTTGATTGAATCTAATAGTTCAATTACAGCTGGTGACGGTGCTAAAAAAGATACTCTACCAAACAAGGATTTATATTCAACAACCACAACTTGCAATGTATACAAGACATTACAAATCGCAGGTGTAGAAACACATTTTGTCAGACAAGAGAGACCTAATGCATTTATTGCCAAGAGATGTGCAATGATTCCTCTAGAGGTCATTGTTAGACGTTTAGCTACTGGTTCTTATCTCAAAAGAAATCCACAAGTTGCTGAAGGTACTCGTTTTTCACCATGTCTAACTGAATTCACATTTAAAGATGACTCTCAACATGATCCATTAGTTACTGAACATGACATTTTAGAGATGAATCTAAAAATTGGTGGTATTCCAATTACAACTAAAGTACTATCTCAAATTAGACATATTGCAACTCAATCGTTTGAAGTCTTAGAAAGAGCTTGGAAATCATTAGATGTAGTTTTGGTTGATTTTAAAGTAAGCTTTTTTTTTTTAAATTCCATCTCTATTTAACATATTTTAATATATATTTATAATGCATTAATACTAGGTTGAATTTGGAGTTTCAGTTAGAGGTGAATTGATTTTAGCAGATGTTATCGATAATGATAGTTGGAGAATTTGGCCACATGGTGATAAATCACAAATGAAAGATAAACAAGTATACAGAAATACACCAATTCAATCATCATCCAATACTGAAACCAATGCAACTACCAAAGTAAATACACTAACAAATGACCAAATTTCACAAATTGAATCCAACTATAGATGGGTTGCTGATCAAACTCAAAAACTCTATGAATTTACTCAAGCAAACCCAATTCAAGTTACACCATCGGTATAATATCTTTTCCACTCATAAAAATAAATACTCATCCCTCCCCATCCCAAAAAAGCCCTCAAATATTAACATCATTCCCTTCTTCACTAATTTATAAACCCCATTTTCTTTTTAATTTAATCTATTATAATACAGAGATATTTAAATATAAATAATAATTATACAATGTCACCAAGTTCAAGTTCTGGACCAAATTCACCAATGTCTTCTCAAGTTCCTATTGGGTTGTCTAATTCCAATAGTGGTTTAGGATCTCATTTAAATAGTAGCACCAACAATACTAATCAATTTAATAGTAATAGTTCATCATCATCAATTCACTATAACCCTAGTACCTCAAATAATAATATTTGTACTACAACAGCAGCAGCAAAAAATGAAAAAGTACTAGTTGGTGTTATTATGGGTAGTCAATCAGATTGGGAAACAATGAAACATAGTACCAATACACTAACAACACTTGGAATTCCATTTGAATGTAAAATTGTTTCAGCTCATAGAACACCAGATAGATTATATGAATATGCAAAAACTGCAAAATCTAGAGGATTAAGAGTTATAATTGCAGGTGCCGGTGGTGCTGCACATTTACCTGGAATGGTTGCTGCATTAACTTCAGTACCAGTTTTTGGTGTGCCTATTCAATCTAAGGCCTTATCAGGTGTTGATAGTCTTTTATCTATTGTACAAATGCCAGCAGGTATACCAGTTGGTACTGTTGCAATTGGTGTTTCAGGTGCTGTTAATGCTGCACTGTTAGCTGCTTCTGTTTTGGCACCATATCATTCTCATATTGATAGCAATCTAGAAGCATATAGAAAGAAACAAACTGATGCTGTTAATGATTCTCCTGTTGATTTACCTTCATCTCATGATACCATTTCACATAATACCTCAAATATTTCAACTATTCTATCAGTTGGAGCAAGTCAACAAAATATTCCAGTAATTCATCAACCACAACCACAACAACCACAATCACAATTATTAAATAATCTAAACAACAACAACAACAATAATAATAATAATAATATTAATAATAATGTTGCAAGAGTTAGTTCACCACTTCCAATAACACCACCAACACCAATGTTATTAGATAAACAACCAATGTCTACATATATATTATCATCAATAAGATCATCAGGATTGGTATTACCACCAGGATCAACTATTGGTATATTAGGTGGTGGTCAATTAGCTAGAATGACTGCAATTGCAGCTGCTCAATTGGGATATAAAACACATGTATATTGTCCAGAACCAGAACCTTCTGCTGGACATGTATCAACACATGTCACAAGATCTGCATACAATAGTTATGCTGATTTGGATAGATTTGCACAAAAAGTAGATGTCATTACCTATGAGTTTGAAAATATAATGTGTGAGCCAGTTGAATATCTGTCTAGAAAAGTTGCAGTTTTCCCAGATCCAAAGATTCTAAAGACCTGTCAAGACCGTGTACTTGAGAAGACTTTTGTTCAAAGTTGTGGTATTCCAACTGCTAGATTTGAGCCTGTTGATAGTTTAGATATGCTTCGTGGTGCTATAAAAAAACTTGGTTACCCTTCCATTTTGAAATCTAATACCATGGGTTATGATGGTAAAGGTCAAGTTAAGATTGTAGAAGGTATGGATTTAGAACAAGCTTGGAAAACTGTAACTCAGAATATAACTTCTTCCATCAAGGCAATCTTGGAAGAGTATATTGAATTTGAATCTGAAGGCTCTGTAATTGTTGCTAGAGGTTTAGATACCAATTGCGAGCAAGTTACCTATCCACTGGTGCAGAATAAACACAAGAACCATATCCTTCGTCAGACTATTGCACCATCACCTCTACCTGATTACATTCACCAAGAGGCTAAAGAAATCTCTAAAAAGATTAGTAAATCTATTCATCTGGTTGGTATATTGGCAATTGAACTCTTTATTGTAAAGGATAAACAAAGTGGTAACTATAGACTACTAGTCAATGAATTAGCACCACGACCACATAATTCTGGACATTGGACTATCGAAGGTTGTGCAACCAGCCAATTTGAACAATTAGTACGTTGTATCTGTGGTCTTTCTCTTGGTTGCGTTGATTTTATGAAAAGAGTACCAGAACAAGAATACATTTCACAAAAATTACAACCAATTATTATGAATAATCTATTAGGTCAAGACGTTGATCAATGGGAGAAACAAATTCACAACAAATCCTCTCATTTGCACATTTATGCTAAAGGTGATGCAAAAGAAGGTCGTAAAATGGGTCATGTAACAATTTTACCTGGTTCAAATTAAAAAAACATAGGAAATAATTACATTAATTATTATTAATAATCCATTCATCTATATATATATATATATATTATATGCTTTTCAATTAAAAATAAAATAATTATCATCATTATCAATAATTTTGTTTACTTTGTTCTCAACTATTTACAATATTTTATTTGAAAGGTGCTATGTGGTATTATAATTCATTTTCAATGATTCTAGCATTCTTTTTTAAATTATCTACTAGCCATTTTATACCATCATCTAAACCTTTACTATTACTATTTATTGCTATTAATGATTGTAATTGAATATTAATTGATGTTTGACTATTGCTACTACTAACAATAGAAGAGTTATTATTATTACTACTGTTACTACTACTGGCAGTACTTTTTAAAATTACACTTTGAAATAATGAAGATAGAAAATCAATGGATTCGGCATTTGGTAAATCTTGTTTGTTAAAAAATAATAGTATAGGAACATCTTTTAGTTTATCGTGACCTATAATCATCTCTAATTCATCTTTTGATTCTTTAAATCTCTCTTTATCACTACTGTCTACTATATATATAACTGCATGAACATCTGCATAGTATTTATCCCAAATAGATCTAAGTTGTAATTGACCACCTAGATCCCAAAACACTAATTTTACACCTTCATATAATATTTTTCCAACTATTTTAATGTTTGTTAGTCAAATGATCATAGTACAGTAAGCACAAAAGTCTAAAACATACTATTTAAACCAACAGTCGGTATGATATTTGACGGAGATAATCCTGGAATTTTTGTATATCTTGTCTTTATTGCTTCTAATAATGTCTAATATTATTTGAATAGGGTGGAGGGTATTATTAATTATCATTGTACTAATGATGATGAAGTTTTGTGTAGCAACATACTGTTTTACCAGCACCGTCTAATCCTAAAATTAATATAAAATATTCAGACTTTTGAAACATATACTTCCATAGGCCATAAAATAAACTAAACATAGCTTGTCAACTATGACCGCCAAACTACACAGTTGTTGGTGAAAATTGAACAAAAAAAATTTTTTTAAATAATTGTACAAAAATAAACTTTCTATTTAGATATAGCCTAGTAAATGGTTTAACCTAAGGAACTCTGTAAGGATCTTATAGATACTGGTAAAATTAAAATTAATGTTTGTGATACTTGGAGATGTAAATACTCTTTCATTTTGGTACCATCCAACAGAATTTACAGTTTTTCTACCATATTGCTCATATAGTAGTCCAATCCTGGTAGGACCCTTTTTGGTTTATCAATACGTAAATATATTTAAGATCTAGATGACGCAGGAGAGGTTATAAAATCAAGAAATAAAAGTAAAATCACATGATGTTTCTCTAATGGTTTGATGGTATCTTGTCTTCATCTATTGTAAAAATCTCCAAGAGGTAGGATATACCAATGACCTGATTTTTTCTTAAAAGCAAGTTTAGATATTCTCTTACTGTGCAAAATGCAAGAAGTTCATGGGTTTGAGTGAAAATATCCGAAAACTATTTTTTTTTTTTTTCATCCATTTTCTAGACACCTACTCAACATAAAATTATAATAACATTTATTATTATTTAAGAATTTCTAAGACTTTTTGAATAATGTAAAATCTAAATTTGGTGTGGTGAGGGGTGAAACCAACCAAAAAAAAAACAAGAGACTTTTTTTTTTTTTAATTTAATTTAAAAGTTGTAATTACATAAAATTATTTGATATAATAATAATTACGGCATATGGATAACAATACTATTCACTATGGTGATCAAGAAGACTATGATGACCATGATGATAATTCAAAATTAGTTTCCGTTGATCAAGAGGAATTAGGTACTACCTCAAATAATAATATTAATAATAATAATAATAATAATATAATACTAAATAACAATGATAACCATGAGCATGATAATGATAGATCCGTATTACAAGAAATTGAAGATGCTTTAGCTTTAGTTGAAGAAGGAGGAAGTAGTAAAGATAAAAAGCATAAACATGGTCATAGTCATAGTGGAAAAGAAAAGAAATCAAAAAAAGATAAAGAACATGGACATAGTCATGGTCATAATGCGTATGACCATTCTGAACATGGTCATAGTCATAGTCATAGTGATCATAGTGATGATGAAAAACATATGCTATCGGGATCTGGCAAAAAAGGTTTCTTTAATATGGATAAAAAGAAGAAAGCTAGAGTATCTTTGTTATTGGCTTTATGTTTAACTACTATATTTATGGTTGGTGAAGTCGTTGGTGGATATCTAGCAAATTCATTAGCGATTATGACAGATGCAGCTCATTTGTTAACGGATATTGGTGCAATGTGTCTAAGTTTATTTGCCATGTGGATTGCTAATCATCCTCCAACTGGTTCAATGAGTTTTGGTTTCCATAGAGCTGAGATTCTAGGTGCACTAGTTAGTGTTCTTATGATTTGGGCATTGACTGGTGTTTTAGTTTATGAAGGTATTCAAAGAGTTATGCATCCACCGGAGGTTGTAGATGGTAAAATTATGTTTATTATCGCATGTGGTGGTTTGTTAATTAATGTAATTGATGCTATTATTCTTCATTGGGGTTCTGGTGGTCATGGTCATAGTCATGGATTAGGTGGTGGTGGTGGACATAGTCACGGTCCTTCAAAAAAAAAGAAAAGTAGTACATTTACAGATAGAGATATTGAAAATCTAGATGGTCATGAACCAAAAAGAGAAATTGAGAATATCAATGTTCACTCTGCATATATTCATGTTTTGGGTGACTGTTTACAATCTATTGGTGTAATGATTGCATCTGTTCTCATTTGGATTAAACCTAGTTGGAAGATTGCGGATCCTATAACTACATTTATATTCTCAGTCATTGTATTGTTGACTACAATCAAACTTCTCAGACAGAGTTTAGGTGTGTTAATGGAAGCTGTACCACAAGAAATTGATAGCTACCAAGTTCAATCTGATCTCTTTGATCTCGAAGGTGTCGAAGAGGTGCATGATCTACATATCTGGTCAATTACAGTTGGTAAACCAGCACTCTCAGTACATTTATCTATTCGTGAGGGTATTGATCCTGACCAAATTCTACAAAATGCCAATAGACTACTAGCTGAATATCATTCAATTACACATACGACCATTCAAATTGAGAAACCTAAAGGTGACTCACAATGTAGAGATAATAGTTGTCCACCACCTACAACTAGATCTAGAATTCTTGGTGGTCCAATTGTTCCAGAACATTAATTATTTTTAAATATATATACAGCAATCTACTTTTTCTATTTGTACAAAAAAAAAAAACTAGTATCATCATTAAATTCCATCACATGAAAACACACCTGGTAGAATTGTCAATTGTAAAAATAAACAACCACCTTTTTTTTTTGATCAATTGAAATTTCATATTTCGAACAGGAAGTAGGATTCTGAATTCCGAAACGAAGGTTTTGTTTTTTTAAAACTTATTTTAATTTACTATTTTCCTTTGACTTTTGCTAAAACATGATATTTTCTTGATATTTTCATAAATTATCTCCTATCATATTTTTTTTTTTTTTAATATTTTTCATTATCAATAGTTCTTGTTTTTGTATAACTTTTGTTTTATTTTTTTTAACAGATATATTATTGTTTCATATTGATCATTCATCGTTAGTTTACATTATATTATTTAAAATTACATATATTTAAAATATTGTATAATCATATTGTCAAGTACCAATACTTATAAACAGAACAGAAAAAAAGAGAGGAATTTATACAACAAAGAATCTAACAACGAAAAATCGAAAGAACAAAATAAATTAGATAAAGTAGAAAATGTGTGAAGAATTATTAGTTTACTTATTTGGTTATGGCAGTTTAATGTGGAGACCTGGTTTTAAATATGTTAGAAAATTCAATGCCTATATAAAGAGATACAAAAGAGTATTTTATCAAGGAAGTACAGATCATAGAGGAACTGTAGAGGCACCTGGTAGAGTGGTGACTCTTATTAAACAACCTGAAAGTAGTACACAGGATGAAAGTTTAAGTGTTGCTGCTGTTCCTGGTGGTGATAACCAAGATCAAGAGGAATGGATAACATGGGGTACTGTATATTGTGTCTCTGATGATGACGCTGTTCAAATTCTAAAGAATTTGGATTATCGTGAGAAGGGTGGCTATGAAAGACATGAATTAGAGGTATTTGTTGACGATAAACAAGAGAGTGTTGGTAGTGCTATTGTATATTTGGCAACTACTGAAAACTCTGAATATCTAGGTGAAGATTCTATAGAAAATATTGCAATGCAGATATTCAAATCGGTGGGACCTTCTGGAAGAAATATAGATTATCTTTTAAAATTGGCAAATTCTCTACATGAAATTAATGTAGTTGATGATCATGTTTTTAGTATAGAAAAAGAGGTGTTGGCACTAATGGAAAAGTATCAAATAACTGATGGTTTCATCCATAATTCAACTAGTGTAGCTACTAGTATCATTAGAAGTGGTTCTCCAGATGGAAAGAGAACTGTTACAGCTACTAGTAGTGCAACTTCAACTACAACATTTACATTAACAAATAGTAGTAGTAATAATACATCAGATATTGCATTACAACAGGTACTTGAACATAGAAAGTTCTATCAAGATCCTAAAGGTAAAGTAGTTATTGATGATGGTGCTGTCGAAGCTATCAGTCAGAGAGCTAAATCTCTCCTGCCCATAGGAATTGTTAAAGTAATTGGTGATTTTCAACCAAACGAATTAATATCAATATTTGATTCCAATTCTCAAGAAATCTCAAGAGGTATTATAAATTATAGTAGCAAAGATTTACAATTAATCATAGGAAAACAATCAAAAGAAATACCAACTATTTTATCAAAAAAAGACTTCTCCGAAACTGTGATCGATCAAAAAAATTTAATATTACTTTAGATTATATTATTTAAACAATAAAGAATTTATGTACATAGAAAGCCTTCTCATTAAAATAATAATTATTTTTTGTTTAAAATGTGTATTGGAGTCTAAGATCTTCAAAAAAAAATATCTGTGCCACAAAATTTTCAAATAATGATTTATTAAAAATTAAATAATTGTAAATATTATTAGAGTCTCTCAATGTCTGCTAATAATGAGGATTAGCTATTATTAGCTTATTGTTGGTATGGTTGTGGTTGATATGGTTGTGGTTGATATTGTGGATCTTGTGGTGGATAGCCTCCTTGTTGTGGTGGATAGCCTCCTTGTTGTGGATAACCTTGTGGTGGTGGTGGTTGGTATACTGGTTGAACAACAGTAGTGTTAACAACAACACCTGGACCAGAACTCATTTGACGTAATTTGGCATTTTCTTAATAATCACAAAAATAAAAAAAAAATGTTAGCAGTGAAAGATATACCAATGTAAATATTTTTTAGATCCCACTTACCTGATTCAACCATACCTGGAATGAGACACAAGTCAACACAGAACCCAATGAAAAAGATACCAAGGGTGAATAAGTAGATAACACCTGAGCAAGTTCTATTCAAGTAAAATCTGTGAATACCAAATAGTCCAAAAAAGAACCACAATAAATATGCTATAAATAGATTGTTAATATTATTCAACTATGGTTATAAAGAGTGCTTTAATACTTACCAACTCCCATGCTCTTCATTTTTAAATGATTATATTATAGTGTAAAGTTGTTACAAAAAAATTATAAAATAATAAAGTTATTGATGTTTAACAAAAAAAGAAATGAACAAAAATAAGAAAAAAAAAATTTTTGAATTAGAAAATTTGAGTTTTGTTTTTTTTTACAAGAACACCTCTTATTTGTAAATGAAAATTATTCACACACTTTGATCAAAATTTTTTTTTATCAAATTTCAAGAAATTTACTATTTTTAAAAATTTAATGTGTTTAAAATAGAATCAAACTGATAATATACCCCCCTTCATATAAAATTGATGGGTGATATTGATTAAGATTACTTTTAATTTTCATATACTTTTTATTTGAATTTGCAATGAAAAACACTTTCGCACACACACAAACAATTTTTAATTTTTAAATATTGTTAATAAATTTATTATGATTATAATTAATGAGAGTTTTAATTTTGAGTAATATTTCATTGTATCATTTTCAATAATTGATTAAAAAAAATTTTTTTTAAGATTTTTTCTTTACACACTTCTCAAAGTGGTGATAATAAATATGGATGGAAATAGCTCAAATAGAGTGAAAAATAAATCAGCAGCACCTGTTCAGATTACAGCTGAACAGATTCTAAGAGTAGCATTAGAGAATCAACAAACATTAAAATCAGGACCAAAACAAAGAATTGATGATTTAGAGGAATTAGAGGATTATCGTATTAGAAAGAGACAGTCATTCGAAATATCAATACAAGGAAATAAGAGAGTATTGGCAG
This sequence comes from Tieghemostelium lacteum, assembly GCA_001606155.1. Lineage (NCBI taxonomy): Eukaryota > Evosea > Eumycetozoa > Dictyosteliales > Raperosteliaceae > Tieghemostelium > Tieghemostelium lacteum. The sequence continues at coordinate 57,595 of LODT01000035.1, forward strand.
TATATTATAAATATGCTGATTGGGAAGAGGGTCAAAAAGATTTCACTAGAGCAAGATCAGTTTACGAAAGATGTATTGATATTGATTATCGTACTCCAACTACTTGGATTCGTTATGCAGAGATGGAAATGAGAAATAAGAATATAAATTTAGCAAGAAATATATGGGATAGAGCAATTGGACTACTACCTCGTGTCAGTCAGATTTGGTTTAAATATTCATTTCTAGAGGACATGTTGGGTAATTATCCAGCTGCTAGAGCAATTTTTGAAAGATGGATGAAATGGCATCCAGAGGAACAGGCATGGAATGCCTATGTTAAATTTGAAACTCGTTTGAAACTTTTTGATAATGTTAGAATGGTCTTTGAGAGATATATCATTGTACATCCTCGTATAAAAGTTTGGATAAAATATGCAAAATGGGAAGAAAAAGTAGGTGGTGATATATCTCAAGCCAGAACTGTCTATGAAAGAGCTGTAAAGTTTTTTAGTGAACATTCTCAAATTGTTCAGGACCAAGATGATGAAGTTCAACTATTTATTACATTTGCAAAATTTGAAGAGAGATATAAGGAGATTGAAAGAGCTAGAATCATTTATAAATATGCCCTCGATAATATACCAAAACACAAGGCAAAGGATTTGTTTAGTACTTTTAGTAATTTTGAAAAACAACACGGTGATCGTGTTGGTATTGAAGATGTAATCATTAGTAAAAAGAGATTTCAATACGAAGAGGATTTGAAAAAGAATCCTAAAAACTATGATACCTGGTTTGATTATAGTAAATTAGAGGAGTCCAATGGTGATCTATCAAAAATTAGAGATATATACGAACGTTCTATAGCTCAAGTGCCACCAACCAATGAGAAGAAACATTGGAAACGTTATATCTATCTGTGGCTCAATTATGCAATCTTTGAAGAACTAGTTGCAAAAGATTTTGATAGAAGTAGACTCATCTATCAGGCATGTCTAAAACTGATACCTCACAAACAATTCTCATTCTCAAAGATTTGGATAATGGCTGCAACTTTTGAAATTAGACAATTACAATTGGATAAGGCACGTTTGATCTTTGGTAATGCTATTGGTAATCACCCAAAATCAAAGATTTTTGATAAATATATACATTTAGAATTGGAACTGGGTAATTTTGATCGTGCAAGAAAATTATATGAAAAATGTCTAGAATTAATGCCAGATAGTTGTGTGGCTTGGAATGAATTTGCTCAATTGGAGGCTAGATTGGGTGAAAAGGAAAGATCAAGAACAATCTATGAGATTGGTGTTTCCCAACCAACTCTTGATACTCCAGAGTCATTGTGGAAGAATTATATTGATTTTGAAGTTCAAAACAAAGCCTATGATAATACCAGAAAGCTATATAGAAGACTATTGGAGAGAACTAATCATGTTAAAGTTTGGATAAGTTTCACTCAATTTGAATTGAAATCTAATAAGACTTCAGATGCTTGTAGATCAATCTATATGGAGGCACATAAAGCTCTACAACAATCGGATAAAGAAGAAAGATTATTATTACTAGAGAGTTGGAAACAGTTTGAAGATACTCATGGTACTAAAGAACAACAAGAACTGGTATCTAAAAGAATTCCCAAAAGAATTGTCAAGAGAAAAATTATTAAATTACCTGATGGTTCAGATGGTCCAACTGAAGAATACTATGAATATATTTTCCCAGAGGAACAAGCTTCAAATCCTGGATTAAAACTCATGGAAATGGCCCTAAAATGGAAAAGAGATGGTGTTAATAAATAATAATAAACTATAATTTATAAAAATATAAAACCTAACTTTTTTAAAAAGAATTTATACTTGTGAATAAATATTAGTTTTTTTTTTTGTAATTTATTTGAATAAACAAAATAATTTTTATAATGTTTAAGCTGCTAAACTTAAACTCTCAAATCCCATTTTTTTGTTTGTTTTTTTGTAAGGTATTGTTGGTGGCTTACATTTACCATTTCTAGTATTTGTGAGTGATCAGGTGAATCAATTTCCATTGTAAAATCATTATCGGCACTAGTATTTAAATCTGTAGTTAATGATGGAAATTTAATTGGAGTTTTATCAAATGTTTCATTGTTGAATCTATTCTCTTGACCATGGTTAGCAAGTGGTGTTTGGAATCTTGTTGAAGATCTTTTAGATTCTGAATTTTCAACTCTTTTATATTGGTTACCACCTTTGATAGTGATTGGAGTTGATGTATTAGTGAGTTTTCTCTCTTTTAGAGGTGTTGAAAATTCTTTCAAGAATTGTTTTTCATCGAGTGAGGGTGAGAATATTTGTTGTGGTGAATTAAATGAAACTTGATTTTTTAAATCATTTTCATCTGTAGCCTGTACCCAATTCCATTTAATCTTATCGAATGGATTATTATTTAACATTTGATGATTTGTAATACTGCTCATTATGCTATTCTTTGGTGGTGTCATCATTACCTCTTTTATAAATTCAATAGATTTTGAGATGGTTGGTTTAGTTGGTGTGGTTTTCATTGGTGATAGAAATTGATTATTCATAATATTATTATTCTTTTTCAGTGGTGAATTTGAATTTATACTGAAATTATTACTCATAAAGTATGGTGATTTCAAATTACCAATACTACTATTAAATAAATTGGATGAAGATGTTGATGTACTATTTGAAATGGATGGTGGTGGTTTAATATGTTTAAAACTTGATGGGGACATTGGAGATGATAGATATGATGTTGTATTACTATATATTAAACTTTGTTGACTAATAATATTATTATTATTAATTAGTGTTGGTTTAATTGGTGATTTAATTTTGAATTCACTTTCCATTTTATAACTTTCAATAATATTAATATTATTGGTAGTAGTAGTAATAGTTGTGGTAATTGGTAGTGGATCAGTTTGCATTGAGATTTTAGGTGTAATTGATGGTCTAATAGATCTTCTAGGTTTACCAATTGATTTTCTACCAGAAATTGATTTTCTAGAGATTGAGGCTCTTGGTTTTTTACCAATGTTGGTAGAGTTAGAAGTTGCATTGTTTTTGGGTATAATGGATGGTCTTCTTGCTACCGATTTTCTTGATTTCTTTTGTTCTAATATTACATTACATGGTTGATATTTATTGGCCGATGGTATTAGTTTGCTTTTGATTCTATTGGATATCTCTTTAAGTTTATTTGAGAATAAACCATTAGATTCTTTAACTGGTGTTTTTAATATTACAGGCTGTGGTTGTTGATGAGTATTATTACTATGGTGTTGATCTTTAGTTTTTCCAATAGAATCTTTTTCAACAGTAGCTTCAATTTCATCCTCATTAGTGAATACTTTAATAAATTTATCAAAAACTGATGGTTCACTGTTATTAGTAACATTTGACGATGATCTTGACAGAGTTGGTGCCTTTTGCTGTAGCTGTTGTTGTTGGAGTAATTGTTGTTCTTTTTGTTGTTTTAATAATAACTGTTGTTCTAACTCTATCTTTTGTAATTCTTTTGCTCTTTGAATCATCTGATTGATTGGTAATTCAATAGATGATTTTAAAATTGAATTTACACCACCAATATCATCAAGTGGTGGTCTAAGAAGATATGGTAATAAACCATCAGCACCCTTCTTTTTCAATAGTATTTCAGAAGAATTTCTTAGAATAATTAATGATATTCTAAAAAGTGCATTAACACCTTCAAAAATAATTAGATCCCAAAATCTCATAATGGCACCCCAATCTACAAATGTAGTAAAAAAACACATCCACCATGGTGTAACATATAATAATGGATCCATTCCATTTGATTTCTAATTAAAATAAAATTAAATTAGAAGTTTGTGGTTACTAAATTTGTCAATTATAAAACATACCAAATGATTTGATAATTGTTGATTTTCAATATCTAATAATTTTTGAAATAGTATAGAATCGGAAATTAATTGTGGCATACCAGACATATAGTAACCCATAGTTTCTCTTTCCAATAATGATACCAATAACCAAAATGTCTCTTCAGGTGAACAATAAATTAAAAATACACCAACTATATAACTCATCCCTTGACAGTATCCAACTTTGGCATTATGATAGGAATAGGATTGTAATACATTCAAAAGATCATTTTTACCTTTTTTTGTAAAAAATCTTTTATGATTTGGATAGGTTCTTGGTATATCTAATTCAATTTGTTCGGTATGTTCATTACTTGGTTTTGAACATAATTCCTAAATTAAAATTTTTAAAAATTATTAATAATAAAATACTATTTAATAATTTTGAAGTTTCTTACATTAAAATAATTTTCTGGATATTGTGATTTATAATAATTGATATTTAACATTTTTCTCCAAACCAGTGATCTATATTTCTGAGGAATTCCTTTAGAGCAGAGATTAACAATTCTCTCTGGATAATTTATTGATAAATCCTGATAGTTTTGAATAACAGTAACCCATTTTTGTTCTCTAGATATTCTCTTTCCTGCTTGTTTTGGTGTCTCTGGTGGAGGTGCTTTATAGGTTGCCAATTCATTGGCAGGTATTACAAAACCATGTTGATCTAATTTTGCAAATTTTTTAGCTGGTGATTCAATTTCTTCAAATTCATCATCAATATCCATTTTTAGTACTAAACCAAAGTGTTAATCAATGAAAAGATAATTATTCTTTTCCGATTAATTTAAAAAAGTGTGTTCACAACAATGTTGGAAATAAAAAATTCTTTGGGAGGTAAAAATATTTTTTGAATTTTATAACGGTCATAAAAAAAATTTTTTTAAATTTTTGAAATAACTGATTAAAACTATAGTTTTATAAACATGTTAATAAAAAATAAATAATGATATTTATGACTAATTTTATGTTTTATATTATTTATAAATATATGGTTTTTGTGGGGTTGATGGTATAGAGTGTAAAATGATTAATTTGATGGTACATTGGGTGAGGAAGAAGAAGAGGAAGGAGAGCTACCATTCAACTTTTGTGATTGTAGTTTGGAATAACTGTTGGATCTATAACGTTGTTTTAGTGATGGTGAAATAAACATTTGTTGTGGAAATTTAGTTTTAAATAATATATCTTTGTTATCTAAACTGTTACTAATGGCAATAGAAGATGATTGTTTTCTTTTGAGTATAGAAATAGCATTACTACTAGATCCCATTGGATTCTTTTGTAATGTTTCCATGCTAGATCTAATTGTAACTGGAATAGATGATGATGATAGTGATTTATCATGTAAATGATTGGGAAAGTATTTAGTTGTTGGTGTACCACTACTAGCACTACTAGTAGAATTTGTACTATTATCACTACTATTACTAATTTTAATGGTAATTGATTCTCTATTTGTATTTTTACCAACTTCATCTGGTAAATCATCACTAGTAGATGAAGGTGATCTTTTTACATTTTCATGAATATCTTCTTCTTTAGTATTCTGATCTTCTTCATCAGAGTTCTCTTCATCATCAGATTCATCATCTACATCAGAAGACTGATTTTCAATATCCATCTTTATATAACTTCTTTGATCCATATAATATAGATAATCATTAAATTCATTTAATTGAATATTTACATTAAAATCCAAAAGTTCAAGTAGATAACTTTCCATCTTATTTGTCTCCTGAGTTGATACACCACCAACTATTATTAATTAATATATTAGTTTACTCTTCTATTAAAACAGTTATATCTATCTACTAGTAAACCTACCCCTTGCATAAATATGTACTGGATAAAAAAAGTCATCAAAAAACTTAATTGATACTAATATACAAGTAAAATACAATCTATGTATATTATAAGAATTTACATTGTATTTCTTTTCTTTAATGATTCTATCTATATAAATTAATGCTATTATAAAACAACATTTACTGCACCCTAAATATTTTACTAATCTTTTTATATAATCTATAATAGATATAGATGGTTTGATACCTGATGGATTATAAAATGCACCTATAGGTGAAAACTTTTTCTTGTGATTTTTTATAATGTTAAAAATAACAATTATATACCATAATGTAATTGAGTTTAAACAAAAGACTTACTTGATCACCATAATCAGTAATGGATACTAAAATTCTACAAATTATAAATTCAATTGGGTCTTCATTTATAACATATTCAGAATCCCATAATTGTGTTACTTCTTTTTGACTCTTGTTGGATATGATTTTAAGTATAGTTGGTATATTTTCTGCTTTTAATAGAGTATTGCTATTGTTGTTATCATTGTCACTAAAAGATTTAAATAGATTGGTTTCATTTTCTATCATGACAATTGACGTGTAAGGTTCCTTATTTTTAAATAAATGTGTAAAAAGAAAAAAAAAACTAAAACTAAAAAAAATCAGGCAGATTTTTTGATAATCGACGGGTAAAAAAACCAGCAATTTGACAAACAGTTAGAATAAAACAGATTTATTAAAATATAAAGATTTTTTATGTGTTGTATTGAAAGGTTATTGGATTAATCAGAGGATTCTTGTTGGTTATCAATACTTCTTTTCTTGTTCTGTTGATTTTGTATATTTGGTGTAAGACGAGCTGGGTTGGTATTTATTGGTCTTTTACCTAATGAATTTCTTCCAGCAGCAGCCCATATATTATCTGTTTTAAATGAGTTATTTGGTTTTTGTGTATTATTATTATTATTATTATTACTATTTACATATTGACTGATATTTGGTATTGGTTTAGTGAAATTAGTTTGATAGTTTTGATTATTGTAATCTAAATGTTTATCATGTAAGGTGGTGGTAATAGATGGTGTGGTGGATTTAGTGTAGGTTCCACTAGATGGCATAAATATATTACTTTGGGTTTGAGATTGAAAATTATTAGCCTTTTGAATAGTTTCTAGTTTTTTAGTTAATTCAGCTACAGTGCTCTTTGGTGATGATGATGATGATGATGATGATGATGTAAATCTATCTTCGCTAGCCCATAATTTAGCAGCAAAGTCAGCATCATAATCTACGTTATATTCAGATAGAGCTTCAGTTCTTTTAGCTTCCTCATCAGTAAAATAATCAATTTTAATTTTTACATTATCCAAAGTCTTTTGAAGTTCTCTAGCTTTATCAAGACGTAATTGGTCAAGTGTCTCTTTAATTGTGTTTATAGTTTCAAAACCCAGTGCCAAAGGTGGAATAGATTCACCACCTCTTTTCAATAGTCTATGATATATATCCAAAAAGGATTCAACACAGAAATCAATGGATTTGTATTTTTCAATATTACCCTTTGATTCGTGGTATACTACACTACGGCAAAGGGTAACTAAGTTCCTCTCCTTAGAGAGAAATTCTTTAATATCTCTAGCAGCAGTAGCCAAAGCACCAGTCAAATGACTACTATCTTGAAGATCTCTTAGAGTTGTTGAATGCCTATACAACTGGAAAATCTTTTTAATCTCAGATTGGTTATTGACAAAATCAATGATAAGAGTTGTAGTCTTTTCTTGAGCAATACGAGAGAGACGAGACAAAGTCTGTACTGCATTTGCACCTTTAATCTTCTTATCAACATACATTAAACATAGTGATGGTTCATCAAAACCAGTTTGTAATTTATCAGCAACTAGAATCAACCTGATTTTTGAATATTTATCATCCAAAAGTGCTTTTGTAATGCCTCTATTCTTATCAGTACCATAATGGGCATACTTTCCATTCACATTTCCATCCGATTCAGTAATTGTCTTACCATCTATTGCAAACTGACTGAAAGCAGCAATAGTATCAAACTGTTCTTGAACAGGTAATTGAGCAATCATTGCATCAATCTCCTTCTTAAAAGTCAACAAATTCTTTCTACCATTACATATAACCATAGCACGAGATCTAAAGCTACCTTTGTCCATAATTCTCTTATGTTCAATAAAATGACGAATTATAAATCTACTCTTTTCTTTAATTGATTCTTGATCCTGAATATCGTCATCCAATCTATTATGTTTATAACCACTGGTGGCAATAGCCCCACTTCCATAAGATCTTTTAACATCTTCATCATCATCATAATAGTAATACTCTTCATCTAATATACTCTGAGATAGATAATCATCTTGTGATAATATATCAGAATCCAATAGTAAACCAGACCTAGATTGCAATTGCTGTTGTTGTTGACCATATGGATAAATGATATTACTAGTAACATCTAAAATCAATTTATCTTTTAAAGCCTCCTCCATAGAATAGGTATTAAAAGGTGTTTTGTTACCATTTTGATTGATACCAAACATCTCCAAACATTGTGTAGTAGGAGTACATGTAAATGAGAAATAGGTAATTAAACCAGGTTGTTTGGTATTACCCAACAAGAAATTATGTAATTTCTCAGTTGTACTCTTACCATGTGATCTATGTGCCTCATCTGTTATAATGGCAACATTATTATACTTGAATGCAAACTCTTCATCATTCTTTGATCCTCTATTAGTAGATGATTGTGAAGGTAACAATTGTGCAAATTTTTGCATAGTTGTGATAATAATCCTAGTTTTACCTAATGTAATTTCATGTTGTAACTGTTTTGAACTCTTTGGCCTACAGAAATTTGTCACACCATTACTAACCAGATACTTTATAATAATATCACCCAATTGAGCATCCAATTGAGTTCTATCATTCATAATTACAATTGTATCAAATTTAAATTTATTATTTACCTGTGTGGTTTGTTTTTTTTTAGTTTTTTTTAAGTGTGTGAGTGTTAGTACCATAGATCGTTTAAAAGCGATTGGTATTATTTAATAAAACTTACTTGTATTTTATATAAGAAATAAACTAACATAGCAATGGTTAAAGATTTACCAGAACCAGCAGCATGTTGAATTAAATAATTATATCTATTTTCAGATCTAAAAGACTTATTATGTTGTGGTTTAATTACATCTTTTAACAATTGAACAATGGTTTTCCATTGATGTTCTCTAGGTTTTAAATGATAGTTTTTAAAGGAATCAAATATTCTCCTTTTTAAAAATTCATCCAAAGCATCAGTATCCACTGAATTTCTATTCCACAAAATTTCATCTTGAAAATTAACTTTTTCTTCTTTCTCATCTTTTACTAATATACTAGTACCAGTAGTGGAAATCGATTTAGTGTTTCTATTATTGTTGTTATCAGATACAATAACAATATCACCATCATCATCATCATTATCAATACTAATAGTATCATTTTCTTTTTTTATATCAAGTTTAATAGTTGATATAGTTGTTGTATTTGATGTAGTACTAACTGATTTAGTGGTAGTGCTATCTATATCATCTAAATCTACAATATCAGGTGTATTGATACTTGATGATGGTAATGATTGGTTACTATTTGAAAGTTTATCATATTCTCTATTTGAGATAGGTGATAGACTAATATTAACATTTTGTTTAGTATCAACAGTATTAGTGTTGATAGTTGTGATTGTTGACTTTTTCTCATTATTATTATTATGATTATTGGAAATATCATTCTTTACTGATGGTTTAGAAGTAGAAGGACTTGGTTCTTCAATTTTCTTTTTTGAACCAAATACTTTTGGTAAAGAAGTTACAGATGAAGAAAAGAATGTATTTTGTTGTTCTCCTTCATCTTCTTCGTACATTTTGGTTACACAAAACTTTTCAAAAGATTCAATTATATATTGATAGACTTTTTATAAGGCTGAAATAACTATTTACTATATTTATATATAAATTAATAAACTTAAAAATACCTTATTATGGATAATGACATGAAATATGAATGTGAGAAATCTAAGAAAATGAAGAGAAAAAATTTTTTTAAAAATTAAGTTTCAACAACACAAAAGTTAAAAATAAGTCAAAATAGAACAATATGAAAAAAAGATATCTTAGGTATCTTTTAGTACATCATTGTTAGTTTCTGGTTTTATTACATTGATTCTAGTTTTGAAAATAAATAAAAACTTGGATAAACACCACCTTGTGGAATGACAATATTCATATTCTTTTTAAACATAGTATCTAATTGATCATCATTGAGAATTGCAAAATTGATCATATTTGGTTTAATTAATTTTGCATTTGAATCTTTACAGACAAGTGCTGATAATTCCAAGATTTCAAAGAGGAAAGATTCCATAACTGATGCCAAATAGACATAGTAAGCTTTGGCAAATCTCAATTTGGGTGCACCTGCATTACGCATTTGTCTCTTTATATAAGATGCAGGTACGACTGTGTGATGTAAAGGTAGAGTACTTTCACTTTCTACTGCTGTTTTTTGGTTTTGATTGTTGTTGTTGTTGTTGTTGTTGTTGTTGTTGTTGTTGTTGTTGTTGTTGTTGTTGTTGTTGTTGTTGGGGTTTCTTTTGGCTTCTAATTTCTGATACATGTTTCTGACTGCAGAGTCGCCTTGTATCCTCATTGTTTTTGATAATTCAAATGGGAATATAATAGTACAAGAGTCACGAATAGATTGAACTTGTACTGTCTTTTTCTTTTCTTTTAATGTCATTTCTATACTGCATTCAATTAGTTTCAAACTAATATCTCTACAAATGGAAACTAAAACCTCTACAGCTAATTTTGAAAATCTTAAGTCAGGATTCAATTGAGAAGCTATTCTTCTAATATAATTATATTCAACATAGGTTTTTCTAGCACTTTTTCTAGTCATCTTAATTAATATTATATTTTTGTATATTTATAAAAAAGGATTTTAATTTTGTAAAGTGACGAATTCATATAACCTATCCAGATATTTTTGAATTCAATGAATAAACATAGCCATAATTTGAAAAAATAATAATAATTTGATCTATTTTATTAAGATATATCAAAATTTCAAATTATACAGGTGTTATTTAAAAACTAAAATTGTTTTGTTGGACAGCAGTATTAACAGACATTCCAAATGATGATACTTTGGTGGTTATTTTTTTGGATTGAAAGAAAGAAATATATGGCATTACACCACCTTGTGGAATAGTAGTGTTATGGAACATGTTGGACAATTCTTGGTCATTTAATATAGCCATATTGATCATATGAGGATTAATAATTCTCTTGTGCTCAGTTTTTGCAATGTTGCTTGCTAATTCCAATATCTCAGACAAAAGATAATCCATAACAGCAGCTAAATAGACATGGAATGCCTTGCCAAATCTCAAAGAACAGGCCATCTTTTCACGAATTTGTCTCTTTATATAACTAGGTGGGATAACAGAAGTAAACTTTGTTGTTTTATCATCTTCCTCTGTTTTTGGTGGTGGTGACTTTCCAGCTGGACCTGGTCTATATTTACCTTCATTCATTTTACTAACACCTGTCATTCCTTGCACTACAGCATGTTTACCTAATTCACCAGAGAATTCTAATCGTACAGCACATTGTAGAGAACGAGCTTGTACAGTTAGTTTCTTGTCAACCAATGTAATTTGAATACTAGTTCTAATGAGATTTAAACAAACATCTCTACAAATTGATACCAAAACATCTTGAGCTAACAATGAACATCTTATATTTCCATCAACCCCTTTGAGTAATCTCTTAATATAATTTTGCTCAACATAGGATTTCTTAACGCCTCTACCTGTTCTATTTAATCTACTAATATTCCAAGCACAACCATTTCCTCTTGCCATTTTTACTGAGTGCACTAAATTAAAATATTGATAGAAAATCCGTGTAAAAAAAAAAATCTTTTTACTAAGAAAAATATCTTTTTTCTTATAATTTCACAATGCAAAAAGTCAGAAATATGATAATCATATTATCTATCATCAATTTGAATTAATTAAAAATCATTATATTTAATTTATATAAAATAAAGAAAATTTGCAAAATATTATTTAAATTTTAATTTCTTCCTAACGGCTTTTTTATGATTTTTAAATCCTGAGCTCAGTAGTTTTTACGCATTTCTCATTTAGCATAAGAGATAAAAATTATGCATATTTATGATGGACAGTGATGAGGATATAGATATTCTGGGAGATTCATCTTCCAGTGATAATGAAATTATAAGAGAACCTCAAAATATAAAAATTGCACAACCATTAACATCTGTTAATAATAATAATAACCACAACAACAACAACAACAGCAATAGTCCTCCAACACCAGCTGTAACAACAACAATATCACTAAAAAAAAGAATATTAGACAATTCTTTTAGTGATAACAATCATAGTAAATCTGTAAATAGTAATCTAAATAATAATAATAATAATAATTTAAAAAGCAATGAAAATAGTGTTAAGAAATTTAAAAGTGATAGTAGTAGTGCTTCTACCACTAGTTCAACTATCATATCTAATGGTATGAAACCAAAGATAAATAGTAGTATTGGCGGTAAATCATATCCATTTCCAGAAACACTAAAACAAGAACAAAAACAACATCAACGACAACCGAAGCATCAGAAGAATGAATCAAAGTTAAATGATAAAGATGATAGTAAAAGTAAATTGACTAGAGAAGCATGGTCAAAAGAACAACATAATTTATTTTTAAGGGCAGTGAATCTTTATGATAAAGATTATAAAAAGATACAAGAACATGTTCAGACAAAGACATTGGCACAGGTTAGATCACACGCTCAAAAGTATTTTAAAAAATTACAAGAACAGGAAGGAAAGAGTACTATTATACCTAAACCAGTTTATAATCTAAAAAGACATACTAAAGCATCTACACATAATGTACCATGGTCTGATATCGAAAAGGATTTGTTTATTCAAGCTCTGAAACTCTATGGAAAAGGTAGTTGGAAAGAGATATCAAATTTTGTAAAATCTAGAACTATTGATCAAGTTCGTAATCATTCTAGGAAATACTTTGCAAGATTAAAAGAAAAGAAACAACAACAACAATTACAAAACAAAAAATCAAAAAAACCAATAATAACACCGAAACATAGTAGTTCTGAGTCTAGTAGTGATTCTAGTATCTCTGATTCTGAATCATCTACATCTAACAGTGATGAAGATGACACTGATTTAGATATTCTAAATGATTCTATTTCTGAAAATAACACAATTCAAAACCATGTAATATCACACCAAAATAATATTAATTATAATAATAATAATAATAATAATAATAATAATACTACTATAAATGAGGATGATATAGATATAGAAGGTGATTTTGAAGATAATGATGTTGATATTAATACTGTTGATTCAACAATAGAACCACTTTCAACACCAACACAAATTAAAATAGATAATAATAATAATAATATTAATAATAATATTAATAATAATAATAGTAATAATAGTGACTCTGATATAAGTATCACTAATGACGATAATGATGATTCATTTCCAATACCACATCCTGTAGAATATAGTTTTAGTAATAATAGTAAAAATGAGAAAATTATGAATTTAAATGAAATTACAAAAGAGGAAAAAGAAAGTTGTAGAGAGTTTTTTGTTGGCACTCCTACAAAGACTCCAGAGAGATATGTAAAAATTAGAGCAAAGTTAATTGAACAATGGAAATTATCAAAACCATATTATCTGAGTAAGACTGCTGCTAGATCAAATATTAAAGATTGTGGTGATGTTAATGCTATTGGAAGAGTACATGATTTCTTGGAATCCATTGGTGCTATAAATTATAATGCTATTGGTAGAAAGAAAACACATTATAAGCAATTGCCTTCTTATAGTGGTAACAGTAGTAAATATTCACCAATGTCCCCACAAGCATCTATAGAATCTCCAAAATCACCTCTATCTTTTCTACCAAAATCATTAAATAGTTGGGATTTGAATAAAATTTCACCTCATACTCCTAGAAGGAGAAATATGTTACCAGTGGTCCAGGGTAGTAATTCATCTTCAAAAGATAGGGATAAAAGTAAGAAGAGTAGTAATAGTAGTGATAAGAGACCAACTAGGTCTGGAAAGAAAATGTATACATTAAAGAATAATGGGTTGGTTAATGATTATCATTATCATGAATTTGGTGTTGATGATGAATATGAAAATGATCCATTTACATTGGTACCTTGTGAGAGGTTTACAGCTGAGATGAAACAACCATTTACATTGGATGTCAGTAGTAATAGTTTGATATTGATGGATATTCATTCACATATCAGTAGAGCTGAAGTTATTGGTTTGTTAGCTGGAAGATACCATCCCGAGAGAAAACATATTTCAGTACATTTAGCAATTCCATGTACTTCCAAAAGCAGTGATATTCAATGTGAAATGGATTTACAATCCATGGTACAAGCTAGAGAACTGGTTTCTACATTGTCACTTGAGATTGTAGGTTGGTATCATTCACATCCAAATTTCGAAGCTATTCCCTCTGTAAGAGATATTGAAACTCAATCTGATTACCAGAAACTCTTTGGTCGTGACCACATCAAGAAAGATGCAATTGAACCATTTATTGGAATTATTGTGAATCCATTTTGTAATAATCATAGTGGTCAGATACAAGATCTTTCCAGTTTTAATTTTATTACTATAAATAGTAAAGATAATACCAAACCCTATCAACTAAATTTCAAAAAAACAGTATGCACCAATTACCTATATCTTCAAGACCAGATAAAATCAGTTTGTGATCAGTTTAAAAACCATTCACAAAAGATTGACTTATCAAAATTGGTGGCATCTAACAAGACCTATTTAGATAAGATGATTCTATCAGTTCAAGAGAATATTAGACTTTCTGATCATGACTCTAGTATATATTCACACAAGTCATTGTTAAAGTATATTCGATCTGTATTTACAAGTTTCTCTAGTAATGCTAGTGGTAGTAGTGTAAATGGAGCTTCATCACCATCACCTCCAGCTCAAGTTTCAAGCAAGAAACCTAAAGCTAAATATATGACTAGTGTAGTTCAACATAAACATCATTTACAGGTATTTGAAAAAGATCATTCAACTAAGTACACTGATGAGAGTGACGATAATTCATCGCTTTCAGATTCTTCAAATGAAGAAGATCAAGAAGATTCAGATTCAGATACAAGTAGTAGTGCTAGTTCATCTATATCTCAGTCAAAGGAAGAGAGTTTTGATATTGAAACTGTAGATTCTGAAATTTCCTCTGGTGAGTCGTCTGAAGAAGGATTCCTCTATGTAGACTCTGATGAAAGTAGTGATGATGAAGTTTACTCTGATGGTACACCAGTAACTACACAATACTCTTCCAATGTCTATGACAATAATAGTAATGATATATTTAATAGTCACTATCCACAACCAATAGTTGCAAATCTAAATCATCCACCAACTCCAACTTCATTTTCATTTACTTCACATCATCATCATCATCATCATCATCAAAATAGTAGTAGTAATACTAATAATACCAATCATCAACATAATCACAGTCATAACACACATAATAATCATCATACACCATCAACCTATGTTGAAGCATTACATGAATATCATCAATCTAAGCCATTATCACATTTGATTGTAAATCATCAAAGTAGTCCAACATCACTAATATCACTATCACCATTATCACCATCAACTAAATCACTCAGTCACAATCCAGAATCAACACCAAATGTCAATAATGATTCTGTGGATATCTGGTTAGCACCATACTCTAACCCAACCAACAATAAAAAGGATGATGACATCATTGTAGACTAATTTCATATCAAAATTCATAACTTCTCACAAAAATCTAGATTTTCATTCCAATACCCCCCCTTTCATTGTTAAAAACTACTAGATATTTCATGATTGTGATGTCACAAATTTAAAACTTTTAATTTTTTAAAACCCAAAATTTCTTTGTATTGTGTCAAACTTCTATCCAAATCCAAAATTAAAAAAAAAAATCTTGAGTGAATTTTAGTTTGTTTATAAAAACAACAACAACGAGAAATACATATTTTTATAGGTTTTAATGGACTATGTTATACACAGTGGTTACTTACAAAAATGGTCATCTAGAGAATTAACAGATGCAGATAAAGATACATTAGAGAAATCATGTTCTGGTACTTATCACTCATCTTTACCTTCTAACGAAAGAGTTGGATCACTAAAAACTAGATGGTTCATTTTACAAAGTGATTTCTTACATTATTATGATAAACCACCTGTATGTATTCTAATATCAATTTTATAGAAATTCTATAAATAGGTATTAATAATGAAAATAGAAAAAGATATTAGATTATTCATGTTTAAAAGGTCAAATTTATTTAAGAGGTTGTAAAATTAAACATGGTGGATTGATAACACCAATTTATCAACATTGGTCTATTGGTGTGATTCCAAATACGACACCAAATAAATGGAGATCTATTGCCGAGAATAATCATGAACAATTGGCAATTAGTCTTATAACTCCAAATGGTGTTGAATATACATTTACAAATGCATCGGGATTATCTCCAGAGGATGCTATAAAGACAATGGAAAATTGGGGATATTCTCTTAGTTATGCTATATTTTTGGCAAATAAGATTAAGGAAGATCCAATTTGTGGTTGGTTGAATAAACGTGGTGATAAAGGTCACCAATTCAAGAATACTAAAAGACGTTGGTTTATATTACAGGGTAACAAGTTACGTTACTTTACACAACCACAGAAATTCAATAAGATCACTGCTCTCAAAGGTATCATTGATCTAACACATTTATCTGAGATTAATGATAAAATGTTAACTGAAGTTCAAGGAAGAAATTTAGTATCCGGTGAAGATAATTCTGGTGTTTGGAATCCTGTTGAGTGTTTTACTGGAAATCATGATTTATCTATTTCAGAAACCTCTGCAATTGGTACATCTAAAGACACTATAATAGATGTTAAAACAACTATTGGATTGTCATTGACTATACATAATGAGAAAATGTATGTATTGATATTTGATAGTCAAGAAGACCGTGAGAAATGGGTACATGGAATCAAAGCCTCCGTGGAGAGATCTTATTCCACCAGTTCACTTATGGATGCTTATAAACTTGTAAATCAAGGTGAACGTACTGTATTGGTATCAGGTTGGATGAGAAAAACAAAGTCCAATAAATGGTGGGAAAGACGATTTTGTACACTTACTCAAAGCAATATAATATACTACAAAGAAGATCCACCACAAACACCACAAGGATCTATATTCTTATTGGTCAGTTCCTGTCGTGTCATTAAACAAAAATCATTAGATGGTTTAGATTGGTGTTTTTCATTATCTGATAGCAGAGGTATTGAATATTTCTTCAATACTGAAACTCAAGATCAAATGGATCGTTGGATTAAAGCAATTAAACAAGCTCGTAAAAAGACATTATTGGCACTATTGGATCAAGGTGGAAAACTTGTTATTCCCATTACCATTGGAAAGGATTGTGGTCTCATTACCATTCAGGTTAAAGAGACTGTTCGTATCAATTCTCTTTCCAATAAAATTGCATTTGAAATTGCAGTTATCAATGTAAAGAATATTAATGTAATCAATGAAAAATCTCTGGAAATCAGTTTTGCACCTGTTGATGGTGAAGTAAGTGAAAAGAAAATTGAAATCACTTCTCAGAATCCACATGGTATTTTACAATTATTTAAAGATCTACACACATGTTTAACCGATTAATAATATATTTATCATTTTTTGTAAATAATAATCTAAATATAAATACAAAAAAAAAAAAAAAAAAAAAAAACAAAAAAGATATTTACAATACTAAAATTTTTGGTTATTTTTATTATTTTGAATTTATTTTTATAAAATTTATTTCCAAAAATGAAACAATTTTGATTTATAATTGGTGTTGGTTTTTTTTTTTTATCATTTTCTTTCTTTCTCTCTCTTTTCAATTTTCTCTTGTTGTAAATAATAGGAGCATTAGATCATTGTTATTCTAATGGATACTGCTGTACAATATAAAAAATTAACAAATAATGTAGGATTTTTTACATTTAAATTAAATAATAATAGTAATAATAATAATAATAGTAATATTTTGGATAACAATAATACTTTGAATAACAGTAATGGTACCCCTAAATCAGCAACAAAAAAAAGAAAAAAAATTGAAGGAAATAATTCACCAATATCACCACCATCGTCATCAAATACATCACCACCATCATCTTCATCTTCATCATCATCATCATCATCATCTTATGATAATAAAAGTCCTGATGTTCAAAAGAAGAGAGGAAGACCCCCAAAAAGTATATTTTCAGGTGCTTCTTCACCACCTCCTCCTACCACCATATCATCACCTACAACAGCATTATCAAATCCTATAGTATCAACATTGCTATCATCACTGACATCACCATCTACAGAAACAACACCACAATTACAATCAAGTACATTTTCATTACCACTATTACCATCACCACCACCAACATCACAAAACATTACATTTAATTCTCCAGCAAAATCTAATTTAGTATCAATATCTCATGTAAACAATAATCATAACAACAATAATAATAGTCCACCAAACCATCAACATTACAATAGTAGTAGTTTACCTTCAATTGGTCATATTGAAAATTCTAAAGACATTAGTCAACTAAAATTAGAACTACTTAAATTAAAAAAACTCAACATCCAACTTAGAAACAGGTTAGATGATGCCGAAAAACAAAAAACAAAAACCTCAGTTTTAATAGAAAAATATCATTTGGTTCTATTGGAAATCTATGAGGAATCAGATAAGACTGATCCCCTAGAATATATAAACAATAACAACAACAAAAACTACAATCAAAATGCTCAAGAACAATCCTTGAACTAACTTATTGATTATCAAATTTGTAAATTATTTATTCTCTTTCAAATTAAAGTTAACCATTATAGGTTTTTTTTTTTGTTACACCTTAAAAATTCATATTTCTTTTTCTTTATTTACAGTTTAAAAGAAATCTCTACTTTTTCTTGACATTTTACCAACAACTCTTTCTTTTAGAGAATACAAGAAAATCTTTGATCTGGTTTTGTTTAGGTATATTGTGACAGCAGTTATAAGAGCAGCAGCACCAACTATACCAACAACTAGTCCAATGACAAGACCTTGATTTTTCTTTCTGGAAGATTCTTCAGTTTGATCATCTTGACTGGAGGACAGAGATGATTGTGAGGATGATGGTTCTGTTGCACACTCAAAGTATTTCTTATTTTCAGGTTTATCACTTGGGAACCCATTTAAAAGTATAGAGAAATCAGGGTCTAGTGAAACTTGACTTTGGAAATATGGTAAATCAATACCCGCTAGTAACTTATTATTTGCAACTTTTTGGAATATTTTGTTACTTATTGATGTGGTTCTACCATCATGTACAATTCTATTTGGGAATCTACCATAGAGACCAAGTTGTTGAAGTGGTAGTATAATATAATGTAAATCATCATTGGTACCTCCAACTTTAATAGTTGTAGGTAATGATATTTTACACCCATTCTTATCCACTTCTTTAAAAGTGTTATTCATCAACCATGTAACTTGAAGTGAATTCAGTTTACTCATGAATGGGTAATCTAAAATCTCTAATGAATATTTAATAGTTTTACCAATGACTTTGATATTCTCTTGTAACCATTCATATTGGTCATCTGTTGAAAATAGTTTAACTAGAATGGAGAATGTTCCTTGTGAGACTTCAAATGAGTAACTGAAATTACCATTTCCAGAATTATTTAGAATCATATTTGAAAATAAAGTTTCTTTAACTAGGATACCACTGTAACTCATTTCTCTTAGTGAGTATAATGATAACATATAAGATGCATCGATGTATAATGTAGAATTTACACGTGTATCATTGATTTGGTCCATTCCAAAAATGGTGGCAGTTGGACTAGTTTCTGAA
Source organism: Tieghemostelium lacteum (assembly GCA_001606155.1). Lineage (NCBI taxonomy): Eukaryota > Evosea > Eumycetozoa > Dictyosteliales > Raperosteliaceae > Tieghemostelium > Tieghemostelium lacteum. Next base: position 77,406 of record LODT01000035.1, read on the forward strand.
AATGTAATGTTAATAGGCAGTGGATTGATGGTGGCAATGGCACAATCAGGACCTGTAAAACCAGTATCACAAGAACATAGTTTATCAACACATGAACCTTGTCCAGAGCAGTCATTTGGACATTCATAATCAGAATCTATAGTACAGTCAATTCCATCATAAGGGGGATCACATATACATGATCCATAAGATGTCGAAGGATCGTATTCACATTGACCTTGACTACTACAATCATTTGGACAGAAATAGACAGTTAAATCAGAAGTCCAGTTACCATACTCTAGAATAACTACCTGATCAACAGGTAAATTCTGACCAAGACTTATAGTTACAATGTTATCTTGTCTCTCTACATTTGTAATTGAGATATTAAATCTTTCTTGATCTGGTCCTAATGGTTGAGATCTAGTTGATAGACGTTGATCTTGTAGATTCTGAGGGGTTGTTACAATGTAATATACCTGTGGTTCAACAACACCAAATACTCCATCAAAATATATTGATTCTACTTTAATTTCTTTTCTATTGTGTACTACTGGTTCAGTGGTAGCTTCAAATATTGTGTTACCAATTAGAGTTATATTCTTGTGATAGAAATCATCATAAAGATCTTTCCAAGTGTACCCTTGAACTTGACCACACTTGTTCATTATACCATAAAGTGATATTCTAATACCATCTAACCCCCAGTTATAAGGAATTACCAATGAACATGTATAATTAAGACCACTAACTAATTGGAAACTACATTCTAATCTATCAAAATAGAAATATTCTTCAACATATAATATAGGACTAAAACTAGAGTATCCAATAGTTGATGGAAGTAACTCTATATTAAATGTAATAGTTCTTTGAGCTGGGTTACTATTGAGTACATTAATTTCAAGTGGAGAGAAATTAAATGAACTAAGACCTATAGATTCACTAGATGGAGTACCAGTACTATCAATAGTTGAAACATAATCACCATTGGCAAAAGAATAGTCAACACAATTTCTAGAGGTATCACAAGCTTTAGATAGATAATATCCTAATTTATAACCACATGAAACAGTTGGTAGAGTATATTCAAATTGGAATGTACTTCCACTAGCATTCATTACAGTCTTTCCATATTGATAATAGTCAAAGAAGACCATTTCAACAAAATCCAAATCGACATCAGAACTAATTGCATCAACTCTCCATTTTCCAGCTATTACTTGATTGGTAAGAGTTACAATTGGTGGCACTGAATCATAACCATAGATAACAATAGTACTGTTAAATATCTGACCTTGAGTTTTTTTCATAAAGTAGTCAAGTTCCCATTGTTCGAAGGTATACAGGAGTACAGTAGATTCATCAACATTATAAAAATCTATTTTATCAATAACATAGGTTTTGGTTTTAAGTGGATCTGCTAGGAGCACAGTTGCATGAGTTTGGTAATTGAGAAGATCAACTGTAGTATTAAATTTAGTTATGGTATTGGTTTCAATATCTCTTAGATAGGTTAAAAGCTTTGGACTTATAACACCAACGCTAGTGGTGATATAAAATGTAAAAACAACATTAGCCAAAGTAGTTGGAGCTGAATATGGTTCTTGTCTATAGAGAATTGCAGTTGGTACACCATAATTACTACCACTACATGGTATTCTGGGTACTTGAGCTGGTCCACCAAAGTTTGAAAAGAAGTCACCAGATTGTAACTTCAGTACATTATTGTAAACATCTATACAACTAATTGTGAATATATCGTCACAGAACAATGGATTTTTCATTATGATGGTCTTTTGGAATTGTAGTTCCTTGTTGGATCTAGGGTCAACAGCATCAGATCTAGAAAGGTTGCCAATAACAGGACCATACTGATAACTACAACTGTGAACTGCAACATTATCAATTACTTTAAATGTCAATTGAATTTCATAATCTGCAAAATTAGACAGATCAAATTCAGTAATGACAGGAGGTGTTACATCATAATCATAGTCACCTGAAATACCTTTAACAAATGAATTTGCAGCGTAGATATTTGAGCCCAATTTTAATTGGTAAGGGAACTGTTGGTAATTTGGGAACTCAATAGGATTGAGATAGTCAACCAAAAATGTAATACTATCATCTATAGAACCTGAATAGTATCCAAATGGGAATGGGAATTTAGATACCAAAGATTTAGATTCATCAATCTTTGGACTCATAGATAATTCTACTTTTGGAGGAATAACCATGAACAAATCGGTATTGGTAAATTGAAATTGAAGTATAGTTGAATATCTACTTCCTACTGGTCTTTGGTCAACATTGGTTGAGATATCAAGAGTATCTTGAACAATAGTAGCAGCAGGTGAAGATTCATCATAAACACCAGTTTCAACGGGGTCACTGGTATAAACCAAACCATAAACATCATAAACTTGAATTATAACATTTAATACTCCATGAGGTATATTTAGATTCAAAGTATAGGTTGTTGAACCTGGTAAAGGACCACAATTTGAACCTGGTGAAGTATCAATATACAGTGTCTCCAATGTAACTGAACTAACTACAATAACCATCTTTGCGTCTTGACATGTTGGAGTAATATCAAAGGTTATTATATTATTCAGAAATTCAGATGCGATTGGACTATCTTGAAGAATATCACTTAAAAATACACCTCTTTGTGCTGTTGTTAATATCACTGGATCTGACACTGTAATTAGAGGTGATTGAGATGAATCTGAATCAGTTATTGGAAATGCATAATTAGTTGTTATAAAGGTGGCTGTATTTACTAATGGATCTTCTCTTTGTTGTGGTAAAAAGACTTGATAATAAGTCAAAAATTGGTCTCTATAAAATGGTTTTGGTTGAGTTAAAACAAAACCAGTCAATGTCCAATCAGTAATAATAGAATCACCATTTACTAAATTTGGAAAAACATAACTTCTATGGAATATTGGTACATCAACAAAACTATTTGATGGCACATCCGATAGATCATAAGATAAAATGGGTTGAGGTGGACTTAATTCAGATGGATCTAAATTTTAATAATACTATTAATATAATTTATCAAATATAAGGAAAAGGGAATATTAGATAATTACCTGCAACAACACAACTAATATTAAAACCAAAAGGTTGAGATTGGTGATTTCCATAACCATCATAGATTTCCATTGAACTATAGATAATACCCTCTTCAAGTTGAATAACACAGTAAAATTGACCAGAAGTTAGATTACCACTAATAAGATACTGAGTCTCACAAAGCTCTAGATAATAAACGCCATAAAGATTATCAGTAGCAGTATAGATAATATCAGCAAAGCAACCAGATCCATAAGAATTATAGATATAAACATCACCAAATTCATCAGAAGTTTGTGAAACATAACTATAAACTGTAGAACTGATAAGATTTGGTGCTTCATAATCCATAAATTCAAATATCATTCCATAATTACTCTGAATATTCTCTAATTGAGTTTGATCAAAATTATAAGGTGGAGTAGCATCAGTGTACACAAATTTCAAACTGGTAATTAAAGGTACAATTTGAGTTTGAGATGCAGGAACATAATTAAGTGTGGTATCAGTAGTACAATCTGAACTACTCAAACCAGTACTCTGAAAATCATTACAATAAATTTGTAAATAAATAGTACCAGTTTCACCTGGTAATATATATTCCAATGTTACTGATCCAACTGGATTATCACTGGTAACTGCAATGTGAACATCTAAGTATGGTCTATAATTTCTAAATGTTATAGTTTTCGGACTTGCCAATCCATTAAATTCTATATAATCAACTGTAGTAACACAATTTCCAAAACCTATTCCATTGTATCACGTAAATATTTTTTCTTATTTCCAAAATTATAAATTAATACATACCAGTATAAAATAAAAATACAAATAATAATATATATAAATAGTTTTGATGCATCGTAGAATCGATTACGAGAAAAAGCTCAATCAATCAAAAAAAAAAAAAAACTCTTCTTGCCTTTTTTTGTGTATGCAGAAAAATATCTCATTGATTACTAAATAATTATTTTAAATTTTTGATAAAAATACTAGTATTACTTTATAATTATAATTAATTTTTTATAAAATTCCAATTTTTAATAAATATTCTTTAATATCATGGAAAACTATTGATTGCAGTTTTGAAGGTTTGGGTGGTTGGTGATTTGGAAAACTAGGTTTGAAATTTAGAGTAATAAATACTCTTAATAATGTGTAGTTGTTAATTCGAAGTGATTTGTTGGTGACATTGTAGAATATGATATCTTTAGTTAGAGTATCCAGTGATTGAAATTTAAATTGAATAAGATCGATAATTGTTGGAGGGATGGTTAAATTGTATTGTGATGATAGATGAGTTAATATTAAATGGAAGAGGAACATTGGATGATTCTTTGATATCAAGTATTTAATCATCTTTAAACTACCTTCTTTTAAGAGATTTACTATTAAATTATAATTAAAAATTGTGTATACTATTCTCTTGGATAATAATATACTACCGAAATTTTCATAGAGATACATGATCAATTTGAGATTATTCGATTTAACAACCCTATTTACAACTCTCTCTAGTGCTGCTATATTAGATTTCCAGTTTACATCTACACATAATTCAAACATCTCAGGTGAGATGTAACTAGAATATTCATTAGAATACATAAACTGATCTTTCACTGAAAACAATTTAGAACCACCATATAGCCTATTTTGAACCAGTTCCATAATATCCAACCTATCATTTTTTATCCATTCTCTGAATATTACAAAATGTTTTCTTGCAATTAGAGAAATTATACCCTTATGGTCTATAACATCCAAAACAAATCTAACAGAATCCAATGATAGATAATCAAAGATTGCTGAGCAGTGAAAAGATTCTAGTAGTTTAGGATTTCTCTTCACCATCTCAGCAGCAAACCAATGGTGCCCACAAAGCAGTATATAGTTTAGTGAATTTATAATAATCCTATCTCTGTGCATGTGAGATGGATTATCTAAAATCCCTAAAATCAATTTAAAAATTCTCTTATCTGGATCATTACAATAATTTTTAATTCTAAAAGAAGAAGAGTCACAATTGAATGTAAAGTTACTGTATGGTTTTTGACTAAAGAAATATTCTACTATTTCATATGTACATGTTGAAATATTCTTTGTATGCAATGTTACATTTCCATGATGTTCCAATGCATACTTTAGTACATCTAGATTATCACAAGTTGCATAGTAGTCTTTAGGGAATACCACAATTTCCCTATTCAATGACCTTTTATAAATCAGTTTCATATTCTCTACAGTTATAACTGATTGATCTAATGATATAAATATCTGATCTTTAAAAGTAACCATATGCTCATACCCTTTTCTAATAGTATCTATGATATCAAATTTAGCAAAATTATATAACATGACAAAGTTAATTAGAGTAGTTGCTAACATTCCTTGTTTAACCATATAATAAAATGTCTCTAGATTCCTTTCACTTAATTTGAATTCTTTTAGATAGGGTAATGTCTGTATATTTTTCTTGTAGATATAGGAGTGTTTTTCAATTAAAACCTTTAGAATATCAATTGGTTGATATCTATTACTAATTAAAGGTGATGCCAAACTACTAAAGACATTTAGATTATAAAATCTCTGACGAATAGTTTTAGTTGAATAGGTCTTGAATTTAAGTAACTGTGTTAACACTAAATCTAAAATCTCAGCACATTCAAAGGGAATATGGGATTTATCGTCACTTTGCATCAATTGTGTGTAGAATAGATCAGATGTTGATTGATTAGATGGATCCAGTAATATCCATTGTGCCAATGTATAGTTGTGTGTAAATATTAGGTATTTTGCAATACCAAATAATATAACAGTTTTAGAGGATTTACTAGGATTCAGAATCAAAAGATTCAAAACATCCATATCAAATTCCAATATATATACAATATCTTGATGGCAATTATCAAATAATCTAGATATATATAAATCCATCTCTATTCTAAAATCCCTGTAGAATTGTTTTATCAATTCATTTCTCTCTATACGTTGATGTGATCCTACTCCTAGTAAATGGTAGTCTCTGGCAAGTAATTTAAATAGATATCTAATTGAATTACTATTTAAATCAAAGTAATGATTAAATGTTTCTTTTGAAGTAGCAATATCTGATAGAGTAATATCTACACTATCCTTATTCTTACTATTAATTCTATGTACTCTTAATATCTCCTTTAATAAATCTACTCTATTCCATTCAAATAAATCATATATAGTTAATGAATAAAAATTATGACTTTTATTAAATCTGCAAAATACTAAATTGATTAAATATTTGTTTCTCCATACTCTAAAGAATAATTCTTCCATTAGATTACAAAATTAAAAAAAAAAAAACTATTATAAAGATCTTCTATTCTTTATATTAAAAGAAATTAGATTTTATTTAATTTAGTATATTTTTAACGTTTTTTTTTAATTTATTTAATATTTAATATTAAAGTTTAATTTTAAAAAATATGAATAATAATAATAATAACAATATAAATTCACAAATTCAAACCCATTTTAATAATTTAGCAATTGCTTATAGAAATAATATTATAATTAGAGAGGATTATTTAATAAATTTAACAATTCTATTTGGAAGTGTAGAAGCAAATAGATATTTAAATAGAATTGAAAGTATACCTCAAGAAAGAGTACCACCTCCAAACATTCAGGATCCTGAAGAGTTATTTATATATACTGAGGATTTAAGAGACCGTGCAATAGCTTTGAACAGAAATCAAGTTAACAATTAACCAAAAAGAGAATTTGTAAAATATTTTTAGATATTAATAATATTAAAACTGCGCTCAAATTTAAATTTTTTTGACAGTTAATAAAAAAAATTAAACAATGTTATAAAAATAAATCAGAATGTGGTGGTTTTTTTTAGAGAATTGTTGGAAAAAAGTGATCATTTATAGATATGTCAAATTCATTTATTTATTATCATCAACAAAAACATCGATCATTACCAACATGTTATGAGAATAAAGAGAATTTTGGAACACCAATACCAAAATTCAATTTCAATTCACAAGATGATAAAAGACCACTCTCACCACAACCCATGGTCATGTCACCTCCAAAAAATCAAATATTAGAAAATGTAAATAATAATCAAAAACAACAACAACAATTATCACCACAACCTATGGTAATGTCACCACCAAAACCTCAATTAATACACTTCAATTTAAGTAATGAAGTTAAATTAAAATTAAATCAACAACAACAACAACAACAACAACAACATCATACTCCAAATATTCAGAGTAATAGTGCAACGGTATCATCAACACTTACAATGATGTTACCACCACAACAAACTATTAGTACTCCAAAAAGACCTCAATCGATATTTGAGAGTACATCCAGACATCTTAGTACACCAATTCCAATGGCCAGTAATCATTTTGAATTAGGTAGTAATATTAATAATAATAATAACAATTATAATAATAATTTTCAACAACAGAGAAATAAGACAGTTAGAAGATCAATAAAAGATGAAGAGGATGGTTTAATGTTATCTGAAAGAAAAAAAGAAGATAGAAAGAGTAGGACACTACAGAAACAAACTTCTAAAAGAGAGTTATCACTTCAACAATCAAGACAACAGTACTCTTCAACACCAGTTCCTTTGACATCTCCAATGGAACAAAAAGAACTTGACAAAAAGAGATTAGAGGTGATTAAAGAAATTCAAACCTCAGAGCAAAGTTATGGTACTCATTTGAACCATATTGTTGATTTATATCTTTTACCATTACGTAAAGAATATACAACTCCAGAAGAAGTGAAATACATTGTCTCTATATTCTCCAATATCGAATCGATTCGAATTGTAAATAGAAATACAATGCAACAGTTTAAAGAACGTTTCCAATTCATGAATCCAAATGTACCAGTATCCGATCTTTTCATCTCCATGATTCCATCACTCCAACAAAGTTACACTGAATACTATGTAGGTTGGTACAGGTCACTCTACAATCTCGACCAATGGTATTCCAAAGACAAAAAATTCAAAAAATTCATTGACGAAAAGACCACTCAGAATCCAAATATACTCAATCTAAAGTCACTTTTAATCACACCTTGTCAGAGAATTCCAAGATACTCTCTACTAATTGAAGCCATTTCCAAATTGACATTACCCTCACATCCCGATTACCAAGGTCTTCAAATAGCTCTACAAAAAATGAGATCCCTAACTGAACAAATCAACGAAAGAATTCGTGATTCTGAAAATCTTCAACTTGTAACTAACATTCGTTTGAAATTTGATGATACCATTGGTTTCCTAGATGAATTCCACAGAAGACTTCTAAAAGAGTCTAATAATTTACAACTTTTACCAATTAAAAATATATCGTCTCTAAACACCTCCAACAACAACAACAACAACAACAACACCACCAACAATAATCAAAAACAATCTAATAGTCAAAATACCGATGATGATACTGATACTGATGAAGAAGATTATCATAATACTGCTAATATGAATACTTCAGTTTATATAACTCCACAGAAACAAAAATCATCTGTAGCAGTTACTCCAGGGACATCCAGTGGTGTTACAATGCCACTATTTATAACACCTAATAAGAAGGCAATGTCACTTTTGGGCACTCCAAGTGGTACATCTACTATTAAGATGTCAAGTAAGAAACAACAGTCTAGTAGTTTGCTAATGAGTTTGTCAATGGCTGCCAGTAAACAATCTACTGAATGTTCATTATTTTTATTTAATGATTTGGTGTTATTGGGTGTACCTCCCAATTGTAATAGTATAACTTCAACTCTGTCATCTTCCTTACCAGTTCCTGGAAAATTAATTGCCATTCTAAAAGTACCTTTGGCATCGACATTTATCAAAGACTATGATAGTCAACCATTGATATTTTCAATTCACCATCACTACGGTAGCTATATATTCCAAGTTGCAACTAAAGAACTAAAAGATGAATGGGTTCAAACTTTTAATGATACTCTAAAGAAATTACTGTACAGTTGTGATCCAGTTAGCAATGTTCTCAGAGAGAAAAGAGATAAAATTCAATTTAAAGGGTCTGAAGAAGAAGGTTACCATGTTGTAGATCCCTCTATACAAACCTTTAACAATAGTATTTCAAATCATCTTAGTTCAAATTCATCATCTTCCTCTACAACAAACAACACCAAAGAAGAAAGATCATTATTAACTAAAGCACTATCAGATTTACACCAAATTAATAGTGGAGGCCTAACTAATACTCCAAAGAAAAGAATATCAATGATTGGTAAAGTAAAACAAAGACTTTCAAGTTCACTATCTTCTCCTCATAAAAGTTCTTCAAATCGTAGAAACTCTTCCTTTGTTTTAAATTCCTATGAAGAACCTTTAGAAAATAGATTATAAATAATTATAATAAAATCTCAAAATCCATATTTATCTATCATGTAAAATAGTTTAACTGTTAAATTCTAAGAAATTTTTTTAACACCATTGCGCCTTTTTTTTAAAATTTCAAATTTTTCTATTTTATTTATTTTCATACTCAAATAAAATACGTTAGCACGTTATCACGTTTATACACATACACAATGGGAGACAATAATGATCCAAATAAATATTTACCACAACCAGTAATACCAGTAACTATTTCATTTATGCAAAATAAGATAGTTGCTGTGCCCGTAGATGACACCAAACTTCAAACAGGTGTTGTGTTAACTGAGGATTTACCAGAGAATCCAAGTGGTGAACCAAGATCTACTACCCATGAGATTAAAACTATATCTTTAATTGCATATATATCTGGTGTACAATTAAAAATACCACAAAATCAAGATAACACAACAGATGATGCAGATTTACATACTTTAGATATTAGAGTTCGTGATGGAACTGGTGAGATTCACTTATCTTTAACAAAAACTAAAAAACCTGCAGATTATTTCCAGTATGTATTGATTAGTAGATTGATATATAGATAGAATACTAACATTTCTTTTATATATGGTTGTTTATAATATAGCTCAAATCAATATTATTCATTTTTATTGAGACCTTTTGGTTATTTTACAAAAGATACTGGTACAAAAAGAGTTAGTTACAGTGTTATTGGGTATCATAAGGTTTCAAATATGAATGAATTACAATATCATGTTTTAGCAGCTGCCAATACCTGTTTGAAATTTTTAAATTCAGATGCTATTAAAGCTGTTGTTGATACAGTGAGATTCATTAAATACTCTCGTGGTAAAATCCCAACTAATCCCGAAGAACCATCTGTTGGTGTCATTACACAAGATTACATTAGAGTTATTTTACCAAGGTATGTTAAGTTGTTTCTATTCTCTCTATTATATTCAATAACTAATTTACATATTTCAATTTACTACTACTATTTAGTGTTAGAGAAAATTTACTTCAATTAGGTTTACTTGAAGAATCAAAAGACGGTATAGGCTATTCAGTTGACAAATTGTCCTATGCTCATTTAAAGGAAAAAAATCTTTTAAATCTCTATGAAGAAATCTCATCAAAATTTAATATATAATATTCTTTTTTTACAATCCTGTTTTATATCATGTATAAAATTCCTTTTATTTCCTCAATCAATAAACACATATCCACTCATTTGGTAATTTGTTTAACATACATTCTTATTCTTAATTAATTTTATTTTTGTTTTTGTTGTTGTTGTTGAAGTAGAATTTGTTTATCTTGTAAAGAATAAATATCAATACCAGATTCCATACCTTCTAGTAACATTGTCAACATTGAATCTTTATAATTTGGATCATCTCTTAGTTTATCAATATCATCACCAAATTCATTAGTCATTTTATCTACAAAGAAATCTCTAAAATTTTTGTTGGTTTGTTTAATTGAATTTAATTGTTGTTGTTGTTGTTTAGTTTTTGAATTATTATTATTATTATTGTTATTACTGTTATTATTATTGTTGTTTTCTATTAAATGTTCATTTTGTTTTAAAATATTTTGATTATTTTTTTGAATATCTTTCCACAGTGATAGGTCGCTGTATGCTAATGAAGGCTCTTTAGTTGAGTTTTGTTGTTGTTGCTGTTGTTGATGTGGTGTATTATTTATATTTGAAGTATTTCCAAATGATAATTGATGTAAAAGTAATGATAATGATGATTTATCATCCATTTGTAGTGATAATGTATTTCTGATTAATAATAATAATCTAGTTGATAAAACTGATGTTTTATCTATAAATGTATTCTTTTCTTCTTCAGATAGGTTTTGAACTCGTTTTCTATTGGGATAAACTGTATTCAATGGTATATCATTACCATTCTTTCCATAGACTGTACCAAATAGATCATCTATACATTTCTTTATATTTATATCTTTTTCAACTTTTGAATCTTGTTGATCAATATGATCATTATCTTCATCTAAAATATCTTTACCATTTACTGATGATTTATCATCTCTAGTCTCATCTTCACTACTGCTGTCACTATCACTACCGGATTCTGATTCTGAATCAGAACTATCTTTATCTACTTTCATTTTATTTTCACTTTCAGAAGACTCTGACTCTGATTCAGAATCTGATTTAGATTCTTTCTTTTTCTTTAATTTCTTTTCATTTTCACTTTCAGAAGATGATTCTTCTGACTCTGATGAGGATGATTCTGACTCTGATGATGATGATGATGATGAGGATTCAGAAGAAGATTTATCTACTTTTAGAATCTTTGATGCTGGTTTTTTAGAGTTTGATTCAGATTCAGATTCAGATGATGATAATGTTTTCCTTTTTTTATTTGATTTTTCATCTTCACTACTATAGCTACTGCTTGATTCAATATCACTGTTATCAGAGGACTCTGATGACGAAGATACTTCTACTTTCTTTTTTGATACCATTTTGAGGTCGAATGTGGACAATTTGAAAAACTAAATTTTAATTTTGTCGTTTTTGATAAAATCGATTCAAACGAGTGTTTTTTTTGAATATTTCATTTTATAAATTAAAGTCCTACTACTACATCACGAATGTCAAATTCTATAATTAGAAAACAATTACAGGTTTTAAGTGGAGAAAAACTGAAAGTGCCAAAAACAAAAGCAAAGTCACCATTAGGTAGGTGTTGTTATCCACTTGTTAGATTTACAATTAAAATATCCTAATAACAATCAAACAGATAAAATTAGAAAAAATAAAGAAGAAGAGCCAGATATACTTGAAGAAAATTTAAATTATCTTAGAAAGAATGCAGTATTGAAAAAAGAATCTGTTGCTGCAAAAAAGAAAAGAGAATTAGTAGCTGTAAACTTGGAAAAACAAAAACAAAAGTATTTAGACTCAAAGAAAGCAAGAGTTGAAAAACAGAGAAAAAAGAATGCAAATAGAAAGACTCTAGAGTAATAGTAATAAATATAGTAATAATAGTATTGTACAGTTTAACGTTTATCTAGTGGTGAGGTGGATTTTAGATTTCTTTCTTCAAACCACCTTCTTTACCAAAATATTTTGAAGTTTTATTTTGAGAGAGAATATCTGTACTGGTAATAGAGAGTGATTGTGAACCGTGTGTCATGGCTACTGATTGTAAACCTGATACATAAGTTTGTGTACCACTGTATACTGATGTGGTACCTGTACTGGTTTTAGTACCTGATTTCTGATCATGTTTCTTTTTCTTTATAATACCTCTATCCTGAGCAGTGAGACGTACTTTACCAGTTTGACCACCAATCATACCCATGCCAATACCAGAGTCACCTATGGTGTCTTCTTGTACATTGAATGACATTCTATTTTGAGCTTTTCTCAGATCTGTACTTGCAAACATTGCTTTCTTCTTACGAGCTCTTTCACCACCTCTTCTTTTTTTCACTTTATCAATGGGGGCAGGTAGTGGTTTTTCTTTTTTTGAAGGGGGTGGTTCTTGGAATATATCAATTTTTCTGAGGATTTCGTCTTTGTATTGTTGACCTAGTTCACCATTTAGAGATGATTCCTGAGAGGCATCTATTCTGGCAGCTAGTGAAACTCTACCCACTAGTGCACGAAGTACCTGTTTTTGTAGTTCAACTGGTATATTCTTTATAAGCTCACATTGAGCTATTAAACTCTGTTGAGAACGTTTATAGTTAATTTGTGACATTCCACTCATTGATTTACTATCTGCACCTAGGAACTGAATATTACCAGCCGGAATGACAGAGAGTTTTTTTACACTTCCAGTGATACCAATTAGCTTTGCAGCGATTGAACTACCAACTAATACAGTTAGATTAGGCGCTATAAATGTCATTCTACTCTCTAGATAATGAAGAATCTTCTTTTTCTTACTGTCAAGATCTAAACCCATATCACAAGCTTGTTGTACTGCTGCTAAGTCTTGTTCAGATAAAGGTTTACCAACAGTTGAAGATAAGGTAACCATAAGTACCATTATAGTAGATCTAGGTAGAATATCATTCAATTGAACCTCTTTCAAATCCATTGAATTTCCAATTCTTTTGACTACGTTGATATAGTCTAAAGGAACTTTAACAGAACTCGACAGTTCAGGAAACTTTTTATTATATCTCTCTAGTAGATATTTGTGTACCAAGTAAATTTCATGTTGTATCTCTTGTACCATTTGATTACATTCCACAATCAATTGATGTTCCACACTATCTTGATTTAATTTAACCAGAGACCTGTCACTAGGTAGAATCTCTTCTAATTTATCATTAACCTTTGACATTAAAGTCATTAATCTCTGACTTCCATTCAACTTTGCAATGACATCTACGGTTGAATCTTTATATTTTGCAATGAGTTCTTTTTGTTTTTTTTCAATTTGCTCATCAGAAAGCATTAAATCATCTTTATCACCAAACCTATCATCATCTTCATTTTCATCTACCTGTTGACTATCTATATTCATTAAATTATCATCATTGTTATTCGTACCACCACTATTTAATATATTAACCTTTCCTTGTTGATTATTTACATTACTAGTTGTTGTAGTAGTAGTTGTTGAAATCTTTTTTAAATCATCATCATTCACATCATTAAAATCGTTTAAAAATTGGTCAGCTAAAGTGGACATTCCAATTCAATTATACCCTACAAACTATTTATAAAAAATGAATCCGCTTTAATTTTTTTTTTTAAATTGTATCCAATTTTTTATTTTTCTATTTTATAAATTTCTTCAGTGAATAACATTAACAAATGTTATCTCTTTCTCTAATCGATTATAAGAATACTTTTTTTAATACAAAATATTTTTAATCCCTTTTTATATAACCATTCTATTCTTATAATTTAATTTATATTGTTATTAGTATTATTTTAAACTTAATTGAGGTAATTGTCAAACTAGATAATTTCGAATATCTTAATTTAATGGTGATGCATAATTTGTAACGTTTTTTAACTTTAAATGAAAATTGATGGAAAACTTTGAGAGTGAAATTCAATTTTTTTAATTTTTCTTTTTTTTTTTTTTTTTTTTTTTATTTTTTTTATATATTGAACAGATTACATAAATAATGGCAGTTGTTGTCACATCGATCTCAAACTATTTAACATTGTTAAAAGAGGATCAGGTAGATTTAAAGAAATATGCATTAGAAAAAATAGATAGCTCTGTAGATGAATTTTGGTCAGAAATTGTTTCTTCTTTAGATTTAATGTAGGGATTTATAAATAGGGTGTTTAATAAACACAAATTAGTATATTGAATTAGTTATATTGACAAATATCTTTAAACTATAGTAAAACATTATCAAATGAAAAATCATTTAGTAATAGAGATTTAGCATCATTGGTTTTGTCTAAAGTTTATTATCATTTAGGTGACTTTTCTAATTCAATGTCATATGCACTCTCATCAGGATCACTATTTAATGTCCTCTCCAAGAGTGAATATGTTGAAACCATATTGTGTAGGTGTTTTTAGTGAAATTCATCATCTTTATGAAAATGTGAAGTTGAATATTTTGAACACACTTATTAACCAAAAACAAAAAATTTTTTTTTTTTACAAACAACCTCAAAATTATATGATTAGATAAATTTATTGATGAATATATTAGACAAAGAAACACAGATGGAAAGATTGATGATCGTCTAGAATCCATTGTTATGGGTATGTTTGATAGATGTTTTAAAGAGGGATCATATAAACAGGCTTTAGGTATTGCAATTGAATGTAAGAGATTGGATATCATTGAGAAATCTATAGCAGAGTCTGGTACTGTCTCTTCCATGTTGGCATATTGTGTACATTTGTGTAACACTACTGTAAACAATCGAAAATTCCGTCAACAAGTCTTAACCATCATTGTTAGACTCTATTTAACTCAAGAGAAACCAGATTATATAAATATCACTCAATGTCTAATCTTTTTAGATGATCAAAAAGAAATAACAAATATTCTATTGTCACTAATTCGTAAAGATGAGGTATGTACCTAAATTACAAAAAACACAATATCCAACTTCACAATATCCAATATTAACTCTATTTTTTTATTCACTTTTTTTTATAAATTAGGACTCATTGTTATTAGCTTATCAAATTGCATTTGATTTATTCCAAAATAGTACACAATTATTCTTAAAGAACATTCGTAATCTCTTACCATTAGAGAAATCAACTGATGGTATGGATGTTGATGAAATTGTAAGTTTGATATATATATATATCTAAAAAATTTAGATTTAATATATACTAATATTAAGATATATTGTAAAGGTTGCAGATGGATATGAAAGCAGAGTTAAAAAATTAGATTCAATTTTACGTGGAGATATTACTATTGGATTAAATTTAGAATTTCTCTATAGAAATTGTAATATTGATATGCATATTTTGCAATCTATGAAAGCTACATCAGAGTTACATAAGGGTGCTATATTTTATTCTGGTACTTTGTTTGCTAATGCTATTATGCATGCAGGTACTACTAGAGATACATTTTTACGTGGTAATTTAGAGTGGTTGATGAAGAGTACTCATTGGACAAAGTTCTCAGCTATTGCCTCTTTGGGTGTTATTAATAAGGGTCATATTAAGGAATCAAAGACACTGTTGAAGACTTATCTGCCTTCAGGTGCCACTGTGAATGCTACTCCTTATTCAGAGTCTGGTGCACTCTATGCACTTGGTCTTATCCATGCTGGACATGGTGAAGAGATTACCGAGTATCTCTTGGAGAAACTTCGTATTCCCAATGTTATCTTACAACATGGTGCTGCTTTGGGTATGGGTCTAGCAGCTATGGCTACAGGTCGTGAAGATCTCTATGAGGAATTGAAAGAAGTTCTCTATACCGATGACGCAGTTGCCGGTGAAGCTTGTGGTATTGCAATGGGTTTAGTCATGTTAGGTACCGGCCAACAAAAAGCCATTCAAGAGATGCTTACCTATGCTCACGAGACTCAACATGAAAAGATTATAAGATCTCTTGCCATGGGTTTGGCATTCATGATGTATGGTAAAGAGGAATCTGCTGATGTTTTAGTAGAGCAATTACTCACTGATAAAGATCCACTCTTACGTTATGGTGGTATGTATACCCTTGCCTTTGCCTATTGTGGTACTGGTAACAATGATGCCCTACGTAAACTCCTTCACTATGCAGTCAGTGATGGTTCAGATAGTGTAAGAAGAGCTGCTGTTACTTGTATTGGTTTTATCCTCTCTAGACAACCAGAGAAATGTCCAAAGACTGTAAGTCTTCTTGCAGAGTCTTACAACCCACATGTTAGATACGGTTCAGCTATTGCTTTGGGTATCAGCTGTGCTGCTACTGGAAACAAAGAGGCTTTGGATATCTTGAAGAAGTTAACTACAGATACCATAGGATTCGTCAAACAAGCCGCTTGGATTGCCATGGCAATGGTTTTGATTCAAACTAGTAAAGAGCAGCTGGCTGAGGCTGAGAGTTGTCGTAAACTATTTGCAACTTGTATAAATGATAAACGTGAGGATACCATGTCCAAGTTTGGTGCTGTTTTGGCATATGGTATCATTGATGCTGGTGGAAGAAACTGTACTATTCAATTACACTCTCCAAGTGGTCACAAGAATATGAATACCATTGTTGGTATTGCCATGTTTTTACAATTTTGGTACTGGTTCCCTAATACTCATTTTATGGGTTTGGCATTGTCACCTACCTATATCATTGGTTTGAATAAGAATTTGGAGATGCCTGTATTCTCATTTAAGAGTAATTGCAAACCATCTCTGTTTGCATACCCTCCTGAGACTAAACCTCAGACTAATAATCAGGTGAATAAGATTGAGACTGCTGTTTTGTCTTATAGCAGAAGAATGACTACTAAAGGTGCATTGTCAAGTTCTGCAATGGACATTGACACAAAGAAGGCTGATGAGAAGAAAGAGAAGGAGGCTCAGGATGCAAAGAAACTCGAAGAGGAGAAAGCTGAGAAAGAAAAGGAACCTGAACCAACCTTTGAAAAGAAACAAAATCCTGCTAGAATAGTTCCAAAACAATTGCAATACATTCAATTTGATGATAGTAGATATCACCCAATTAAGAGAACACCAGTTCTAGGTGTAGTGCTTTTAAAAGATCAAACCCCAGATCAACCTGAACAATTAGTTGTCAAAGAGAAACCTGAAACTGTTGTACCTGCTTCAAATGGTCAACAATCTGGAACTCATGCTTCTAATACCTCTACCACTTCATCCCACAAAGATAAAGATTTACCAGAACCACAACCACCTCAACCATTTGAATTCACTGACTAAAAAAACAAAACCACCCACACTCACACACTTTAAAAACTCTCATACCACCACCAACACTCTCTTATATCCCCCTTCCTTTACTCTGATACTATATATACCATCATCACAACATACTCTTGTCTATAATTAAAATTCTAAACAACAAACAAATAAAATAATATTAATAATAATAATAAGTAAACTAAAATGGTTATACAAAACAAATCTAACAAAAAACATCTTATTGATGAGTATTTATTAAAGATAAATTTTAAATCTTTTTATTGAATTATTGGTTATTTTAAAATGACTCTATTTTAATTGAATAATTTTATAATTTACTTTAATACCTCAAATTAATAGAATACTTGCAAAAATGGTATAAAACTGTTTTGTTAAAAAGATAAAATTACTTTGTTTGAGGGAAATTTTAAATTGTATAAAGTTGTTTGATATAAGAACCAGATTCATAATAATTTGATAAAATATATAAAATAAACAAATAAGAGAAAGAAATAGAATTTAATTGACAACATTTGGAAACTTTTGAAACCCTTTTTTTTTAAATTTTTATAAAAGAAAGCATAGTAAAAAGTAGTATAAAAGAGAGTTGTATGTTTATTTTACCATTACTTTATAACTCTTTTTATATATTTATAAATTAGATTTATCATTACTACTGTTGTATTTAAACCAATAACAATAGTAGAAAAGGATACCTTAGTAGTAATTGATAAACTTTTACACAGTGTATAATGAGTGAAGAACATCTAAATACCTATGAGATTATTGGTCTTATAGGTTCTGGTAGTTATGGTCAAGTTTATAGAGCTGTTCATATTCATTCTAGATGTATAGTAGCTCTTAAAATGATATCTATAGTTAATATGGAGAATGGTGTAAGTGTCTGTATTCATACGCCCCCTATATTTGATATAACAACACATGTACTAATGAAACACCTTAATTTATAAAAAAAGTTACCAGCTGAAGTCAAATATCTAATTAAACTTCGTGGTAATCAACATATAGTTCAACTACTAGAGTATTTCTATTCAACTGATGATAAACTAGTATTGGTATTTGAGTATATGGAATTTGATCTTTGGAGATTCATTTCACCAAAATCAAAACTAACATTATCAAATATCAAGCATTTCATATTCCAATTGTTATCTGGTCTCAACCAACTACACAGTCAAAGAGTTATGCATTTAGATATAAAACGTAGGTATCTCATAAATGATAAGAGAGAACTAGAGAGGAGATTCTAATTAATATATACAATATAGCTGCAAATTTATTAGTTGATCAGACATTTAGTTTAAAATTAGCAGATTTTGGATTTACAACCAATTTAGATAACCCACAACTTACTAATCAGGTTATATCTCTGTTTTATAGACCACCTGAATTGTTGTTGGGAAGTAGAGTGTATGGACCTGAAGTGGATATTTGGTCTGTTGGTTGTATATTGGTGGAGATGTTGACTGGTTATTATCTATTTGCTGGTAATTCAGAGGATCAACAATTAGATTTAATATTCTCTACAATGGGTACACCAAACGATAGGAGTTGGCCTGGTGTGACAAAGTTACCAAACTATAGTAACCATTTGAGTAAATTTAAGAGATATCCTCAGAGATCCTTAAGAGAACTAAGTAAATTTCGAACATTTTCTGCGGCAACTTTGGATATTATACTGAGGATGTTGACTATGGTGCCACAGTCTAGGATTACTTGTTCAGATGCTTTGAAACATCCTTGGTTTCAAGAGATGCCTAGTGCTAATAAACCAACTCCCGATATATTCAGTTCACTAATTAGTAGAAATCCTTTGAAATTCCCTACTGCTAAAGTTGACGCTCAATCTGCTAGTAATAATATCCCTCTTCCAAAAGGTACTATGGTATACCCAAGACCTAAACTCATTCTTCCAATGCCTCATCAACAACAACTTCTCTACAAAGAACAAATCAAAGAAAAGTATGAAGTTTTTAATAGATATAAACTTCATCTAGAGTGGAAAGAAAAGGAATCACAACGTAAACATCAACAATATTTACAACAACAACAACAACAACAACAACAACAACAACAACAACAACAACAACAACAACAACAACAACAACAACAACAACAACAACAACAGCAGCAGCAGCAGTACTATCAACATCAAATAGTAGTAAATCCACAACAACAACATCTACAGGTACAACAAAAGTTACAACAACAACAACATTTTACATACCAAGATTATTTATTAAAAAGACAAGAGCAGAAGGTGGCTGAAAGGAAATTAGAAGAGAGGAGAAAAAATGATCAATTGTATCTCTTACAGATACAAGAACAATTAAAGAAAAATGAGCTTTTACTTCGGGCTGAACAGGAAAATTTTAAAAAGGAGCAACAGGCAAAAAATGAGCAATACCAACAACAAAAGAAAACTTTAGATTTACGTTGTCATCAATTACAACAACAAAAACATCAATTGGATATATATCAACAGTACCAACAACAACAACAACAACAACACCACCAGCAACAACTACAACTACAACAACAACAATATCACCTACAACATCATCAAATACAACCACAACACCAGAAGCAACAACAAGAACAACAACAGCAACAACAACAACAACTTCAAAAACAGCGACAATTGCAACTACAACAGCAGCAGATATTATATGAAAGACAAAGACAACAACAACAACAACAACAACTACAACAACAACAACAACAACAACAACAACAACAACAACAACAACAACAACAACTTCAAAAACAGCAACAATTGCAACAAGAACAAGAGCAACAAAAACAACAACAAAACAACAACAACAACAAAAACAACAACAACAACAGCAACAACAAAATCAACAACAACAACAACAACAACAAAAACAACAACAACAAAAACAACTACAACAACAGTGCACCAAAACAGTATCATCGGTAAATAATAATTCTAATATAAGTGTAACAGCAGTAAGTGATAAAAGTCTACCTATTGTTGCTATCAAACAGCCTATTACCAGGTATCAGACTCAACTACAAAAGCAATTACAACTTCAACAAGAACAAGATCAAAAAATTCGAGTGAAACAACAACAAATTCTTGCTGACGATGAAAAAGTAAATCAAATAGAACTCCATAGACCAACAACAACTACAACAACAACAACACAAACAACAACTACCACTACCACAGCAGCAGCAGTTGCTCCAAATTCAGCAAACACAACACCAAATGAAAAAGATAAAAGATGTCAACCTACTGTTGTTGTCTATAATCAACCAATTACTAGATATCAGGTTCAATTACAAAAACAACAACAACAACAACAACAACAACAACAACAACAACAACAACAACAACAACAACAACAACAACAACAACAATTAAATAGTAGTTTTGAATTAAATGTTGCAAATGGTGTCTCTTCAAATTGTACAACACCTAATTTTGTGCCTATCCGAGTTAAATATTCTCCCGATCCTAATAATAATAATAATAATAATAATAATAATATTAATAATAATAATAACAATAATAATAATATTAATAATAATAATGTTTCAACCCTCTATAATATATCCCCTTTGAAAATTAATCCAACTATTAGTAATCATCTTATTAATAATATTATTCCAACATCTTTATCATCTAATCTACATTCAAAAGATAAACATAATCATGAACAAGAATATCCACAAGATCATTCTTCTTCTACCTCCTCTGATGACAACAATAACACCTCCCATTTTACAAATAATAGTAATAATAGCAACGATACTTTAAATAGTAATAACAAGAGAGAGAGAAATCAAATCTTAACTAGATACCAAAAAAAACTAAAAGTCCAACAAATTGGTGATTCAAAAGAAAATCCAATAGTTTTATTTATAGAGTAATAAATTAATATTTCAATAATCTCACACTAATTAGTAACTTAAGAATGTACTAATTAGAAAATTGTGAAATTAATATAGTATAATTGAATTCAAAAAATTTTATTTTTATTGTTAACATAAATTAGATGTTTTTACCTGATATAATCATTAAACAGATTATTGGTTATTTTATTAATTATAAATATTTTTCATTTAAATACAAGTTATCATTGGGAACTATAAATAGATCTATTTTTCAATTTATTAGTAAACATGTTAAAGCTTTGAATATTGCAGGAAGTTTGAAAGAGAAAGAATTCAAAAGTTTAGTAACACACATTAACTCTCCGTATTGTATCATAAAATCATGGGATTCACTATTATATAATTTTAAATCACACACAGATGTTGGTTCAGTAGATTGTATAAATCAACTTAAATGGTTATGTAAGAGTGTCACTACAGTGAATTTAAATGTAACTCCATTACTATTTGCTGTGTCATTCAATCAAAGTATATTTCCTAATCTTAAAGACCTAACTATTAATATTACATGTCAATTGACTATTCAACCAAACCTATTTCCAAGACTTTCTCGACTTTCAATCAGCCTTGAAAGTTATAAAATGTTAAGTGATTTTATAAGCATTCTGCATTGTATTAGAGATACATTAGAGCATCTACATATTACATTGTATTCCACAAACTCTGTAATACAATACAGTAGCTATTTAGAACTTGTTGAAGAACTATCTAAACTCAATAGAAATCAACTGAAACACTTTACATTGAATACTACTGTTGCGGAAATATGTCAATTTATTCGTTCATTTCCAATGGAAATTCTGAATAACCAAATTGAATCGCTGACTGAACTAAATATTACCAATCCTAACAATCAATATCAGTTCATTTTCAACGAAGAAACTTACAAGTTTTTTGAATACAATACAAAACTGGTCAGTACCTCTTTGAATTTTGATTCCCCTGTACTCCTTATAAAATTTCTAAAATTAATAAACAATAAACCACATCTATTGAGTCTCAACATAGACTTAACTGTTGGGATCTTACCTGGTACAGAAACATCAAAACAAATATGGCCTGAACTGATATATGTAAGATCATTAACCTACAAGTCCAACAGTGCAAGTGAAATTGACAAATTCTATGCCAAAAAACAGAATAGTCTAAGATCACTTGATATTCAACACCCTACAATTTGTAGAGGTCCTCATAAGATTGTAAATTTTAATTCTTTTATATCTAGTAACACCTCAATTGAAACTTTCAAATTACAAATAATTGATTGGCAAGATTCTCACAATATCCTGTCAATATTTTCTAAAAACAATACAATAACTGAACTTAATATTACTATTAATATTACAATATCATTAAAAATTAAATTGGATTCGATATCTGTTCAATTTCTGTCCATCACAAGATACAAAAGCTCACATGCTATGGAGATACTAAATCCATTCACTTATAATTACACAAGTGGTCTAACTGACTATTATTATAGGCCACCAATAGAAAAAAAGAATGCCTCACTTCTCAATAAATTATTCAAGAGACACTGAATTTTTATTTATTTAATTATTTTCTTTTTTTTTTTAGATCAATAAAAAAATTTAAATAAATGATCAATTTTTTTTAAATGATCTCTATTCCCGATGTTATAGTAAAAAGGATAATTGGAATATTAATAGAGAATAGATATATATCATTTCAATATAAATTATCTTTGACTCTAGTCAATAGAGCATCTTTTAATTATATTTCTAGACAGATTAGTACTTTAATAGTCGGAAATGAATATGATGAATTGATATCTCACATTAATTCTTCTTATTGCCCAATAAAGACATGGGAGACACTTATCTTTGATTCCCGTATATTTTCAATATCACCATTTCAAAATAATCTTGATAGACTTGGTTTAAATGTTACAACATTAGATCTGTCCTATACATTTTCTCAATTATGTGAGAGTATCACAAAATCTAATTTTAGTAAACTCCAATCACTTTCTATTTTTATTAAATCAAAATTAAATATACAACATGAATCATTTCAAAGTTACTGAAATTAACAGTAAATATGGAATTGTTAGATGATTGTATAACATCATTTCATAGAATACTACAAACCACTAGTGATCAATTAGAATATCTAAATATAACATGGTTTAGTTCTATCACTACTTTACCAAATAGTATCTACACTGATCTAGTACAGAGTTTAAGTCACTTAAAAACAAATCAACTTAAACATTTTACTCTCTGTACTGGTAGAGATTCAATTAATTTTCCAGAAGAAATAGCTTATAATCACTTGGAATCTCTAACTGAATTCCATTTATTAAGTAATAGATTCAATTGCTATATCAATGAGAAATCATTGAATTTTTATAATCTATCATCTCAACTAGTAAACACAACTGTAAATTTTGATTCATTGGATCTTCTATTTAATTTCCTAAATCTATCTAATATGAAACCAAATCTATTGAACCTAACTTTAGCCATAACCTATAACTATGATATTACTGGACCTTTTCCTGTTTTTAAATACCTACAATCTTTAAAAATCATCCCAAATCACCATGCAATAGTCAATTGGGTATTGGCAACTCAGCAACATAGTTTAAAAGTTCTAGATATAAGCTGTAGTCTATTTACAACTGGGAATTATAAAATTAAAAATTTTTCATCATTTATCATTGAAAACACTTCAATTGAAATTCTAAAATTGAAATTCACCTACTCACAAGATATTATTAAAGCTTGTAAACTTATTTCAAAAAACAAAACTATTTTTGAATTGGAAATTATTCAAAATCTATTTATCAATCCTACTGAAATAGATTTAAGTACTTCTGCTATTAAGTACCTGCACATTGATCAATTATCCAACTTGAAGTTGAAGGTTGTCCCACTACCTCCATTTACATTAAGTTTCAAAAAGGGTCAGAAAGAACTCTATACCAGAGCTCTAGAAATGGAAAAACCAAAGAAATCGTGGATAAATAAAATACTTGGAAAGTAACAATTGTGTATATACAATATTTTTTATTAATAGGGAATTACATTTAAAGAACATGAACAAAATGTGGAATTGTTGGTGTAGTTGTTTTGGGATTGTGAATTTTGTTTTTAGAGAGATTAACAAGATTCTCAAATGACTGGTTACATTCACCAGGAAGTGTAAAATCATTTTCATCAACTTTGTTTTTGAAATTGAAAAAGTTAATGATACTATATCCAGGGTTTGAATCATCAATGTTCTTTGTCATTATACCTAATGGTGCACATCTCTTCTTATCATACAATACAACACCTTCACTATTTCCATCTTCAGAAGGCATTGAAAGAATTTCTACTTTAACTTTACCAAATTTGGTTTTACCTACTTCTTTATATGGTGGATATTCACTTGGAACTGGGAAACTCAATGGTAATTGGGTACAAGATCCATTTTGTAAAACATACATTGTATTCTAAAAAAATTATAAATAAATAAATAAATAAATATATTGAATAAATTTAGCATATTAGGAGATTCTACCTACATTTTGGCCATATGCCCATAGTGATCCCATAACTTTTTCACCATTAATTGCAATTTTGTAATCAATTCTCATACGTTGAGAACTAAATTCAACTGTTGTATTAGCTTTTTCAGCAAAGCTAATTGTTGAGCTATTACCATTTCCACTGGGATAAAAAGCATTATAACTGATTGCAACCAAAGTAGTAGAATAGCCACTTTTAAAACATTGTTTTGTATCACTACCAAATATATCATCATCAGAACTTTCACATTTTACTAAAACACTTCCAACAATTACAAACAAAAGTAATAATTCTAATTTCATTCTTTTTAATTTTCAATTATCAAATGATTTCATACAACTTCAATTATTTTTATATTAAAAAAAAAAAATGTAACCCCATAATAGGGTTTATACACTTCAAATATATAATTTTCAAATAATGTTAGAATAAAAATTGTGTTTAATTACCAGGGGAAAGACATGATGTAAAAATTACCTGAGTGTTAAAATTTGATATCACAATAATTTACATAAATTCCATAAAACTTATTTTTTCCTCTAGATTAATTGAAAATAAATTAATATAATAATATGAAGAAATTAGTTGAAACATTTATTGAGGAAATGATTTTCCGTCCTGATTAAACCCCTGTTCCAATAAAAAAAAAAAAATAGATTACATCCTAATGTGAGGGAGTTGATTTAGTGATGCTATAGGATTTTTGAACCATTCTTACATTCCAATTTAGATTGTCAGCCAATTTCTCAAACCACTCACAGCTTTCATTAGTTTTACTGACAACAGGTACTGCCCATTTTGATGTTTTTATGATTACTTGGTCCCCTTGTTTGAGTTCTTGTCGATTTTTACCATCAAAAGATGCCCATGCTGAACACCTGGAATTTTTAGGTACACTGATTGCCAGGGTTGAGGTGGATGGTAATATTACAGGTCTAAAAGATAATGTGTGAGGACAAATTGGTGTAATTAATATTGCAGGTATAGTTGGATGAACTAATGAACCACCTGCAGATAGGGAATATGCAGTACTACCTGTACTAGTGGCAATGATTAACCCATCTGCTTGTACTATAGTAATCAATTTATCATCACATGAACATTCTAAATTGGATAAATATGGATTTGTACCTCTGTCTATACAAACTTCATTTAAAACTTGATAATCTTTTGATGATAAATTAATTGTTAATGAATATTCTATATTTAAAAATAATAATAATAAATTTGATGATATCATACTTTTTTTACTACCATTTGAAAAAATAACTGTACATGATAATCTTAATCGATAGGAAACAAAACATTTACCATCAATTACAGATTGAATATATTCTCTATGTTGTTGATAGTCAAATGCCGTTAGGAATCCAAGACTACCTAGACTAAAAGAGAGTATAGGTGGTATATAGGTTTTAAAAAGTGATGATGTATGCAAAATAGTGCCATCACCACCAAGTGATATAATAAAATCAATTGAATAGGGATCTGAAAGATCAGATTGAAAGGAAGGTGTTGATATAAAAAAACTATGATCAGAAGATGGTGTTATGGAATCAGAAATCTCATCTGATTCTTTTATGACTTGAATTCCAATTTGTTCCAACCATTCTACTAGACTGGGTACTAGTTCATTTACATGTTCATCATTATATTTTTTAATGATTAGAATCTTTTTGGGTTTGGCTTTCCACCTGAGTTCTAGTACTTGAGGTAATATACATTTTCTCTTTTTATGTTTTGTGCTTTTACTGTCGTGTATCAGTGGGTTTTTAGGATCGGTATACGCACTGTTTTTAATAGGTAATGAATCCTTTATAATGTTTATATTATCCTCAATAGAAGTAGTCAAACTAATGCTACCACTCAATGACCTATCATCATATTGAGCATCTAGTTGTGGTGTATGCTGTTGTGTTTTCTCTAGAATGATAGATTCAGTTTTAGATAATGGTAAAGTCTCTGTTTCAGTTGTAACAGGAGACTCTAATAGAGTCAATGGTGATTTTTTTGGTGTGTCTCTACCTTCTCCTTCCCCTGATATCCAATTTAAACCATCTTTATGATAGCTTCTTGGTAACCCTTCTGATTGTGGGGTTTGTTGATGGTGGTGATGAATCTCTGGTGAAGAACTATTTGAATCCTCTTCATCATCCATTAGTGTTGATTGGTCAGGTGGTTGGCAACTAGAGTAATAAGTGCTAACATAATAAGACTGATTCTTCTTTGAGTGTGGTTTCTTTTTCTTTCCAGTTGTGAAATTCAATGGAGAGAGAAAAGACTGACTATTCAATAATGGTGAAGATGATATTTCTTCGTCTGAGGATAATATCTCACTCTCTTTTGTTCTATTGTTATTTTCTAATTCCACTTTAATATTATTCAATTTCTTATTAAATAATTTTTGCTGTAGTTGTTGTTGTTGTGACTCTGACAATTTATTACTTAGTGATTTATATGGTGGTGAGCTTTGTATATTAGTCTCATTGTTAATATTATTAGTAATATTTGAATCTACAGATTTTGTGTTATTATTATTATTTAGTTTTAATGACGAAGAGTTGGTTTTGTTCTTATTCTTGTATGATATAATGAAAAAAAAGGTTGATAATAGTAACACAAAATAGTTAATCGCTGATATATTTTGTATATGATTAAATAGAGTTTCAATTAACCCATTCATATTATCTTTATCTTTTTTTCTTAAAATATCATAAAGAAAAATTAGAAATAAAAAAAAAATGATAAAATTTGAAAAAATTTCAATTTCAAAACTCTCAATAAGAAATTCAGAGATTCCTTCTCCTAATTAATTCAGATCCTTCTTACATTCATTGCATATCATTTATTAAATCAATGATAATTCCATTGTTCTTTTATCATATATTTTGGCAAATCGATAGGCAAAATTTTTATTATATTATATATACTTCTATTTTTGTACAAGGAGATGTCAAATTTTATCAAAATTGCATCAAAAGAAAAAAGAATTTTGAAATTCTTCACAAATATTTGAAGAAATCACAATACACCAAACCCCAATTTTCTAAAGGATATATAGAAAAAACTGAAAACCCAAGTTAACAATTTCTAAAATTTTTATTCATTCATAATAAATGATATTCAATGAATGTAAAAATGATCTGAATTCATTAGGTGAAGGAATCTCTGAATTTCTTATTGAGAGTTTTGTTATTTTTGTATTTGAAATATTATTAAATACTTTTAAAATTTGTTCAATGGCAGTTGCCTCCCCTGTAAGGGATGAGAAATAACTATAGAATGTGAAATTATTTAACTCTAATCCCACTAGAGTTCTATTGTATTCAAAGAGGGGATCAAGTAAAGATTTTGTATATTCAATGATACTATTTAGTTTCATCTGTATAATCAGCCTCTGTAAGGTTTGGTTCTTTGCAATACTTAAGAATACATCATCCATATGCAGATCGGCAGGGAAGTTGATAATTTCAATTTGTTCAAGTCTTGGTATATTGTCAAAAAGCTTAATTAAAATTTTACGTGTGTTGTAATATTCATAGATGGAATCTGAGATTTTTAAAGTCAATTGATTGATATGATTAAAGTGGCTGTTGTCTCTAATTGACTCTAAAAAGATATAGTTTTCATCAGTCATTGAGAAATCAAGATTAGATTGTGTTTGTTTTAGTATAGGTAATTGACAGTAAGAACTAAAAGTGTCTTTTCCAACCCCATTATTAGTAAATATAGCATCTAATCTATATAAAACAATTAATGATTCAAATAGTTTAGGTAATAGGGTGTTGGTAGTACTAATGTTAGTTAAGGAAGCTTGTAATTTCAAATATTGTAAAAGGGTGTTACTTTTACATTCCATTGTATCTTTAGATGGTTTTAAATCTAAATTTAAATTTGTTAAAATTAAACTCTTTAGACGTTTAAATGATCCTAGATAGTTATACAATGTACTAATATTCATTATATTTAGACCAAATGCAGACATCTTAAGATATTCAAGTGAAGGCAATGTAGATGACCATTGGAATAGTTCATCTAAACTTTGGTTGAACATAGGTGCACTACGTTGAAATGTCACGTGTATCTTCAGTCTTTTTAATTGTGGGAATTTATGAACCATTAGTAGATCCATTATCTGATTGACATCGATATTTGAGATCTCCAAAAACTGCAATCGATAAGAAAGATCAACTGGAAACTGATAGAAGTGATTAAATTGTTGTATATTCTTTAATGTCAATTTAGAAATGTGGGTAGGTGCATTAAAAAGAAATTGTTGAATGGTATCTAGTTGTATTTGGTGTTCAACAATCACTGAGAAGTGTGTCAAATTTGGGTATTTTTGAGTAACAATATCAGATGTTAGCTCATTGATGAATGATTGTGAAAGTCTCCTCAATGACAGTAGTACCAACTTATTGAGATTTGGTAAAATCAGTCTTCCAGCTGATTTATTATCAAATACCACCAACCTATTGATCTTTTCATATTGTGGGATTATTTCAGTTGGTGATGTAATATCACCTGTTGAATAATATACACATTTACCAAAACTGATATTCAATCTTTGAAAATTAGATAACTTTCTATGATCAACTTTAAACTTCCTTAATCTTAATCTAGGTATAATCAATCTATTCCAATCTTTACAAATAAATTGTAATAATCTGTAAACAAGAAGTGGTTTTTGAACTGAATTCAAATAATAATTCAAAATCTTTACCAAAACATATTCTGGTATTAACATTTAATTTTGAAAAAAAATTAAAGAAATTTGGAAAATATAAATTAAATAGGAGAGGCAGAAAAAGAAGAGTTTATTATTTTTTTCTCTGTGCGTGTTTAATCGTATTTCTAATTGGATTATAGGGAAGTAATTCATTAACTTGAAATTTTTTTAAAAAATGAAATGTTAGTTGGATTGACATTGCTACTATTGTGTACCGATTTTCTCTTTTTACTATCTTGGTGAAAAGATTTACTTTTACTAGTAGTAGTGGTGGATTTACCATTACTGCTAGCTTTAGATTTAGTGTTACTATTGGTTTCGTATAATTTATCAAGTTTCCTTTTACCAGTTGCATTGTTAGTAGCTGAAGAGTTTGAATGTTTAGATGACAATATATTTATATTTTCATTCTCATCTGTAGATTCTTGAGATGATAAAGAGATGAGAGAGGAATCAGAATCGGAATGATGATCACCATCTTCTTTTGTAGAAGAAAGATTGAATTGTGGTTGTTTCTTTAGTTGTTGAACTTTTTGTTTCTCCAATTCAATCTCTTTACGAAGTCTTTCTTTATCACGTAAAAGTGTTTCTTTTTTCTTTTCCAAAGCCTCTTCAGTCTCTTCATCTTCTTTATCAGATTCTTGTTTCTCTCTCATTGCTTCAAACATTTCATTTGGATCCACATAATAATGATCTTGGTCATATATTATATAACCATATGGGTCATCATATGAATCATCAAAATCCATAGTTTCTTTAGCAGCTTTTTCAGTTGAAGTAGAGGTATTTGATTTATCAGAACTAGAAGTTTTACCAGCAGATTCAACATCAGGTGATTTTTTAGAAATCGTGGTGGTAGTAGTGTTAGAAGTATTTGATTTATATTGTGGTTGTGAATAGGAGTTTGATGCTTTTTGACTTGACCATGGATCTTCCTCTTCATCTAAAATGTCCTCCACTTTTGATTTTTGATAGATACCTCCAGAGGAAAACAATTTAGATTTGTTTTTCTCTTTAATTTGCTCCTCTTCATCGTCACTAAATAACAATTCATCTTTAAAAAATGAAGATGTTGACTTTGATGAAAACTGTTTCTTATCGGTAATATTTGTGGTAGATGGTGAAGTAGAAATAGATGGTTTATTCACCACATTTGGAGTTTCTACTTTTTTATCTTCCTTATTATCCTTATTGTTATTAATATTACTATTGTTATTGTTATTATTATTGTTATTGTTAATTTTTATGCCATTTAAAGTCGAATCAACCTTTACGCTTTCAACTTTTGTAGGTGCTATTGGAGTTGGTGGTGTTGTTGTTATTGTTGGTTTAGTATTGGTATTATTATTATTATTATTGGTTGTTGTGGAATTTTTATTTACATTGCGTGACAAATCCAAAAGTTTGTCATCACGATCCTGATGCCAAAATATATGTCTACAAAAGGACTCTAAGAACAGTGGTTTTGCTAAAAATGTTTTACCACAGTTTTTAAAGATACACTCATAGTATCCTTTTTCACTAGTTTTTATCTCACCATATTTATCTGTGATACCTTTCCATAATGAATCTATATGGTTATCTGCTGATACCAACTCTGGGCTATCAACATTAATTGGAGAGGTAGTTCTTTGTTGTGGTTGTGGTTGTGTTTGTTGAGAAGTTTGCTGTTGTTGAGTGGTTTCTATAGGTTTTGGTGTAGATATTGGTTTCTGTGATGAAATATCGTTATTGTTCACAGAAGTAATTTTAATATTATTAAAACTTTGTGAATTTTGGAAGGAAGAGGATTGAGTTGTTTGTGATGCCTGTTGGGTTGTTTGAGGTGCTTGTTGAGTTGTTTTTTGCTCTTGAGTAGGATGTTGCGGTTGGGGTTGTGATTGTGATTGTGAATTTGAATGTGAATGTGACTGTGATTGTGGTGGTTGTGGTTTTGGTTGGGTAGGTACTTGATGATGATTTTGTTGTGTTGATTGAAAAGTAGGTTGTTGAGTTTGAGGAGTCGGTGTAGTTTTAAACACAGGGGTTTGTGGTTGTGGTTGTGATTGTGGTTGTGATTGTTGCTGTGGTGGTGTCTGTTGCCTATGTATTGCAAATAATTTTCTTGCTTGCTCTAAGGTATAATAACCGCCCTTGCTTTGTAATTCTTTAACAAATTGGACAAAATCATTGTCAAGTGTATGTGCTTGTGTTGGTTGAAAAGTTGATTGTTGAGTTTGAGGAGTCGGTGAGGGTTTAAAACCAGGGGTTTGTGGTTGTTGTTGAGTTTG
Organism: Tieghemostelium lacteum; assembly: GCA_001606155.1. NCBI lineage: Eukaryota > Evosea > Eumycetozoa > Dictyosteliales > Raperosteliaceae > Tieghemostelium > Tieghemostelium lacteum. Next base: position 109,685 of record LODT01000035.1, read on the forward strand.
TTGTGATTGTGGTTGTGAACGTGGAAAAAAATATTGTGGTATTGTTGATTTTTTGAGAAGCCTGTTGTTGTTGTTGTTGTTGTTGTTGTTGTTGTTGTTGTTGTTGTTGTTGTTGTTGTTGTTGTTGTTGTTGTTGTTGATATTGCTGTTGATAATATTGCTGATATTGTTGTTGATTTGCTTGTGGCTTTAAGTTATAATATGATGTTGGCATTGGAGCCATCATTGGAGATTGTTTTGGATAATATAATGGATGATCTAATGGAGTACAAAGATTTTCAGTTTTTAAAATACTTGGTGCGGTCATATATGTTGGTGAATTATATTGTGGGTAATGTAAAATAAAACCTTTACCACACTCAGTAGAAGTACATTTAACTGATTTACTGTGTAAATTTTTATATTGCCCATCCAGGGTGAATTTGGAAGGACAGAAACTACATTTAATAATGGCTGAATATACATCACAATAAACACATTGAATACAAGTGCTGCCTTCTGTGTGACCTATATATATCTCAGTTGGCAAATAGTATTTTAAACGACATGAAAAACAAGTACTCTCTGTAATATCTTTGAGATCTTTCGAAATATTCCTGTAATAAAAATATGGTTGTGGGGTTTGATTGGTTTGTTGAACACCACGCGGCACACTATGTTGTTGGTAGTTTTGCTGTGGTTGTTGTTGCTGTTGCTGTTGTTGATAAGGCTGTTGACTAGCTGCGGTATATGGTGATTGTGTTGGGGGAACAAATGCTGAAGGTTTAAATTGAGGTGTTTGTTTTGCCTGTACTTTACCCTGTTTCTTTGCAACTGATTTAGAAGGTGTTGGTGCAGGTTTCGGAGTTGCCTTGGCAACTGGTTTCCTAAGTGATCCACTTTTGAGTTCCAAATCATATTTCTTCTTTTTTAAATCGTCTAAAAGTGTCTCATGACTAATTGACAACTCTTGAAATGCCTCTGTTGCTCCAGGTGCTTTATTTTTATCTGGATGTATTAATCTAACCATCTAGATAACACAATCAATAATGTCCAATGGTAAGTCATCAAATATGCTTTGAATTTTACGTTTTTCTTAGAAAAAAAAACGACCATCTCATAATGTGTGTGATATATGCTATACATACAGCTTTATATTGTTTTTTAATTAGATCCTTATCATTGGTACCAATGGGTACTTGTAACTTCTCATAATATGAAAATGCTGTAAGAATCCTATTGGCACAATCCAATTGCTCCTTAGTATAGTTTACACTAACCTCTACGGTGACAGTAGAAGACGGCACCTTGTGGGTAGAACTCTGTGCATTATTGGTATTTGCTGAAGTAGAAGAATTTTCATTAGCAGCAGTGCTACCATTGGTAGAGCCAGTAGAAGATTCAGCATTCTTCAACATATTCTCCACTTCAAAAATCAATGTATCTATATCTGTAAGTCCCATCCTTTTGGCTTTCCTAAAGAAATGTAATGCTCTTTCATAATTTTTCTCTAATATATAACCATCAGCAACACTCTTTGCTTTCAATGCATCCTCTCTGTTGCATTCCATTTCGTTTCTTGAAACTGGTTATGTGTTGTGTTTTGGTAAAAAAAAAAAAAAGTTCCAAAAATAAATAGAAAATATAAATATATACAAAGTGTACAATATAAAAAAAAAATACTAGTAATTATAATAAATTCTATATATCTATTTAATAAAATTACTTTGTCCTCACACTTGATTTCCAATTTAATAAAAAAATAAAAAAAAAAAATCACTGAAATTTAATTTAAAAAAAAAGTGTATTTCGAATAAAAGGCGGGGATGATAAATAAACATATACACACATGAAAACACACACACTTTTTATATTAATGTTGTTTTTTTAACTTGATTTGGAAATTAACCATTACTGCTTTTTGTTATATGATTTTTGTTTTATAAAATGTATGTACCTAATTTAATTTATTTTTTGGAGGCAGCGGTTTTGGCAACTGGTTTAGTGGCAGCTGGTTTAGTGGTGGCAGCAGTGGTGGCAACTGGTTTAGTGGTGGTGGTTGGTTTTTCAGAAACTTTAGAAGAGGCTTTAGAAGATCTCTTGGCAGCTGATCTTTGAACCAAGAGTTTTTGGTATTCTTCTCTTTCTTTGGCAGCACGTTCGTGTCTCTTGACGTTATCCATACGGAGGGCCTTTTGTCTGGCAACGGAAGTTGGTGTAACTAAACGTTGGATCTTTGGAGCCTTTGAACGGGCTTTCTTTCCGTTCTTACCTGGAACTTCACGTCTGATGACATAACGTCTGACATCATCTTCTTTGGCCAATTTAAAGAGTTTTCTAATGTTGCTAGCTCTCTTTGGACCTTTTCTGGATGGGATAGAGACATCAGTGAGACCTGGGATTTCATTGTCACCCTTTTTGACAATAATCAATTGCAATGAACTGATATCTTCAGCAACGATGCAACCACGGACTGATTTTCTCTTTCTTTCACCTTCTCTCTTTGGGTAGTAACATCCAGAGTCTTTGTTCAATAATAAACGAACTCTGTGTGGGGTGGCAACACCTTGCATCATTGGGAAACCTTCAGTATCATTTCCACCAGTGATCTTGAAAACGTAACCTTTATATTCATCACCTAAAGTATCGGCAACAACTTCTTGTCCCATACGTTTGTCCATGAAACAACGTCTATTTTATACATCAATCAGTATAATGTTCTTTTTCTCCTATTTTCATCCTCTGTTTTTATCCTCCTAATCCTCATCCTATAATAATAACCTACACTTTTAATTTATCTTCGATTGAGACAGATTTTTGAGCCCCAGTTGATGGGTAAGCGATATTGAGCTGTAATTTGGATTAGTATATTTCTCTCTCTTTTAATGTTAATGTAAAATGTATCTATTCATACCTTCATGTTTATATGTGCAAAGAGAAAGAAAGAACAAAAAATCTGAAAAAACTCACTTTTCGAAAAAAAAGCGATCAAAAAAAATTATCAAAAATAATTTAAAAAAATTAAAATTTTTGATGAAACGTGACACACACTTATTCTCAAAACCTTCTGCATTGGTGAACTATTCAGAAATTAAAGTTATTACATATCATTTGGTTTTGTGAGACTAGAAAGAAGGAGGAGGAGATATTATTTACATTTTGATTTTTATTACTTGAATAATATATGTACATGTTTAGTCATTAGTTGTATTCACTTTTAAAAGTCTTGCTAATTTGTAGTCAAATAAATCACAACGAATTTGCATTTCAATTTCATAAAATGGATTCTTTAGTACATAGTCTGCATATAGTTCATAGATTCCACGTAATATCTCATCAACACTAGGATGGTTTGGATCTGCTACTATAAAAAACTTAATACCTAAACACGTGTTTATAAATCCTATTGTAAGTATAGTACATGTGAAGAAGGAGAACATATTGAAAGGTTACCTACCTGTAGGTGACTGAAAACAGTGTAGTTTAAAAGTTTCAGTTTCAATTACATCTATACCAGATGATGATTCTGTAGTTGGTGATAAGTTACTTGCAATAGCATGTAAACCGTGAAATGTCGATCCTAATCTAATATATGCATTTAATGATAGTTTTTCAGTTGGTCCAAAATCCTTTAATTCAATTTATATTGAGTATATTTAATTGGTGTCAGAATTTAAAATAAAGCTTCTTGTAATGTTATTTTTTTTAGTTTAGGTTGTTGTTCATACATTTTGAAATATCAATGTACCAGCTTTATTTAGAATATACAGTGAATAGATCATCTAATATAAATATGGGGGTCAAATGCAATTCAAAAACTATTTTATAAAACAAAAAACAAAAAAGTGTATTTTTGATATTTTTTTTTATTTTTATTTGAGTGCTTATTTGGATATTAGAATTAAAAAGAAATCAAATTTAGTTATATTTTGGGAACCATTTATATTGGATTCCTTAAAAGAAAAAAAGTGGTAAAAAGATGGATGCAATTGTAACTAAGATGGAAGAGACTTTAGAGAGAAAAAAGTCAATTACATTGATTGTAGAAAAGAGAAGTATGGCTATAGATTACATTAGAAGAATACATGAAGCTGCATACTATTCAAATACAGGTACTGGTGGTGGAAATGGTGGTTTTAATACTACACATTTGGGTACTAGTGGTGCAGGTAGTAGTAATAGTCTAATGAATGGTGCCTCTTCAAGTACCTCTTCTCTCTCTAGTTTAGTATCCTCAGTTAGTAGTAGTAATAATAATAATAGTAGTAGTGGTAATATCAATTCACAAAGAGCAATTCATTGGATGAATGTTGCTCAAATTCAGAAATCAGATTTAGAGAAATCAACAGATATTCAAAAACGTCTTTTAGGTTGGTTTTGTTTGGGATTGAGTTTGGCACCTTTGACTACTACTGATAAGGGTCCTGCCTATGTGCGGTCACTAGTTCAATTGATGGAAGAGTACGACTATCACTTTGAACTTGGTAGCGCAATGCAAGGTGTCAAAGTACTCCTCTCCAAAAAACAACCAACACACACTGTTGTAAATGAAAATGAACACATTAAATCAAAAATTATGAAAATAGGTAACACTGTAGTCTATGAGTTTCTAAAGATATTCAATATCTCCATGGCAAAGGATCTAGACTATTTCCATGTGGTTTTCTCCCTATTGGAGATTCTAGAACTCATTTATAAAAAGTTTGACAAGGAAACTTGTTCTTCAAAATATGTCTATGAGGCACTACTTAAAGTAGACTCTAGACTGAAACATCACATTTTTGGTTTCCTCTCCAAAGAGATTGATAAAATCTCAACTCAGATTATTCGTGAACAATTGGAATTCACTATCCTATGTACAAGTATTAAAGATAAAGATATTCAACAAAGTATATCTTTACAATCAAAATTAGCAAATAGTTTATCATCTTCAAATAGTTCTGTTAATAATAATAATATCAATAGTAGTAGTAATAATAATAATAATAATAATAGTAATAATAACTCACCTCAACCTACAACACCATCAGTATATGGTATTGGTGGTGGTTCTTCAAATTCACTCTCATCTGATGAATAAATCAACTAACAAAAACTCTGTTTAAATAATGTAACCATATTTATTGTCATATAAAAATAATCAAACCCAACCCCTAAGTTGTAATAAAACAATTTCCATACAATCCAATACTTAATAAATAATTTGAAATGCCTTTCTACCATCCTTATCCAAAATGTTATGCATTTTATAATAAAATATTTTCAACTATACAAGCTTTGATTGGTATTTTGATTTAAGGTATCCTAAATATTTACAATTTTATAAATAGAAAATAAAATGAAATATTGTATTATATAGAAAGAATTGATATTTTTATTATAGTTCCAAAGATAAAACCAGTTTTCTTTAATTTTTTATCTAAAGGATTTAGCAGCTCTTTCGAGAATATCTTTTTGCTGTTGATTTTTAAAAAAGAAGAATAAAATATATTAGTTTACTATACTCTCAAATAAGAACTTGGTTATAGTGTTTAAAAACATACCTTAATAGCATAAGAATTTGGACTTGCTTTACTGGCATTGATCAATTCATCAGCCAAACATTCAGCTAAAGTTTTGATATTTCTGAAACTTGCAGCTCTAACACCTTGAGTGATTAAGTAAAGAGCGTGATTAACACGTCTCATTGGAGAAACATCAACAGCTTGTCTTCTTACAGTACCAGCTGAACCGATACGAGTTGAATCTTCTCTTGGACCAGAGTTCATAACAGCTTCAACTAAAACCTGTAATAAAATGTTAGAATAAACCTGTTTCGTCTGTTCTGTGTGTGGGTAGGGTAAATGATATTTACTTGAATTGGGTTTTTATCAGTCAAAAGAGCAATAATTTCGAAAGCTTGTTCAATGACACGGATGGCCATGACCTTTTTACCGGCATTACGACCAAACATCATCATAGAGTTTGCTAATCTTTCAACGATTGGGCATTGAGCCTTTCTGAAACGAACTTTGTTGAAACGACCTGATGAGTGTGGTAAGAAAACTTGTTTCTTAAAACAGATGTAATCGCTCAATGAAATATCAGAGCATTTAACATCATCATATCTCCAACGACCAAATAATGCGATTTCTGACATTGTGTGTGTGTATCTGTGGCTGAAAACGAAAAGAGAGAGAAAGGAGCAAAAAAATTTTCTAATCACAAATTTTGTGAATTTTTTTTTTCAAATTTATTTTTTTTTGATTTAAATTTGATTTATTTACATTGACGATAACGAGTCTTTTTTGTGTTTGTATTTTAATGTATTTTTTTTCAAAAACATATTAATTATTATAATTATGTTTGTTTTATAGTTTTAGTTAGAGATTGTCTTCTTTTAAATTGTGATTTTAAATCTTTTTCTTGAAGACATTTATCAATGGAGTAGGTTTTAGTTAATGATAGATCTACAGTTATATATGGAGTGGTATTAGATTGAATTGTTTTTAGTAATTCAAGTGACTCTAATAGAGATTGTTTTGGTGTTGGACATATAGGGAATAGTGGTGTATTCCATAATGACATTTCACTATTGTTATTGTTGTTTATATATTGAATTGCTTTTGAACAGATTTTAATATTATTATTAGATTTCAAGTTATCATCTATACCAAAGATGATAGTTACATAACCACCATTGGAAACACATAGAGTTTGAATAAAGGTATTAGATGGTATATGTATAGGCTGTTGGTGATTGTGTAGTTCTAAATCAGCTAGAATACATCCACTTTCAATGGTAACTTGGTTACAATTTACAATAGAACAGTATTCTATAATAGTGTGTTCTTGAATGGTGATTTTAGATGATTGGAAATTAGAATGTATAATACAGAGTTTCTTATTTACAATTTCATTTTGGTTACTACCTATATCTGAATAGACAATTCTCTTGAAATCCAGTTGAGGAAAGTTTTCTGTAAAATGTTCAAGATATTCTTGACATGTTCCAATATGTATAAACATGGATGGTATATAAGGTATGGTATATAAAGGTACGTTATTGGACTGAAACATCTCAAAGAGTTTCTTTCTTTCTATTGCTAGTTGATCAGTGTACACTGAAACATTACCTCTACTCTCAAAGTAATCAGCAGAAGCTCCTGGTCCAAGAGGTTGAAGGAAATCAGAATAGGCATCTATTTCACATTGAATAGGTTGGTTTTCAGAATAGTATTTCAACAGTAGTCTAGATACCATATTATGATCAAAATAGTAACAACTATCCATTAAAACCAATCCATTCTCTAAAATGGCATTACAATCTTTCATTCGTTGTTTAGTAGGTTTATGTATAAATCTTTGACATTGGTTAACATCATTCTCTTTAAATGCATTCAAATCCTCTAGAATGAACACACCATGACCAGTACCTATATCCAATGTACCTGGTTGTGCAATTGCTGTAAAACCTTCTTTATCCAATATCACACCCTCCGATTCAAATAATTCAATATCATCAGAACACGCCAAAAACACACCAGGTTTCATTTTCTTTGCGAAATCAATCAACATTATCAACTTTATCTCCAACATTGTACAAGCTCTACCACCATCACCCAAACTATAAGGTATAGATGCAAATATCTTTCCAGTAGTTGAATGATTAGGTAACCTTTTACTGTACCCACCAGCATGTAATAATAATATCTTATCTATCCTCAACCCATTCTTACATAATTAGACACTATACAATATCTCTAGCTTCAATATTATTACATATACATACATTGATTGAATAAATGGCCAAGTTCTTGTTTGAGTTTTGATAGAACATAGATGGTTGAACCACCACATCCAATTTTGTTGCCTACAGGATCAGCAATTACCAAATATTTTATAAATGAAGGTATTTCAGCATCTTTTATTTTTTCATTGATTACTAGTTCATAGTATTGTTTTTGTTGTTCATCAATTGCTGTGATTACTATGATATCCCAAAATGAACTTTTTAAATCATTGCTAATGTTGTTACCTAAAAGTTTATTAAAATCATTACTTTTTCTAAAATGAATATTTTTATAAATATTTAGAATATCCTTATTCTTTTCAAATCCTAATTCCATTTGAATTTTAATTTATAAATGTGTTGATGGATGAATTTGTTTATTAATTGAAGTGAGTTTTGGTTTTTTTTATTTTTATTTTTTATAAAATCGATTTAGGGGGATTTGGTGTGTTGTTTTTAGGTCAATCATAGATTAGATAATAATGGGTATTTTAGAAAAAATCAAAGATATAGAGTCAGAGATGGCTCGTACTCAAAAGAATAAAGCTACAGAACATCATTTGGGTATGCTTAAAGCCAAATTAGCAAGACTGAGAGCACAATTACTGGAACCACCAAAATCCTCAGGTAAAGGTGGTGACGGTTTTGAGGTTTTGAAATCAGGTGATGCAAGAGTAGCTCTAATAGGTTTCCCATCTGTTGGTAAAAGTACAATTTTGACAAAACTAACAGAGACAGAATCACAAGCAGCCTCCTATGAATTCACAACACTTACTTGTATTCCAGGTGTCATTCAATACAGAGGTGCTAGAATTCAGTTACTAGATACACCTGGTATTATTGAAGGTGCCTCTAGTGGAAGAGGTAGAGGAAAACAAGTTATATCAGTCGCCAGAACTGCTGATCTCATTCTAATGATGTTAGATGCCACCAAAGGTGAGATTCAAAAGAGAATCTTGGAAGAGGAACTTGAATCCATTGGTATTCGTTTAAATTCTCAACCCCCCAACATCTATTATAAAGAAAAGAAAGCTGGTGGTGTAAATTTCACTGCTACAGTACCTCTAACTAAAATCACAGAAAAACTCGCAAAATCCATTTTACACGAATATAAAATACATCATTGTGATCTAGTAGTACGTTGTGACCCAACTGTTGATGAATTAATTGATGCTATTGAAGGTAGAAGATCTTACATTAAATGTCTTTATGTAATGTATAATAATTTTTATAAAAATTATTTGAAAATGTTATTATTACTAACACTTATATATTTTTATATGAATTTATACAGGTTTATAATAAAATTGATCAATTGTCAATTGAAGAAGTTGATAAAATTGCAAGATTACCAAATTCTGTAGTTATAAGTTGTAATTTAAATTTAAATTTAGACTATTTATTAGAAAAGATTTGGGAATATTTGAATTTGGTTAGAGTTTATACCAAAAAGAGAGGTGAATCACCAGATTTTGGTGATGCTGTTATTTTAAGAGATGGTGCATCAGTAGAACATGTTTGTCAGTATTTACACAAGGAATTGATTTCTCAATTTAAATATGGTATTGTTTGGGGTATCTCCGCAAAACATGGTGGTGGTAGAGTTGGTTTAGCTCATGTTTTAGAAGATGAAGATGTTATTCAAATTGTTAAAAAATAAATAATAATATCCTTTCTTTTTAAAATCTATTTTAATACTAAAACTTCAAAATTCATATTCACTCAACTTGAATATCCTTCAGTTTAAACTGCCTCTAATTAATAAACCACAGATTTTTTTTTTTTTTTATTTTATTTATATTCTGAACCCCAATGACATCAAGTCATTTTAAAAAAGTACTTTTAGAATATGATCCATCTGACAGCAAGAAATCCTTTACATTTATTCTAGGTGGAATATTGTTAATGTGTGAGACCATACCAGACCAATGCACACCAGATGAGTTTTTTAGAACTTATAAAGAGGCGTAGGTATTTTCTTTTGAACTGTTTTACATCTAAATATATTATTTAGGGTTATATTAATGTGTATATATGTGTGTGGAATTACATAGGGATAAAGAGGTAATAACAATGGTACTTTCAGATTCACCTCTACATTTGGTACAGAGTATCTTTGAAATTAAGATACAAGAAAAGGATCAATGTGTTTATAAGTTCCTAGCATGTCTAGGTTCATTTGTTAATGAAGATTTCTGTGTGTCTGTACTTAATCTATTGGCAACTGTGAGTGATAGTGTTTATACAGAGAAATGCATACAGGCTATAAAGGTACATGTGAAATGGAGTCATCTATTTAAATTTGGTGATGCTGTTCAGAAAGGACTAAAGATATCTCAGTTGGGATATTTATTTAAATGTATAGCTTCTAATAATTTGGAGGAGTATAAGAGGGTGTTTAGTATTCCAGATTTTTTGGATTCCAGTAATGGTAAAGTGATAGCTGAAATGATAGTTACCAATAATGCAACGAATATTCTTGCTTATTTGTTGGGTATTGAATTTACAGCTACTTTAATGTTGAACTATATCGATGCTATTTTAATGTTGGTTTTAGAGAAGAGAGCATTTGAGACATTTACTCTATTGTTAGATAGAAGACCTAGAATGTATGGAGAGGCAATGTTTGTTGGCACTAAATTTGCAACTCAATTAGTAGAGGAACATATGGCAACTTGGATTGATGTTCTAACTAGAAATCACTATAAAATATCCATTGCATCAACGGAAATTACAACATTTGAATCAGCATTACTGGGTAATGATATACCTACTTTAAAAGCAGTGTATAATAACATTAAAGCTATTCATAAAGTACCTTCAACTGCTCTGGCATTACAAGATCATGTACTTATAAAAACAAGTTCCAACCCAAAGTTTTATGAGATTTTAGTGGTTTTGCATTCGTTAGTTGGAATACCTGCTATGGTCTCTACTGGTTCGTACGAAAATGTCAAGATTCCATTGGTTTTCTATGCTAACAATCCATTGACTTTAGGATTCTATTTGACAATGCACTCTAATGTCATTCAACAACAGGTAGATCTTAAGGCTTGGGCAGAGGGTGCTGCATCAGGACACATTAAAGTACCCAAAGAAGTCGGTGTAATGATTTATAAGGTTAATAATAGGTATCATAGAACTGTTAATCTTTTACAGCTCAATTATCTATTGGATCTAGAAGAGAATATAGAGTATATAGTCAAACACTATCTACCTGAGGAATTCCAAGATATCTCTAATTTCACTAGAGATGAATTTCTCATTCTATTTGGTCTGCATGTTGTAAATAAGGATAAAATCATCTCCAACGATGCCATTAAAGCAGAAGAAGAACTCTTAAAACAAGAAGAAAAACAAAAAAAAACAAACAGAAAAAAAAAGATAAGAAACAACAACAAAAACAAAAACAAAAGCAACAAACCATTTCTAAATCATCTCCTTCTAAAAAGAGTATAGAGAAAGAAAAGGATACCAATACACCTGTGAAACCACAAGAATCAGTGACAAAAGAATCTACAGTATCGACAGAAACAACCAATGTAAAGAAAGAAGAAAAAGTTGAAAAAGTCGAAGTTCCTTTACCAGTTTTCGATGTGATAGTTGGTAAATTTAAATTTAGTAGAAAGGAGAGTAATATATTGGGTAGAGGTAGTAATGGTACATTGGTTTATAGAGGTTTGTGGAATGACAAGATACCAGTTGCTATTAAGCAAATGCAAAAGGCATTTAATCCACAGATTTCAAAGGAAATTGATGTATTGATACGATTGACTGATTCTACATGTAAAAATATAGTTAGATATATTGATCAAGAGGAAGATGATATGTTTGTCTATTTGGGTTTGACATTATGTGAAGGGTCTCTACAGGATATGGTTGATAAAAATCAGTTGGTGAATAAAACTGTTAGGGAAATACTATCATTGATTCAGGATATGTTGAATGGTGTAAAGTTTCTACATGATCAAGGTATAGTTCACAACGATTTGAACCCTAGAAATATTCTATTAAAGGATCATAGATTTCTTATAGCTGATTTGGGGTTGAGTAAGATGGAAGTTCAATCCAGTTTTACATTTACGATGCATTCTCCAACTGGACAGGAAGGTTATCATCCAGCTGAGGTACTACTAGAGAAACGTAAAACCAAGTCAGTTGATATATTCTCTTTGGGGTGTTTAATCTATTTGGTAATCAGTCCTGGAAAACACCCATTTGGTGATAAATTACTTAGAGTTGCAAACATTCTCAATGACAATAGATCCAATATTGACTTGGATGTAATGCATAGACACCCAATACTATGTGACCTCATTTATGAAATGATTTGTAAGAATAGTGAACAGAGACCTACTATAGACCAGATACTTCATCACCCTTACTTTTGGAGTAATACTCAAAAGATTCAATTTTTAGATTCAGTAAATACCTTTCTAAAAGACAACACCATACCTGTAAATTCAAACAAAAAAACACAAAACTTTTTAAATACAGTAGAGATATCTTCTGTAAAGAAACCCTACCTTTCCAAATCTTGGAATAAATGTATAGACGATATATTGTTTGTTCAAATTGTTAAAAAAACAACAACAACAACCAGTAGTAATAATAATAGTAATAATACAGATAAATATTTTTACAATTATGATAATGTTAGAGATTTAATTAGATTTATTAGAAATACAATTCAACATCATCAAGAGATAAAACAATCAATACTTCATGGAAACCCCAATAATTCAACAGTAATAGAAATTGCAGAAAATTTGTCAAGTAAAGAATCAACTTATGCCTATTTTGAATCTAAATTTCCAGATTTATTCTATTATCTCTTTCAAAAATTAAAATTGGTAGAATATTCTCGTAGCATTCATCTAAAGAATTTCTATCACTTGCAAAATTGATTTGTAATTACAAGAAATTGAAATTTCAATTTCATTATAAAATACAATACGAAATGATCTTGAAATTGTCTACAAGTGTGGTATATCTAGAAATAAATTTTGTTTTTACCCCCAACCACACTCGAAAAACATTAATTAACTTGGGGGTAAAAAATTCATTTCATTTCTGATATAGTATATTTCTAATACTAAAAATTATATGTATGTTGGAATTTCAATCTTTAGATTTGATTATTTAAAAAACTAATTTTAACTCTTTTAGTTTTCTTTTTTTCTATATTTCACCTTTATATATTTTCAATTTATATATATTTTATATATTATTGGTTGTTTTTTGTCATTGTTGTCATTGTTGTCATTGTCATTGTTGTTGTTATTATTGTGATCATAGTATAGTTAATTTTGGTATAATTTTGTATTAGAATTTGTTTCAAAAAAAATATCTACTAAATTTTTAAGTGGAATTTATAATTATTGTTATTTTTATTTGTATGTAATTCATTGTTTATAGTAGATACAATTTGATAACAAACAATTACTATTGTTAATTTTAGTATTAATTATCTCTTATTTTTTTATTTTTAATTTATTGTTATTAAATTATTATTATTTATATTTTTTTGTAAATTTTAGATTAAAGTTAAAATAGTAGTGGTATTTTAAAAAAAGAGTAAGTTCATTACTAAATTAAAAAAAATGGGGGCAGAGGATAATACAGGTTCTCTAGAAAAAACTCAAGTTGCAAGTAGCAGTAGTTCCATAACTCAAATTTCTACTGAAAAAACATCAGTTTTGAAAAAGAGTAGTGATGAATATGAAAATATAAAAATTGAAGATAAAGATGAAATTGATAACATGGTTATTGATCCAAAATATGGAGGAAGTCCAACTAAATTCCCACCCTCAATCAAATATATTATGTTAAATGAAATATGTGAACGTTATTCCTACTATGGTCTGAAAGCAATTTTAGTTCTCTATCTCACTGATTTTATGGGTTACAATGACAACACTTCAACATCAATATTCCATGTATTTAATTCTTTTGCATATCTATTGTATGTATTTTTAAATTTACAAATTTAATTTTGTGATATTAATATTTGGATATTTTAGTCCATTATTAGGTGCATATCTATCTGATGCTAGATTAGGTAAATTCCTTACCATTGTGACATTTAGTATCATTTATTGTTTTGGTGGTGGATTTTTAACATTATCCGCAGTTCCAGGGTTGACTGGAAGTGGTCCAGGCGAAAGATCCCCATGGGCTTTGATAATGGGTTTATTGCTTTTATCTTTGGGTACTGGTGGTATTAAACCTGTTGTATCTGCAATGGCTGGTGACCAATTAGGTCCACATCAAATTAAACTATTAGAAAAACTATTTCAGATATTCTATTGGTGTATAAATTTAGGTTCTTTCTTATCAACTATTATCTCACCCATTCTTAGAAAACATGTTGGTTATTGGTGTGCTTTCATGGTTCCAACTATTCTATTGACATTTAGTATTGTAGTTTTCATATCTGGTAAGAAGAGTTATATTCTAAACAAACCTGCTGGCAGTATCTATTGGAAGGCTTCTAAGATAGTTGGAAACGGTATAAAAGAAAAAGTTAAGTCAATGAGAAACTCTGATTATAATAACCCACATTATGAAGGTCACTGGTTAGATAGAGCAAAGGCTAAATATGATTCTGGATCTGTTGAAGCTATGAAATATGTTCTCAATGTATTGTTAATATTTGTCCCAATGCCTTTCTTCTGGTCTCTATATGATCAATCAGGTTCCAGATGGACTTTGCAAACTAAATCTATGGACATCACAATTGGTAAGATTAAATTAGAAAAGGATATGATTCAAGCTCTCAATCCACTTTTAATCATGATATTTGTCCCTATTTTCCAATATTGTATCTATAAGCCATTGGATAAGAAAAATATTCATTTCACAGCTCTTAAGCGTATGACTGTTGGTATGTTCTTAGCAATCGTATCATTCTTAATTGCAATGTTTTTGCAGTTATATATTGATAGTAAACCAGCCAACACTGTTTCTGTAGTATGGCAGCTGCCACAATATGTTGTTATGGCATGGGCTGAAATTCTACTAAGCATTACTGGATTAGAGTTTGCATATAGTCAAGCTCCAAAATCAATGAAAAGTATTATCATGTCAGCTTGGTTACTCACTGTATCTCTTGGTAATGTATTTGTTATTGTTGTAGTAGAAGGTATCAATTTACCATCAAGATGGGTTGAATTTTTAGTATTTGCTGGTGTAATGGCTTTCTTTACTGTAATATTCATTATCATTGCAATTAATTATAAATATGTTGATCCAGATGTAATTAATCAAATTGGAAATGATACAACTTCAAATCCACCTGATAGCCCAATTATTCAAGATAACACAAGTACCAAATCCAAAATGGGTGAACCTCAACTAGATCTCTTATCACCACATAATTTAATATCCCCACCATTTATTACACCAACTATTGAAACCCCAGTTGGTTCTACTCCACAATATCACCATGAAAAGAAAACAATAACCACCAATTCTACAACTAGTTCAACAAGCAATAGTTCAACATTAAACGTTCCATATGTTCCAAAGCCCAGAAAACCATCTCCACGACCATCACCAACCCTCACTCAACAAAATAAATAAACAATAACAACCATGTTTAAACTTTATCAAATTGATAAAGTATTTTTATATAAAGTTATCATGATATCAACTTTTTATAAAAGAAAATTTATTAATAAAATATAAATCTTTACTAAAATTAGTTGTGAATTTTATATTAAAATCTATACTGAATATTTTTCAAAAATGGTTACAAATGGATCTAGAGATTTTGGATAATTTGCAGTGATATCAAAAACAATACCAATCTTTTTTGAAACGACAGTGATTTTATAAGTTGTTTTCCAAGGTTTGTTACTACTGTCATGAAATGTAGTGGGATCCATATTCTTAAATTCATCACTATCAACTAGATCTTCAAGTTTTTTTGCATCTTCCATTGTCATCTTACCAGTCTTTCCATTCTGATTGATATAATATCCAGAATTTAATTCAATTTGTAAACTCTTATATTCATTATTTGGACCACCTTGTCTTGATATTACCAGATCCTAATTAAACCATATCATATCGACATATATTATTAATATTATTAAAAAAATTTAAATATTATTTTTCATTTTAAAATAATTACCCCTGAATCACCACTTGTTATATGAAATAATAGAAAACAACTTGATATTATTGAAAAAATTAAAAGTAATTTTAAAGATTTCATATTAGTTGTTGACAAATGGGTTGTGTAAAGAAAAAAATCAAATAAATAATATTAGAAGGATATTTAATTTACTCGTTTTTTATACTATTTTTTACATGTAATTTAATTGTAAAGAATATTCCTCAGATTAATAATATTACTATAATTATTACCCTATACGCAGATGACACTGCAACATTAATATTCTTTTTCTTCTGTTATTATATTGATCTTAATATATTTCATTACAATTAAAGTCAATTCGATCGAATTCAAACTGATCTTGAAATGATTTCTGATAATGTTCAGTTTTGGGATTAGTTTGTGTACGTTCGGTAATATCCCAAAACTGAATAATAGTAATTATATAGTGTTGCTATTTACATTTTGTGGTGTGTGTTTTTATAAAATTACTATTTTGGGTTAAACTTATATAGAGATATATAAAAATAAAAAAAAAAACAAACATGATAATACCTAATAGATAGTAATCATTGTTTTATTAATTCTTTTCTTCTATCCTCCACAACACATAAATGAGAGATGACAATTTCATACTGTACGCACGACACTTTAAAAAATTAATTAATAAAATGTTAATGTAAATCGATTGGTGGCAAACTATATTATAAATTTATGTTGAGAGGTCTAAAATTGATTATTGTTCTCAAAATTAAAAGTACCATATTGGTTATCTAATACAGTTCCATAATCTCCTACATTTCCTATACCTATACTAGGTGAATAGAATTGATGTGGTTGTATATTAATTGTATCAAAAACATTTACTAAATTGTCAATGGCGTCCCATGCTAATGTTATACTAAATTAGTTTAGAATAATATTAGAATTAATAAAATCTAATTGCTAATAATAATTATAAGATAGAATTATATAGTACTTTATACATACTGTGGTTGAAATTGTGAAAATACATTTGGTGAACCATATTTTGTAATCATTGCAATCTTTTCAGATCTAATAGGTTCTGGTAATGCATATACCCATGAGGGTATACTTTGATTTGGTGTTATATATTGATAAGTATTATTTACAACAAAATCTGACAAGTATTGTAAACATGGTAAAACTGTTGCGTTCCACATTCCGTATTGTGCTGAAACCATTATATTTGTCATTTCAACTTGACAACTTTCTCCAACTTTACTCAATATATCTATATTATTTAAAATTCTGAATTTAAGTTATATATCAATTAGAAATCAGTGTTTCTATTAAATATCTATACAGTATCTGATAATATGTAATTATGATATATACACTTCTTGTAGATAAGGAATTGAATCATTTTGAAAATCAGTTAAGTATAAAGTAACATGTGGTATTGATATTTTCCCTAGAAATATTTGATCATTTGGTGCTAAAGTATTTACTTGTTGATTATATTCTATAGCTAATTCATATGTAACTGGATCTAAATTTAAATGAATATCCAATTGAATTGATGTAATATAACCAATACAGAATAATAGTGCAAAGATTATACTTTTCATTCCCATTGACATTATTGTAAAACGAAAAATTAAAAAAAAAAAATAAAAAGTCCTCTGATCTATTTATAAATATTTAATCATATTTGACAAGGTACGACATTATAATTATTTATTTCATTTCATAGGATATGAAGATATCCCAAGTCATTAAATTATTACATACTTGGGATATATCTGATATTAATGCTTTAAATTTAGCCTTATTGTTTAATCTATATTTCATGATATAAAATTAATATGATTTATATTGTTTTTTATAAATTAAATGAGTACATACGTAATGATAATTTTTGCTAATCTTTCTCTTTCATTTAATGGTGTTTCAGATGGTAACCATGTTGCATTTAATATACATTCGATAATAACTCCTTTAGACTCCGGGTATCTTAAAACTAGAATGATAAATTTAGATAGTTAGTATATATTTATACTGAAATTTGTATAATAAATGTACATACTCCAATCATATAACAATTCAGAGAATTTAATTGTCATAGTTTTAGTTGAATCATTTACAATGGCCACAAAGATATTAGATAGAATTGGTTTTGTATAGTTGGTAACCAGTGTGGCATGAGTATTCATCTTGATAAATAACTGTTTGTAAAAATTGATTATACTCTCTACTGATTCCTTTTCTGTATTTAATAAAAATCTAATTGAAAGTTCCATGATATTCAATGCATACGGTGAGCTATAAAATATATTTGGTTGGATTACCAATGTTGTCTCTAGACATTTAAAATATCTTTCGATAGTTGACATTGATTCACTGGTATCTGTAAATTGAATTACCAAATAATATTAATATCTAATATATCATGGAATTACAATAAAATATAAAATATAATACATACTTTCCATAATAGTTGGCAAATAGCTAGTTATCATATTATTAACTACATTTTGAATGTGGGCTATAAAATTTGGAATCTTACCAAAGGTATTAATTATCAAATCTAATGATTCATAGAATTTTGAAGTTATAGTTGGTATGGCCTTCATAGTTGATAATAAATAATTAAATATATTATCAATATTCAGCATACTCTCTGTACCCAAATCATGAACAATCTTCCAAAATATTTTCCAAATGGAATCTGAAAGTTCAATACTTCTATTTTGAACTGATAATTTATGAATATCCTCCAAAATCACCCAAATTCCATTGATAAATTCTTTAAATAACGGCACTGAATCTTCTCCAAAACTTTAAAATTTAATATATTAATATTAATATATTTGATTTGTATCTAGAATATTGAGATATAATGTGTACATACTTTAAAGAAGATTCTAATAAAGATATTTTACTAACCAACATTGAAATATTATCAGGATTGGTATGATCCAAAACTAAAGCATTCTTGATATTGCTAACTATTGGATTCAATAATCTCTGTAAAAATGATGGTTTTTGATTGATATTGATTTGATTTATCAGATTCAAAATGGATTCAATAAATAGTTTTTGTTGTGAAGTTGTCAAACTATCATAATAGGTCTCCAATGTTTTCAATGTTATTTCTAAATTTTCATATAATTGATCACAATATTCCTCTGTATATTTATATAATAATTTTACTAAATTTGTAAAATGTATTAGTCCTTTAATAACTATATATAGTATGGAAAGTTGGTTGTACTTACATGATTCATCTCTAGTATCATTGTGTTGAATAATAGAGAGAATATAGTTATAAGATTTAGGCAGTAATTTATATTGGAATATAAATTGTCTAAAATCTTTTAGTAGGAGGAGGATGGTAAATGTCAGTTTAGGATGATAGGGTAGAGTTAGAGTTTGAGAGAGAATATCCAAAGTCAATTGATAGGAAATACCATCATCTTCAGTGTCTTCAATGATATTTATAGAGACACAGTTAAAAACATAGATAACGACCTCGTAAGATCTCCATGTCTTACAATTCTTTTTCAACAGATCGTAAATATACTGAATAAATTCATCAGGACCAATAATGGAAAAACAAGTAACAATGATATCGCATACATTGTTTCTATAGTTGATAATGTCATCTTCCATATCTTCAAAATCCTCTTGACTCAACTTATCGTTACTCTGTGACAAGTCATTGGGATATGACGATCTTTCAATGAGAATCTGTAATAATTTAGCATAAATCTTTTTCAAATCCTCCTGATCCTCTACATTTTCTCCCAAATAAGACCATGCATTAAATGTCAATTCTGATACCTCTCTGTCATGATGTAAACAAAATTCTAATAGAAATGATAGACATTGTTGTATATCACTATTTGTGGTATCTGTCATTAACGGTGCATAACATTCAACAATCTGTGATAATGTCTCTGCAAATGTTCTACAAATATTTAAATTATCACCTGATAATAGATGTAACGATATATTAGTATATTTCTATATTATATACCCTATATCATCTTTAAACATACTTTGAACAGCAGATTCATAAATATTCTTTAATGACATAAATTTTCTAATGATTGGGACCATAATAGTTTCAAAACATGCAATATCTTTAGAATGTATTCTTAGTGAATTTGTAACTGGAACTGGTGTTGTCAATGGTGACATATAAGTGTGAAAATTAATAAGATCACCAATTAAACTCATACCCTCAACCAATATATCTTGGTTTTCAATAACTTTAAATACATTCATTAATAATCCACTTTTTATAACAGCCCTATTTAAATTATAATTCAAAATATTAATATATATTCAAATCTATAGACATTTCAAATGATTACTGATATGATTATAACATACTTTGCATTACTAAATCTAATCCAATGTTTAACACATTTTAATAGTAAAACATTTAATTGTTGACTTAAACCTTTAGCTAGATATTCAGAGATTGATACAATTACATTTTCAGAATTTGCAATAAAAGTCTCTTTAATCAGTATTCTTCTGGGATTGGAAAGAACTACAGATTCAAATTCAATAGGTAGTAATGTCAGTATATCCAATGTACCTTTTTTAATTCTATCTGTTGATTGTGGACTATGTAATAAATTTAATAAATCCACAACTGCATTCTCCCAAAGTTTAGGAATGCTATGTATCACTAATTATTATAAAAAAAGAAATAAAATACAAAATCTATTAGTATTTTTTTCAATGAATTAATCAAATATGTGATATGATTATTAGAAATACTTACTAATTGCTGAAATACATGAACATATTTTCTGATTAAATACTTGATTGTTATCCTTATCAAATAAAAATCTATTAAATACAGTGTTTTTTATAGTTATTCTAAATTCATCAGTCCAACGTGCTTCCCAATCACTGTGAACTTTAGTGTAGAGTGTCTGTATACCAAAGAATTGACTGAAAAATGGCTGATTTACTTTTATCAATTCCAAACACATTGGTACAATTCCACTGTTATTCTGTAGATCCAATAACCATCTATTGGCTTCATTCTGTATGACTGTATCTGTCTGTTGAAATAGTTTCTGAAGAACCTGTTCAACTTGTTCCAGTGTAGCTCCAGCTGCACTAGTTCCATTCATTGCACCACTTGTCATTCCACTATTATTATTAACATAAGAGTTTAATGTAAAAAAGTTATTATTATTATTGTTATTCTTTATCAATGTGCTATCTCCACCGTTCAACAATGGGAAATTTAGTGAACTTGGATCAATCACACTACCCATTGATTGAATTGTAGGAGATGATGATAGTTTTGGTGTATTATCTAATTTATTATTCATCACTCCTCACCTGTGATATCAATAACCCTCCTATGTAGATATCTTATGATAAAAAAATCTAAAAAAAAAAAAAAAAATTAAAAAAAAAATATTTTAGATAGTCTTAATTCTCTGAATTCCAATTTTTATCATTTCACAATTGATATTCGATTTTTTGAAATTCTTAAATATGTCCTTTTCCGACAGTTTAACCTTCATTTTTTATTTATAGATTTTATTATAACTTTCTGGATTTTATTAATTAATTTTCATTGCCCTATCATTTTTTTTTTTTTTTTTTTTTAAAATTTTTTTTTTTTCACAACTCTCTCACACCACCCACATTGTAAATTAGTAAACCATCAATAACAATATCAACTCATCATCTTTCATTAAAAAAAGAAATCAAAAATGACACTATTTTCATCTCTTCTATCTAAAGTTGCTATTAAAGATAAAGAGAATAGTACCCACATTAAACATCCAAAAAAGAAACATCCACAAGGGTCATCAAGATACACCCTCAGACAGAGTTTAAAGAATAAATTAGCAGCAGGTACAGTGTTGAGAGATTCTGTTAAATGTCCTGAAAATGAAGATGAAAATGAATGGATTGCAATGTTAGTCATTGAATCCTACAACAATATGATCAATAGTTATGAATTTATTCAACAGTTTTGTACTGATCAAACATGCCCACAAATGAATGGTGCAAAGTAAGTTATTGCTTCTGTTTACAATTCTAATAATATCTCATTTTTACTAATATTATCACTCTAAAATTTTAAAGAGCCGTTTATTATTGGACAGAAGGTAAAGGTAAACCACAAGAGTTACCAGCTCATCAATATATTGATAAATTGACAAATTGGATTAATGAACAAATTGATAACCCTGATATTTTCCCAGTTGGTGGTAGTAATTTTTCAAAGACATTCAAAGCTAATGTATCAAAGATCATTAGCAGAATGTTAAGAGTTTATGCTCACATTTATTATGCTCATTGGGAACACATTAAAACTTTGAATGTTGATGGTCATGTAAACACTCTATTAAAACATTTACAATACTTTGCAGAGGAATTTGGTTTAATTGGTGAAAAAGATAAATCTGTAATGAAACATGTATTTGATACTTTATAAAACAAACAAACAACAACAATAATATCTATAACATTACTTCCTCTCTCTCTCTATACATATCAACCTAATTCAATCAAATAATAACAAAATAATAATACAATATCTATAGTTTCCAAAAACCCAACTATCAACATTCATTCTTCCTTAATCAAAATGTAAATATAAAAAAAAGAAATCAAGTTACAACAATGCAATTGTATTAATTCTTTTTTATATTATGTTTTATTTATAAAATGGCTAAAAATTCAGTTACTTCTAATAACCATTCGAATTTATAATACTTGGCTATATTTAAAGATGGTCAAACTTTTTGATTTAAATAATAAATTAACATGATTAATAATTGTAATTATAATAATATTATTTATATTGATTAGGATATTTAAATTTAATTATTGATATACGTTTGTTATTTTCACAACATATGTTAACATTTTCAATGAAGAAAATCCCTAAAGACCATCGCAAATAAATTAAACAAAAATCATAAAAAATCAGTTCCACACTTACATATTTCTTGTATTTTAATCATTGATAATTTTTATATTGTTTATTTTAATGGTAATAACCGTTTTGATACAACCATTACCCTAGGTAATGTAAGGATAAATGGTAATTTAGTAAGCTTTAATTCATATATTTATGTGCGTATAAACCCAATTGTATCAGTTCAACAACAAGCTCATGGAGGCCCAGTCCGTGTCTTTGTTCGTGGCAATAGTGTGACACCACTTTTATACTGCTATTTTTTCATGCGAAACTATTGCAAGAAGTCTCCATATGTCCAAGGGCAAAAAATCAGTTGAAGTTAACAATGTAGGAGTTGAACATCCTTCCTAGATGGGGATTACTAAATGAATAGCAAAAATTTATTTGCCTAATATCTATTTTTTGCAGTTGCTACAGGTATAGGTTCTTTGTTTTTAAGTATATTCAAATTAAATCCCATTTAATCTAACAATTCATTTTCAATTATATAGCAAATTTGTTGTGGAATAAAAAATTATAATTGAAAATGAATTGTTAGATGATATTATTTTATTCAAACAATTTTAATATAAAAATTAAATAAATTTTCTCATTTTGGTTAAAATAAACAATTAAAATCATAAATTATTTTATTTTCTTTATTCTATTTAATCAAATATACAATTCTTTTATAAAAGTTATTTGAGTACCTTATAGTATTCACTTTTCTATACTAAATAATTTTTATTACAGAGGATTAATAGGGGTTTTTCATTTGATTTTAGTTGAATTTATAAAGATGTCAATTGAACATCAGCTCAAATATCTACTGAGAAATATTTGCTTCTTATTAGTCAATCAATCAATATAGATAGGTGCTGGGCAGGCATTCTAAACTCAAATCTTTTGGATTCAACATAGGTCCTGTGGCAACACCATGCATAAAATTTGCTTTTCAAATTTTCGATGTGATTTGTTAAAATATAAACTTTCGTTCCAAATTTATTCGTTTTTTCATTATCTTTATGGGAACGAATTTTATGTTAAAAAATTAAATTAATTATGAAGTTTGTTTATAATATCAAGATAAGAATTTAATATAATTATGAGATGGTGAATTGTGTAATTCTGATGTGTATTGTTAGTGGGACTTTTAGTTCTTTTTCACAAAATTTTAAATTTTTATTTCCAATTTATATAGAATAGAATCACAAACAAGAATGGTTCTATCTGAAAGATTAAATCAACGCAATAATAGTAATGTTAAATCTAGTGAAATTACAACCTCTACACATAAACAAAAAAAAGAATTAGAAATAAATACAGCAGATGAAGTGAAGGTCACAGGAGAAGATTGCAATACCTGTGATGCACTAGGAATACCAGATAAGAAAGATCAAATGTTTAAATTAATTTCACAAACAGGACCTTCAGAAACTGAGATTAAAGATATGAAATTCTGGGAACCTATGCCAGAACCACCTGACTATATAGAGTTGGGTAACTCTGGTTGGACACTATTACACGCCATAGCTGCATACTATCCGACCATTCCAACAAATACCAAAAAAGAACAGGTACGTCAGTTTCTAGAGAGTTTCTCAAAGGTCTATCCTTGTGATGTTTGTGCTAAAGATTTTCAACATATTCTAAAGAGTACTCCACCACAACTGGATTCTCAACATGATTTCTCAATGTGGCTTTGTAATGCTCACAATAATGTAAATATTCAGTTAGGTAAACCAACATTTGATTGTAATTTAGTTAATAAAAGATGGCAAAGACAAAATCATCATTAAATTAGATATTTTCTCTAAATTTATAAGTACCCACATGATGATGTGTGTTGTATTGACTCTAAAGTGTTTTACAATTTATTTTTTTTTCCATTTTGATTTTAATTTGGATATGTTTAGAATTGGATCAATATCAACTAGTAACTTTACTCAATCCACATTAGCAGTTAATGAACTAGTTCAATCAAGATACATTGTAAAAAAGCTTTATAAAGAGTTATTGTATCTCGGTAGAATATCATTTCTAGGAGTTGACTATGTAAGAGATAGAGCAAAACCTCAGTTTCTAAAAAATGCAAATTTAACTGTACGTTTTAACCTATAAAACTCTTATTTATAAATTACTAACACGATCTCTATAGGATATAGATGAAATTAACAAATGTATAGAAAGAACAAAATATGTAATCAAAGAAGTAGAGGCAATGAATAAGTTTCACAAATATAGACATTTAAAGAAATCTTATGAATTCAATGAATATCTTGATAATTTCACCAAAGAGAAATTCAATGACCAGATATGAATAAAAGTGTAAATAATAATAACTCCCTTTTTGTACTATATATACTACTATTGTTGTTGTTGTTGTTGTTGATGTTGATGAAACTATATACAAAATTTGATTGTTTTGTGCTTATTTTATTAGCCTATATTATATAAATTCTATACTATCACAATGTGTCTACTCTATACCAAACTTTTGTTTTAAAGCATCTAATTCCTGTCTTTTCTTTTCTTGTTCCATTTTCTTTGCTTTTTTTGTATGTTGATGATAGAGTACCACCAGATATCTATTATTTACATTGTAACCTGATAGTGCTTCACAAGCATTTCTGGCATCGTGTATATCTTCGTAAACTACAAATGCAGTTCCTTGTGTTTCGTTGGTATTACCTAATCTAATCTGTCTAATAGCTCCATAAGCTCCAAATATCTCATATAAATCTTTTGATGTAATTTTAAATGGTAAATTCCTATATTATAACAATAGTACCAGTTAGTAATCATTGATTATATCCATAATCTTTTAAATCTTATCCTACTTACTTTACAAATAAAATTCTATTTACTTCAGGAGGTAATTTAGTCAATTTTTTGAAACTTGCCATTGTTGAAATTTAAAATAATAAAAATGTAAAAAAAAATATTAGTTTATTTGAATAACCATGATTAAATATGAGAACTCATATATATATGATAAAAAAGATTGATTAACAATATAATTAATTCCAATAACAATATTAATTTTTTTTTTTACTCTATTATTTTAATTATTCAGTTTTTTATTCATCTATTTATCACTAACAATTTACATACATATAACTATACAATTTATAGAATGTACACAAGAATTTTGAATAATTTAATGAATAGATTAGGAGTTAGAAAGGTGAATGTAGAAGAAAACCTAAAGCCATTAGGACCAGTACTAGAAAATCAACCTGTATTTGAAGAACCAATGATTGAGGAACCCAGTATGGAGGAACAATTAGAGCACATTACAATAGAGTATCAAAAAATAAGTGACAGACAAAATATACTAAATGAAACTATTTTAAATATTTCAAAAGAAAAGGAACAATTAGCTAAAGAATTGATTTGTAAAAAAGCTAGAGTTCAGCTATTAGAACATGAAATTAAAAAAATTCGACTACCATCTCACCATAACAATCAATCTAATCAAAATCAGTCATCATCAAATTTCAATAGATATAATTATCAAAGATACAGAAACAGAAACCACCAGTCCATTATTATTCATGTGAATACTCACGGTGATAGATCCACTACAGTACCAAGAACGAAGTACCATTATAATTATTCTACAAATTATTACTCATAATGTATTAATAACATTTCTTTCTTTTTTTTTTGAAATAAAATTGAGTTTGAATAGTTTATATCTGTATTTAAATACATGTCTTGATATATTTTGTTTTGATTTGGACAGTGTTATATTAGTTTGAAATATTAAAATTAATGTTTATTTACCAAAACCTATATATCTATGACATTGCTGGATCATTATCTTCTTCACTTTCTTCTTCATTGTCATCTTCACTTTCATATATTAAATCATCATCATTAATTTCTACATCTTCATCTTCATCTTCATCCATTTCATCATCATCATCATCATAATATTCATCTTCATAAATATATTCATCTTCATCAATATATTCATCTTCTTCATCCTCTTCAAAATCCTCATCAGAGTATACAGAATCTGATGAATAGTCACTTTGACTTTGATGAAAATGTGAGTTATCAGTGTCAACATTATCAGATTCCTCATCAATTTGTATACCATTCTTATTGAATTCCAGTGAACTATAAGTGCTATAATCATTCAAATAAGTTAACCCTATCTCTTGGTCCTTATAGTACTTTTCCATTTGTTTGGATTTATCTAGTTCCAATGAATGATTTTCATCTTCATCTAACCAATTATCAGTCTGATCAGATGAGGTCTTAAGTTCCTCTTTTATAATCTCAATTACACTGTTATAACCCGGCCCTTTCTTCAATGATTCCCAATTGATATCTTGTCTCTTGGAATATAGATATTTTAATATGGATTTTCTTGATTTTGAAATGGCTTCTAAAAGTGTGTTTGATTTCAACTGTGCCTTCTCAGCAAGTGACTTTACAAATAGAGTATAGTTATTACGACTAACCACCTCTATATATGCATCAAAAAATGTTTTGGCAATGACTGGATTGTATCTATGTTTAGCCACTAGATAATTATAAACAGAAAGCTTATTAAATTCTATACTAGTGCCAACAGCTTGCTCAATAAATTTAGTTCTTTGTAAAAATTGGCAATTTAGAGATCTCAAATAATCAAGTATCTGAATCTGCCCCATTTCACAACATTGTAAGAATAGTTCTTCTACTATTGGTTCCTCACAGGAATGTTTACCTAAAAATAACTTTACAGTATCAAAATAGGAGAACTCCAAACACATTATTAAAGGTTCTCTTCCTTCATAAGTAGACCAATCTAAATCAAAATAGGGAAGATTCATAAGAAGCAGTCCCATTATAGAAGGATTATCAATTTTGGCAGCAACTAAATACAGTTTCTTTACAGATGTATGAGAGAGTTTTCCTACTGTTCCTACTTTCCCATAGTTTGTAGTATACTCGTCAACTTTATCAAATTCCTGTTTGACAA
The DNA here is from genome assembly GCA_001606155.1 of Tieghemostelium lacteum. Lineage (NCBI taxonomy): Eukaryota > Evosea > Eumycetozoa > Dictyosteliales > Raperosteliaceae > Tieghemostelium > Tieghemostelium lacteum. The sequence continues at coordinate 137,448 of LODT01000035.1, forward strand.
TAGCCTCAATGATTCTGTAGAATGGATACATTTTATCTTCATCAAAATGTAGATCCCTTTTGATGTACTGATAGACTTCCAAATGGTTGTTGATAAGTGATGCATTGGCTAGAACTGCTAGTTTATCCGATGGATTACAGTCTAGTAATCCAGTGGAAAATGATGGATTATTTTTATAATTCTCACAAATGTATTTAAATAGTTCTAATCTACCGTTACTGACCATTTCCATTAGCACTCCGTCTAAGAGTTCTTGTGAGAATTGGTAATCTTTACCAAAATGACTTTCAGCCCATTGGAATACAGGTAAATGTCCTCCAGCTGCAACTGAGAAATAGACATGATTAGTAATTGCAGTTGGATACTTTTCGGCAATTAATTTAACATTTTCTAATAACCCCTCCTCACAACACAGCATAAAACACTGTTTTGAACAACCTTCAGTACGATTACTAAAGATGAATTTGAGGATCTCTAGATTATCATAATTAGAGTCTGCCAATGACTTTGTGCATCCAACTTTAGAGTGTTCATGAAAGTACTTTATAGTCTCTAGATCCTTTACCCTGTTAAATGCATTTTTGGTATGTTCATTATATCCATTCTCAAAAAGCCATTGAACAATCTCTAAACCATGTCGAGATGCTTTATCCAGAATCTTCATCTGAGGATCTAATAAAAAGTGTTTATGAAGAACTTTCAAAACACCTAAATGGTTACATTCAGCAGCTTTATATGCCAACACAGTCTGTCTTTGTGTGCTGCTTATAAGAAACCCTAAATCTAGTGTCTTGTCTGACAATACATGGTCCAAGAACTTATCAGTACCCATTGCGCAAGAGTACACAAATAAGCCCAAAGTCACCTCTCTAAATGTTTTTCTTTGTTTTAGAAAATCAAATAGTTTTATATTCCCACTTTTACCTAACCCTGCTATACCCCGTAACGATACCTTCTCACATCTGTTATCCAGTAGCCAACTAACCATTTCCAATGCTTTATCATGATCAGTATTTGCACAACACTTATCAATTGCTTCAGTAGTACACCCTTCACTTCTATTCTCATGTAGAAATCTAACTACATCCATATGACAATTACCAGCAGCTGCATCCATTGCAACATTCGTGCACCCCTCTGATCGATTCTGGTGAAGGAATTTAACAATTTCTAAATGTCCATTAGTAGCTGCACCATCCATTGCATAGTTTGAACATCCTATAGCCTTATTATAATGCAACCATTTTACTACATCCAAATGTCCTTTAGTCGAGGCAATATCTATAAGAGTACTTGTATAATAAAGTCCAGGTAATTCATCAACAATCTTTAAAAGCTCCAAATCACCATGTTCAGCTAGCATATGTAAATGTTTAGGTGACCAATGATATAAATCTTCGTTTCTCAGTATCTTGTCTTTAAGTAACTGAAAATAACCATTTCCTAGAATCCAATTGACATTGTCTATATCTTGATATTTTTTACCATTTTTTGACTTTACAAAACTAAATATCTTTTCTCTCAAAAATTGATTTGAAAATACATATTTATAATATTTATAACAATTCACTGTGTTATCCATTACTTAAAAAAAATCCTAAAGGACATTACTTTTATAAAAAATCAAAATATCTCATTTATGAAATTGAATTTTTTCCAACTATTCAAATTTTGAATTGAATTTTTTAGATGTTTATATTCACCAGTTGGATTTAGTCACTTTAGTTTCTAGGTAGAGTATAGGTAGACCTTCATATGCATGCTACAAATCCATTTTTTAAACTTAGAAAATAATTTCAGAAAAATAAAATTCTAAAATCATGTTTAAATAGCAATAAATTTGTGTTTATTTAGCTAAAGGGTGTTCGAACTTTACCCCTCTTAGTATTTTTTTTGTACCATTGATTTTACCCAAAGTGTGACCAAGAAAAATAACAAATAAAAGGTAATTATAATGTGTTGTTGTTGTTGTTGATAATAAATAAATAATATTAAAACTAATAAAGAATAGTTCTAGTTTTGTTGTTGAATTGCTGTTAAACTCGTACTTGGACTTAGGGATAAACCTCTTTTCTTTGATTTCCACCAATATTTTACACCACCATGTTTGATATTATAGTGAATGAAAAATCCTGCAACTACTGAAATAACTACTACACCACCTACAATAGATGCTACCAATATAATTAAGGTTTTTCTACTTAAAGATGATGAATTGTTGGATTTACTATTGTTTGTACCACCTTCTCCATCATTTCCACCTCCATCTGTACCTCCATCATTTCCACCACCATCATTACCTCCATCTGTACCTCCTTCATCGTCAGAATCATCGCTCCAACTTTTAATCAAAACTGCAAATGAAGTGAAATGGTTGGTTGAACCTAACAAAGTACCTTTAGGTGTAACTACTAAACTCTGTTGATTCATACATTGCCAAGAGTTAGTGGATGTATTGATAAAGAATAGACATATTTGTGAGAGGTTGTATTGGTTGAGATTTGGTATTTTCAATTCAAAGTGAACAGGTTGAGAAAATACTGGAGATAATAGACCAGTAAGTTGTAGATCGAATGTAAAGGATACTGAAACATCTCGGAATGATGCTGTTGTGCTATTACCCCAAATTTCAGTTCCTAGAACTTGGTCAAGGTAGCTATCGGATAGTCTGTTGATTGTTAATCGATTATTGAAGAGTACTGACAAGAATCCATTTGGTAGATTAATGTATCCATAGATATCGAGAAATGTGGAATTGGTTTTATAGATGATCGGTACTGTAATGTCTTTGACTGAGTCAACTGGAGTGTAGGCTAATGATGGTCTGAATAGACTGGGAAGTGATATACATCCTTGTGTACCTACTGTGCAACATTTAGTAACATCGCTTTGACACTGACCATTTTGGCATTGAACTTTACCAAATGGACATCCATAGTATGGAGTGAGTGGATCTACACAAGTTAGAGGATTGGTGCAATTTGGACATGTTGTAGTGTTGTCAAGTGCTGGAATACATCCATCTAGACATCTCATCTCATTGGTGCCGCATGCAGGCATTGGTTTACATAGACTTGTAAGTAATGCACAATCGCCATTCCAGCATTTAATTGGAGTTAAAAGTGGACATGTTCCATTGGCAAGTGGACAATTGTCAACAGATGCAACACATCTACCATCATTACAAGTGTATTGTGTGCAGTTTATGAGTCTTAAAGCAACTAGTTTCTCATCACAAATGAATTGGTATTCTGATGAACCTACTGGAGATGGAGTTTGTGTTTGACCATTACATTGAACTGTATCTTCATCGGATAGAACTACCACAAAATTGACATTCTCTAGATTGTCTAAATTCTGATTGGTAGCCAGAGTCAAACCCCCAATAGTTATATTGGAATTTGATAGAACCTTGAGACGATTAGGTAATTCAAGGTTATCAATATTAAAAACCACATTTTGCAAAATAGCATTAACATTGTCTAATAGTAAATCTGTAAATGGTTGGGCAACTTGGAATATACCACCAAGATTCAATATTGTATTTTGAGTGAGACTCAAAGTACCTTTAGTGATAAACGATATCTTATCGACTATATTCAATAGTGACCCAGTCAATTCCAATTGACCATGACTTACAACCAACTTTTTCAAATGCAAAGCCAAGTCGTTTATAGGGTTGATTTGTGATCCAAGTTGCAAGGATCCAGTAGACTGAATGAGTCCACCAAGTGATTCGATTTGAGTTGCTCCAAGATTATATATTAAAGAAACAGGTGATGTTACATCACCTAAAAGTAGTTTACCTATAGCCCCACTGCTACCTGCAGTTCCTAGAACTATTTTATCTAAACCCGTTACCAAATTCCCAGGTAACAGGTTATTAATCAGTGTAGTTTCACTCAAGACATTCAGTGACTGATTCAGGGTCTGACTTATAAACTGTAATGGTGTATTTTCAAAAACACCATTACCACTGAGTGTCAATATCTGTGAGGTTACATTAACTACACAATTTAGAAAATCATATGTATTCAATGTCAATGTATTTTGTATGACCCAGTTTGTAGAGTTGGATAACACATTTCCAATAGTCATTGCACCGGGTGTTGTGATTTGAATAACTGAGTTTACTGAACTGAATGTACCAGGTAATGAAAATACACTGTCAATAGTCAAAGTAGATTCTACAAGTGACACTAGATTCTTTAGTTCACTAACACCTTTTGCCAGAACTTTAGTAAGATATAGATACTGTGTATTGGCATTGGGTATAGTTATCTGTGTTAAACTGTTACTTAGTTTAAGTGTTAGCACATCGATATTCTGTATATTCAATCCTTGAAAATTATTATTGAAATTGGCAGTTAGAGTATTGACAGTAGCAGATAGAGTAGCACCAACAGTTTTAGTTACATTTACAGCTGTTGACAGAAAGTTTAGTCTTGGATCAGCAGTTCCAGTGACACCTACCAACTCTTTCATAATCACATCAAAATTACCATCAAACGTCAGTTCAGAATTAACACCCACTATAGTAGGTGTTTGGAATGTCAATGATAAATCTTTAAATATAGTTTTGGTAGCATTTGATTTTATACCTGACTGATTCTTTATAAAAAATTTACAATTTGATTTTAATTCTATAGCACCATTTACAACCAATACACCACCCAGTAAATTAATATTACTGTTACATGTTAAATCACCATTGATTGTCAGTATATTTGACAATGTCAAATCAGCTGTCAAATTAATGGCATCTGTAATTGTAGATAATGCTGTTATAACTATTGGATTCTGTATCAAACATATACCCAATAAACAAACTGGACATAATTGTGATCCTTCATTATTACAAAGTAATGCTTCTACTCCAAATCTATTTTCACTACTGATACTAATTATCAGAAATATTATAAATATTAACTTTACAGTTAAAAACTGTTTCATCTTCTTTTATCCTCCTCTTTATATAAAAATAAATATTGTAATTTTTGATTTCTTGCTATTTCATAAATAATGGTGTAATTGTCGGTCCTGATAGTTCTTTTTGAAAATTTAATTTTTTAAAACTGTAATTTTTTTTTTTACATATAAATAAGAAGTTTGATCAAAATCGATTTTTTTGTGTATGTGTGTGTTGATGATAAATAAAAATAATTATAAAAAAAAAAATAAGAAATAGGAGGGTCTAAGAAATCAATCTCTAGAATATATTTTTTTTTTTAATTAATTTAGAACTAGGACCTCCTCAGTACTTGAAATTGCGTAATCACACAAGTCTGTTTATTTCAAATTTTTTGACTTATGAAAATATTTTTCTTTTAAATGACGAAATATCACAAAGATATTTATTTTAAAAAAATTTATAACAAAGTTTACACAATAGAATGCCATTTTGATCTTAATAATCTATCAATTTATTACCTTTAAAAAATTTTTAAATAAATTCACTTTTCATACAATTTAAATGATCAAAAGGTACAATATCAATTTATTTGAATGTGTGGAATTGATATTACCCAAGTTGTTGGTCATAAAGAAAGATATTTATATAAAAGTTTTTTTATTAAACAAGCAAAATAAACAAAATCTCCTCTTAAGATTACATATAATTAACATAATTTTCATTTGTGGTTGGGTTGTGTTTTTTTCACTTGTGATTAATTTAAATATTTACAATGAATTATTTGAAAAGATGAAGAGGTGTCTCAAAGTTTTTCATGGATATTATATTATCTCTTTTTTATTTATTTAAGTAGAAGTAATTTTTATTGGTCACCATTAGTGTTAGAGCTATTGGTGGTATTATCTTGATTTAAATTAATATATTTAATACAATCTTGATTTAATAAATAATTTTTAAAGGATTCCAAAAGTTGATCTTGTAGAGACTGTTGGGTATCACTTGAAAAGGTTAATGATGAAACCTTTAAACCTAGTTCTTTTATAGTTTTACAATTGGATTCCAATTCAATTTCCAGGTACCATTCAAATTCAAAATAATCTTTAGCTTCGTTTGATCTTGATTTTTGTTTTTTGTAATTTTTAATTATTATATTACTACTTTGTTGTTGTTGTTGTAGTTCCTCTGCAGTTGGTTGATCTTCACTATTATTACTATTACTATTACTATTATTATTATTACTATTTAAAAGTTTTTGAATTTGAATTTTCCAACCACCAGAATCCATAAATGGTATATTTTTACAAATATTAAAAGTCAATTCAATTACAACAGGTGCAATGATGGCTTGATTACAACATTTTAGAATTCCAACTAATCGACTGTCAGCACCTACAACTTCTTCAAGGAATCTCAATAGATCTCTCTTGATATCAGAGTCAACTGTAGTGTTCAATGGTATATATTGAGGGAACTCATTGGTAATCTTTTCTTGAGTTTCTGTAGATTCAACAAGCTTGGATAGACTTTGAATAACCTGATGTGTATCCAATATCTTATTGCAATTAGTCATTGAAGTAAATCCACTAGCAGTCTCTGAATTTTCAATAACAAATCCAGATGCCAAACGAGGAAGATCAATCCCAACACTGGTCTGAGCTAATGGTTTAGCATGTGTCTTTGGAATTTGTTTTCTCCAGTCATCAGCTTCAACAGGTTGAGGTTGTTCAATTTTCTTGGATTTGACAACAGGAGGTTCAGCTTTAATTGACAAATCAGCAAGCTCATCCATTGAAAGTGTATTGATATCCTGTAGTTGGATATAGAGTTTACTCTGTTTCATTGTATAGGTTCTCTGTTGGAGACGTTGAAGTTCAACAACAACACCAAAGATAGTACGAAGTTTCTCAGCATTAATCAAACCATCGCTAGTTTTAGTTGGTATCTTTTGATCCAATTGTGTCAAGACATTACGAAGTAATGAGAAATGTGGAACACATGCACTGTTGATAGATTGACAAATCTGGTTAAATGTCTGTTGTGGACTTTCAATCTTTGCAGTCCAGACTGAAATGGATTGTTCAAGATTTTGAATCTTTTGCATGGTATCCTTTGAAACACTGTCCCAAGTCTGAGTAAGTCTCTTTACATGATGATTCTGAAGAGCATTGAAAATACTAATACATGTATTATAATTTGCCAAATCTCTACAAGAGAGTGCAATGTCAACTAGATAGTTAATGACATTGGCTCTCTGAGCTTTATCTTCACAAGACAGTATCTCACCCATTGCCCATTGACACCAAATAGTTGATTTCTTCAATGCACTTGACAATGAAGGTGCTGTAGTAGGGTCTACAGTACCTTGCATCAAACGTACCCAATCAGAGATTCTAACCTCATTAAACAAGGCAAAGTCAACCAATGTGCATTGCTCTGCAAATTCAATGGGACTTGGTAGATCCTTTCCACTACCAGATGCATTTCCAGTTAATAACGATTCACTAAAAGATGCTGATCTAGAACGTGCGTGGAATTTAGGTACTTTGAGAATATCAGATAACCCAAATCTATGAGTTAATCTAGAAGAGATTTGAGCCTCTAAATGTGGGAACCCTTTTAGTATCTTCTGAGAGAGTTTCTTGTCTTCTTTCAGTTCCTTGTAGCAATAGTCCACCCAAAGTTTAACAGAATCACTAATGCAAGATGCCTTCTTTGAACGTCTTTCGTTCTTCCATTTCTTTTTTGAGTTGTTGTCATTGTTCTCACGGAATAGTGCAATGAGTTTGTCAACCAATTCATTAGGTTGGATGAAATAAATGTGAGAGATAAAGAATGTCAATGAGAAGTAACGTTCATTGTAGATATAGTAGTAATCAGTTGCCTTGTCAATGAGTTTGTCAATGCTGGCTTCGGTGATTATGAGTTTACCATCTGCAGATGTTGTATACTTAATGTCAGATTGTTCACGATTTTCAAATATAAATACATAGTTTTCCATGATTAGTTTCATCATTTCAACAGCCAACTGTGGTGTAGTCTGTTGTTGAGAGGTTCTAATCAACTTGGGACCAAAACATTTGGATAAAGTCTGAATAGTTGCAGCCTTATTCTGGTTAGATACAATATTAATATACTTGCTCTGAAGAAATGTAACAATCAACTGCAATACATTTCTTCTCAGTTGACTTAGAGAGCTAATGAGGTTCTTCAAATCTTGAAGTTTTACAGTGGGATTAGTGATATCATTAATCTCAATTAAATCACCATAATATTTCATATTGACCAATGGTTGAGGTAACTCTGCAAAGAATAATATCAATAGACCTGCAATTACCTTTGGTGATGATGTTGCATTTTGGAAATCCAAAACCTCCGAATCTGATTTCTTTCTAAGAGATACAACTTCCTGATCCAATTCAGCATCAACAAACAATTGGTTGACATCCAACTGTTCAGCATTTGATAGTACATTAATACTAGATTTAAGAATATTTGGTAATTCACCATTATTATTTGCAAATAATTGTTTTAATTTTACATTAAATGTTTCTAGTTTTAAAATAGTTGTTAATATACATAAATTATACAGTGAATAGGAATTGAGATTACTTACTAGTTGAATTGGATTGAGCTTGTTGTGGTTTTTTAATTTCAGAAAGTGAGAGTGTTTTTGAAATTGGTCTTTTGGAAGATGAGGAAGATGATGAGGATTTAGTTTGTTTCTTTTGATCCTTTTCAGCTTTCTTTTTATCTTTTTTCTCTTTTTTGACACGTTCTCTTTCTTCTTTGGAGACTTTAGGTTTTTTAGATTTACCACTTGATGATCCAGTGCTGGTTGAGAGTATAGAGTCACTTGGTGAGGTACCAGATGGGACAATTTTATCTTCCTTGTTCATATTAAATGTTTTTGTTACAGTTCTAGTGAGAGTAGCACCAATAGATTTATGTTTAGAATCTTTAGATTTACTGATGGGTCTACCGTTTTTATCTACACTTGCGGCAGTAGATGCAGATGCAGTAGTTGGAACACTACCTGCAGAGTTAGTAGGTGAAACTGGTGTTGATACACTTTGTTTTGGTTGTGGACTTGATGATACATTATTATTACTGCTGCTGGCATTGTTATTGGTAGTTTGATGAATTGAAATTGGTTCTGATCTGGTTAGTTGAATATCATTTCCATTGTTATTGACAGTGGATGGGTTTTGAACTGAATCCAGACTGGATGTAACTTGGTTTATTTGAGCTTGTTCAGCTTGGTCTGGTTTGTTGTCTGATTGTTGTGGTATCAAAACTACGATATTATCTTTAAGTTGTTGGGTGGCACTTGGGACAAATGATGATACTTCCTCATCTGATTCATCTTCTGAAGGCTCTTCTTCAGAGGAATCAGATTCATCAGATTCCTCATCAGATTCCTCAGGTTTAACTTCTTGGCCAGTTATATTAATGTCATCAGTAACTTTTGTTTCATCTAATGGTTCATTTAGAGTTGCAATAATAGGCTTCAAAGTATCACAACTTATAGATCTTGATCTTCTGTAATCATTCATCAAAGGAGAAATAGCTCCTGATCTTTTAATCTCACTTTGATCACCATCCAGTTGTGTAGTAGTTGTTGTTGTAGTGGTAGTGGTTGTAGTAGTTGTAGTAGTTGTAACATCTGTAGTCAAAATTGGATTTGGTAAAGTTTGTGATTTATCATCCTGTATCTGTTGATTAATTTGTCTAACTTGATCTACTAACTTTGATAAATCAGATTTTGAACCCAACCCTTTTGTACTAACATTAATATTATTGTTATTATTATTATTCTCTATATCACCAGATTTCTTTAAGAGATTGGTAAAGTCCATAGTAGATCTCAAGTTTCTTCTGGCATTGTATTTCTCAGTCTCCTCTTGAATCTGAATAGACTTTTGTTTCCAAAAATCAAAAGCACCAGTTACATTCTTATCATTCCATTCCTTTTCATCAATAAGAACCTCATCTGTAGTTGGTGGAGGTGGAGGTGGTTGAAGTAGTGGGAAATTTAGTTTCTTTGGTACAACTCTAGTGGGAATGTCCTTGTTAAGTGTAGTTGTCTTCTTCTCTACAGATTTCCAAAAATTCAATGCAGAGAAGTTCTCTGTATCGGCCATTGTCTTTTTGAATAGTGTCTAAATGCTATATTTTCTGTTTATATGTTTTTAACTCTCAATCAATGACAATTAAATTAAAGTCTAATCTAATAATAATAATGGCTATACTGATGATGATAATAATGATTGGATTTCAATCGAATGAAATACTCTTTCTTTGAGGTAATTATAAAAAAAAAATCAAAAAAAAAAAAAAAAAAAAAAAACAATATTTTTTCAAATAAATAAAATTTGGGTTTTGATTTGATTTCTTTTTATTATAATTTATAAAAAATATGACATAGGTTGTATTTACATTATTTATTTCTTTTAAAAAACTTACTCCACAAATTTCATCATTATTATAATTGTTAATAAAATGAATTCTCTATTGATACTTCTTATTCACCTATTAAGTGAATACCATAACCCAAGATATATAAAATTCCAATAATATATCAAGTAAAGTATGAATATTAAAAATATATTTATTATTATCTTTCATTCAATTTCAATTGACAAGTGTATAAAAAGACAATAATGAAAAGTTGTCCCTCGTTTGCACCAGGTGCACACCATTGAAATTTTTTAAAATTTAAAAAAAAACAATTAATTTTTATTTTGGAAAAAGAAAGAAAATTGGAGATACATTTTTGCGAAGGTATACACCAAGAACAGATATTGATAAATGAGTAATAAATTTGTAGTATTGTCTGGTAGTGCACATCCAGAATTTGCTCAGTTGATTGCTAGATATTTGAATACAGAATTGGGAGACTGTTCATGTGGAAAGTTTAGTAATAGCGAGACATCGGTCATTATCAATGAAAGTATTAGATCAAAGGATGTTTATATAGTTCAACCTACATGCTATCCAGCCAATGACAATATAATGGAGTTACTGGTACTGGTAGATGCAGTTAGAAGAGCTAGTAGTTTGCATATAACTGTGGTTATCCCATTCTTTGGCTACTCTAGAAGAAACAAAAAGGAGAAATCACGTGAACCTATCACTGCAAAACTAATCGCCAATATGATAGAGACCAGCGGTGTGAATAGGGTTATATCCATGGATTTAGAGGCTTCTCAAATTCAAGGGTTTTTTAATATACCCGTAGACAATCTCTATGCTGAACCTTTGATTGTAAAGTATATTGAAAAGAATATTCCAGCAACTGAGAAACGTGTTATAGTCTCACCAGCAGTCGATGGAGTGAAGAGGGCTAAACTGGTAAGCGATAAACTGAATTGCGATTTGGCAATTCTCGACAGACAAACTAAAGATGATGAAACAGATGACATGATACTAGTAGGTGATGTCAAAGGTTGTGTAGCTATAATCATAGGATCGATAGCTGACACTTGTTTGACACTTAAAATCGCCACACAGATACTAAAAGCCAATGGTGCTACTAAAGTCTATGCACTGTGTTCACATGGTGAACTCTCAGGAAATGCCATTGAAACTATAAATAGTTCAGATTTGGAAGAGTTGGTCATTACCAACAGTATTCCACAATCTGATAAAGTTAAAGCATGTCCAAAGATTAAAATTATCAATGTTGCTCCAATGTTTGGTGAGGCATTACGTCGTATCATACATTCTGAATCCATAACATCACAATCCTCAAAATTCACAATTCTATAAAATCCCCCTTTATCCTCTTTTATATGTACATATATAAACTATCCTATTCATAAAATAAAAAAAACAATATATACTGAATACCCAATGTAATGATTCGGTACTCAAAAAAAACATCATTATGATACACACCACTCCGAAAGACCTAATTTCAAAATTTTTACAACTTTTGTATGAAGTGATTCCAAACATAAAACTCTATATTTGTAAAATACAAAATCATGTCAAATAATAAAAATGAAAATACAAATATACAACATACAGTAAAAGAGACAGAAAAGGATGCATTTTCAGGTGCATTAGCAGGTCTTACGAGATCATTTGTTAGAGCAGTTGCACAATTTGGTAGATCAAGTATTGTAAAAGGAGGTGTCAGTGCATTGTTTGAAGAGACTGCTAGTTATCCATTAGATTTAATAAAGAGTAAAATGCAGACTTCGACCAGTACGACAAACATGTCTGTGGGTTCTGCACTAAAAGATATCTATAAGACACAAGGTGTGATGGGTTTATTTAAAGGTCTTTCATCACCGTTAGTGGCGAGTGCAATTATAGGGTCAACTCAATTTGGTGTTTTTGAAGGTACTTATGATATACTGTTACACAGACAATGGATACATAGTGAGACTGTAAATTTGGTAGTTGCTGGTGCTGCCAGTGGATTTGTTCAGAGTTTTATAGCAACTCCTGTTGATGTTATAAAGATACGGATGCAGTTACAAGGTGGTGATCATGGACACTCTGGAAGTAATATACAAACTGCAAAATCGATAGTTTCAGAGGCAGGTTACAGAGGTCTATATAGAGGATTAGGTGCGACAATGTACAGAGATGTACCAGGGTTAGCTGTATTCTTTACTTCTTATGAGATGTTAAAGAGACAATTGGGTGTTACAGGTGGTCACGGTGGTGGATCTTCAAGTGGAGTAGAACATAGTACTGAAGAGGATATAGGTAGTAGTGGTGGTTTTTTAAAAATTTTAGCAAGTGGTGGGTTAGCAGGTGTTTTATATCATAGTTCAACTCACATGTTTGATGTTTGTAAAACTTTAATTCAATCTGATATCAAAAGAGAGAAATATCAAGGAACTTTTGATTGTTTGAAAAAGGTATATCAAACTTATGGTGTACGTGGTCTCTTTAAAGGATTTCAGCCAACAGTTATGAAATCATTTTTATCAAATGCTGTAGGTTTCTATGTTTATGAATTAATTAAACATATTTAAAAAAAATGAAATATATACCACACCACATACCACATATTACCTGAAAAGGGGATATTTAGTTTGAATAAATAGAATATAGGGAGTCAAATTAAATAACTAAATATATTTGGTGATAATTTCATCTTTTATTGTAAAAATCTGATTTGAATGTACCCACGAAGGGTATTGGTAAATGTACAGGTAGGAATTGAGGTGGATTGTATTCCTTCAATGAGAATACATGATTATCAAAGAGTACTACACAACCTATAGTTAGATGTTTGAGTGTTGGATGTGCTGTGAGAATCTTATTTAACTGTACTTTTTGATATGGTGTATATTGTAACTGAGATTGATTCTCTTTTGCACCTTCTGGTAACCTTAGTTCATGTAAAGTGTTATTCAGTTTAATAGTGTCAATGATTCTGTCTAGATATTCTAAATTCTCTGAGAGGTATTTACTTGATGGTTTTGGAATATAGTATCTATTAGGTTCTCTAGTAGTAGACAATAACAGTGATTGTAAATTCTTATTTTCTGCTAAAGCTTTTAGAATATCCACACTTAACACACCGTTATAAAACTCTGATGAAAAGTTTTTGAGAGAGGGGTGATGTACAACTAAAATCGATGTAAGAGTGGCACTATCACAGTACTCAATTCTAATTGTTTCCAAATATATATTATCTTGTAACTTGAAATCAACTACCCGAAACCCAATATTAATTACACTCTCTCTAAGTACTTTAATAGTCTTCAAATTTGGTAGGTTTGCTTGAACGATATGACCTATTAACCTATTAAGTGTTATAAATGTTGGTAAATAGGCATCAAAAGTAACTAATGTGCCAGCCAAATGTTTAAAATCATTAAAGCTTATAGTATGGGATGGTATTAGCAGATACTCAAGTTTAGATCCTTCACCAGACCACATGGAAACTATTCTCTCTGCACCTGATTTCAGTGCGAGTTTAAGTGTAGTTAAATGTGTATTTTTAAATGGATATGCACTGTAAGAACCATCACCTGGAATAGGTTGATTAATCACCATATCTAAACACTCCAGAACCTGATTAGAATCCAGTAATCTAACAATATCAGCAATGGAGATATTAAATTGTCTCATCTTAATTTCAATTTCCCTTAATGAATGGTGATGTGACATTGCCTGAAACCAATCTGTATCAAGTCCTTCAAATTTTGCATCTTTCAAAACTAATTTTCTTAAAGTTATAGTAGTACTGAGAATCAGTGGTAATGTTGATCTTCCAATGAAAACATTATCAAAAGTCATTGAATCTAATGACCTTAACTGAACCCCCATATGTATTGGTTGAGATGATATATTCAATGAAGACGAATACAATTTCAAATGTTGTAAATCAGGAAATTTACAACAACTTTGCCATACCTTTTCCATCAAATTTTCAGAAATACAAATATCAGGAGATTGATAATATGCACCTGGAACATTTAATTCCAATTGTAAAGTTTTCACTTGTTTTAGAACTGCCAATACATCTATAGATTCATCACCTAATACAACATCACAAAAGCATGCAATAGAATTAAAACTCAATTCTAATGAGTTTAATTTTAGGTTTGGTATAGTTGTTAACACTGAACAGTCATTGTTATTCAAATAAACCTGTTCAATAATGAGATTGTCACTGTACTTTTGAATATAAGGTTGTAAGGTAAACTTGGTATTTATAAGTAAAAGACACTTTAATTTAACATTAAATCTATGAATAATTTCAGAGACCATGGATAAATTTCTCTTTAAATCACATATAGTCATAGTGATTGGTACACATAGTCTGGGTGTTACTTGATCTCTCCATTCTTTGCATACTGATGATAATTGACTTAGTTTTTCTACAAGAAATTCTAGGTATTGACCACTAAGAATATCATTCAAAATTCTAATAATAACATAATTTGGTATTGGTATTGACATAATTTACAATACATATATAATTTATCTTTATCATTAGAAAATTTTAGTATAACTAAAATCTTTTCAAAAAAAATCTCCAAAATTTTTCTTGAATTTGAGTTTGAAATTAAGTGGAAAAAAGATATCACACAACCATTCATTACCAAATCAGATTATTATTATAATAACAAAACAAATTTATTTTAATTTGCTTTAACATCTGTAATCATAGATGCATCTGTAATCGTATTTGTTGGTAATATTGGGTTATTAATTATAGCTGTTGGTTCCACTGTACACTGTTTTTTTCTTAATCTTTCAATAGCATCTTCATCATCTGATCCTCCATCCAAATCTATATTATTATTATTATTATTAATATTATTATTATCATCAGTATTTTTATCTATATTTAAATCATTTAATTCATCTCTTGTTTTCTTTTTACTTTGTTGTTGTTGTTTTTGTAATTTAACTTTTCATTATTTTCATTTTGAATTTGATTAATTATATTTATATAGTTTTGATTTTGTGGTTTAAGTGATTGTTGGAATTGAACATATTCATCATAGACACCAAATATTTTACACATGGATTCATAATCCATTGCTTTTTGTGTTTGTTTAAATTCAGGACCATTACCTGCATTGTTCTCTGACAGAATATAACAAATTACATATTTTGAATTTTTAATGTGATTGCAAGTCTTCCAACTATATCTTAGATAATCTTGAATAATACTTTTGAAACCAGGTGAATGGTTTCTAAACATACTAGGATTCTTAATAGCACCTCTAGCAACCATGATTGATGATGCTTTAGTCTCTGTTTTCACACGTTCCATGTCATCGTGTTTGAATATCGATCCATTTGCTATAATAGGCACTGAAAAGGAGGCATTCTCTAATATATTCTTTAACCTATCCCAATGGGCTGAATCTCTAGGTCGTTCAGGTATGGTTCTAGTGTGAACACCAATAGCTTTCACACCACAAGATTCAATAACCTTAAGTAAATCTATAGTCTTTTGATCGTCTTCTAATAGTCTAATTTTACAAGTAACTGAAATGGGTAGATTTCTAACTAAAGTAGTTAGAATATCTTTGATTGTCTCTGGTTTAGATAACAGTTTACTACCCATATTTCCTTGAGTTGAAAAATGTTTTGGACATCCCATATTAATATCCAAAGCACAAATATCTTTTACAACTACATTAGCAGCATTGAGTGCTGTTACAGCTGAAGGTGTACCTATTTGTAGTACATTGAATCTATCAGATTCACAAGTTCTGTACACTACAAATCCACTCTTGTCTACAAAATCAATGGTATTATACTGTTCGTTATAAACTCTCTTACAAGTTGACAATTTAAAATCAATAAGTTCTTCAGAGTATGCTATATCACAACCATTATCCAATGTCATTAATCTCATTGGTAGTGTTCCGATTCTAACCATCGGCGCCAATATCTTTTTATCATAATAATTCATTACAACATTACTATTCTTTGTTTTATAGTAACTTTCATCAATATCCATTTCTATCACTAAACCACACTCCTAACAAACTGCCTTGTTTATGAAAAATAAAAAAAAAACTAATACCTAAAAGTGTGAATAAAAAAGGGAATTCTCTTGGAATTGATTTAAGAAATTAATTAAAAAAAAATAAAAGATTTCTTTAATTTAAAGATTTGGTGTGTATAAATGAGTTACTTGTTCTATTTAACACAATTATTATTATTATTGTTTTAAAAAAGAAAAAAAAAATCTATAAATAGTAGGGAACTATATATCATTCCTCTGTTTCCCAGTTGTTGTAATATTTAAAATGAACCACCTGTTTGAGTTAAAGCTACATCAATAATATCATTATTTTCCATTCCCAACTATAAATTATATTAGAAACTAAATCAAAACTGTCATATTTAGCAAATCAATTTAACATACACTTGCAGGAGTAGCATTTTGGTCTAATCTTTGACCATCATATAAAAAACGAATTGAATTTTGAGATACACCTTGTCTTGAACAATAAGAGTCCATCAATTTTCTTAATGGAGTTGTTTTTTTAATCTTAAAATAAACTTCTTGATTTGCCTGTTATTTCCACTATAGTTAGTATATATAGTACTAAAATTTTACTAAAAATGATATCTATAGTGAGATTTCTCAAAGTAAACATAGATATGATTTCTTTCGTCATTTGCATTTTCTACATACTTGATTTATAACTTTAATATTGATTTGTTCATCACTTGGTTTAACATCAACTGGTTGATCTTCACCAGCATTTCCACCTTCATTACCATTATTATTATTTAAACCTGGTTCCTCTTTAGCTGACATTGTGTTTTGTGTGATATTTATTTATCCCGAAATATTCAAAAATTTAAAAAAAAGATCAAGAAAGAGAACTCTTAAAATAAAATTAAAAAAATTAGAATTGAACCGAGCATTTCATGGACTTTGCAAATTCAAGTTCGCGTAGTCTGTACTTCTTTTTCAATGGCCTGATTTATTCATTAGATATCTCAACACTCTACTCTATTGATCCGCTGACAAAGTTCGTTGATAGGTATACCATTGACAATTTTAATTTCAAAGGTGGTCATTTTAATTTCAAAAATAGGATCCACGCCACATTTTTTTAATTTTTCACTGCTGGATAAATATTTAACATTACTGAATACATAATTTAAATATACCCTTACTAACCCAATGTATATTTTTGGATACATCTACAGCAGCTTCAATTTTAATTCCATGGCGAATAAAAGATTTTTTCAAATGAATGTGAACTGATGGCTTTTTAATAGGAAAGAAAGAGGTAACTACTATTGAATAAATTTCTGTATCATTTAAAATGAATGGTCTTTTACCATATCATGATTGTGGATCCTAAAGAAGTATCAATTTAAAAATGTGATTATTAATTTGAATAAGAAATTTCTACTTCTCTTTTTTCATAGACATTTTATAATTGTATTGTTTATGCATATGTGTAGTTCTTTATTAAAAAGTAAACCTCTATTAATTCCTTTTTTTATTTTTTCTAAAAATCTTCAACAAACAAATAAACAATATACAATAAACTTTTAATTGAATTCATTGATTATACTCTTATTTGTGAGGAGATCAATTAAACAGTTTTTATAATTTTAGATTAGTGCTCTAAGATAGAGATTTTAACGTAGAGTTGTCGATGGATTAATTTTACCATCAGCAACAATATTGTAAGAAAATGATTGAAGAGTGGTGTTTGTTGAGAGTGCATCTACTAATCTTTGTTTAAATTGATATGGTTTCTCACCATCACCAAGTATGAATGTAATATACATACTTGTCAAATTTGGATGAGTATTTAAACTGATTATATCTATAATTGAATCTGTAACAGTTTGATAATCTAAACAATTTATATAATAAGTAAGTTTATCAATTTAATTGAAAAGTTTATATAACATGTTAATAACACCTACCATTTAAATCTTGATTTGATTTATGCACAAGTTTAAATTGTTTAACTACTTGACTAATGATATTAGTGCTTTTAGTTTTCGTGTAGAATAGGCTGTAGTTGACATCAAGATTGGTTATACACTTATTGACTGCCAATGCTTGTTGAATACCCTCCTTTTTTTCAAATGACATTTCTTTTAATCTCAATTTACCAAGATAAACTTCTTTTAGTTTGTTATTCTCTCTTATTAACCTGGAAAATGTGTTTAGTTCTTTTTGATTCAAATTACAAAACCCATAGGCACATTTAATTTTTAAATACTCTAAGTTACTCCAAGCTGCGAAATAGCATGCGAGACGAAAAGTACTTACACCCTGAGAAATAGTTAGATCCAAATACTTTAGATGTAGATTCTTTGAGAGAGCGTTGAGTATATCTTCCAAATTCTCTTCATTGTCTCCTGCTTCACGGTAAATCTTACAATCCAAGTACTTGAAGTTGTCGAAATATGGTAGATCCCATAAAAATATTTGAGTAGGGCTGCCAGATTCCTCTTGATGATCTCTTCTATACAATGTAAGGGAGTCTAGGGACGGGAAGAGACTCTTGCAAATTTCAAGCATATCGTAGAAATCAGATGGTATTTGATCCATTCCATAAGTATCGGCATAAACATGTTCAAGAGATGATGTAATTTCATCGAAATGTCCTTCCTTTTGCTCTTTAACCAGTGTTTCTATCAGCTTATTTGTGACATCCTCAAAGTGACCACTAATAGTTAGTGATTGCATTTTATTGATGATAGGAAACTTTTGTTTGGTGGTTTGTTCACCTCTAATCATCATGAGTAATGGTGACAGATCTGTATCTTCCGAATAGAATTGATCAATATCCACCCTATTTAATGAACCAGACACCAATTTAAACCATCTCTTACATACTCTTGCAAGATTGAAAGCTTCTTTTGTATATCCTATGTAAGTTCTACCAGCAATATAATAAGAATTCGATGGTCTACGTGGTAAATCTGATGTTAATAGTAATCTAATAATCAATGGTTCAACCAATGATGTTCTACTACTAGTATATACATTATCATTAGACATTATTTAGATATATAAAGTCTTTACACAAATGAACTTTCAAATAAAAAAAAAGGATCAATGTTTCGGTTGTATAAAAAGTTACTAAATGATGAGGTATAAAAAAATTGGGATTTTGAGTTACTGAACCAATCATGGATATTTTTAGTAGAATTTTTTTTTGTTTTTTTTTCTAAGTCGGCTGGATTTAATGATTTTATGACAACATTCTATTCTATTCCCAAAATTTTGGTTTGCCAAACCTGGTCAATGAAAATCCATACTTCAGTCCAAATAGGAATGTGATCTATTAGGGTGTGAAAATAGCTTGTTAATTTGTCCTCTTTAAACATTTCCCAAATATAAAGAACCAAATGAGGGGTTTTACATTTTTCATTTAGTGAGTTTTATTAAGTTTAGGTTTTTTAGTGAGAAAGTTAACTGAATTTAGTTTGAGGACAAACATGATTGAATTTTTTAGCATGATCAAATTTGTTAAATTGTGTCCTACAATTTACACCATAGTAGCAATTGTCACGGTTTACTGCATAGTCTGGTAAATCATTTTTAGGTGTTGCTATACGATGTTCATGTAGATACTTTACAAATACACCTCTGGTACAATGAAAACATACATAATCATTGACATTGAGATTTGGTGTTGACCCTTTTGCTATATTGTCCACACACTGCAGCCACAAGTCATTTACAGTCTTTTGTTGTTTGGTTAGATAGTCATTGGTAATCTTTTGTTCATATTGGTTGCCGTTAAATGCATTCGATGGTACCATGGTATGAACATGTTGGTTGACTTGAGTGTATCTATTGTAATGGTCATTTGGGCAAGGTCCGTATACTGAACAGAATGCCCTGTGACACAGTTTACAATGTGCCGATGGTAACTCTGGATTCTGTTTAGGGAACATTCTGGCACATGCTGAACAGTAGTTATGCGATATAGGCCCTCCAGGACCTGGAGTAGGACACTGATATCCATTCTGTACCAGTGAAGGTGTTGTACAATACAAGCATTTCTGATAGCTATCATCATCATCGTCATCTTCATCGCTGTAGTAGTCATCTTCTTCATCGTCGTCATAATAGTCATCATCTCCATACTTCTTTTTAGACTTATTTAGAATGTTCTTTTGTAACATTTCATCAGTGATCTTACATCGTTTGTCCATATCATCAAGTTCATCTTGATCACGTTTCCAATCTGGGTTCTTTTTAAGAAGTGTCTCAATGAGATTATTTATCGAATGGTTCTTTTGGGCAAAGTTAACTTTTTGTCGACACTGTGGACAACTATCTGACTGAGCTCTCCATTCACCATAACAATACATGCAGTAATTGTGCATACATGGTATCAAAGTTAGACATTTATATAAAATACATTGACATATACCACAAAGAAGATTCTCTTGCATAGAATTATTGAATATTTCATCATCTTTACTAGCGGTGGTGTTATTATTATTATTGTTATTTGAGTTGGTAATCTTTGTTGGTGTTAAACCTGTGTTTGTGTCCATTGGTAGTATAGTAGATTTCAGTTTCTTCAAAATATGAGATTGATTGACATCTTGTGGACTTATATTACTAAGTCCTGATGACAATTTTCTTTTTAAACTTTCAGGTATACTAGTTGAAGTTGTAGTTGTGGTTGTGGTTGATGATGAATTCATTTTTACATTAGATAATTTTTTTGTGGGTGTGTGGGTAGTGGTTGTGGGGTTACTATCATACTGAGATAATACAGTTTTGGTGGAAGTTAGTGCGGTGGGTACTGTAGTACCTAAATAATCTGGTGTATCTATTATTTGAGTATCTTGTTTCTTTAAAGGTGTTAAAACCGATGGGCTGTCATCAACCATTTGAGTCGTACCCTCTTCCTGTTGCTGCTCTCTCATTAATTTTGATATCCTCTCTAACTCTTGTCTACGTAATTGTGCAACATCTTGAAATTTATAAACTACTCTACTGTCATCTGACATGTCCATTGTAGAAGTCAAAGCTATATCATTCCCGTTAACCAATGGACTTTTTATATTTTTAACTATTCTTCTGAGATTTAGGTATGTTCCATTAGTTGACAAATCCTCTATATAATAACGATAGTCAACCTCATCAGGTTCCTTTTGTCTGAGTATTCTACAGTGTCTTGAACTGATTTTCTTGTCAGTATATTTTATCTGACACTCTTTGTTACGACCAAATAAACAATCATCATCTTTCAATTCAATATGTTCAAATTTGGGATTCATTGAAATTAATCTACCCCAAACATCATCTTTTAATCCAGTAATGTCATCTATTATATTACTTGAAGATACATCCAAATCTGTATTGGTGCTGATATCCATTTTTGAATGAAAACTTAAAAAAGCTTAACTGTGAAATTTATTTAAAAAATTAAAAAAAAATTTCTTTTTGATCATTCCTAGAAAAATATCTATCTTGAAAACAATTAAAGAGATAATTTTATATATATTTGAAATTAATTTTTATTTATTTTAAATTCCATTTTTGGTAAAATTTATATGGGGTTAAAAGAGGGGTTAGAAAACAAATAATTTTCTATTTCTGTCTTTACTTTTGTGTATTTAAATATACATATTATTATAAATACACAGCAAAAGGTATAGAATATGATAATTAAGCAATGAATTATTATAATAAAAATACCAATCCATTAAAAAGTCAAATGGAATTAAATGAACCTCTTCAACAACAAAACAGGTTAATGCAACAACATATTTATATGCCTCCAACTGACATTGAACCATTAGTTTTAAATGAAGAGGATTTGAATATAGTCAGACTTGCAAGTAACAATGCTCTGACCGATTCACAAAATATTAGAGATGAAAATCCACCAAAAGTACTTAAACAGCATAAGATATCGTCTAGTATCCCAGTACATCCACAAGTAAACAACAAAGAGAAGGTTAATTTAGTACCACTTCAACAACAGCAACCAATAGTTATGGCAGAGTCTAAAAGAGTGTCTACTATAAGGACACCAAGTAGACCTTTAATATCACCTACTACA
The DNA here is from genome assembly GCA_001606155.1 of Tieghemostelium lacteum. NCBI lineage: Eukaryota > Evosea > Eumycetozoa > Dictyosteliales > Raperosteliaceae > Tieghemostelium > Tieghemostelium lacteum. The sequence continues at coordinate 159,870 of LODT01000035.1, forward strand.
ATTATAAACTCAGATGGACCACCTAGAAAATCAACAATTTCAAAGAATCTTCAAGGTTTCTTTAGAGATATTGATAATAATAATATATTTAAAATTAAAGATGTACCGGGTACTGGTGATAGTAGTATTGGAAATGGTTCTTCTCCAAAATTAATAAAACCAATTCCAATAATACCAGGAAAGAAAGAAGAGGTTACAACAATTACAACAACTGTAAATAGTCAGGATAATGTAATTGAAACTACAAAAACTACAACTGTTTCAAATACTGGTAGATCAACACCAATGTCAATTTCATCTACCTCTTCTAAAGCTTCTACATCTAGTAAACAATTGAAAAAGAAAAACAAGTCGATATTTCCAATAGAGAGTAATAATATATTCAATTATGAGAAACCAAAGATTTCTTATAAGACTAGAGATTTTATATTGGCATTAAAAGAGGTTATAAAGGATATTCAGTTGCTATTAGAGAGAAATGATCAATCACTAAAGACATTATTGTCTAAATTATACATGACGATAAAGGAGTTGCATTCTGAAGGTAATCTACAGATACTGTATGATGATGTCAGTTTGATAACTGAAATTATTATAAGGTCAGGTTACTTTATTCAGATATTTCGTAGTTTCTTTCGTGTAATGAATGAAGTAAAGAATACTGAAATCTTTTTTGACTTTCTTCAAGAGTGTAAAAAGATGGTGGAGATTATAAACTTAATTATAAAGAGTCGTGGTGATGAAGGTCAGACTAGACAGATTATCAGTATTGAAAATGATCAGAGAAGAATTTTAATTAAGCAAATGAAGTATCTCATTCAGATACTTTTAAAGAATGAGGATTTGATATCTCTGGTACAGAATGTCTCCTATCTAAAGAAACAAGTTGATATAGCAAAAGAGGAACAAAAGAAAGCATTTCCATTCAGAGAAATGAAACAATCACTTCAATACGCACCCTTAACTAATGAAGTTATAAATGCTGTGCAAGCCATTGTTGGTGAACGTCCTAATATTCGTATTTTCTTTAGAAAAATACATGAAGCCTATTTGTATATTAAAAACAACAGACGTTATGTTCAAGTCATTAGAGAATTTACTGAGGTTATCAGAACTATTTATTCTAAAGACGATCCAATACTCACTGATGAACAAGAGGATAGAGCAAGAGAGGCTATGGATAAACTGGAAATTATGGTATTGGAGATATGTGCACTTCCACAGATTATAGATGCAAGAGTCCAATTATCATTTCTCTTCTCAAAGTCCAACGAAGATAGACTGAACCATAAACTGATTGCAGATGTAAAGAATCTATTTTACAACTTGAAAGCTGACCCAGACTCAAATAACAATCACATTAATTTTGATATATTCTATGATTTGAAACGGTTAATCATTCCCTATATCATAAAGAATATACATGTCATTACACTGCCAACTATCACTAATCTAGATGACCCAGTTCCTGATAAAAAGTTGGAATACAAGTTTGAACATATTGAAATTGAAATTACCAAATTAGACCCAGAATCAATTAAATTTGGGTTAATGGGCAGTATAGAATCCATTCCTCTAAAATTAAAAGGTACGATAAAATCAATTGTATCTTTGGAGATTAATAATATTCATTTGAAAATGGATAATGTTAAATGGATGGTTATCAAACATTCATTTCCAAAGATTAAGGACAGTGGTCTTCTGAATATTGCCACTTCAGAAAAGGGTATCAATTTACGAATAAAACTATCATTCTCTGAAAAGATTATAGAATCGAAACACCTATGTAATATCTACAAGATCAAATGTGAATTGAATGATCTAGATATACAAATATCCAAATCCAAACACAACAAACTCTACAAGAAAATCTATAAACTCTTTAAGCATAAAATCACCAAAATGATAGAGAACTCTATAGTAGATCAGATTCGTGCCAAAATCACAGAATTCGAGTTAATTATTTACAATCTCATCTTTGTAGAGGACAAAGATAAACAGGCACTAAGAGAGTTAAAGGAACAGAATAAAATTAAGAGAGAAAGAATCCTCGAGAGAATAATGGTTGAAATACCTCAATCTGAGAAAATCTCAAGAAGATTCCTCTCCAATTTCGATCACACCACTGATAGTATAAAACCACAGTATGGTATAAGACGTAGTAGTAATGCCAGTTTAGATGAATTTATCAAACAGAACTATCACCCCAAATCATCACTAGACTCACCTAATCTCACATCAACCAAAATTCATCGTAGAAGAAACTCACAACCTGAACTATCATTCTCACCTTCACTCACCAACATGTCCCTTCCAAAACAAGTTAAATTTCAAGATAAAAAAATACATGAATAAATTAAGGGATTTCACTATTTATTTTAATCTTTACTCTCTATATCAATTTGAGATTTGTTATCTAGTATATATTCACTTGCACGCAATCTAAGTTCTTCTGATTTCTTTTCCAATAGTTTTGAAGCTGCATTGATTATCCTTTTTGCATCCTTATTATCTATCTTTAAATTAACACTAATCTCACTTTCTGTGGCACTGGCAACTGATTTTACAGTCTTAAATCCTGCATTATATAATTGTCTAGCTCTACCTCTTTTGATATTTGGAATCTCCATAAGAGCAATAAGCTCTTCTTTTGCACCTTTATCCAATCTTTTAATATACAATTTAACCAAAGCATTTAATTCTGACCATCCAATAGTCTGACAAAATAAACTAATAGTAAATGCATAACCACTTGCATTTTGCATGAGACCTTGTAAAGAACCTCTATCTATCCTATATTTACTGGCAGTAGGTGACAATTGTGACTCTTGTATCATGTCACACAATGCCAATGAGAAATAGAATCGAATATATTTCAAAAGTCTCGGAGACTTCAAATCTGGACCATGTATAATAACATCTTCAATATACTCTGAATTGATACCAAAAATCTCTGCAACTTTAGCTTTGGTATCTTTAAGACCAGTTAAAAGACATCTAAAATTCTCCCAATCAATAACTTGAGGTATATTAACCATTGGAGTACACAAAAAACATAAATTCAGAGGTTCATTAAAATAGAATGGTTTAGTTTGAAAATCCGATAGTTCTTTGAAAATCTTATCATTTTCCTCTATGGAAATGGTAGATTTAAAACTTGCCAAACCAATCTTTGTAGGTTTGTAAATTAGATTTTCAGGATCCTTTTCCAATTCTTCCTGTTGTTGAATAGTCAATTTTGGATCTTTAAACACTTCAATTAGTTTCTTATCAACCAATAACTTGAGTGATATACTAATTTGTTCTTTGAAATAGTCATAGAGTTCCATATGTTTCTTTGCTGGCGGTAACCTAGGATGAGTTACATATAGTGTAAACGTTATAAAATGAAATATAGTTAAGAGACTATTGGAAACTTTGGTGCACAAACTCTCTAAAATAATTCTAGTCCAATTATTAGGTGTATCTAAATTGGAGTATAATATATCAATTTTAGAAGTCATCAAAAACCTTGCATGTTTTTCAGTATTTCTATCGGATATCAAGAAACTCTCACCAAATTTATCAATACCAGCTCTACCAGCTCTACCACACATTTGTTTGTAGTTTCTAGGTGACAATAAGTTTGGTCCCATCTTTGGAGATCTCATTATAACTCTTCTAGCAGGAAGATTTACACCAGCAGATAAAGTACTAGTAGAACACAGTATCAATAGTACATGCTTTTTATAATGATTTTCAATGATTTCTCTCTCTTCATTCGTTAAATTAGAATTATGAAAATAGACACCAGCACGAATCATTTTCTTGGAGTTCTCTTCTAGTTTTGCACCTATAGAACCTTCTATCATTATAATCATGTTTTCTCGTTCCTCTTGATTCGATTGAATGACATGAGTTGGTAGACTCTTGGATAGCATTAAAGCAGTATCCATACACAACTGTTTGGAAGCACAAAATACCAAAACGGAATGATCAGGTACAACTTCAGCACAAAGTTCAACCAAATGGCGATTTTCATCGGTTCCTTCTAGGGTTTTAACTTCATTGTTCTTATTGTCAAAGACCTTGTTTCCAACTTTAACATACTCTGTCAAAGGTACTGGTCTATAGTCACCTTGGTAGTGGTGTCCTCTAAACCATTGTGACAAATTACCAATATTGGGGATAGTAGCTGACATGCCAATAATCTGAATTTTTCCATTACCACAATAAATCAATTTACTAATTAAAAGTTCCAGTAGAATACCTCTGTCATTATCACCAACCATATGGAGTTCATCAATCACTACACAACCAAGTTCATGTATCTTGTTATCTTCAATCATTTGGTTAATTACAATATTCGCTTTCTCAATGGTACAAACCATCATACGATGTCCAGGTGATGCTGGTATGGTACCTTCACCACCATAATAAGAATCTACAGGAAATGATAACTTCTCACCAAACTCTTTTAAAGATCTAGCTTTTTCATTTACAATAGATATAAAAGGGAATATAAACATTCCTTTCTTCTTATAAGATACAATATTTTTAATTAAACAAATCTCTGAAACCAAAGTTTTTCCACCAGATGTTGGTTGAGAATATACATAGTTTTTACCATTGATAGCATAATCTGAACATAACAATTCTTTTTGCCAGTCATATAACGAGCTTATACCTCTAGATATATAAATTTCAGCAACCGTTGCAGGAAGTTCATAAACCTTACTCAAAATCTCTGTTATTGAATTTGAAATTGTTTTTAAATCAGGAACCTCTTTATGTACTCTGACAATATCTTTTACAGTTGCATTATTATTGTTATTATTTTTATATTGATTTTTTTGTCCACCTTTATAACTATTGTTATTATTATAGTTGTTATTGTTATTTTTATTTTGATTGCTATTATTATTAATATTATAGTTTACTTTAAGTGGTTGTCTACCAGGGATAGCAGAAAAGTTCTGATTTTGAAGATTATGCTTAATTAGGGTTGTTTGAGTACTCTCTCTTTTTGCCATATTATTTTCAATCTCTTCTAATATAACTTGACTAGCATGTGTTGAATCTTCTAATTCTTTCATATCAAATGATAATTCAAGAGGTTGTGAAATACCTGCAAATGAATATTGACTAGATCCAAAATCATAATCATCAAAATCAATATCAGAACTACTAGTAGTTGGTGAGTTATTATTGCTACTATTGTTATTATTATTAATCAAATTATTGGTTGTTTGATTACTTGTATTAACATAACTATTATTATATGAAATTGATGGTAATGAAGTAATGCTTGAAATTGTAGATGTAGGTGATATTCTATTAGTTGTAGTCATTGTTCTATTGGCTTTATAGCCACCTATTGAATGTACATTATCTTGAGTATCTTTTTTTAATATTTTATTTTTAAGTTGCTGTTGGTTGGTATTAAAAGTACCAAGCGGCCGTTTGTTATTTAGACCCCCAAACATTAATATATTGTTGTCACATTAATTTTTAAATCTTTGAAAATTTTAAAAGAAATTATTATTAAACAATTTTTTTCTAAGAAAATTAAAATAGATCAATTTTATCATCTTCATAATCTAATTTAGAAGATATCTACCATTCTTTTCTGATTTTACAGTGATTGATGATTTCAAATAAGAGATTTGTAAGTCATTGGAAGACTACAATAGTTATATTGATGAATTAAAAATTGAGACGGATGACGTAACTGAATCTGCTAAACTTATTGGAAACGATATTCAAAATCTCAGAAACAAATGTGGATATTTTAGATCAGAAATGTGATATATGTAACTATCCAGTGTTTGCAAAGATTCTATCTCTTTGATTGTAAACATATCGAAACATAAATCAAATGATCAGCTGTACAAAACAAAAATAAAAATTAAAGTTCCCTCCCCATAGGGTGTATACACCAACTTATCTTTTCCAGAAATTTAATTTAATATCAAAATCAATTTCCACCTGTGTTAATGGATATTGGATATTTTAATTTAAAGTTCTTTTTTTTGTTTTTTTTATTATGAATATTTTGATTTCGGGTAGATTATTTATGTGTAAAAAAAAGTAATTATATTTTAAATATATTCAAATTAGAGATTATATTTAATTAACATATAGAGCTTGTCTTTGATTTTTGTGTTTTGGATTTGATTTACGTTGTTGTTGAGATTGTGATTGTTGTTGAGATTGTGATTGTTGTTGAGATTGTGATTGTTGAGAAGATTGATGTTGTTGTTGATTGTAATTTTGACGATGGTGGTGGTGATGGTGACCTTGACGAGACTGTTGATTTTGAAGATTTGGTAGATCGTCATTCTTCTTTCTGTAAATGGTACCAAATTTAACATCGTATATACGTTCATTCTGTTCAACAAAATCTACTAATCTCTCAGAGTAGTGTAAAGCTAGATATTGGAGTTTAGTTTGTTCAGCACGATGGAATGTGATGGTTTCAGTTGAGTGTTCCCAACTTGCTGAAATCTCTTGGTTGGTCATCATTTTACTGACTATACTGTGAACATGGTTTTTGGGTAGTTGGAAACGTTCAGAAATCTCAGATAGCAACATGCTGTCAAAATAAGCAGAATAAGTGAACAAGAAGGTCTTTAGAGATACCTCTTGTACAATTCTCTTTAATTTCTCTTTAACTTGGTCAGCAGAAGGTATCAAAGCCCAGAATTTCAATGTGTTTATATAATCTAGACATTGTACCCAATCACCAGTTGACAATGCTTTACTGGCTGCATAAATGATATCCTTACTAGACTCTGAAGGTGCGATAAAGATTTGTCTGTCTACACTGTCCATATGACGTTGATAGAACTTGCAAGTCTTGAGTTTGGACTCGAATGGATGTGAAGCAGCTTGAGGAACTGCAATCAACATACCAGAGATCAAATTGACAGTTTCAATAATATCAATTGGAATCCACATGTGAGCTGGAATAGCACGAGTGGTTTCCTCAACTTCTCTGGTGGTATCTCTTTCAGCTGATTTTGGTTGAACGGATAGACCTTGTGCAAGAAGATCTTTTCTCAAACCAGAGAAATCAGCAACACAAGATTGAGCCTCTTGAATGTATCCACAACGGAATGCGCACAGACCCAATTGAACCATTGCACGATTGAATAGAATCTGAGTGGAGATATCCATAAGAGTTGGGTTATCTTGAATATGAGACATTAACATCATATCTCTAGCTTCATGGAACTTGTTGTTGATGGCATTGAAATAAATATTACAGAGAATGGTACGAGCATTGAGACGTTCATCACCAAAATTGTAAATCAAAGGTGACAGTTTACTAATGACTTGTTGGTTCTCTACAGAGTATTTATAGTATGCATGTTCAATACGTCTGACAGAGATTTTAGCAATAGCCTCACGATTACCACGTACCTCGTAGAACTCTTGAATCTTACAGGCAATCTCTAGAAGAGTTGGCTCATCAGAGAGTCTTTCAGCATACTCTTTAGTCTGATAGGTCAATGATTGCAAACCTTTAGAGAACTCGTCGTCTAAGAGCTCAAAGAGAGCTAGTAAATCACCTCTGACTACTACTTGACCAGCTGTCAAAACTGGGTCTTGACTAGCCAATGCCAAAACAAAGTTCTTATTCTGTTGCAAAATCTGAATGAGTTTCATAATGTTCTGAGCTACATTTCTCCAGATTTGAGTGGTCAATGGAACTTGGATATTTGCTGTATCAAATTGAGCGGCAATCAAATGGTTGAGAACATTGAATTGCTCTTTATCGCCTTTAATCAAACTATTGAGTTTCTCTAAATGTTCAATTTGTTTCAAAGAGTCAGTCTTGACTTTACCTCTTTGTGAGACAACTTGCTTGAGTTTCTCCAAGAGTTCCATTTGAGAGAGGTTATCGTATTGTTCGAGAGCAGACTGTACAATAGGAGTTGTAGAATCACTGCTTGTCAATACTGGTGATGTCTGTCCTGCTTGAGTGACTTTTAGCTGATCAGCTTGTGCTTGTCTGTTAGCTGAAGGTTTCTTCTTTCCACTGTCAGGTTGACCAGGTTTCTTTGGTGTCTCTTTAGCTGTAAACCATTTATTTCCACCTTCGTCATCGTCATGATAATCTGATGAATCTTCGCTATCTGAATCCCAAGACTCTGACAATAGTTCCTCTTCTGAATCCTCTTCAGATGAAGTCTCACTCTTTAGGAATCTACTAGCAGCTGCTGGTTTCTTAGCTGATGCTTTAGCCATAGGTTTACCAACTGGTTTCTTTGGTTTATCTTCCTCTGATTCACTCTCTGATTCACTCTCTGATTCTGATTCCTCAGATTCCGAACCACTTTCTTCCTCTGATTCTGAACCACTTTCTTCTTCAGATTCAGAACCACTTTCTTCCTCTGACTCTGACTCTTCTTTAACATTAACTAAATCTGGGTTTTCACGATAGACTTTAATATCCTTTTCATAATCTGTATTAGATTTCTTTAGTTTCTTTGTCAATGCATTAAAACCTTTTGCTACATGAACATTAAATTTCTTTGTAGCCTCTTTAGTAGTACCACTATGTGCTCTCTCAATAACAAACAATGCCTTGATAAATGATGGTGGATTACCATTTGCAGATGTAATCTTTCCTGATTTTCCAATAACTTTAATCATTTCATCATAAACTAGTATTATTTATAGTATATATATTAATATATTAAATTCCTACTAAATAGATCTCTATATATATATATATTGCTGTATATTATAATCCTCCTTTAGGAACTTATAATGATGAAGATGCATACATTCATTGATTTTATCCCAATTGTTAATTTTAATAGAATTTCTAATTTTTGCTAGAAAGTCATCATACTGTTCCCAAAGTTTATCTTTTGGTGATCTGACAACTCTCTTTACTTCAATTTCATCTTCAGATGATTCTACATATTTTGGAACTGGTTTTTTAGATTTAACTTCTGATCCTGATGATGAATCTGATTCAGATTCAGAAGATGATGATGCTGCGTAAAACTTTGATTTTGAAGCCATCTTGTATTTTGTCTTATCAACTAGAATTGAATTTATCTTTGTTAGAAAAAGATAAAACTACAATATGAAAATACAACTAAAAAAAAAAAAAAAAAAAACTTTTTAATAAAAATTGAATTTCGATAAAACGAAGATTAGAGCTTCAAAATAGAGAAAAAAAAATGAAATTTGTTATTTACTTAAATATTAATAGGAACTTTGGAATTACTATATTTAAATAATCATAAAAGTATTATGTAGATTTAATTAATAATTTTCTTTTAATAAATGTTTTTTTGAGTTTTCTACAACCTTTACTTCCTATAATGATATTGATAGTACCAAATACCTGAAATGATCAATACTAATAAATTTGAGTCAATATTCCAAAATAACAATAATAGTAAAAATATTATTTATTTATAAAAATGCGCCATTTTGTCAAATAGGATAATTTTTGGTTCATCATTTTTGTGAATTTATTTTGTTAAGGATAAAATGAATCAATTTCATTTGAATATAGAAGTTCAGTTGAAAAGCAAGTCACCTGTAAAATATAAGGATGTTATAGATAGTATTTCAGTATATTTAAAAGAAGAGACTACTCATAGGGTGTTGATAGAGAGATGTAAAAGTCATATGACAATGAATGATAATGGTAATTTAGAGTCTTTTCAATGGGATGTCGATCAGTTACCAATGAATATTAGTAAACATGTGGATAGAGTTGATATATTCCCAGTTTGTAGAGTTGTAGAAAGTAGTGTTGAAATTGAATTTAACATACATGTGTACAAATTGTCAAAAGAAAAGTCTTCGGATGAGGTATCTCAAGATCAAGATGAATCATCACCTTTTCAACAATGGATATTACCAAACCAGGAGTTTGGTACACTTTGGGAGAGTCTGGCATTTGATGACAGTCTTAAAAGTCAGTTGTTAGATTATATCAGTACTCTACTGCTGTTTGGTAGATTTCAAATCGACAGTAATATTATTACGAATAATAGAATACTGTTTCTGTATGGACCACCTGGAACTGGTAAAACATCACTTGCCAAAGCTTTGGCTCAAAAGATTTCAGTTAGATTTCAAAATCAATTTAAAGATTCATTTCAACTTTTTGAAATCAACAGTCACTCTCTTTTCAGTAAATGGTTTTCAGAGAGTGGTAAACTGGTGATGAAACTCTTTCAGAGAATTAGAGAACAACTGGAAGACCAAAATAGCTTTCTAGTGCTACTTATTGATGAAGTGGAGTCACTGACATCAGCTAGAAAATCAGCATTACAGGGTAATGAGCCTTCGGATGCCATACGTGTAGTCAATGCATTTCTGACACAACTCGATCAACTTAAACTCTACAAAAACATTTTGATTATATCCACTAGTAATCTTCCACAAGCTGTTGATGATGCATTCATTGATAGAGCTGATTGGAAGCAGTATATAGGTCCACCATCAATCAAAGCCAGAGACTATATATTCTCTTCCATCATTAATGAACTACAACAAAAACAATTTATTCAACCCTCAACGACTAATATTTTAATGGAGACTGATGATCAAAGTAATTCAAAAGCTATTACAATTCAAGAACTAATCAAACTAACAGATGCTCATAGTGGTAGATTTTTAAGAAAATTACCATTTCTAGCCATTTCAAAATGTATATCATCTGGATACACACCACCTATACCCTATAATGAATTTTTAAAGTCACTTCATATTTGTATTTTAAATAATAAGATTAAAGAAGAATTTGGAAAATAAAAAAATTAAATTGGTGTATGTGTTTTATATATATATATATGAATCTAAAATCTATATGTTTTGTATTTGTTTTATTTTAATTTTGCATTGATTGGGGTTGATCTTGAAGTGGTTAATGATACTTTTTGAGCAATTAAGAGTTCAGTATTCTTGTAGAAAACTTTGGAATTTTCAAGTTTTAATTCATAGTGAAGGAATTCTTTTTGATAGTCAATAGAGGCTTTTGGTTGAATGGTCATTCCCTTACCTGCGATAGTTGATCCAACTTGTACATTGGAAATCTCATCTTGGGGTGGAGAGAGAACAGATACATTACCAGCACCATCATCAGCAACTACAACCATAGCCTCTGAAAGTACACCTTTGAATTTAGATGGTTTCAAATTGAGTACAACTGCAAGTTTCTTATCTTTGAGTTCAGAAGGGTCTGGATAACTACCTTTCAAACCTGCTACTGAGGTCTTTGTTACACCATTACCAATATCCAATTGAAGGAGATACAAATTTTCAGCAGTTGGATGATTATCCACCTGTTTAACTTGAGCAATTTTACAGTCGATTGGGAACTCTGGTCCAACACCTGAAAATCTTTGACGATATTCCTTGAGGTTGTTACCATCAATTCTCTGAATCAGAGGAGTAATGTTATTGGATATCTCATGACCTGGTTTAATAAGGAACTCGAATACAGTTGAGAATGGAGTTGGATCTACTGCGAGTTGTTGATGAATTTGGTTGGACAATAATGGTGTAAATGGTTCAAAAATGGTTGCCAACATTTTAATACAGTTAATGAGAATATTCAAAATGGTACCCGAACGTGGATCGGTAACTGGATAGTCCCAAGCCTTGTTAGTTTGCATGTATGCATTACAACGTGCACTAATACTCATAGCAATCTTTAGACCTTCTTTAATCTTGATAGCTTCCATATTCTCAAAGTAGTCAAAGAGTAGTTTATTAATTTCCTTAATAAACTGTTCATCACCTTCTGTGATTACACCAATTGCTGGAAGAACTCTATTGTACTTATTATCAATATACTTTAAGACTCTATTGATAAGGTTACCATAGTTATTGAGTAATTCATTGTTTTTAGCATTGAAATCGTCCCAACTAAATATAGAATCAGATTGTTCAGGTCTGTTAGAAAGTAGATAGAAACGGAAGACATCAGCAGGGATACCAGTTGATTTAGCACCATCACCAAAAATACCGGTATTACGAGATTTTGAGAATTTACCAGTTTCGTAGTTGAGGAACTCGGTGGTTGAAAGGGTCTTCAACATGGTGTAATTGTCGTGTGTTCCAATGAGACTTGCTGGGAAGATGACAGTGTGGAAAGGTACATTGTCTTTACCCATAAATTGAACGAGTTCGACTTGTTCAGGGTTCTTCCACCATTTCTCCCACTCTGGAGTGTACTCTTTGGTGATGGAAAGGTACCCGATAGGAGCATCAAACCACACGTAGAATACCTTGTCTTTGTATTCCTCGAGAGGTACTGGTGTACCCCATTTAAGGTCTCTGGTGATACAACGTGGTTTCAGTTCACCTTTAACCCAAGTATTAGTGATATGAATACTGTTATCTGACCAAGCACCTTTTGCAGAGTTTGTGTCCACAAAGGTATTAACTCTCTCTTGCAACTGTGGTAAATCTAGAAAAATGTGTTTGGTTGATTTTAAATGTGGGGTATTTCTACAAATTGAACAACGTGGGTTCAAAAGTTCTTCAGGGTTGAGAAGTTTTGAACACTTGTCACATTGGTCACCTCTAGAGTCTGGGTATTGACAGTTTGGACAAGTACCTTCTACAAATCTGTCTGCAAGGAACATTTTGCAATGGTCACAAAATAGTTGTTCCATCTCTTGACTTTGAGTATACCCATTCTTGTGACATTTATTGAATATATCCTGAGCAATTTCAGTCTGACTTTGAGTTGATGTTCTACCAAATTTATCAAATCCGATATTAAACCATTCATAGATCTCTGCATGAATCTTGTGGTATTTATCACAGATTTCTTGTGGTGTACATTTCATTTGTAGTGCTTTGGTTTCAGTTGCAGTACCGTATTCATCAGTACCACAAATATAGATACAATTGTAACCTCTTAAACGGGCGTATCTAGCATAGACATCACCACTCAATACACAACCTATAATGTTACCTAAATGTGGTACATTGTTTACATATGGTAATGCACTGGTAATCAAAAGATTCTTTTGACCAGGTTTTGGTAATATAACTTCACCAACTTTAGGAGAACTCATATCTAATTCGTAAAATAATAATAATAAAAAAAATTATAATAAAAAATTAAAAAAAAAACAACTTCATTTTATTTTAAACAATTGCCATCTTTATTAAATTGTTAAATAATGAGTATAAAATGAAGTTTTTATTCTTAAGAACTTCTCAATAACTTGAATTATAAATAAATCATTAATTAAAAAATTGTATTGTTAAAGAAAGGAAAAAAGTATGATTTAATATGTGAAAATTAATAAAAGATTCTAAAGAAAATGAAATAAATTCTGGATAATTATTAATTTAAATGATTGCAATGTCAACCCCATAACCACCAAATTTATAAAATCAGATTTTTTGTGGCAACAAAAAAGAAATACAAAAAAATTTGTTTTTTTTTTTTTTTTTTTTTTTTTTCAAAGTTTGATTTTTTCATATAAATAGATATCTTTGTAAAGTAATCGTTTATTTATTTTTTAAATAGATAAGATTGGTAAAGAATGTCAGGTGATGATCAAAATTTAGATTATAATGAATTGGAAGAAACCAGTATTACAGTAGATAAAGAACAAGAGGAAGACGAACAACCAATTGTAGATTCCGAAGAGGCAACTAATAAGAAAAGATGGATATTAATTCGTGCAGTTATCGGTGAATTACTGTGCACTTTCCTTTTCATCTACATTGTTTGTGCAACCTCTGCCAATTTTATCAGATTAAAGACTGTTATGAACCCAGTAGTAGGTGCCTTATCTACTGGTTTTGCATCAGTTGCCTTAATCTATGCTTTTGCAGATGTTTCTGGTGCACATTTCAATCCAAGTGTAACCTTTAGGTAGGGCAGATCAATAGTCAATAATCAAAGGAGATAGTAGGTAATAACTAACACTTTTTTTAACTAAAATTTTTGAAATTAGTACAATGATTACAAGAAAGACATCGATTACAAAAGGTTTAATGTATATTGCTGCACAATTAGTTGGATCAGTTTTAGCTGCATTGATATTATTGGCAACATTCCCAGGAGATGATTTTAAGGGTGGTAATGTTGCATCCGCTCTTGCAATTGAACCAGCACCAGATGCTAATATTGGTAATGCATTCTTGATGGAAATGATTTTAACTTTTATTTTGGTTTATGTAATCTTTGCAGTTGCTTTTGATACTGTAGATAACAATGTAAAGACTGTTGTACGTGGTGGTAAACAAGGTAATAATTTGACCATTTATAATACCTCTGGTCAGACCAAAGCTGGTTTTGCCCCAATTGCTATTGGTTTCACTTTAGGATTTTTATGTTTTATGGGTGGTTCGGTATCTGGTGGTGCCTTTAACCCAGCACGTGTATTTTCAACTGCTCTCGTTGGAAGAAATTGGACTGCTCATTGGATGTATTGGATTGCTGATTTCTTAGGTGCCGGTTTAGCTGGTTTCACCCAAAGTTTCTTCTCAACTAAATACAATAAATAAATTAATCACCTCCCCTCAAACAATCTCTAATAATAGTAATAATAGTAAACAACAATAATAATAGTAATAAATGTTCAAAAAAACTTGAAAAAAAAGTATAATATTTATAAACACCTATGTCCACGTATTGTGGAGTTTGTGTGGTTTTTTTTCAATTTTAAAATAGGGTAATTAATTCAAGTTAGCGTTAATTACTATTTTGTAATTTGAGTTTATTCTGAAGAGATATCATATGAAGCATAACTTTTTTATGAGCGTGATTTTTAATAGCTACGTATGCAATAATAACCAGCAGAGCTACTCCAAATACAGAGCAACCAACTATAATTCCAATTAATTGAGTTTTGGTTAGTCCTTTTGATTTGGTACAAAATGATGAGTCCTCTTTAACTAGTAGGGAGAAATCTGGATCTAGAACAATAGTGCTTTGATAAAATGGAACATTGATGGCTATTGTAGATTGTAGTGATCCAGAAGTATTCTGTTGTGATATCAATTGATTTTGAATTTGTGTTGGTCTATTATCGATTAGACCAACTTTAATGAACCTACTGTAAAGTGAGTATTCATTAATTGATAATTTATAAAATTCGTCATTTTCGTTATTGTTTCCTTGTTCAGTTTGACTTGTTGGAGTACAATCACCTATATCAGATTGACTATTTTTGAAATCGGCTGTGAAGATAAATTGTAGTGTATTGACATTTTTGGTGAATTTGTAAGGTGTCATTGAGATGGTGTATTTGAGGGTTGAGGGATTCATTGGTAATTGTTGGCCTGCAAATTCTACAACTTCATATTTTGTAAACCATTTCACAGTTACTGATACAGTGGTACTCAAATCCATGTGTGTGAAATTGTATTGGTAGAGGTACTCAGTATTCTCACTATCGGATTTATTAGTGAATATCCATACATGGAAATCCTCTTGATGTACTGGTTCACCTTTGATATCCAGTTCTCTGAGACCAATAAGACTGACAAGACCTGAAAGTTTAACTCCATTTTCACCTTCTGGTAAATCAGTTTTGAAATCTGGTGAGGTTTCGTTGATTGTTGGGTTCACGATTATAACTTGTGACATACAATCTGCACCTTGGTAACCAGGTTTACATTCACATCCAATGAATTCTATACATGTACCTCTAGATGGTCCACCACATACTGGGCTACCTTTACAATTTCCAGATGGTGCTGTAATAGTTGGTGTAACAGGTACTTTATAAGGTGTAATAGTGAGAATATTGGAAGACTCTCCGTACACATTTTGAACTAATACATCAAATGTATCATGAGGAAATTCTGAAATTCCATAACAAATTAAATAACTTCCAGACTTTTGAATAATGTTTCGATAGGTGATATACCCTTTTTGGTCTTTATAGTTGATATACACTGTCACTGTATTTTCTAATTTTTTACCATAAATGGTAATTGATCCACCGTAATTAGAAATAGACTCAACTGATTGCAAGTATGGTTTAGTTGCAAGATTAGTTGGAATAGGTTCTAAAAATTTAAACATATAGTTTTGTAATTTATCTGTAACTCCGTTGATTGTAGGTTGAATGTATCCATTAAACCCAAATCCGTATGGTATAGTTACTTCACTTGCAAATGTACATTCAGTATTAGAACAATTCTGGAAGTCTAGTGTAAATCCAATAGATTCTCCAGACATTGTGGATAGAGATAAAATAGGTAGAGTATCAGTTTTTATACCTACACCAGTTGGGCCATCGTCTACTATCAAAATTGCAGTTTCAGTTCTAAACTTTGCTTCAAATCCTACATCAACACCAGACTCATTAAAGAATGAGAAGGATACTAGAATTGGTGAATTATTATCCGTTGTAGCTGGACATGTGACTGATACTCTTTGAGATGATTCATCGTTTATGATATACTGCAATGCATTGAATTGGTAGTAATTTGGATCATATTTGAGAGTTGCAACTGAAAACCATCCAGATTTATCTTGTAGATATACTTCTGCAATATTGTAGATCTCAGATCGACAAGGATCACTTGGAAGTGGGAAAACAAGTGAATATAGATCACTAGCTTGATCATAAGTCTCCGCTGAAAGTTTTCCACTATAGCCAACATAATTATTTATACTACGTATTGTTAAGTTACCCCAATCGAATCCATTGATTTGATCTTGAACTCTAACTCTAAATCCAAAATGAGTACTATTCAAAAGAGGATAAGAATTTACAATAAATGGTGGAACTTCATCAGATTCAGTGGCAGTGGTAACTTTCAAATCAGCAATTGAACCAAGTCCAGAAACCAATACTGCAGAATCATATAAACCATTGGCATATAATTGGTAACACACAGATTTCACCATTGATCTTTGTGGAATATAAAACTGACATTTAAAGTATCCTTTAGAAGCATCCCAATCACAATAGTTTATAGTAGAATAGATACTAGATCTATCACACATTTGGAAATATACCAGAGTATTAGGTGTAGATTTTTCAAAATTGATATACAATTCATTATTTAGACCTGAATTACTAACATTCATATTATTATATAAAAATTTAAATACCTTAATAGATTTTACCAAATCATAATTGACTGGATCTATAATAATTTAAAATTAGTAATTTGCTTTGAAAAATCATGACGATAGTATAGTAAATAGATAAATACTTATAAAATTATAATAAGATTTTGGTAGTTGAGATAATTGAATAGAAGTTGGAAAACTAGAGTAGACCATTTGATTTCCACCTATATCACCAATTTTAATTTCTTGAGATGTTTGGTCATAGACATTTACAAATCTTTCAAAGTGTATGGTACCATTGGTGGTATTTCGGAATACTATGTCACTACCAGTGAGTATAATAGGTTGTTTAGTTTGTCTGTCTATGAATGGTAGAGTTACAGAACCTATTCCAGCAGCGTCTTGAAGAATAGCTCTAAATAATCTCCTATCAGATATGATGGTGTCAAATTCCAGTGATATTAATAGAGGTATTGTGGTATCGGTTTGAATTGTTTGTTGTGGGATAGAGTATGGCAGGGGCATGTGTTGAACTGTACCAAATACATATGTAGGGAGGTACTTTGGTGAAAATATCTGAACATTGTCATAATAGAATGCTCTATCTTGTGTGGTTCTATATCCAAAGGGAAATGGGGTACTAACAATTCCAAGTGGAAGTGGGTAGGTATTATAGTAATTAAAATTTAAATAATTTTGGTCCAAAATCATTGTAGTAACCAATCTGTTAAATCCTGATTTAAGGTCAGGTCCAGCACTCCCTCCAAGACCAGTAATTTGGTTTTTATCTATATATATAACAACCAGTTAATATTGATATATGGATATAAATAAGATAATAACTTACATGAAACATTAAAATTTTCATTTGAAATTATATTTCCCAAATTATAAATGAGGATAGGGCTAAACAGTACCGATGAAATGGGAAATGATAAATAATAGGTTTTTTGATTACTGTTTCTTAGTCTTGGTATAAATCTTGTAACTTTAATTGCAGCATTATTTATATTCATATTTAAATATACAGTTTCATTGGCATTTACTGTATAATTTAGTGTCATTTGATTTAAAAATGTAATTGTATCATTAGCTTGAGGATTAAATTTAACTTCTGGATTTTCTGTTCCATCTATTCATTTAAATGATTTTTTGATAAAATTAGAATATAAATATTCCAAATAAAGGGGAGTCTACAATTAATATTTACTTTTTAAAAATGAGGTAAAAGTATTGTTAAATGTTAAATAGAGACTTGTGTCTATTGGAACTTGACATTCTATTATAAAGGTTGGTATTAGATCGAATGGTGTTGACTTTAGAGTTAGTTGATAGGTTAGATATGAATAATGAATATTCATTGGATATACTACTAATGATACTGGTCCCAGTCTAGTAAAGCAATTGACACCACTCAAACTTCTATCTATACCTTTAGCTTGCAATACCAAATGACTTGAATTAAAGTATGGGTAATCCAATAATGTAGTGTTTACAACTTCAATTGTCATGTTAAGTGGTACACTGATGCATTCATAGGATAAACCACTGATGACAGTTGATCCAACTGTTAATGACATGCTAGAAGGTCCCAAAGGGAATATAGTAGTACCTGTATACAACACGTTTGTTGTATTCTGAAATGCAATTTTAACATAACTACTAGAAGGTGAACTAACAAAAGATGTTTGTGTATTTATATTATCGCCACTATCTATACCTAATAATATCTCATAATTCACTATACACGGATAATATCTATTCTCAACATTGAATCTTTGCAGAATAGGTGCTAAATTAGTTGATATTAGTTTTTGCCTGGGGGTGTTTAAATTTCCAAAAAGCATTATATTTACTTGATTCGGTGATATTTATAAAAATTAAAAGTAATAAATATATAACATGATATATATACGTTTTCATTTAATTGATTTTTAATTTCAATTATTTATCAATTTTTTTTTTTTTCGTGTCTCGATATTCTGTCCCAGTGCCATCTTTTCAGAGGAATTATCAAAGAAGATATTTTTTTGGTTCTGTATTTTTGGTGTAAGATAAAATTTAAACTCTTTATAAATATATAAATATATTTTAAAGATATTTATTTAAATGATTATTATTATGCATATGATGACAAATTATTGTAATTTTTGTTGTTTTGTTTTGATAATTAAATTAATATGGATTATTAATTAAGAACTCTAGAGTGTGTTCAAATAGTGCCATAATGTCTGGTGAAGTTGTTTTTGAAACGCATCTACAGATATTAGTTTGATAGTTAAAAGTGAGTTCTAATAGAATGTATATAGAGTTTTCAGTTTTACAAGAGAGGAAAGAGATTTCTTCTTGATTACCAACTCTCTTTCTGACAATTTCAAAAATGTTTTTGGAGGCCAATGATTTCAAGATGGAATCGGGATTGAATTGTACTCTAACTGGAATATCTCTAGAACGCTCATTTAGTTCGGGTATTGATTTCCACATGGACAAATAAGACTCTTTATCCAATGGACCATTCTCAGTCAACAGACAATTGAATGGGAATGTAATCTTGAAATAGAAACGTTCTTGACTTGGAAGTACCATAATACACATATCAATGACTGGATTCATTTGAGGTGATGAAGCACCAGTGGTGTTAATTGGAATGGAGATATCAGTCTGTTGATTTGGTTCCAATGATCCACAAGATAGAATAGGGTCAGCTGGAGTAATACCAAAATAGTTTTGGTAGAATTGAATCTTGAATTTTTGCATAGAAATTTGTGATGTGTTGAGTAAATTCAACTCTAATGATATTCTACCATTGAATCTAGTGAAAGCACCTGAAATTACAATATTTTGATGATTTGGTTCTTTACCATAAACCAAAACCTTATTGACTTTTGGTGGAGTTGATGGACCACCACGACCACCACCGCCTCCTAAAAATGATAAATCATTAGGACTTTGTTGTTGTTGTTGTTGTGGTTGACCGTATCCACCAGTCATTTGGTTATTGTTTACTGGTGAACCAAAGTTCAAATCAGAGAGATCCAAGTCAATCAAACTGCCAGTTTTCTGTGGACCTTGAGGTTGTTGTTGTTGTTGTTGTCCATATCCTTGTTGACTATTTTGTGGTGACATTGTATTGGAAATGTTATTGTTATCATCGTCTACATATTCAGGTTCTTCATCTTCATCTTCATCACGAACACCTCTGAGGCCACCTCTCTTGAGACCCTTGAGTTTAGTAACAAAGGTTTCAGGTGGTTTATGATAGACACTAGCAAGAGTTGAGATGTTATTAATGAGTTCATTCAATAATGAGTCTTCCAAATGACTGGTACTATCAGTAATCAATGGTTTCTCAGAGAGAACAATAGCCTTAGCAGCCTCAAAATTGGTAGCTAACAATCTCCAATAGACAAAACCACGATCTCTTAAATCTGGGTTATCGGATTCCTGTGTACTTAAATTAAGTACTGTTTGTACCATCTGTTGGGCATCTTTAGGTCTCTTTAAGAACAACTTGACAATGGAGGTAAGTAACTGCAATTGTACTTGGGAATTCTCGTCTTTGAAACCTTCCAAGAAGGAATTGAGTAATTCATGAGCATTATCAATTCTTTCAGCATATTCACCAATGATCCAAATCATAGAGGCTTTAGCTTCAGGTTCATCTAGTGACTCTAGATTTGCACAAAGAGTTGCAATGACACCTTCGTATTTATTTGGATACTTACGGAAGATATCCTTGATGACAATAATGGCTTCTTGTACTACATAATTGACTTTAGTAGTGATCAAGTCCAACAATACCTGTATACATTTCTCAGAGGCACGGTCAATCTTGATAGCACAACGTCCGATTGCTCTAACAGCCTTTCTGACAAACTCTACATCAACTTCGGTGGCATATTCCTTGAACTCCAATAACACCTCTTCAATGTTCTTTTCGTTGGCGAGCATAATCATAATTTCGAGTTTTTCCATTTTTACATAGATTGGGTCATTGTATTTACAAAAGAATACCTTCATCTCGTATTGTAGTACTTCAGGTCTCTTTTGAACAATTAGGTTAATGTTTCTCAACCCGAGGAACTGAATTTCAGGTTCCTTAGAGAGCAAGGTAACCAAAGGTGGAGCCATCTTCTTACAAAGAGCTCTGACAACATCGTTATTGTGGATACTGTTCATGTACTTCATAAGTACCTTAATGGAAGACAACACAACAGCACTGTTAGCATGTTGCAATCTTGGAGTTACTCTTTCACATACCGATTCAGCCTCTTGACTAGACTCTGGGTTATACTTGCATAGAGCATTTAGAATAAAGATCTGACCCCACTCTGTAGTAGCTTGTAAAGCTGCCAAGAGTTTATTCAAATTATTCTGATTGATTCTAAAAATCTCGTGTTTAGAGACCTCGTCAATCTCAGTCAATGCTGCAACGGCATTGGCAACAACCATTGGATTACTATCACCCAACATGTCATTGAGAATAGCCAAAAATCCTTGTGATTCGACTAGTTCCGGATTGACATCATAGAGCTTAGCTACACAAACTGCAGCAGTCTTTCTAACATATGGATCCTGATCTTTCAAACAAAATCTCAATGGTTCACATAAATGCTCTGTAATGTTATCTACACGAATACAACCCATAGTTCTAACTGCCAATGCTCTAATCAGTGGATTAGGATCCGATGCATCCTTTTGAAAGGTATTTACAGCCAAAATAGCACGATCAGGATGATTCTTGGCATAGTTCATCACATAGAGATAAACTAGTTTCTTTAATTCCAAATTATGGGTTTGCATACAATTGAGTACATGTGTAAATAACATACTAACATCTTTTCCAACTGTCATTGCTGCAATAACTTTCTTTACTGCTTCTTTCTTTTTATCTTCTCTCTGTGATAATAACTCTTCTTTTAATTCATGAATTTCACCTATATTTCATAGAATATATAAATATCATCAAATATAATTTATTTCTGAAATTTGAAATTTACCTTTTTTGGTTGTTTGAAAATATTTTGAATCTGACATCTTTTGAATAAGAGATAGGAAGTTATGATGACTTATCTACCTACTCTGGCTTTTTAATTTGTAAAAAAAAAAAAATGAAGATAATGATACAAAAAATTATCAAAAAAAAAAAAAAAAATTTCAGTGGTGCAATGTTGGCTTCGAAAAATGAAATAGAATATATTAAATTTATTAATTGTGATAATGAATGCCATTCTGCATATAATTTTAAAAAATTTTTATATATTGGATGTGTAATTGGAATATATTTTTAATTTAATTGTTATTTTAAATAATCTTATAATCCAAATCCAGACGACATTCAAATAACAAGATTATTCTTTTTATATAGGTGGTAATGGAAGTTTAGATCTTATAGCATTTATATAAAACTTATTAAAATCTAAAAAATTTTGGGAATTGTAGAGGAAATGGTCGGATTGGAAATATTGAAATCTTAAGCTACCAAATAGATGGCGTATGTCTACTAGGTAACTTTGGAGAGTTGGATGTTTTTCAAAGATTTCCATGAGAAGATAGTCAATAAATGATAACCAACTTGAATTTGAATCGTATAATGTGAATTCACAATGAAGTAGGGATTGGTTGAGTGAAAGTGTTTGTTTGATGTTTGTTAGGTGTTGGTCTGAAACAGCAATAGGGTCATCTACTTTAATATATAGAAACTGTAGTGTACGACTGTGTTCTAAATATTGTAATAGCAGTGGTGTTATAATATCATACATATCAAGTGAGATTGACTGAAGGTTTTGGTATCTCGATAACCCAGAATCCAAAGGAAGAAGTTCTAAATCGATACAATGGCTATTCAATTTGATAGTTTTCAAAGCACTATTAGTGTGGGGAATTAGAAAACTATTTGAAAATATTTTTTTAAGTGTGGTGTTCTCTTTGAACATATACATTATCAATTCATTTGATAATGCATTGGTATCAAATCTAGTCAGTTGATTCAGAGGATCTTTTAGATAATTTATAATAAGTGGAGTAAAGACAGGAATTAGACCTTGTCCATAGAAATTCAAATGCAAATTACACAAAGATTTCATCTTTAAAAGTGGCTCAAATAGCTCTGTTTCTCTATTTTGTGCAATATAGATTCCAGGTATAGTTTTAGGTAATACACGAGAGTCAATGAAACCATTAGATTTCAATTTTAGTGTGTGTAATCCAGGTACATGTTCTAGTTCATTCATAAACCCTATAGCTTGACCCAAATCTTGAAACACTGGTGCATATAAAACAAGTTTAGTCAAATTCTTTAGTTTATCTACATTTGTAATATAAAATGTTGAAAACCCCAAAACCAAAGTCTCCAAAGCACATCCATTTCCACCACTTATAAAATGGTCACAAATAAGTTTTTCATTTTGTGATATCATACCACTAGAAGGTGTCCATTGTCTAATAATCTTAATATGCTTCAATTGACTTCTATCAACATTGGACACCCTGCTAAATGTATAGCTGCCAAGTGTAATGGTATCTACTATAGTGTAATCAGTACTCAAATGTATATAATCACTATTATCTAGTGTATAGGTAATATCTAGTTCATATACATTATTGATTACTTGTAATGTAATTTGAGTACCTGATTGGTGCAAAGTGTATGCATTTATCTTTGGTTGCTTCATTAGTGAATATTCACTATGAAATGGTATGGTTTCAGGTATCACTTTTAGTAGATAGTCTCTGATAAAAGGTATAGTTGTTCTGATTCTATTAAACCAATGTTTTGATACAAAAATCAAATTATACCTCCACCAATACACTTGATTTTCTTTAAATTGTCTATTTTTAAATTTTACATTATCTAACCTCCATGTATATTCCAAAAGTACAAATTGTATTTGAATTGGTATTTCTCTACCAAAATTAATTAATCTCATTGGTTTTTTGAATTTTTATAAAATAAAAAAACAGATTTTTTGTTATTATATTAATGTTACATTACACGTCCAAAATAGCCACAATAAGTTTTATCTTTATAGGTTCATCTTTAGTTTATTTTAAATTATTATTTAAATATTTAAATATAGGATCAATGTGCATACAAATTTACGAATTCACATATTTATTTATCACTGTAAAAATATTATAATTTAAAAATTTTATTTTATCACTTTAAAAATAAATATTATTATTTAAAAATTCAATATAGAGGTGTGGAAGACTAAAATACATAGTACCTAGCGCGCGTGACATTCTTCCACAATTGCCGTTTTTTTTTTTTTAAGTGCCACAATGAGTCTAGAGTCTTTTAAAATTTTGGTTTTTTTATAAAGAAATATTCGACGTGATAATAACAAAAAATAATAATAATGTCTTCAAAACAAACTAAAAAAGATAGAGATATTAAAGAAATAATTGAAAATGCAAGAAACATTTTTCATAAAATAGTAAATTTTTTCAAACAAGAGTATTTAACTTTAAATATTGATACAATCGTTGAAACTGTATCGATATTTAAAGTTAAATACTCTTGTTTGATACAGTTTCAACGATTGTATCAATAAGCTTAGTGAGATTCTTATCATGGCCTAGGCAAGGTGCATTACAGAGGATTTATCATTAGTGGCATTGTAAGTAAGCTAAATGATTACATTAACAATTGCATACACTGTAAAAGAGGAAATAACAGTAACGTAAAATTGGTTTTTGAAAAAGAACTATCAACATTAATGGAAACAAAATCAATACAAAAAGATGAGTTATTCTTGAAATCTCTAAGAAAAAAAGCAAAAAGGAAATTAAAACCAGAAACTCAATTGACATTCATAGAAATTGGAATACAGGGAAATTGATCCAAAAAGGAACAGGGAAACCCTGTATTCCAATTTCTATAGACATCATAACAAATTTGCCCCCATCAATAATGACATGGAAGTAGAGAATTTTAACATACATTTTCCAAAATATCAACAACAACAATACTTATTAACAAGTATAATGTTTAAATACAGTTTTAAATAAAATTCTTTTTTCAATCACAGTAATGTTTATATATCATTACAAATTTATTTTTGATCATAATAATTTTGATTTGTAAAAGTAACCCAATCGTAATCCCAATATGAGATTAAACCGAGATGGGTTGTATTCCAATCTCTAGAATTCCAATCAAAAGGTGGAAGATTGTGGGATGTTGTTGGACCTGAGATGGCATATACTTCACCACGTTTAAATAAAGAATAGGATGTTAATTTGGTATCTAAACCACCACCAGCACTTGGACCTGGATCTGCAAGATCACCACGAGCTGCTATAGCATACCATGGGTTACCTTGAGACAATGGGTCATTCTTAAAATCGTTATATCTCATAAAGTATTTTGCATCTTCAATGGTATGAATATCGTTAGCCTGTCTTCTGAATATCTGACCTCTTGGTGCACCTTGATAGGTGTATTCACTAACATTTAAACTATTGTAACCAGAGATATTATAGATATCATAATAAAATGGAATATTGTATCCTGGAGTATACCCAGTTCTCAGAACTGGAGTGACATCAGAGTATTCAACATATCCTGGGATTTGTTCGAGAAGGTATAAACCACCTTCATTTATACCTTGGTATGGAGTAAATCTCTTGTAGTCTAGAATCTGGTACTGGTTATTGTAAGTTCCAGAATTGTATCTAGCAAATGTCTGACACCATTCCAAAGGACTTGTAGACATTCTGTTGGCATTCATGATTCTCAACCAGTATAACACAGATTGTGGGTTAATGAGATGATAGAGGTCATTAGTTACTAAAGAGTTAGTGGTCTCTAAAACCACCAACCCAGTATCCATTTGATAGAAGTCATCGATAGATACAACCACACCAGGATACGATGAAAAAAGTATAGATTTTGTAACCACACCACTTTCTTGAGAAAATTCAAAATTATAGGATTTGAATATTCTAATACTCATATAGTAGTCGTCAAATGTAGTGTGTGCAGCATAGATTTCCGATAGATCGTCCGTGAGTTTAACCATACTTGTACAATGTTGATTCTTATGGAAATAGTTTTCGAGTTGTTCTCTAGTTGTTATATTTATACTACTTAGATTGAGTGCTGGAATGAGTTCAAATAAGTCACCGTACATGTTGAGTATGAATATATCGTCTACTCCAATCTTTAGTTGAGCAATATCAGGGTTGTCACTCTGAGATGCTGCATCGTTGTAGCCTAGAACCATTGCATTGACTTGGTCCAATGTCAATGAGATACCTGTCCAATACTGTTGATCTTCAAGTGATACACCAGACAAAGTGGAATTGACAATAGCTGATTTCATAAATGTGATAGTATCGAATATCCATTGACTTAAATCCTCAGGTATAGAGGTACTGTTGAATTGGTTGCTTAGATAGTTGTATCTGCTGTTATATATCATCTCATAGGTTAGATATCCTTCAAGATATCCAGCTGCAGATGCCTGTAAACTATCATTAAAACTAGAACTGGTATTAATAGATAGATATGCCCATCCATTATACTTTTGTTCACCTTGATATGATGCAATTGCAACTGCATTCTCTTGAATTCCTATAATAATGTATATATTCAATTAATAACTCAATTCAAATAAATTTTATAAAATTTGCATGTTGTCTGTTGTTTTTACCATTTGTAATTTTGAATTGACCATCAACATTGAAAATAGAGTATTTTGCAATATAATCATCTTGTATATTCATTTTAAATTGAGTTTCAGCATTTTTCTTTGAGTCCACAGTAGATAATATTACTGCTATAAAAACAAGTGATAAGAATAATCTATACATCTTATGATTTTAAAGAAAAAAAAAATAAATGGGATTTCTACTCAATCTTATTTATTTTAATCACAATAACCCCATTTTCGCCAATTTAATTTTTTTTGATTTTTTTAATTTTACAGTTACTTTTCTGAATTCAGAAGAGAAGAGAAGCAACATGTGTAAACCATTATTTACTTTTCTTTGATTCAATTACATTAAAATATCCAATAATCTTGAGAATTCCTAAAAAATGATTTATTTGTCATCGTAAGATATTTTCATTCATGAAATTTATCAAATAATAGCAAATATCACTTCAATTATTCATATAATTTATATTTGTTTATTATAATAATGAAATTTATGTTGGAGTAGGGTATTATAAAAATATTAATTAATTATATTTATTTAATATTAATAAAAGATATTGTGATATGGGAGTTGGGTTTGAATCTCGAGATTATTTTAAGCCATGATGAATTTAACTCTGTGTGGTAATCTGATGTTAGATGGTTTTCTGTGATTGAAATGTAATTTCATTAGATTGCTTGGATTGTAACATGATTCTGGAAGTTGGAAGAGATAGTCTCTGAATCCATTTTCATACATGTAAATGTTACTTAGAGTAACTTGTTCATT
Source organism: Tieghemostelium lacteum (assembly GCA_001606155.1). Taxonomy (NCBI): domain Eukaryota; phylum Evosea; class Eumycetozoa; order Dictyosteliales; family Raperosteliaceae; genus Tieghemostelium; species Tieghemostelium lacteum. The sequence continues at coordinate 187,321 of LODT01000035.1, forward strand.
ACCAGATTGGGTAACTGACATTGGAGCACAGTTGACTGCATCCCAAAGAACAATAGTATCATTTGAGAGTAATTCTTGAACCTCAATAACACCGAGAGTAACTTCACCAATATTAACAAATCCAGTTGGTAAACCAGTTGGAATATTAGTACCTGAATATTCAAAACAAGTATCAACACCATTACCATCAGTTGCAATTACATATTGAGTATTATTTCCACTGAATTCAATAGTGGTACCAGTGTAGTTTTGACCATTAGTGGATACTTCAAATGATGTATACAAACGACCACCTTCATAATCAATTGATAAATAGGTTGCTAATTTCATTTTTACAAAATTTCAATATTAGTACTATTTATATATATTTTTCAAATATTTCAAATACATACATTCTACAAAACCATCATTTCCAGGTCCATAAGAAACAGTTCCTATGTATCCAGAAAAACCAGTTGGAGTTGGACAATTACTAGCACCAACAATGGAGGCAATCAAGCAAAGAGATAAGATAATTAAGTATTTCATTTTTTGAATTATTATTATTTAAAAGTTTTTTATATTTTAAAGTAATGAATTTAATTTTGTTCAAGTTATCACATTTTTATACTTTATCATTCTTGGAGTCACAATTGTAAAGGTTTTACCAGTGTTTATAAAAAAGCTTTTGGATTTGGTATTTTATTTTTCCTTTAGATATCATTTTAAAATTTAAGTAAAAAATCTTAGGTATTAAAGAAAGATCCGAATTTTTATTCGGTACAAGAAAATTTCATCATCAATCTTTTGGTTAAATACGGAATAATTAACATAATTACCCGATTAATTTGTGAAATTATAATTTATTTTAAAATAACTGTTCATTGAATATGGTTAGATTGAATAAAATTAACACACCTAGATTTTTAAATTTCCATAGTAGATTTCAGTGGAAAACTCCTTCGTAGTCTTAAGGTTAGACAACTGGGTCTTTTGTCAGTGCTCATTGTGTAAAAGTTCTTAAAGTCCAGTAGTGAAATGTAGTTTGAAATATTGGATTTTAGGAATTTGATAGAGAGGGTTGTTACACTACGGTTGCTTTCCATTATAGCAAAGAAGCTGTTGGTTGACTTGACTATAGACTCTAAAGACATTTGTTTAAACTGTAGTTTTAGATAGTTTATAGTTTGATTTCTAACGAGAATCTCTGCAAGTTTGGTTAGTGGTTCTGGTAATGTAAATTCACCACTGATCTCCAGGGTATGCAAGTGAGGTGAGTTGGTCAGGAAAAGGTTACTGTTATCAATCATGTAGTGGTCTTCTTGGGTGTTGCTGTTGGAGTGAATGCATAGACCTTGTAGTCTTTTAGTATTGATCATAGAGGAGTCTAGGAGATTAGTCCACATGTCAAGGTAGAGGTATTGGGAGTACTTTGTAAATGTTCTAAAAGAGATTTGATGATCTCTTTCAAATTCCTCTTCAACATCACTGGAATAGCTGATTGAGAAATCAGACTTAAACACAAACCCTTTATGAGACTTTTCAAATTTACTAATCAACTTTAACAGTGGTAATAGTAGTTTGGTAGTCGCAATATCTACACTTAATCTAGTTTTAAGTTTAAGTTGTTTCAAAGTAGCTGAATTCTTTTCAAAAATATGTGATATCATGGATGTCAGACGATTAGTTACCTCATCCATATTATTTCTATTGATAACAAAAGAAACCTTAACCAATTTATGACAGTGTTGTATGAGATTCAAAATAGCAGAATACACCAGCTTACTAATGGCATGATTAGATATAAAAAATGAAAATTGGATATTAGTGAGATTATCCATATCCTCTGTAACATAGTGATAGAATGATCTGTCAATATTCAAACTTGTCAATTGCTTAAACGTCGGCAGTACCTTCTTATAAGGTATCCTCTCCAGTCTACTATAGTCAATATGATACAACCCCAAAGACAATAACGAAAATCTCTCTTGTGACACCAGTTTAGTAGGAAACTTTGTTATATCCCACTTTGTTCTACCAAATAGCTTAGTGGCCTCATTAAAGAATTGCCAAGACACCATTGCTAATTTCAATATGGTAATGGATGATCTCTTACTTTTATCCAAAAAAAAGTATTTCAGAATATTCTGTATAATGGAATTCTGTAGCATTGGTAGAGGTGTTGAGGATACTGTGGACTGCGGTATATCCATAGGTTCAACTTGATCTACACTAGGTTTATGTAACTTTTCAAAACCACTAATTTTACTTTCATTTAATGACTGCAGAATAGAGATATTATTATCAGAAATTATATCCAATATACTTGCTTTTAGAAAATAAGAACATTCACTAAACTTCTGAACCAAAAGTTTATACCAATCCATCTCTTTTACATTCTCTTTTGAAAATAGTCTCAATATTCCCAATAATGAATCTAATCTAACTTCCATACTATCAAAATTTGATTGTTTCAGTAATCCAACCATTATATAATTTTCAAATTCAATTCTATCTATATGGTGGTTACCAACTTTTTCATTATCTTTATCACCACTATTATTACTATCATTATTATTAATATTAGATTTTGGGAATTTTAAAATTGGTGAAAAGTCGAATAGAGAAGGAGTGATAGCTTTTGAATTGTAGTATTTGGATCTAAATAAATGTTTGTGGAGTTTAGCTAAAGTCTCATGGTCATTGTTGGCAATGAAAATGTTGAGGATTTCAAAAAAGACTTTTTGTGTTTCAGGTACTTGTACATAGTCAACTAGTAGATAATGTCGATCATGATGGGAATTGGTATTCATACTTTTAAGTATAGCATCAGTTAATTCAGATTCTATATTGATTTTTGATCTTATACTCATTAGTATATATGCCAGTGATGATGGTGAACTAGATTCAATTAATTTATCAATGAGTTCTCTAGCATACGGTTGTTGAATGTAATGTGAAATTACCAATTGTTGGAATTTAATAGTATCTTGTTTTTCCAGTAGATATATAACTCTACCTTTATCATTGGCTATAATATCAAATAGATCAGTTACAATCGATCTATCTTGACTTAACAACTTACATAATTTTTCAAATAATACATTTTCACATTGAATTGCAAGTGATAGAATATCATCTGGAATTACATGACTATTGTTATTATCACTGTTATTATTGTTATTGTTATCATTATTATTATCTTGTTGAATTCTTGAATCACCAATTAATTCAAAGAGATATTTGAAAATTTTGAAAATATATTTTATACCACCTACCGAGGAAAATCTTTCAAAGATTTTAGTTGGATAGTTTAAGGTTTCATGTTGAATTAATTTATCACTGTATTTTACAATTAATTCAATGGACCCGTATTTTAGAATACTTTCAATCAGACATAAACAGTCACTGGATATAATGGTACCTTGAAAAATGAATTGGTTACAGATAGTGTCTATGTAGTACTGGAAATCAGGTAACTGTTGTAACTTATCACCCATGGAGAGTACAAGTTCATTGAGATATCTTCTAGACAATGAATAGTCCAAAAACATTTTAAATAACTCTGCAAACCTCTCTTGAACAAACTCTTTGTTATATGGTACGGCTATACCAAAAAGTAAATGAAAATACTTTTCAAAGACTTCGTATAAGTCACCACCAGATTCTCTAGCCCCAACCCCAGAATCCATATTAAATATACCCTTATTCGTGTGAAAATGAGTGTAAAGCAGAGGCACCAAATCACTTGGAAACTCATTATATTCATTAATTAGACGTACTAATAATTTTGTGATTTTTTTCTCCAATTCTGTTTCTTTGAAGAATAAAAAATAGGAATTGACAAGGTCGTGGTAGATTCGGTCTAAGTGTGTCTTGATAGCTATAGATTTGATTCCCAAGGAATTGAGTAGACCTACTATATTATACTGCACTCTTACAGGTCTGGTCTGATCACTTGTCCACTCAAAATAGTATTCCATTGACAATTTCTCTATCAAATCCTCACCAAAATGAGATTTTAGGTACTTTAGATTATCAATACCTACACCATTGTCATTATAGTAGGCTTGTTCGTAGTAGGCACTATCGTATGGTGATATTTGGTTGTACTTGAATATATAGGGTAGAATCTGTAATAAACATTCATGTTCTTTAATAAGATAAGAGTTTGCACATGACGATATAAAAGCAACTAAATCGTAGTATCTGTGATATTGGTTGTCTACCAGTTCACAACTGGTTACAATGTCAATTAGCATCTTTACAATTTCCAATGTCTGGTTACCTCTTATCATATCAATAAGAAATGGATATATAATATCCAAATCATTTTGATTCCACTGCTTATTTAACTTGTATTTTTGTATCACCTATTTTGTATATTTTAAAAATAAGTAAGTATTTTTGAGGGTTTTGACACCCATGAATGACCGAACTTCTATAAAATCTAGTATAGATTATATTATCAAAATACAAACATCAAATAAAAGCTGAATGATTCTTGATTCTTTTGGTTTAGGTAGACATACAAAGATCTTTGATCTGGCGAGAACTTTAAAGAGGTTGGTTATGACTAAAGGGTCATCAGATTTCAAAAGTTGTTCCATGAAATGGTTTCTGTCAAATAGGTAATGGCAGCAATCAAATGTCAGTAGAAACAGTAGTTTGTTTCTACATTGTTGATAGGATTCTGATTTCAAGTCACTACTATCACACTGAATAAACTCTTCTAACCAACCCATGAATTTAGTGGATAAGAATATACAATCTGTAACCATATCATTGTCTAGAAAGAATATCTGATCTTTCAATTTCAGTATATGAGCTATAGTAATCTTTTCAACCTCTGTAAATATATTGAGAATCTTTGTATCTACAAATTCATAAAACTCTGATATTGACCACTGATCACTCTGTATCTTTAATTTAGACTCTGTCTCTCTTCTACTTGCAGCAGCCTTACTAATTAAACTACCATTTGGTAGTGAATTTGTTGACATCATAGACATCAACAAATCATTAAATGATCAATTTTTAAAAATTCTCAAAAACTTGTGGAGATTATTGATTTTGAAAAAAAAAATTAAAAGTTAATTAATTACATCGCACTTTTATCTAAATTAAAACTATAGAAGCTATATTTCTAGAAAAATATATATAGGTTTAACCTAGAAATATTACTATTTTATTGAATCTGAAAAATATTTGCAAAGTTTAAATTTGACATAACCTCAAAATTATGTAGAAATTTATTGGATATCAAAAAGAGAGTATGCTTCCAGATAAAAGAATTAGTAGAGAAGGATTAGAGGGTTTATCAGAAAGTACTTTTAAAAATATAACTGATGTATTGTGAACAATATTAAAATTCATTTAATTTTTTAATTTTTTATTTGTTTTTTTGGATGAATGGAAAATGCAAGAAAAACCAAGATACTATGAAAAATCACAATATATAGAGACTTTAAATGGAAATAAAGTCAGTAAGAACTCAATGTTATGTGGTATTATGAATATAAGACTACATGGTAAAACAATAATAAGACCATCAGTAATTATTAGAGGTGATCTTGCAAATGTAAATATAGGTAGACTTACCATCATATCTGAAGGTACTGTAATTAGACCTTCTTATAAGAAATTTAAAGGGTAAGAAGAATAAAAGAGAAAGAAGAGATTAGAATAAAATAAGAAGAATGATAGATTCTAATGATAGAGTATATTTGTAGAGCTATAATGTATCTACCATTGAATATAGGTGATCATGTTGTAGTGGGTGAAGGAAGTGTTATAAGTGCAGCCAGTATAGGTTCATATGTACAAATTGGAAAGAATTGTGTAATTTCAAAGAGATGTATACTTAAAGATTGTTGTGTGATACCTGATGATACAATATTAGCACCAGATACTGTTGTACCACCTTTTACATCTTATGGTGGTAATCCGGGTGTCTATCAAGAGGATCTACCAGATTCCTTTGAACAATATCAAAAAGAATATACAACACTTCTCTATGAGAACTTTATACCAAATCCAACACCATCAATACCTACTACATCTTCAACTCTCAAACTATTACCAACACAAACATCACCAATTCTCACAACATCTAGGACAACAACACCCATTTCACCTCTTTCACCTGGAAACACGTCACCGCCAATCCCATCTCTCAAATAAATAACTATTCATTATGATAATGAACAAACACCCTATGTTGCGATATTTTATTAAAAATTCTTAAAAAATCTTTTTTGTTTCCCTGATCAAACATTTTTTTTTTTTTTTTATAAATTAAATAATATTTTTTTTCTTTCATCACAAAGGACACAGTCGATTAATTGTTTTTTGCATTAAAGATATATTAAATAATTTATTTATTTTAAATACATTATACGAGATTTTCAAATCACGAGATTTTCATTTATAAATCTATTTTAAAATAATAATATAGTATGTAACCAATAGAAAATAGTTAACACTAGAGCTTTCAAGTAAAAGAGAGAAGATATTTTTTTTATACCTTTTTTTTTTTTTTAATAGATTCTCTATTTGTGTGTTTATTCAATTACTAATTCAAAAATGTAATAACATACACAAAAAGAATTCTTTTTGTTTTTTTTTTTATTACAATTCCTATTATTATAAACTAGTATAAAAAAGGAAAACAATATTCAGAAAAAAGTAAAACAGTAATATTAGTACACCCCCAAATCAACACAAAGCAAAACAACTTACCAGCAAATTCAAAGAAAAATGACATCAGTTAAAATCATTGATAAAATTAATGGATTCAAAGAACAGAAAAAACCATTTTACTCATTTGAGTATTTCCCACCAAAGACCAACGAAGGTGTTCAAAATCTCTATGATCGTTTAGGTCGTATGTTATTATTTGAACCACTATTTGCAGATATCACTTGGGGTGCTGGTGGAAGTACCAGTACACTTACACTAGAAATTGCCGAAAAGGCCCAAAATGTCTGTGGTCTCGAAACTATGATGCATCTAACCTGTACCAATATGCCAGTCTCTGAGATTATCTATGCTCTCGAAAAAGCCAAAGCCACTGGTATCAGAAATATCCTAGCCCTCCGTGGAGACCCACCCCGTGGTGAGGAATGGAAGAAGATTGAAGGAGGCTTCGGGTACGCTTCCGACTTGGTCCGTTTCATTCGTGAGAAATACGGAGACTACTTTGGTATTGCCGTCGCAGGATATCCAGAAGGCCACGCTGACTGCGTCAGCAAGGAAACCGATATCCAATACCTAAAAGCAAAGATTGATGCCGGTGCTGATTTTGTAATTACTCAATTGTTCTATGATGTTGATATCTTTGTTGACTTTGTAAAGAAATGCCGTGAGGCTGGAATTACAGTTCCTATCGTTCCAGGTTTGATGCCAATTCAAACATACCAAGGATTCAAGCGTATGACTACCTTGTCCAAGACCATTGTTCCTCAGTATATAAACGACAATTTAGAGCCAATCAAAGACAATGATGAAGAGGTAAAGAAATACGGTGTGAAACTGTGCATTGAAATGTGTAATCGTTTATTAGATGCCGGTGTTGACGGTCTACATTTCTATACCTTAAATCTTGAGAGATCTGTAAGAAAGGTTCTCAAAGGTCTTTCTTTAGTCAGACCCGACCAATTGTCTCCATATCTCCCATGGGCACAATCAGCAGCTGGAAAGAGACTTAAGGAAGAAGTCCGTCCCATCTTCTGGCAAAATCGTCCAAGATCCTATATTGCTCGTACAGGTAGTTGGGATGAGTTTCCAAATGGACGTTGGGGTGACTACCGTTCACCTGCTTTTGGTGACCTTTCTGACTACCATTTAGGTTGGGCTAAAGCTGAAGACACAACATCTGTCTACGGTCCAAATCCACAGAGTGAACAAGACGTCTTTGAAGTCTTTGCCTCCTACTGTTCAGGTAAGATCAAGAAGCTTCCATGGAATGATGCCCCATTGTCTTTGGAGTCTGATCCTATTAAAGAGCAATTAGTCTTCCTTAACAGAAACGGGTTCTTAACCATCAATTCCCAACCAGCTTTAAATGGAGTTCCATCAACACATAAGATTCATGGGTGGGGTGGTAAAAATGGGTTCATTTTCCAGAAGGCTTACGTAGAGTTTTTCACAAGTCCAGAAACAACTCAAAAGCTTATTGACTATATCAAGAAATGTCCAATGATGACCTATCATGCTGTTAATAAAGCTGGTGATTCAAAGACTAATACCAAAGGTACCAATGCAGTTACATGGGGTATATTCCCAGGAAAGGAAATTCTCCAACCAACTGTAGTCGATCAAACTAGTTTTATGGTTTGGAAAGACGAGGCATTTGCATTGTGGAATACTCAGTGGTCTAGTACCTATCCAGAAGGCAGTGAATCTAGAAAAGTCTTAGACTCAATGATTGATAATTACTATCTCATCAATATCGTAGATAATAACTTTATCTCTGGAAACATATTCCAACCATTCACTGATCTTGTAAACAACTTATCATCACCTGTTTTAACCAGTTCTACCAATGGTACAACTCCATCCCTAAATGGTTCTGTCAATGGTTTAACAACCTCTGTTTCAAATTTAAATGTTCAATAAACTTAAAATAACATTACTTTCTTACGTTTACTCAAACAATTCTTTTCATTCCAACAAAAATTCCGGAATAATTAATCAATTTTTTTTGTAATTTTTGTATACTATTTTGTTTGATTAGGTGTATTGTAGATAAAATGGTAGAGTTAGGTGAAGAGTTATTTTTTAAAGTGTATAGAAATAAATTTTTAAATTTAAAGATTTGGAGTTTAGTAAAGACAGATAGATGGATAAAAGCTGGTATTCATAAATGTATTAGAGAACCATATCATTGGGATGATATGACATTAATAGACTCATGGATATGCAGAAATGGTCATTTTCAATTGTTACTTGACAAAGTACGATATGATCCAACATTTAAAATGTCATTTATAGGTGTGAAATATCTGATGGAATCAAATAACGATTATACAGTATTCAAAGCTTGTTATGATAGATTTACAACGGTATTTCATATGGCTTCAAAATGGACAAGAGCTAAAGCATATACATTTGGAATCAATTCTAAATTCTATTTGACTGATTTGGCATGTAATGTATTTGATAATTTAAAAATTGTTGAATTTCTATTGCAAAAGAAACAATTTCCATTTTCTGTCCGTGCACTGTATAACTCCATTGCATCTAAAAATATTCAATTGGTAAAAGTATTCTCTAGACTACTGAGAACGAAAATTATGAATGACTTTGATGTCTATAATACTGTAATGGTAGCATGTGTAAAATCAAAATCAATGGAATTACTTAGATACTTTATTGAAGATTTTGGGTTGACTAGAGATATTAAAATGTCAAGTACAGTTCAAAAGGAAGCAATGTTAAATGAAAATATTGAAATTTTAGAGTATCTCTATGACAGAGCTATTGGTAGAGTACCTTTAAATTTCATTAATAAACTTGTAAAAGTTAAATATCATAAAGAAATGATAACTAAAGTCATCAGTATGTACCCTGAAATGCAACTAAAAGAGTATGGTATGGACTATGCTTGTCAATTCCAGGATTTGGATACTATAAAACTACTATTTAATACCTATCATGTGAAACCTTCTTCTAATGGTTTTAAAGCAGCATTTAGAGAAGGTAATCTAGAAAAGGTAAAGTTTATCCACTCTATATATTCTGAATATCTTGATGGTGATTGCACATTGGAGATGAAGTTGGCCATTGTCAAAAACCATTTACATATTGTAAAATATCTCTTTGAAAGTAAATTCCCATGTCACTCTCTAGGACATGCTCTAAGGAGTCCATGTTACTATGGAAATACGGAAATGTTTAAATACCTTTTACATAACGGAATTTGTTCAATTACATCTGAAAATGCTGGTAAATACTTTGATTTGGCTGTGAAATGTGTAGGTGGATCACAAGAGATTATTCATTATCTATTGGACAACTATGGCAATGAATTTCCAGAAAATGGAATATCTCTGTCATCTATAGTTGCAAAAGGTCTTTTACAAAATGCAAAATTGGTTATAGAGAGACATCTACCTTATTACAAGTCAATAGGAATAATTTCAGCGGCAATCAAATACAATGATTATGCACTAACTGAATATCTATTGACTAGTGAAAATAATTTGATATTCCATCAGAAGACTATGGTGATGGCAATTGAGCATTCCGATAAGAGATTCCTGCCATTGTTACTAAAGTATATGGATAGATATGCAATGAAAACATCAATGCGTATAGATGCTCTTGAATCTACACTGGATTCAATAAAGTATATATATGATCATAGAAAGGATGGAATATATCAACTTAAAGAAGACTATTTAATTATACATGCAAAAGTTGAAGTTCAGAGTAACTTGAATTATATTGATGTAGAGGTACCTTTAAAAACAAGAATTAAACTATGTCTACCAATTTCAAAATGCATTCTAACAAGTCCAAAAGAAACTTTGGAGTATTTAGTTGATATTGGGTTTCCATTAGACGAATATACAACTCGAGCTTATGTATTGTATTTTATTAAAAACAAAGAATTTGAATTTATACACTGGTTGGGAAGTAGAGTTATAGAAAATTATCGTTTATGCAATTTCTTGATATCTAGTATAGTAGATAGCAGTAATATTATTATACCTCAATACGCAATCCCAGCGTTCCATTTCAAGTTTCTATTAAGAGAAAATATTCTCAACGAAGATATTATCTGTCAATACCTGACTGCAACTGATATCACACCTTTCCTCATTAAAACTATTGATAAAAGATTTCCAAGTCTATCTCCAACACATTCAGTGTTTATTCAAAACAAAATTATGGAATACAAGAAAAAAGAACAACTCAGACAAAAATTAATGGAAGAAGGTCGGTACTACTGAACTTTAAAATTAAATAAACTGTTTAAGATATTTTTAGAATGTTAGTTTCTTTTTATTTTTCTTTTGAAAAATCAATTTGCAATATAAAGGGTTTTTCTATTGAAAAATAATTAGTTTTGGAGTTTAAAATTTTAAATAATATATAAATGAATTTATTATTTAATTTAGTTACAACTTTGGTTACCGTATTGGGTACAGATTGAAGTACCATTGACAGATGGACAAGAACCAAATTGTCCTGGAGTACAATTACAACTTGGACACATGGAGGCACATGGTAAAACTGGAACGATACCATTTACACATAATGGGAAGAGAGAAGCACACATGAATGATTTAACACTGGCAGCACAGGCAGCTGGTGGGTTGGTGAGCATAAAGTTATTGTAAGTGGTGCTAACTAAATCGTCAACCATTTGAGCATCAAGACCAGCAGCAACTGGGTAATTGACTTGTGTACAGAAGTTCAATTGAGATGTTAAACAACTGCATTGTGGTGGTGGGTTATTTGGACATGAGAAAGAAGCTGGTGAGGGTGGTGGTGGTGGAACTGGACAAGCATTTGCACAGTAGGATGGAACTGCAAAAGTACCTGATGGAATAGTACCGTTTACATTAGAGAAATCAAAAATGGTAACAATAACTTGACCTTGTGAGTTGATGGTAATGTTAGTTCTGGCTAAAACTGGAGTAGCAGATTCAGTATTTACATAATTGGTAATAGTGATACCACCAATCATTTCAAATTGCCACATGTCACATTCGACACCATTTACGTTTTCTTGACCAACATTGACTGATCCTGGTAAGACACTCATAGGTTGCATTGGTTCGGTGATTTGTTTGCATTGACATTGACCACTGGCATAAGAGTATTCGTTACCCATGTCGTATCTGTCCAAAGTAGTCATAGTTTGGCCAAAGAATGGGTCTTTAGAAACTACTTTTTGTAATTGATTTGGGAAATCATAATACATAGTACCAGATACAGATGGCATTGGCATCATACCAGATGTAACGGTAATTTCAACTTGAGCAGTGAATGTTACTGTTTTTATAATTTCACAATATTATAAGAATTAGTTTTTAAATTAACGTGTGTGGTGTGTGTGGGTATATCCCATTTTTATATATTTACATGGTAATGTTGGATAACCTTGAGCATAAACTGCAGCAATTAACAATGAAGCAATTAATAATTGTTTAATCATCTTTCTATTTGATCACTTAAAATAAATAATAAAAAAAAAATAAATGAGGTGGTATGCACCTAAAAAAAAAATCTTTGTTCGGCTTCATCAATGTGGCCTTTCACCAGAAAATTTTAAATTCAAAACCAAAAATTAACAATTCCACCCTGTTTTTTAGACTCTGGGAAATGTGCAATCACCATTGATCAATCTTAATTAAAAAATTATGGAAGATAAGGTCTTATGACATCATAATTAAAATCAATCTTAATTCTCTTTATTTTTATTTAAAATAATAAAAAATACACTGAATATAATTATTATAATTTATTCGTGTAATTTAAATTTATTTAATAATATCCGATTTGAAAAAAAAAAGATTTACCTTGAACAGAATTATTTTCAGATATCTGAAAAACGACAAAAAGTTTTTTTTTTTTGATTGATTAATTATTGTGAGGATCCTTATGAAATATAAATTATATTTTACAATTTTATTTGTATTTTGTATAAATTTTATAAAATGTCAATCTAGTGCAGGAAATTGTAAATTTAATGGTATTGACTATGGTTTAATGTCTTTATCAAAGTGGGTAATAAATAATAACACAATTTGATTAATGGTTGGAAATTAATTTTGAGTTTATTCTAGTGTATCAGTTACAAAAGAATATTCATATACTACATTAGGAGGAGTTATCTATATTTGGAATATATGTAATAGTGCACCTAGTTGTACTAGTAAACTTAATGATCCATTGGTATCTTCATGTCAAAGAGATAATGGAAAATGGAGAAATACTGGTAAATTAGATGCTGCATCATTTCAAGTTTTCTATGGTGCAAATGGACCATTTACAAAATTAATTTATGCAGGTGGTGACAATTCAGGATGTTTAAATAGAAAACAGAGACTATTTGATAGGTCTTCATATGTAGCTTTTAAATGTGTGCCTGGAAAGACTACCACCATTTCACAGGCTTATGAGGAGTCATTGTGTGTATATAGATTCGATATGGAAGGTGATGGAGCTTGTCTACCTTCTACATCATCAAACTCCCAAAGTTCATCTTCAGAAGACAATTCTATAGATTGTACATATGATAAAATTACCAATACAATGCAAGTGGTAAACTATAGAGAAGGTCTGAATATTGAATGTATTGGAAAAGGTATAACACATTGCTTTAATGATAGAATATCTTGTGGAACTGAAGATCCAACTAGTCCCACTCTAAAATGTTCAACAAAACATAATTCATTGACATGTATTTCAAAAGAAATAACATGCACAATTGGTAACTATACTTGCACCATGTAAATATCTATACAAAACAGCAACACCTATAACACCACGTCAAATATCTGAAATCCCCCCCAATCCCATATTTTACTCATCTATGAAAATAATCTTGATATTACCTATAAATTAAAAATAAAATCATATTGAATTGATTTTTAATATATATAGTTCAATTATTTTTGTACACATATTAACTGGTTTGTAAAAGTTATTCTTACTCATAGAAGCATTTAGAGATCAAAAATAAAAAAAAAAAAGAATCTATAAACAACTAAACACCACTACTTTTATTTTTAAATTATGTATAATGAATTACTATATATTGAATAATTTAACAATTATCAGATATCTTGTTTCATTGAAAAATTATTTTAGGTATAAATAGAATGGGAATTTAATTAATTTCAAAAAACAAAACAATTAAACTAAACAAGTAAATTGAAAAATGAAAGCCTTTTTAACTTTGACAACTCTTCTCCTCAGTATTGCAGTAATTTCTGCTTCCTATCCATGTGGTACTGGTATTTGTGGTGATGGTGAATTATGTTACACCAGAGACAGTATCTGTAGATGTATGAGATACTATGAATGCCACGATGTTGATTTGACTGTAAGACAAATTAACAGCTGGACCGATGCCAAAGACAACTGTGTATACACTCAATATGATGTCGATATCAGAAACCACATGAACCGTAACATCAAACAAATCTTCATTGGTACCTCCAACATGCAATTAAAAGACAACAACTCAATCTGGGGTGCCAGAAGACTCCACAATGGTGATGTTACCCTCTTGGAAAACCAAGATGTTAATGCCAACGCTGTCCACACCTTTGGTTTCATTGTCAGAGCCACCAAAGATAACAGACCAAGTCTCTTCATTAAAGCTGTTGTCTATTAAACAGTTGGTAATTTAAATTATCCAACCTGATCCATACCTAAAAAAAGAGATTAAATAATAATAATAAATTAATCTTAAATCTTTTTTTACAAATTTGATTAACATAATTATATTTCTTTATTTCTTATCTGTTTCTTGAAACCATGTGTTTGTTGTAAAAAACTTTTTAAGTTTTTAATAAAAAAAAAGTGTGATAGAGTGCAATGAACAAGACGACATTTATTCGAAAAAATGCACCACAGGTTCCAGGTGGAGCAAGTGGTAATCCTAGTCAAGGTGTAAAGAAATTACCAAATGGATGTAAATTGTCAATACAAAATGGAAATTTACTCACTAGTAGTGGTTTACAGGATTTAGATGATATCATTGGTGGAGGTATACCAGTTGGTAGTATACTAATGATAGAAGAGGACATTAACAGTAGTTATTATATGTTTTTATTAAAGTATTTCCTAGCAGAAGGTATTCTTCAACAACACGGTACATTTTTTACATCACTCATTGGTTTAGAGCCATTTGAGATTTTGAATAAACTACCTGCTAGAATAACTAAAGAAGAAGAGATTGAAAATGATAAATTGGATCAGTCTAGTAGTTCTACAGCTACTAGTGCTAATAGTGGTCTGGATATAGCATGGAGATATCAACAATATGTACAAAATGAACTTTCAAAACAACAGCAACAACAACAATTACAACAACAGACTTATTGCCACAGTTATGATTTTACAAGAAAATTGAATATAAATGCATTCTCTCCTGACCATACACATACACTAACCTATTCATCAACTAGTCAAGTGGAAGGTTCGTCACCATACCGAAACTTGTTTTTGGAGATTCAAAATCTAGTTTATAAATACAATGCAGAGTCTGCTGCTCATCCTGACAATACAAAGATTTTGAGAATTGGTTTACAATCATTTTCATCACCTCTGTGGTCAAATGACGAAGAAGGTGTCATTGAATTTCTACATTCTCTTAAAGGTCTATTAAGATCCTCACTCTCAGTATGTGTAATTACAGTACCAACTTATATCTATTCTCAATCCTTTGTTAAAAAGATTTCACATCTCTGTGATACTGTTGTCTCATTAAACTCTTTTCAAGGTCTAGGAGGAGAGACACCAGAACAGTTTCAAGACTATATCGGACTTTTTAATATAAAGAAAATTGCAAGACTCAATACCCTGTCACTATCCTTCCATCCAGAAATGTTAACCTACGTATTCAAAATGAAAAGAAGAGCCATGTGTATTGAAAGAATACATCTTCCACCTGAATTTAGTAGAGCTGGTGATTCTACTCCTTCTAAAGACACCTCAAAATCAGATCAAAAAGAATCTATAGTTTCAAAAATGAAATCAGGATCAGGTTTATTATGCTCAACAGGTCCATCAGGTTCAAATAAATCATTAGATTTCTAATATTTTTTATATATATTATATTCGATCATCCATCTTTTGAGTTTTATTTCAATTTGGTATTATTAGAGGTATTGTTATTTGATGGAATAGAAGGAGACTGGGTTACAGTAGTACTACCATTTGTATTGGATAGAGGTAGATAAGGTGGAATACAAGTATCCTGATGTTTCGACCAATTTTCTTTTTGGCAATCTCGAGAACAATAGGCAATAGCTTTACAACCCCCACAAACTAGTGGTTTCAGTAGAGTTTTCTTGCAACTTTCACATTTATATAGATGTAGACAAGAATAAACTTCACCATCACCTTTACCAGTTTTTTCATTTATAACCAATAGATCACTCTCACTCAACTTCTTTGCACTACTGTTCTTTTGACCTGACTTATTCTGTTTACTATTTGACAATGGATACTGATTTATATATTGATTATACTGTATCTGTTGTAAATGTTGATATCTAAGCCAATACGATGTCAAATCAAACAGATTATACCCAATCATTTGTGATAGTTTATGGAATCTTGTTTGAATGAGATCTGTAGAAATTGTTAATGACTTATTACTACCACTAGATGCTTGAGATGTACTTGAAGAGGAAGAGGAAGAGGTACTACTACTACTACTGCCACTACCACTAATTGATGAATTTTCAAAAATCTTGATCCATTCAATTATATCATCTAGTTTTGGAGTCATGGTAATGAGGAATAGACTAAAATTATTATTGATCCATAGTCTATGATAACTACCTAATTGAAGGAAATTAGAGCAATGATGTATAAAGTCATCAGAGATGTTTGTAAATTGACTATAGTATGTGTTGGTTATAAACTCTAGAATACCTTTACCTTTAACCACCGCACATGGAAGAGTATGGTTTTGTGAACCGAAAAACAAGGAATGACTCCACTTGGTAGAGAGAATAACTGAACTGTCAAAACTCTCTGTCAACTGTATCCAACTACTACTGACATCACCTCCAATAGGTCGAAGTTTAGTGCTACTAGTATTACTATTATTCGAAGACGGTGAACTACTTGACGGTTCACTACTCTGATGATGTACACTCCATGAACTGGAACTATTAAAATTCAGTTTCTCAAAAGTAGAAGGAACCAATTGAATTCCAATACCATTAAGAGGGGAATTGGAACTTTGTTGCTGTTGTTGTTGTTGTTGTTGGACATTACTACTAGTTGGTTTCTTACTACTAAGAGACTGAGTGAAATCATAGTTTTCTTTTCTAACAATACACATTACCAAATCACCAGTAGGTGCAAACTCCATATTGAGTATATAGTTCTTTGGTGAAGATTCTCTCTCCAGTAGTGACTTATCAGGAAGAATCGATGCAATAAGTTTAATTAAACATTCAAATTTAAGAGTTGGTAAATTTAACTTTATCTGTGGATCCAATGAGCTTCCTTTAGGTATCTGTAATGCCTCTTTATAAACATTCCAAAAACAAAATTCACCTAACCCATCATCATTCCAAGTCAGATATTCAAATGCCTTCACTTTCTCACTGGCTACACTTGCATAAGGGAATGGATTAGATGCAATATGTGTCATATTATAAGGCTTTCCAAATGTATTTTTAATAGGTCCTATAATAGCCATTGGTCCAATCTTTCTAGGTTCAAAATGAATTTTCTTTGACATGTATTCTAAATTTTCATATAATTTACTATTTGAACCTCCTGTTCCTGATGTACCTGTTGTTGTTGTAGTTGTGGTTGTTGTCGATGTATTTCCATTCTTATTACTAGAAGTTGGTGATGTATTTCCATTACTACTACTATTACTATTACTATTATTATTATCATTTATATCTAAATTAGAAGGATGATTACAGAATGGAATTAATGGATTCTTAATATTTGGTAATTGTAAGAAAAATAGAAAATTTGGGTATCTAGATAGAATAGAAACCAACATTGTCGAATCAGAGCTAAAACATGCATCTATAAATGTAAAACTTGAATCATAATATATCAATTGAAAGTATTCTGGTCCTTCTTCTAGTATTTTATAACTATTTTATAAAAATTCAGTAAATATGCATTCGTTGAACATTGATAGATGTTGAACTATACATACACTGTCAAACTACTAATTCCTTTATAAAAACATCCAATAATTAATAATAACCTCTTATCATGACTTAATAGTACTTTTCTAGGTTTTCTATAATGTTGATGAGTTACATGTTGCTGTTGCTGTTGTTGCTGTTGTTGTTGTTGATGTTCTTCAGAAGATTCAATATGATCTTCTTCACCTACAATTGTCTCACTAGAAACCACTCTATTACTACTACTATTACTCTCTTGGTATCTCTTTGGATTAAATGTAAACTTTGATGAATAATCAGAATCTATAAAGTTAAAAGAATAGACTTTATGATCCTGTGACAAGTTCAAAGAAATGTTATACTTTGAGTACTTGTTTTTCATGTTGTTTGTAGTTGATGACTTTTCGTTGTTATCTTGTTGATGTTGTTTTTTATTATTGCTACTGTTGTTACTACTATTGCCATTGGTGTTGTTATTGGACTGAAGTTGAATAGGCAGTTGATTCAATTGATTCATATTGATTGGATAAAAGAATACATCTCCATTCAACATCAGTATCATTACAACACCTTTAGACTTTTGAACTACCTCTTTTTGGTTAATAATATAAACAATGTGTGGTATAAATTCAAATAGTATTACTGTTTTGCT
Organism: Tieghemostelium lacteum; assembly: GCA_001606155.1. Lineage (NCBI taxonomy): Eukaryota > Evosea > Eumycetozoa > Dictyosteliales > Raperosteliaceae > Tieghemostelium > Tieghemostelium lacteum. Next base: position 205,807 of record LODT01000035.1, read on the forward strand.
TGGGTCATCTTCCATCTCTATCCTGTAGATCTTTTTGAAAATATTTTTAAAAAACCAACAAAAATCGATTTTTGTTTTGACAGTTATTTACCTCACAAGAAATCAAAACTCAATTTAAAAAAAAATACACTAATTTAGAGATATTAAAATAATCATACATTTTTTATAATAATATTATTATTGTATGATATTAAATTGTTATGATAAAATGTATTTAACTCTGTATGGCAATCTGATATTTAGAGGTTTTTTGTTAATGAAATGTAATCCCATGAAACTTGAGGGACTATAACATGAAACGGGTAGTTGTAACTGAGTTTCATCAACACCATTATTAAAGTTATAGATATTACTGAGGGTTATTTGGTCACTGTTAAATGAACCCTCACTGACAGACATTGGAGCGCATTTGGCAGCGTCCCAAAGTACAACAGTATTATTCAATTGTAATTCTTCAACTTGAGTAGCACCAAGATTAATATCACCAATATTTACAAAATTACTTGGATATCCTGTTGGAACTTGTGCTCCTGAATATTGGAAACACATTTCTCCACCGTTGGAATCAGATGTAATCAAATATTGTGTATTATTTGCAGCAAATTCAATAACTTGTGCATTAACGGTTTGCCCATTAGCTATAATCTCATAGTGAATACCTAATCTTCCACCTAGGAAATCAATAGAAACATATGAAGCTATTATATTTTTCAAATAATTAGTACTTATTTATATTAATTATAAAATAATTTTAAATAACATACATTCAACGAAACCTTGATTATTTGAACCGTAGGATAATGTTACAACTATTCCAGTAAATCCAATTTGTGGTGGGCAATCATTTCCACAAACAACAGACACAATAATCAAAAGAGTTAAAATTATTATATTTTTCATTTTGTTTTACTAAATTCTATTATTTTGTGGAGTTTATATATTTATACATTCTTGGGAAAATAAGTAAATAGAATTGTATAGAATTTTCATTAGATATTTTTAAGGTGGATATTTATATGATATTATTGTAGGATTTAAATCTTAAAACCAAAAATATCTGTAGTAGAGATGTTCCTAATTTTTCAAGAATTTTTACATCATCATCTTTAAACAGATGTTTTCCACAAACTAAAAATAATCAACTAATGAGATACCCTAGAAAGACTGTGTGCCTATACAAATATACTGTTTCTTTTATTACTTTTTGGAATCAGGTGTGTTGTTACTAGTAGGAGCATTGGTGGTAATAGAAGAAGTTACACCTTTTTGATTGGCTATTAGTTTCTTCTCACGATTGATTTCTTGTATAATATTTAAAATGTGTGTTCTAATTTTCTCAATTTCAGATAATCTCTTGTCTAGATCAGCATCTTTGATTGTAGAGACATTAGTTTCTTTAACCATTGGATTATAAGTAAAATGTTTAAAACTATCAAAAACTGAAATTGTTGGTGTCTTGTTAGGATTCGTAGATGGTGGTGCTTTTGCACCAACTTGTGGTTTGGTAGTTGTTCCTGTAGGTTGTGGTGGTGGTTGTTGTTGTTTTACATCTGATGGTTTCTTAGTTGCTGTAGTTGTAGTTGTAGTTGTTGATTTAGTTGTCGTATTAGAAGTTCCATTTACTTTAGTCGATGGTGTAGATGATGATAATGATGATGGTGTATTTGATGTTGATTTACTATTTGCAGGTACTAATGTACTTGTTATGATTTTCGGAGAGGTAACAGGTGACTTCTTGGAAATAGTTTCGATTTTTGTTGTTTTTGTTGTTTTTGATGTATTTTCTTTAATCTTTTTAGTTGGAGGTTCTTCTTCTTTAGGTTTGGTGGTAGATATCTCCAAAGCTCTCTTTTTAAGGTCTTTAATAAATAGAGGTTTTGAGAAGAGAAGTAGTGATTTACATTTAATCAATTCATTGTCTACGAATTGATTGTATTGAATCTCATGTTTAGGTTTATCAGAATTGGTATTATCCGTTGTGTTGCCAATACTATTAGATTGATGATTACCATTCACCATACTGCTATTTATAGGTTGTTCCTCTTTTCTTTTGGATTGTCCTAAATTGTATTTTGATAGAATGTTACCAACTTTATCTAACTTTACATCTCGAGGATCTATATGTGACATGATTCGATTTTCAACTGATCTTCCTGACTTATTTATAAAGACCTTTTCATATTCCTCTAAAGAGTCTCTGTACATAGCTCTGATTTTTGATCCTTGTTTTATATTATATTTCTCTGCTAACGAAGCCCACTCTGCTGTAGTAAGCTTTGAAAATCCACCTTTTCCAATGACATCATTGTACAATGCAAGATAAGACTTAAATGTCTTATTTGGAAAGGTTATATACTTTCCAGATGTCTTCCCAACCACTGTCTTTACAGTGTCTCTAAACTCCTTTTCGAGCATCTCTTGTTCTTGGTCATTGATAATCTCTTGTTTCCTCACACTCTCACTCTTTTCCTCTTTTTTAATATTCTCTTTTTCAATATTTCTCATTACTATATCTTTTTCTACTTGTTTTTTTAAGTTATTTGAATTTACATTTTCCATTACTATAGATTCCATTGGCTTTTCGTTTGAATTCGGTATGGTTTTACTACTGTCATCTCCATTTACACCTGTTGTTGTCGTTGTATGATCTGTATTTGTTGAATTTCTAGAATCAACCTTGTTCTCTTCTATATTACAACTGGTACTGTTACTTTTTATATTTTTTTCACTTATATCAGTTTCTGTAGAGGTAACATCTTTCATGATGTTTCGATGTTAATACAATTATTGTATTATATAATATATAATATTAATTTGTGTTTTAGAAAGTTGTTGGGTTGAAGTGTCAAATTCAAAAATAAAAAAAAAAGAATGAAATTTTGTCGTTTTTTTAAATTTTGGAGGCAATTTAATTAGATTCGTTTGTACAGTATGTTGTTTTCGAATGTAATCAAAAGAACTAGATTACTTCAATTGAAATGCAATTCTTTGTCTACCACTTTAAGATATAATAACTATTCAACAAAGTCAAGTAAAATCAAATTTAATGGTGAAAGAGTAGCAGAAGACAACAACAATGACAAAGTCATTCCATATATTGAAAAGATGCAACCATCCATCAGCACTGAAACTTTGATTGAGAAGCAAGAGATTCCCAATATAATTAAATCTCTAAGTAAAACTGAAAAAAAACTGTTATCTCAAGAAGAAAAGAAGGTTAGACAGAACGAGAATAGAATGCTAAAGGCAATGAAAATTAAAAGAGATAAAGAAAAAATGAAAAGAGAGAATCAAGAATCAAAGTTGAGGATAAAGATTGAAAGTTATAATCAATTACCACCAGAATTGAAAATTTTGATACCAAATCCTGAAATTGAATTACAAAAGTTGTATCATAAGTATGATGGTGATAAGGGTAGTGATAGTGCGACTAGCACCACTGTAACACCAGTACAGGATCCAAATACTCCATTGACTAAAGATCAGATTAATAAGAAACAATTATCCATTTTATTTGGCAAGGAAGATGAAGTTGAGGTAGATAGTGAGGAGAATGATCAAGTGTATTCCAATTTAGTATCACAGGTTTTAGAATATGTAGATGAAGATGGTGCTGTTCAAATTGGTGTTATTAAAGATGATGGTGTTAATGGTGGTTTTGAATATACAGTCTTGCAGTTAGTAAGAGATGAAAATGGACAGTACAAATACACTATAGTACAAGTCCACAAATTGGAAGTAATTTCTAAATGGAAACCAGAATACAGTACATCTATCAATGAACTCATTAATCTAGATACCAGTTACCAAAAGAAAATATTTGAACACCAAAATCAAGCTAGTTTAAATCAACTACACCAACTAAAAAATATTTTTGTATGTAATTTGAAATTTAGAAAATACCAAATTAGTAGTTTATTAACTTAAATTTAATTGATAATTATATGAATTGAATAGAAACCTAATAAAAAATTACATTTTACCAGTGTGGAAGCTGCAAAGGTTTTGTATACAACACTGAACCCAACGTTAAAGGAAGTGTATCAAACACACAAGTATTTGAGTACTCATCCTGAACTTGGTAAATCGGAGGACAGGGAAATAGGTTACAGTTTCTTTGATGTCGTATCAGAGAATCTAGATAATTTTGTAAAAAAAGTCAAACAAATTCTACAAAAGAAGCATTTAAAGGACAGCGTAAATGGATTTGAAGGAAAGAGATCCTTGATGGATTTTCTATCGGAAGATGATATATATTTCATAAACTGTATACACCAATACAGTATGGCACCATTTGATATGTTCCCCAACAAGATTCACAGAAAGATACTCAAAAAACTGAATTTAGAGGTGTCACCTAAATCAGCGAGAGGACTACTTATAAATATGGGTTTTGAGTTCAATAATGAGAATACATTTCTCTATACTAAAGAGCTACTGGAGCGTGTTGATGATATTGTGCATCATCCAGAACGCTATCCAGACCCTCTAGCAGGAATTCGAAGGGAATTTACATTACCTGTGATTGCTATCGATCCAATGTCTGCTTTGGGTATTGATGATGCATTTTCAGTGGAAGTGGACGACAAATTCTTTAGAATCTATGTTCACATCACAGATTTGACTAGGTGGATAAAATATCAAGATATATTATATAAATCGGCAATGATCTCAGTGAAGAGTTGGTATTTGCCTTTGGGTACATTTCACATGTTTCCTATTCCATTTGTACTGCACTGTTCATTAAGTAACAATGGAAAGACTCCCGCACATGCTATCACTTTGAAACTCAATTTTGATAAGGATTCACAGGAATTGAAGAACTATGAGATATATCCTACAACATTGCCTCCGGTGACTCAGTTGTCTTTGGAGCAGGCAACAGAGTTCATTGACCAGTCTTTACACTCCAATGAAGATATATCACCAGGACACACTATACTAAAGGACCTATACTCATTTACCCAGAAAAGGTCTCAATTCAGACAAGAAATTCAGAGAAATTATGATAGATACGGAAGACTTCCAACGAATAGAAGTCATGTTCGTGTTATTGAACTAAAGAAAACTCCAACTGTTTTGTTTAAGAATAAGTTCTATAATAAGGCACAGGAACTAGTTGATGAGGTCTTGTCATCTGCTGACGATGCATTTTCAGACTATTTCCAGAGAAATAATGCATATGCCTTTTATAGATATAGAGGAACTATGTTCTTCCAAAAACTCACAAAAACATCTAGTTTTGTAGCTGTTACAAGTCCATTGAGAAACTTTACTCATTTATACTCACAATTTCAGTTGGTGTCTTTACTTCAAGATAAAAAACTTCTATTTCAGTGGGAGGATATCTCAAAGATTGGGAATAACATTATAAGCAGTCTTAAACTTAAACAATACTTCCAAAGTGCAATTACCAATCATTTCCTATTGAAACTCATTGCCAATCATCTTGAGAAACAAAAGGAATCAACATCTAAGAGTGATCCTGATAAGAAACCAGAATTGGTTGGTAAAGTAATATCGATAACTGAAAGTACAAAAACCTTTTCAATACACTTTCCAACATTTAAATACTCAGCCAATGCTTCTCTCTCCAGTGGTGTTCCCAAAACACATGTACCTAAAAACAAAAAACAACAACCATTGTCATTGGATAATGCATCTGATGCCACCCCTTTTACTTTTCCATTCAAAGTAGGTGATTATGTGGTAGTGACTGTTGAATATTTTAATTTAGAAAAACAATTGATTCAGTTGAAATTTAAAGAGTTGATAGACCAAAGTCAAATTGTAAATGGGGATAGTACCAATAGTGTTAATAGTGTTGATAGTGGTAGTGTGGATAAAAAAAAAAAAAAGGTTAAATAAATAGGAGATCTTGATCTATTTTTGTCATTACAATTCCCATCTAATTAGATTAATAAAAAAGTGTAGTGTGGTGACCCTCATCATAATCTGACAAATCAGTAATGTCAGAATGTGTGTTAATTTTTTTGTTATTTTTTCATTGATTTCATTTCAAAGTTTTTGGGAAATATTTGGTTGTGGTTTTTCAAATAATATCAATATTTATCTCGCGGTTTATCTTCGGCAAAATAATATACAATTTCAATTATATAGATATTTTTATTTTTCTTTAAAGAACTAAGAAAAAAATTAATTTAAACCCAGTGTAGTAATTAAGATCACTTTATACAGATATAGTGCAAGTCACCACAAAATAGGGGTGTGCCACATAAATGACTTCAGAAAATGAAGCTAATATAGAGACAATAAAACAATTGAGTCAATTGGAAGAGAATAGATATTGTGCAGATTGTGGTGAACCAAAACCACAGTGGGCTGCTTCCAATATCGGTGTGTTTTTGTGTATTACATGCGCAGGAATTCACAGGAAATTGGGAACTCACATTTCTAGAATTAAATCAGTAACATTAGACTCTTGGAAAGCTTGTGAAATAGAAGTAATGAAACAAACAAATAATATAAAAGCAAACAAGTATTGGGAGCATGCTCTTCCAAAGAATTTTATTAAACCACATTATACCGATTCAATGTATGTGTTTACCAAATCAAAAAAAAAAAACTATTATTCTAACAATACTCAATATTTATTTGAATATAGAGGATATAAAGAACAATGGATAATTTCAAAATATTCTAGTAAATCATTTGTACCAGAAGATAATGAAAATAATATAGCTATAGATAAAAGAATAAATGTAAGTAATGTTTGTGTAGGAGATAATCAAAAATTGGTTTGGCATTGCGCAACAACAAAATAATATCTTGGATATTTGTGAATAATTATTAACAAATATCATCATAAATGTCTGACGAACAGTTTGAATTACGAGAAGGTTGGATATGTAAACAAGGTGCAATAATTAAAAATTGGAAGAAAAGATGGTTGAAATTCATTGGTGATGACAGTTTAGCATACTATAAGAATCCTACAGATATAACTCATTGCGGTATAATTTCACTAAAAGAAGTGGAAATGGGTCAAATAGATTCAGTAGATCAAGTAGATTCTAAACCAAACTGTTTTATGGTTTCAACACCAAAAAGAAAGTTTCTAATTAGTTGTAACTCTGGTGAGGATATGCTAATGTGGATTCAAAATATAAGATTATCAGTTAAATTATTAAATCACAATTATAATAACACTAGAGTTTAAACTCTTTTTGTAATAATGTACATAGTAAAAACCAACAATAACAATTACCAATTACCAATAACCAATAACAATAACAATATATAACATTACTTTTATTTATTTTATAAATCTTACAATTACAATATATATTTCATTTAACTACTTTATATATAACATTTTTATAAATAAAATATAGAGATGTACACTGAAAAACAGTGAATTTTCTAATCGATAACATCAAGATGACGACAGAGATTGAAAATGAAAGACTGTTTTGAGATTTTCTGGACCAACAGATATTATTTTTTGAACAAAATTCGATAGATTTTTCAAAAAATTGATTTTTTAATATTTTTTATTTCAAGCTAATTTATTGTGTTATGTAGTGAGAATTCGTAGATATGTCAATTCAATACAATAACAAGAGTAATAGTAACTACTCTAATCTTAGTAACAATAATATTAGTCAGAATATTCAAAATAACGATGATGACGATGATATTCTAGCCATACCAGTGGATTTAGTTCAAGTCAGTAATAGACAGTACCACAGTAGCAGTAAAGAGATTCAAAAAGCTATTAATATAGTAGTTTTAACTGTATTTCTTGGTAGTACTAGTTTTACAATTCTCATGCCTACAATGTTTGACTACCTAACAGATATCAACGAATCACTTGGTAAATACAATGGTATCATTGTAGCTTTATACAGTTTAGGTCAGTTTTTATCATCACCTATTTTTGGGTGGTGGGGTAACAGAAGAAGTATTGTACAACCTTTGATATTGAGTATAGCAGTATCGGTATTTGGTAATCTTTTATACGCCATTCTCTATAAATTTGAGGGAATAGAGGTAGCAGTACTCATGGGTATTGCACGTTTTATAGTTGGTGTCGGTGCTGGTAATGTAAGTGTCTGCAGAGCATTTGCATCTGAAAGCTCCGATTTAAGTAACAAGACAACAACCATGGCAAAAATGGGTGCTGCTCAAGGTGCTGGGTTTGTACTCGGACCTGCTTTAGGGCTTGTAATGTCTTTTTTTAATTTTAGAGTTGGTGGTTTCCGTTTTGATGAATATACATCACCAGCTTATCTATCTGTACTGTTTTCTATCATTAATATTATAATCATAGCACTGTTCCTCAGAGACAACTCTGTGAAGGTTGGTAGCAATGAAAATGAAAAGAAGGCATTACTTTCCAAACAACAAGAGGACCAAGACGAAGAGGAAGAGTTTATTAATTCACCAAGTAACAGAATCAACAGAGTATCTGATGATGACGATGCTCATGGAAACCCTTTCCGTTGGTTATATATAAAACTACGTAATTGGGTGAGATCACATCAACAAGGACAGAAGTTATTACCAATTTTCATTAGTATCTATGTATTCATGGTTGTAATTACTATATTCTCCGTATTTGAGTCAATGTTACCTGTAATGACAAAAAGATACTTTGGATGGGGTGCCAAACAGAACTACTATATACTAGGATCTACAGGTGCTCTAAGTATTGTTGTATTTGTAATTATCTCTCTTCCCCTTATAAAGAAATTTGATGATAGAAAGACTACTCTCTTTGGTCTTTCTAATCTCTTTGTAGCCCTACTGTTCATTTGCAACTATGGTTACCCATTTAACATTGAAGGACAACTACCTCTATGGCAGTTCCTAGTAGGAAGTTTATTTGTATCTATTGGGTACCCAATAGCCAGTAGTTTGGTCTATGCCATCTACTCTAAAGTTTTAAATCCAAAGTCACAAGGAACAAAGATGGGATGGTTGACAGCTGGTGGTTCACTAGCAAGAATGTTAGGTCCAGTTTGGGCACAGGCAATTTGGAATGCTGATTCTGATGAAGGTACTGCCTTGTTTTTGGTAACTGCTAGTATCTGTCTCAGTGGTATCATAATCTTAGCTTCTTCCTACAGATTATTGGATCCACATCCAGATTATAAAGTAGCACCAAAAGTTGAGAAACCAGACATTGAAAAAACTCCAATTGTTGGAGAAGAAACTAATTAAATTAAATGTTTTTATTATATTAACCTCTCACTATTTTCAAATAATTTTAATATCAAATCGATTTTAATAATTCATCACCTTCTTAATAAATATATATATATATAATGACAAGTTCAACTAAAAAAAGTGAATAAATATTCACCATTTTCAAACCTTCTCCATATTATTATCCTGTAAAATATCATTGGTTCTAATATCTTTAAAATATTTCCATTTTAATCAAAGTTTGTGGTTTTATTTTTTTAATAAAAAGACTGTAAATTTATAGATTAAATTGAGTTTTTAAATAATAAATTTTATTCATTTTATTTAAGTTAATAATAATGAATAGTCATGAAGATATAATTGAAGTTAATGCAAAGCCAATTTTAACTGAACTACAAAAAAAAAAAATAGAAGATGTTGAAGTTGAATATATTAGAAAAAAAGTTAGAAGTTCAAAGTTTAATTTTAATGATTACTGTATAGCTTCATGTAAGAAACAATATATTTTAAATGAAGGTAAAATTTAACTTTAATTAATTGTAAATTTAAAATGATTAATATTAATACAATAAAAATAGTTTCATCAGAGGTATTTCCTAAAAATATACCACCATGGGCTATAACCATAACAAATGACATTAAACATATCAATCAAGATATTGATAACTTAATTGAATCTGTTAATACTAGATTTCATAATATGATAACTCAGTTTAATACCATTATAAATAATGTTAATCAACAACCAAAAGAAGTTTTATAATTGAAATTACATTAAATAATTTCACTGCCAAGAACCAAAATAGATTGAATAATAGTAATGGTGTAGACCAAATAATGCCAATTCTAAAAGAGACTGAAGGTTTGGGTCGTTTTAATGGTCTTATAGATGAGAGCTGTTCTGCTGATGATGCAAGTCTTGGTTCAATACCTTCAAACTTTCCTGAGAGTTTCACAGCTTTGATGGCAATGAATTTACAAGATATATCAAGACTTGCTACCTTTTACAACAATGATTTTGGTATTAAAGAAAATGATATTGAACCAAATATACAATTAAAGTTCTTAAAGTTTGTAATTGGTTTAACAGTATTTCCAACTCCAAAATACCAACCAATGTTACCTGCAAAGCCTATTCCTCAAATTCAAAAAATAAATAATTAAATTTAAATATATATATATATATTAAGGTACTGATAGTGACTTAAAATATTTGTAGATTAACTACACAAGAATATCTTTAGATTATAGATAAACCATTTCTGAAGATTATAAATTACATCCTATTGTGTGGCAGATTTATAACAGTTATATTATTTTTAGTTAATACCACTGTCAACTTTGAAAAAAAAAATAATAAGAGAACTAAAAATATCAAAAATAAATTTAAAAAAAAATAAAATCTCGATTATCTTTGATTGATAACAGCAAAAACACATTTTTTTAAAAATTTATCACAATTCTGATTTCATAACCCAAAACGACATTGTAAAAATAACTTGTAACAGTAATAATTATAACTATAGTACACTATTACACTATTTAGAGATAAAAATAACACCCACCACCCCACCAATATATTCACTTTTTATAACTACAAGTTATTTAATTATAATAAATTTCATTTCACATACAGCAAGCAAAGAAGAAGATAAAAATTTACACTAAATTTGAACATTAATTATTAGAATTTACAATATTATAAAAGAATGAGTCACAAGAGTAAAATCAAAGAAACATTGAAATCCAAATCGAATAGATTGGATATCAGTGCTTGTAAACTCTCTGAACTACCAAAAGAACTAAAGAGCAACATGGAAAAACAAGTATTATCATTTTTAGAATTAGACATGTCATTCAATCAATTCAAGTCCCTGGATTTCAAAGAACTCTCAAGTGACTTTAATTCACTGAACACACTGAATCTCAGTGGAAACCCTCTGTTGCTCAGTATCAACTTTCAAGGTAAAGATCTTCGACAACTTCAAGAGCTGAATCTAAGTGGTTGCAAAATCTCTCATATTGATGAAAGCACATTCCAAGGACTATCAAGTTTGAGAAAACTTAATCTCTCAAATAGCAATATAGATGTTGTACATGACCGTGCTTTTTATAGTCTTCGTGTGACACTAGAGGAGCTGATGTTGTCTGGTAACAGTAAGCTAGGATCATACGGTACACTACCATCGAGTATTCTCGAGTGCAAGATACTTGAGATTCTCGACTTGAGTTCATGTGGTCTTAAATCACTTCCAAATGGATTCGGACAAGAACTATGTAAACTCCTCGAACTCAACCTCGGAAACAATCGTCTGACTACCTTACCTAATAGTATTGGTAAAATGAAAAGATTGTGTTTTTTAAATGTACAAGATAACGATATTCAGTCACTTCCTTTGTCTATTGGGCATTGTGTGGGGCTAGGATGCACAGGAGGAAGCGGAAATGGTGGAATCAATTTATACGGTAACCCACTAACCCAAGATTTAGATTTGAAGTCTAAAATCTCACAAGGTCCTTTTATAATTATGGACTATTTAGAGAAGAAAATGTCGTTACATAGAGGTCCTATTTCAGTTTCTGATGAGGCTAATAGTTCATATACAACACCTCCTTTACCATCACATCATTCATCTCCAGTGTTGTCTAGTAGTCCTGGACCTGGGTTTAGTATTCCAGGACCTTATTCTAGATCACCTTCAACTACACCTTCTCTACCTGACCGTCCACCTTCATACAACTCCCTACCTGTTTATGTTCCAGGTCCAAAATCAGTGAGAGACAAGACATCGGATCTCCTCAGTCAGGACATGAAAAAGAAAATTCAACTTCAATATGACCAAATCAGTAAGAGCAAGACACCAGATGAGATGATATCTATTGGAAATAAACTAACACCCGTACAAGAAGACATGGATAAACTGTTGACTACTCTAAAGATTGTTAAAGAGTTTACATTTGTCTCTCCAAAACCTCAACCAACAGAAGACAAGCCAACTCAAATTAAAAAGATTTTGAATTTGAAAATTGAAAAAATGGTTCTATCTATTAGACATTTATTAGAATACATTACTGTTACTTTACAGCCTCAAAGTTTTAGAACAACTCAAGATTATGATAATATTATGTCACTAATCTATGATGCAGTTCAAAAAGTTAATATGAAATGGATCCTGTAGTACATTATCTGTAAACAAGATAATATAAATAAATGTATTATTATTATTTTGAAATATCACGTAACCATGCCCCAACAGGCAATGTAAAAATATTTTGTTTTTGTTTTTAAAAATTCATATTTAGTTTTATTATAATTAAAACAGCATAGAACTTCATTGAATAATCTTTTATTTTTAAAATAAAATCGTTGAAGAGTGGATGTCTAACAATAGTTCACCTATCTCAAATTCATCACACTCTAATAGCATTATTAGAAGTACTATTTCAAATGAACAACAACCTAATATAACAGAATGGAACAACAATATGTTTAGTGCTGAATTAAAAGCTGCAATCAATGATATAGTACCTATAACTGATAAAGATTTTGATAAACATGATTTTGACCCAATCACTTATATAAATGATAATTTCCCAACTGGTAAATATACATAACTATTTATGGAGTACTCTAATGTCATACTAATTAGACCTGTCATATATCTGTATAGAACAATCATTAACTAGTTTAGATCATGTAGTTAATAAACTAAAAGTAAAGATTATGAAGATTGATGATGAGATTATACAGGCAATTAGATTACAATCAACATCTGGTGGTAAGGGTAAGGAGGATTTAGAGAATGCAAAGAAATCTATACAGGAACTATTGAATAAGATTAGAGATATAAAGAGTAAAGCAATTCAATCTGAACAGATTGTAACTGAGATTTGTAAAGATATAAAAACATTAGATTATGCAAAAAAGAATCTTACAACTGCAATTACAACACTAAAGAAACTTCACATGATGGTTTTGGGTGTTGAACAGTTAAAAGATATGGCAGAGAAGAAGCAATATGCAACAGTTGCAAAACTTTTAGAAGCAACAGCCCAGTTATCCGATGGTTTTAAAGATTATAGAAATGCCCCAAAGATTTCTTCTTTGAATAGAGAATTGGATATGATTAGATCTAGAGTTAAGGATCAGATTTATGAAGATTTTAAACATTATATACCATATACTGGCGGTGGTGGTGGTGGTGGTGGAGGTCAATCTCAAGGTGGTTCAGGAAGTAAAGGTGAAGAGAATAGATGGAGAGCATCATGTTATGTTATTAATGCACTAGGTAGTGAAATGAAAAAGGATTTTCTTCGTTGGTTTTGTGATATTCAGTTAACTAGTTATAAATCAGCATTTTCAGTGGATTCAGAACATTATCAGTTAGAGTCTACAGAGAGAAGATTTGCATGGCTAGCTAGACAATTAAATACATTTAGAAATGAATATGCTGGGGTATTCCCACCAGAATGGTCGATGGAAGAACAGATTGCTTTTGAATTTTGTATTGCAACTAGATTGGCATTATCAGAGATTTTAAAGAATCAGAATAAGCAGTCTATTGATGTTGCAGTATTGTTGAGGGCTGTGAAGAAGACTTTGGAATTTGAAAGAAAACTCTATGAGATGTTTGCTACGAATATAAATAATCTACCAACTTCACCTGTGGTCACACCTCAGTATGGAAGTGAGGATGGTGATTATCAGTCACCTCAGTACAGGGGTATGCACGACATGTCCGATAAAGATGATGACGATAACGATGACGATGATGATTTGGATTTGGAGACTGTAGGTCAAGACAATCCAAATTCTGAAGAGAATATTAAAAAACGTTGGATAATGAGAGAAGAGAAACAGAAGAGAAAAGAAATGGAGAAAAAAAATTTGGTAAATAGTGGTGTGGGAAGTCCAAAATCCATAACGCCTCAACAAGCATCTCAACCACCTAGTTATGAGAGATTTAAAGGTATTATATCTACTTGTTTTGATCCTTATATGGACTTGTATGTTGAACAGGAGGATAAATACATTCAAGAGAAGATGGGTGGGTTCTTGCAGAATGAGAAATGGCAGGTTGAAGATGAAGGTGAAAAGAATAAGGTACTATCAAGTAGCAGTGATATGGTGTATCTGTTTATTAAATTAATGGATCGTTGTTCATCACTCTCCAAGAATGAACCTTATTTCAATTTATATCATCTCTTTAGAAAGTATCTAAGTCAGTATGCATCAGCAATGGGTTCAAAGATTCAAGTTGACCATATTACAAATAGTAGAATACATGATATTCAAGAAGATAAACTATTGTATCTCATTATTAACACTGGTGAATATTGTAGAAAAACTGCTCAGAATATGCAAGAGTCATTCATCAATACCATAGGTGACAGATATAAAGATCAAATCAATCTACATGATATTCAAAATGAATTCTCAGCTGTCATTTCCAAAGCTGCCAAGAGTATCGTCACAGGATTAGAATCCAAAATTGACCCACATTTACTGACCATGACCAAGATTGATTGGGCCAATAAAGAAGACCAATTCGTCGGCGATAATTCACCCTATGCAAATGAGATTATAACCATCATAACTGAAACCTTTGCATTAGCTGCCAAATGGATACCAGACCACTACAGTTACTTTTGTGATTTATTCGCAGCAAGTTTTGCACAAAAGGTCACACAATACATTTACAAATGCAACAAAATCTCAGAGACTGGAAGTCACTGTATTCAATTGGATATAACTCTCATTAAAACTGCATTATTGACACTACCCAAAAAAGGAAAGGAGCGATATGGTAGATTGGTAAATAAGGAATTTACAAAAGTTGAAAATATTCTCAAGGTGATTTCCTATCCTAAAGAATCACTGGTGGAGACCTACAATGAACTATTCCCTGGATCTTCTGATGTTGATTTCCAAAAAATTATGGATCTCAAAGGAATGAAGTCAAATGATAAAACAGAACTCTTGGAAAAATATATTAACAAAGTGGACAAAACCATTACTTCCATTAAAAAATTCCTACCTGTATCATTAAAATATTAAAACTATCAATTTATCAATATACATAACAATTTTATTTGTTTTTATTTATAATAAAATTACACAAAATTGTAGTGTCAGTGACATTCTGCCTAAACTGAAATACGATACTCCATATGTAAAAAAAAAAATGATACAATATATTCATTTTTAAACTATTATTGTGGTATATTTCTAAATAAATAATGATTATATATTTCCATTTTACAATCTGATTGATTATTTTATAGGTTTTTGAATATAGAATGAAATTTAATTATTATTCTAAAAAATAATACAAATAATAATATTATTAAGCGAATTAGTGATTTAATTATATTGTATTTTAAATTTAAAGTAAAATAAATATGTATATATCTATATTAAAATAGACCTAAAGAAATCTATAGATTTCAGAATATCTAGGATCCAGCAGACACTAAAAGAAGAGGATATTTGAATTTTATATTTTTTCTAAACATTTTAGTTGTGATTGTTATTATTATATCGTATAGTTATTTAATATTTTTTAATCATCCAATTGATCGTTATAAGTTGAGTCAAAAGGAGATACACAATGATTGAAAACCACTCCAATTTTAATATAGTTATCATTTGAATTATCTTGGTATATAACAACTATTGACTCTGTATTGAAATCAATAAGTTTAAATACCTCATCATTTTCAAAAACAGTTAAATGACAATTTGAAAATTCTAGTGAAGGAGTTGATCTTCTAATGACTTGGTACTTGTCATTAAATAAACCTTCATTAAAATATTTGATAAGGTCATTCATCATATCATCTGGAATGGTGAAGTTGATTCTATAGTCGTCATCAGCTTCTGTTTCATCAATTTTTAAATTTGATAATAATGAATTTTTATGAAGTGTTAATTTATCTAATAAAAATCTAACCTTTGATTTTGTATCTAATTGTTGTGAGATATGATTTGTAGTTGTTGTTGTAGTTGTAGTTGTAGTTGTTGTAGATTAAATAAGCTAGATGAATGTTCTCTTTGAACCTGTAAAGCATTTCTTCTAATTGCTTTTTGATTTTCTAAATTAGCTTTTAATCTAGATTGAAATAATTCTTGGTGATTTACACCTTTGATTGATTTTAAAATATTTTTGTTTTTGTTGATCAAATATATATTTGATTTTGTAATTGATGATTTGTTATTTGATTGGGGTGTTAAAGTTGTAGTTGTATTATTATTATTTTTATCAATTTGTTCCATTTGAACATCATCTTCTGAACAACCATTTAAACTTCTATTACTAGTTGAAAGTGTAACTATAGAAGAAGCTGTTACTCCATCAGTACTGTGTCTAGATTCTACATTCGAAGTAGCAACTGTGGTATTAACTAATGAATCTGTAGCAGTGGTTGAAGGGGTATTTGGTGATGATATGGAAGTTGTGGGTGTTGAATTTTCTTGGGAATCTCTAGAAACACCAGTATTGATTGGAATAGGAAGATATTCCTTTAGAATTTTTAATTGATTTTTAATAATTACATTTTTATATTTGTTATATTTAATTTTATAATTATTAGTATTATTATTATTATTATTATTATTATTATTATTATTATTGTTATTATTATTATTGTTGTTGTTGTTATCTGGGTTTTGGCTATGAACTCTTTTGATATCCTCACGCCACTTTAATAATATTTCGTCTTGTTGGGGTGGAGGAGTTTGTATTTTTGGTAGAGGAACTGAGGGTTTCTTTACTAAAACTGGAGGAAGAGGAGGTGGAATTGGAATTGATTGATTATTTTGAGTTGAGATAGAGGAAATTTTAACCAGATTTGAATGACTAGATATTCTCTTTAGTGGTTTCATTCTACCTCTGAGAACTGGTCTGCATAGAGTCAAATGAACCAATTTAATACTAGATTCTTCTTGTAATCTCTTGACTTCCATTTCTTTATCTTTTTTGATTTTCTCAGCCATTTCTTTGGCTATTCTATCTAATTCCAACTTTTCTAGACTCTCTTTCTCCTCCTTCTTTCTAGCCAATCTTTCAGCTTTCTTTTTGGCTGCTTTTTCTTTGGCAACTTTAGCAGACTCCATCTTTACCAATTTCTCTTTCTCTTCTTTTTCTTTAACCAATCTTCTAACTTCAGCCTTCTCCTTTTTATTAGCCTTCTCCATGGCTATTCTATCAGACTCTTCTTTCTCAGCCATCGCCTTGGTAGCTCTAACCGACTCCTCTTTAATTCCCTTCTCCATGGTTATTCTATCAGACTCTTCCTTCTTTTCCATCTCCTTGGCATTTCTATCAGACTCTATTCTAGCCAAATTTTCCTCTTGTTGTTCTTTGGCATTGGAATCTAATAATAAATTACCATTTTCAGTACCAACAGCAGAAGAAGTGACTAAATGGTTTTTTTGTTCTTGGGTAGATAGAGATTCATTTGATCTTTTTTCATTAGATTCTAGGATTTTATAAACCAAACCATTGAGTACCAATATTTGTTCTCTAAGATCTTCAATGGATTCAGCAATGGAGGCATCTGTTTCATAACCAACCAAAGAACAGAATAGAGCAAATAATTTACTGATGATAAATGCACCAGAATAACCAAAACACATGGCAATGAAAGAAAGGACTATGAGTAAATCTTTAATGATTGAGTACATTTTTAAATGAATATATAAATTTTGATTGATGAGAATAATATATTTGTATGTATGAATAAAGCAATATAATTGATTTAGTGATGAATAAAAAATTGTTTATATATATATAACAATATAAAGCAATATAATTGATTGATTTCAAAAGATGAACTTTGTGTAAAAAAAAACAATTTTTTTTATAAATTAACATTTAATAGATCCAAAAAATTATTTACTTTTTTAGGCAAAAAATTTGGTAGTGATAAAAGTTTATCATAAAGGATGATTTAATTTGATGTATGAAATAGAGAGTTTAAACTATTTTTTATTTTCTTTGGAAAAGTTATAATAGTTATTGTTATTATTATTGTTGTTATTTGAATTATAATCAAAATTATAAGAAGTTGAGTTACACGCAGAGGGGTTATAGTTCTTAATTAACGATTCAATAAACTCTGCTCTGCTAGCAGCCAAAACTGCTTCTTCAATTTCCTTTTCAGTTTCTTTCCAATCGGATGACAATAACTGTTCCTCATAGAGTTGTTTGTTTATAAAATCAATATCAGATTTCTTTATGGCTTTATCCATTTGACTCTTATCAGCTAGACCAGGATGAAAATCAGAGAAACCCAAACCAACACCAATAGAGGGATTATTGATATCGTATATAGAGTCATAGTGATTACCATGATGATAACTCAACCTGATTGGGAATTGGTTACCTCTATAAGAGCCATGAAATATATTAATAGGGTCAACTGATTTATGATAGACTTCAATGGGTCTATTAAAGAGTTCAGCCATAGCTTGCATCTCAGTGTTGTTACCAAAAACCCTATCGTTTCTCTTTCTCTTGATGTAATCGTGAATATCTTCAGTTATAAACTGACTGAAATGGTCTCTTTCTTTCTCCATATAATCCATACACTTTTCTCTAACTATATTATGCATCTCCTGATCGCCATAAATCTGGTCAGCTATTGATCTAAATAAACAATTTCCATCCTGTTTCATCTTTCTAATCATAAATCCCTTTTTTTTAAATATCTCTTCAAATTGTCTTTCATCAAGAATTTGGTTATTATTACCACTTCTTGATGTAGCTGAATTCAAATTAAAATCTTTTATATTATTGTTACTATAGTTATTATTATTATTATTATAATTATTATTCTTTACTTTTGGTTCATATTCATCAGCACTATTATTTTCTTCATCTGAACCATTACTACTATTACTACTACTACTTCCACTACTATTGCGATACTCTCTTGAGTTGGATTTATATGTACAATTCTTTTTCTTTTTTTGTTGTTGCTGTTGCTGCTGTTGCTGCTGCTGCTGTTGTTGTTGTTGTTGTTGTTGTATATTTTGAATATTTTGGATATTTACATTATTTACATTGGTATTGGTTGTGGTTGTTGTAGTTGTTGTGGTTAATGGAATAACATTATTACTATTAGGTATGACATGATTTCCATTACTACTATTATTATTTGTGTTATTATTATTAATTACATTATTGGCACTATTGGTATTGTTATTAACTTTTCTTTGAACTACAATTCTCATTATTTTAAGAAAATTTTAGATCTATGCTAAGTTTAAACTTTTAAATGTAATTGTTGCTCTCTATTTTTCTTCAAAAAAAAAATATAAAGAAATAACCGAAAATAAAATAAATTAAGATAAAAATAAAGATATAAAATAACTTATTTGTTTGACTAAGAGGTGTGTGAAAAAAAAAAGGTAAAAAAAAAAAATTAGTTTTTTATTTTTTTTTTTTTGTGAATTTTTCAATAGATTTCTTCTAAAATGTCGGATATTGAGGATAATGATGATCTAGAGCCAAAAGAAGAACCATTATTAATTCCTCCTCTAAATTTTTCAATGGTCAGTAGAGGTGTTTACAGAAGTGGATATCCAAACAAGAAGAATCATCCCTTTTTGAAAAAGTTGGGATTAAAGTCAATCCTCTACCTCTGCCCAGAGGAATACAGTGAATCGAATACCAATTTTATCAGAAAGCATAATATTAATCTGTTCCACTACAGAATTGTTGGTAATAAGGAACCTTTTGTGGATATACCTGATGAATATATACGTGATGCTTTGGTCGATTTATTGGATGTCAGAAATCATCCTATTCTCATACATTGTAACAAAGGAAAACATAGAACAGGTTGTCTCGTAGGTAGTTTGAGAAAACTTCAAAAGTGGTCATATACCTACATTTTTGACGAATATAGAAGATTTGCTGGTTCAAAAGTCAGAGTTTTGGATCAACAGTTTATTGAATTATTTAATTTAGAAGTTCCATATAATAAGAAATATAAACCTGATTGGTTATAGTTTTATAAATAATAGAAATATAGTAATATAGTTTGTTATTTAATATATATTAATTAATATAACAAATAATAATAATTAATGCACAATTACACCACTCTCTCCTAAAATTAGACAAATAACACAACAACAACAATAGTCAATTTCCCTTATTGTAAATAATAATATTAATACACCACATTCACACTCTATGATTGGTTAAATTGTGTTTTTAAAAAGAGAAAAAAAAAATGAAAAACAATAACAGTGTTTTATTATAATATTGATTTGATGGGTATTTATTTGAAAATCTAAACAAAGTAAAAAAAAAAAAATTACTTTTTAATTAAATTACAACAAGTGTTGTGTTACTATTTCCTTTTTTTAAATATTTACTATCTGTTATTTGATAAGTTTATCTTCAAATAGATTATCTATTTTATCAACAGTTCAAACACACTCCATCCCTATCGATACATACTCCAATACCAATATTAAAATTATAATTTTATTACTATTTTTATTATATATTTATAATTTTTTCAACTTGTATTATTTAATTTTCCCCATTCAGAATAATTCTTAAACCTCAATATCAATTTTATCATAATTAGGATTAGATTATTTGTGTAAATAATAAAAAAAAATGTTGTTATCCAAAAATAGTCAGAGTTATGAAGAACCTTCCAATCCAAAATGTGCAGTGTGTTCACAGTACTGCGAGGGGAAAACATTTGAGGCTTTTGGAAATTCATATCATCCTCAATGTTTTGGATGTGCAAATTGTAAAAGACCATTCCCAACTGGGAAATTTCTTTCAATTAATAAAAAACCATATTGGTATGTAGAAATTTATACCAAATGTGGCTTACATTTTATTAATAATTTAATTTATTAAGTGAATCATGTGGAAAAGCTGCATTTATTTCATCACAATTAAAAGGATATTCACCACTTTCAAAACCTGCAAATAATAATAGCTCCAATAATTCAAATAATTCATCACCCCTACAACAATCCAAATCGTCTCCAACTGTTTCTAGAAAAGTGTCATCGCCAGTAACAATTCCAAAAGCATTTTCAGGGAATAATCCAACTCCTAACAACAGTAGTGGTAATGGAAATATTGCAATTCATAAATCATTAGTTGTTGAGGAACGTTATTCCAAAACCTCGGATGAACAAGAAAAATTTATAAAAGATGAATTGGATAAAGTCTCAAAGAGATTCTCGAATTCTTATCAGTCTCCACCTATTAATAGCAGTAATAGTGGTGCTAATTCAATTAATAGTAGTAGTAGCTCTTTGTCTAGTAGTTATTCAAGTAGCTATTCTAGTAGTTATTCTGGGTCTTTGTCTTCGTCTACTTCTTCTATATCTTTGAACTCACCTATTAGTCAGAGTCCTGTACCTTCTCCTTCATCGTTTAGTAATGTGTCAAGGTTGTCAAAGAGATTTGAAAATGGTACTAATCAATCTTCATCTGATCAATTTTGTTTTGGTTTGACAGATAGTGGGAATAGTGTTAGTGCTACTTCTCCATTGTCTGAGAGAAAGAGGGATTCCAAGAGATTTGAAGGAAATAGTAGTGGGGTTACACCTGTAGCTACTTTACAGAGTAAATTAGATTTCGAACAGAGAATGGAAAGGGAAAGGGAAGAAAAGAGATTAAGGGAACTTGAAAAACAGTTATTGAGAGAAAAAGAGCTGGAAGAAATTGAACTTCAGAGAGAACGTGGTCAAAGAAAGAAAATTGAAATGGAAATGGAATTGAGTGCCAAGAGAGAAATGGAAGAGAAGAAACAAAGAGACTTGGAAATTCAAAGAGAAATGGAATATCAAAGAGAAAGAGATATTAAATTAAAGAGAGATTATGAGAATAAACTAGCTAGAGAAATTCAATTGGAAAAAGAAAGACAGTATAAGATCGATTTGGAAATCAAGATGGAATTAGAAAGACAAGTTCAACGGGACTTGGATATTAAATTGGAAAAAGAGAGAAAAGTACAATTGGAATTACAGGTAAAGAAGGAAATGGAAGAAAAGAAACAGAGAGAGTTACAATATCAGAGAGATATGGAGCTGAAACTGGAACTGGAAAGACAGGTTCAAAGAGACCTGGAATTAAAATTAGAAAGAGAAAAGGAAATGCAACTGGCTAAAGAAAGACAAATCAGAAGAGATTTAGAGTTGAAAATAGAATTGGAGTTAAAGTTTAAAAAGGAAAGTGAGGAAAAGAGACAAAAAGAATTGGAGTTTGAATTGAAGGTAAAGAGGGAATATGAAGAAAGAAAACAAAGAGAATTAAAAGAGGCTGAAGAGAAGAGACAAAGGGAATTGGAGTTTGAATTGAGGGTAAAGAGAGAATACGAAGAAAGAAAACTAAAAGAGCTGAAAGAAGCTGAGGAAAAGAGACAAAGAGAACTGGAGTTTGAATTGAAGGTAAAGAGGGAATATGAAGAAAGAAAAAAGAGAGAATTGGAAGAGAAAAGAATAAAAGAAGAATTAGAAATTAAGATTAAAAAGGAAATGGAAGTAAGGAGATTGAAAGAGTTGGAAGAAAAGAGATTTAAAGAGGAACTTGAAGTAAAGATTAAAAAGGAATTGGAAGAAAAGAGATTGAAAGAACAAGAGGAAAAGAGACAAAAGGAAGAGTTTGAATTAAAGGTAAAGAAGGCTATAGAGGAAAAGAGACAAAAGGAATTGGAATTGAAAGTCCAAAGAGAATTGGAGATGAAATTAGAAAAAGAAAGACAAGACGCTCAAATTAAGAAGGAACTGGAGATTAAATTGGAAAAAGAGAGCCTTGTAAAGAAACAAAAAGAGATTGAAATTCAGTATCAGAAGGAAAAGGATAGATTAGAGGAAGAGAGATTGGAGTTTGAAAAAGAGAAACAAAAAGAACTCAAGAGATTAGATGCTGAGAATCGTCGTTTGGAGAGAGAGAAAGAGATTGAACGTTTGGAGAAAGAGAAATATGAGAGGGAGAGACAAGATCTATTACAAAAGGAAAAAGAAGTTGCTGATGAGAAAAAGAAAATTGAACAATTGGCCAGAGAACGTAGAGAGAAGGATGAACAAGATTACTTAATGTTGCAATTGGAGATTCAGAAACGAAAGGATGAGAGATCCAAGAGATTGAAGGAACAAATGGAGGAAGAGGAAAGAGAGAGATTAAAGAGACAACAAGAGAGAGAAGAAAGAAAGAAACAAAGGGAGAGAGAATTCAAAGAGGAAGAAGAAAGAATTCTAAAAGAGAGGGAAGAGAGAAAGAGACAGAGAGAGGAACGAGAATTGAAATTTAAACTAGATCAAGAAGCTCTCATACAAGAACGTGAACAGAGACAGAAAGAACAAGAATTGAGAAAAGTCAATTTGATACAACAACAACAAGAATATGAGCAACGTAAACTCAATGAAAAACAACAGGTATTGGATAAACAAGAAGAAGAGGAAAAGGAAAAAGAGAAACAATTGAAATTGAAATTACAAAGAGAATTAGAGATTAAAAGGGAATTGGAAGCTGAACTCAATGAAAAGATTAGTCAAGAGAAATATCATATTGAAACTAATCTATTACAATACAATGAAGATGATGAAAATGAAAGAGATGGTCAATACTATCATGATGGTGAAGAAGAGGATGAAGAAGGTGAATATTATGAAGGTGAAGGGGAAGAAGAGGAACGAGATGAAGAGGATGAAGAAGAGGGTGGTCAATACTATGAAGATGAGGAAGAGGAAGAAGAGGATGACGATGAAAATATCCAATACTTTAATAATAGTAATAAGGAATCAATTAGTTTCTCAATTTCAACTCCTAATAGTAATCTAAATCAAGTAATGACATTCCTTCCTCCACCACAACAGAGTATCTCTTCTGGTGATAATGAATATCAAGGGGCATCATCATCACAATCTACATCACCATCACCAACTTCTACCTATACTAATACTGGTAAATATGATTCTATAAGATCAACAACATCATCTATTCAGTCCATTGATACTTTTAATCTTGAAAATGAACAAAGACAAAAACAAAGACAAGAACGTGAACGTCAAAGACAAGAAAGAATCAAAGAATTAGAATTAGAAGAAGAAAAATTAAAAAAACAGAGAGAAGAGCGTCAAGCTAGAATTAAAAATGCCTCTATTATTAACTAAAACTAAAATTGTTAAACTACAAATAAATTAAAACTTAAAATCAGTTTTTTTTGTAAACTTATAAAATTGATTATTGTAAAATATTTTAAATTGGTATTTTTGCAGGTTGATAAAAAATCTAAAAAAAAAATTAAAATTAAAAAAAAAAAAAAATTTATTGAATATTCTTTTTACTGTTTACGTGCATTTAACCTTATCTTATATCTCCATTTGGATTTAGATCATCATACGATAAAATTTAGATCTATTTTATATAAGAGATATTTTCAAAATTATAATCAAAAAAAAAAATTAAAATTGAATTCATTTCTGCAGGTCTCAAGTGGAATTTCACAGAACCAGACACCTCTATCCTCATTGACCAACTGAATTCCATCTATCAATTCATATGAAACTACTTTACAAAGGTATGTTTAATTAAAATTTAATAAATCTTAAAATATAGATATGTAGAGGGGTAGGATTTGTTTTTTTTTATAGATTAACCACATTGTTGTTGATAGTCTCACTCACTCACCCCCTTACAAAAAAAAATAAAGTAAAGGTTTAAACTTTGTACTCAACATATTTCTCTATTAATTTACTTTAGATGTCATTTCCAAGATCAACATCAAGTAATGATTTTAAGTCATCTAGTAGTGGTGTCAATGCTATTCAATCACAACCACAAGTGATGATGAATAATAGTAATAGTGGAGTAAAGATATCAAGTCCAGTTGTAACTGGTAATAGTATAGTAGCAACCACAGCTACCAATGTAATAGCATTAGGAGCTCAATTGAATCAGGAAGAAGAACAAATGAACTTGCCACAATTGTTGGCATGTTTTCCAGAACCACCAACATTCTCATTGATAAATAGAGCAAATCAACAGAGAAAAGATACAATTTATTCATTTGTCTCACAACCTTCACTACAATCTAAACAGTCTGCTATACCAGATGCCAAACTCAACCAAATTATTCAGGTTACAACTGAACAACAGTTATCACCAGACAAAATCATAATCAACGATATGAATAAACTAGAGAGATCACATTCAGTATCACTTCATCAGTCACCTATATTACCACTAATTAGCGATACTAATAGTGAATCATCAACATCCTCTTCTAATAGAGATCGTCTAGTGGAATCTAATACCAGTGAAAATCTTCTAAACCAATTGGATGACAATTCTCTACCTACATTACCAAAAGAATTCTCTACAAATAGTGGAGGTAACTCATCAACATCAACATCACCAACACCAACATCACAATCAAATAGCTCAACTCCAAATTCTATGGTTTCTCAAACCCCCAATACCGCATCCTTAACACCATCACCTATATCATCACCAGTAACAACATCTACTAATAACTCACCACCAACTGTTACAATATCAAACACCCAACAACCAACACAAATTAAACAACAACAACAACAACAATATCAATCATCACCAAACAGTGAAAGACATCAAACTTTGATGTTACCAAACCAAAATTACCCTACCCAATCACAATATAATAATAACAGTAAACAAGGTCCATCATCATCATCAAGTAATAATCAACAAGATAGTAAAAGAGTAACAATATCATTTGGAAACTTTCCAAAAAGTAATTCTAGTCCAACCATGTCTTCACAAAACAATGGATTCTATCAAACACCAAAATGGGATATCAACCTCAACCAATTACAAAACAGTTCACATTCCACTGGTTCACTAGAGTCACAAAACAATCCACACAACGTCAGTTATGACCTGTATTTAAAAGCATGTAAAAATGAACTATTACCTATTGAATTCAATAGAGTTCTCTATGGTCTACTGGAAAACAAACCTACAGATACCATAGCACAATTAGAGAAGATTTATGAACAATTATCAAGTTCCAATTCATCTAGTGGTTCATCATCTTCATCATCCTCATCATCATCTGGAAAACAAAATATAACCAAATCATTCCTTACTGCTGTTAAGTCAGTTGTAGGTGACGAAACACCATCACTAAAGTTCTCCAAGATTATATTATACTTTGGACACTCTGAAAGAACAGTAGCTGTAAACCAAGATTTCTCAGAAGACCTTCTACTCACTAATACTTCTGGAAAGAAACTAAAATTCAAAGTGAACCTTGGCGCAATCAATAAGGATTTCACAGTAACATCTTCAGTAAAAGATGGAGTAATCAACAAGAAATCCAATACATACATCACCTTTACCATCAATCTAAAAACCTCAATGAAAATGAGAAAAATCATTACCATAGATGTCGAAGGTGGATACAGGTATTTTATACTGATTCAAGTGGAATCTGGTAAAACTGCTTTTGGCCAGGACATTGAAAAAGAAGAACTGATAGATGACGGTGGTTACAATATCCCCAAACCATTGTATTATCTCAAACAGTTTTTAGTGGATAACAAAGGTCTACACAGTGAATCTCTCTTCAGACAACCTCCAACAAGTAACCAGGAGCTATACCAAATCAAAGAACAGTTCAGTAAAGATCCACTGAATTTGAAATGTCAGGATATAAATATTATAGCAACCCTCATTAAAATGTATTTTAGAGAACTTCCTCAATGTCTACTCAATGGCATCTCACACAAGACATTCCTTGAGAATGACTTTGTAGGTGATGAGACACTATTGTTTGTCAATCAGATTTCAGATATCAAAAGAACCACTTTTCTCTGGTTAATCAATCTGCTGGCAGATGTCTCCAAAAATGAACATCTTACAAAAATGAACTCCAAGAACCTTGCCATCATCTTTGCTCCTAATCTCTATATAACACCTCAAGGTTTGTCACCAGAAGACTCTATAGCAATCAGCGGTAAAGTTATAAATTTCATTTTGCAAATGATGAATCTAGTAAAGAACATTGAATTGTAAAGTAGATTATTCGCCAAATAAACACCCAATTTAATATTAAATTCATATCATTTTTATTTGTTTCAGGGCAGGGATTGGCTGAGTGATTTCAAACATGTAAAAATAAAAATCACTTGCTTGGTATAAGAAATCTAAAGATTAAATTCAAATTGGGAACCAAGGGATACGTTTTACTTGTTTATGGAATTAAACACTTCATATTTTAATTTAAAATTTTCAAAGTTTACAATGTTGTAAAAAAAACTTAAATAAGAAATTTCGGTTAAATGGAATTTTTAAAAAACCTTTTTTTGATGATGGTATTCTGATAATAAAAAAAAATTAAAAAATATCTATCAGAATATCAAAATTTTTTTTAAACCTCCACAAATCGATATATATCTTTACCTTACAACAATGAAAGAAATATATAGTTATTTACTTGTATTATTATTTATTTTAAATTCATCAAATGTTAATGCGATAACTTCTAACCAGAGTATGTGTTTTTTCATTCTTTGAAAAGTACTTCAAAACAAAAAAATCTGGGGTTAAATTCTAATTGACACTTCACCTATTTAATTTAGAAACATTTTTGAATTCGATTGCAACAGCATGTTCATTTACATGGGCACCTTCAGGTGCTGATTGTGGTAGTTATGTAGTTGGTACTAACACTAAAGTGACTTGTAATCCTTCAACAGCTGAAGTTACTGAACTTTATATATCACCAAGTACTAAATATTGTTCAGCTATTACAGATAGTTATAATCTATTCCCACAGTTAACCAAACTGACAATAGGATATAATTTATCATCATCAGCAACTATTCAAACACACCCTAACGTCCAATATTTTAAATTTGAGAGTTCGGACCCAGCAATGGTATTTACCTTCTTACCATCATTTAATATGACTTCTTTAACAAGTTTGGATATTATGTATCCAGCAGGTACATTTCCTACCAATCTCAACACCAGCATGGTAAATTTGTATGTGATTTCTCTAGTACACCCAAAAAATACATTTAATACTTATTCATATAATTTTCAATAATATAGGAGAATCTACGGACACCCAACTCTAGGTAAATTCACTTCCCATTTTCCATCTAATCTCTTTACACCTAGTTTAAAAACCTTGTAAGTATAAAACAAATTTGTACATCAACCTGTATATCAAATTTTAATACAAAAATATAGCTTTTTCATTCTATTTTTCACTCCAACACCAGCCTATACATTACCAGCTAATGTTTTTACAAACTCACCTAATATTGTTGAATAGTATGTATAAGATTAATTTAATCTATAAAGTCATATATCCAAATGTTCTAATTTAAAATTAAAGTCAAGTATCAATTCCAGGTTATACATTAACTGATTTAACAAGTTTTTATAATCCACCACTTAGTTTACTTACCATGTATGTTATAATTTAGATTAATTATAGTTTATAATTTTAATTAATATATATTAATTAAATTTATTTATAGTGGTATTTATACATTTAATGCTCCAACTGTAGTTTTACCAACATTTGAAGAAGCAGGATGGCAGAATTTAGTTGCACTTGTTATTGCTCAGTGTGGATTAAAAGGATCTATTCCACAAAATTATTTCCAACAAAAAGCATTACTATTATTGTAAGTCTTCTTTAGTTTATAAAATTCTATAGAGATTTGAATATTAACATAGAATATACAATATATAGAAATTTTGGATTTAATTCTCAATTACAAGTACCATTAAATTATTTGGCAACATCTAAATTACAACAATTGTTTATTGCTAATACTGCTACTTCTGGTACTGTCCCTGATGATATGTTGGATGGTGCACTACAGAGATTTGATGCCAGAGGTACTGCATTGAATGGTGTTCTTCCACCTTGTTTTATGTGTCTACCTAATTCAGCTCTAAGTGAGAATCCAGCAGGCTACCAATATCTATTCGACAGTAACAAATTCTCAAATTACCAAGGTGTGAGTTCACCAAGAGTTTGCAATCCAGTGATAACTTCAATTTCACCAACACTTCTGAAAACCACTGATTTTTATTTTGTAATTCAAGGTACAA
This sequence comes from Tieghemostelium lacteum, assembly GCA_001606155.1. Lineage (NCBI taxonomy): Eukaryota > Evosea > Eumycetozoa > Dictyosteliales > Raperosteliaceae > Tieghemostelium > Tieghemostelium lacteum. The sequence continues at coordinate 235,083 of LODT01000035.1, forward strand.
GTTTGGGATCCATTGCAAATTATCTTCAAATTTCAATGACCAATTCCGTAGGTGACACTTTTAATTTGGCCGGATATTGTACTGCAAAGAAGAAGAGTAAGACCATTGAATGCTTGAATCCAAATGTTCAAGGCAGTGGTAATGTAACTCTAATTGTATTTAATGACCAAAATCCTGTACCTATTGTAACTAAAGCTTTTTCATATGTTCCACCAACTGTATCCTTTGTAAGTTCACCTTCTACACTAGGAGGTGCTGTAACTATCTATGGTGACAATCTCATGGGTACCAATTACGGAGCCACTAATATCACAATTGGAAGCAACCTGTGTTCTCCAGTTAACATTATCCTTCCAAATGCTATTGTATCATGTCAATATCCAAGTGGTGTTACATCAGATCTACCAGTTAAAGTTATGGTTAAAAATCAGGTAAACGACTACCAAAATCAAGCTAAATTCTTTTATAAGCCACCATCTATCACTTCATTTATCTATATCAAACCAAACACTGAAGCTCAATTGACTATCCTCGGTGCAGATTTCTGGAATGATTTGTCTTTGGTTAGTGTAAAGATTGAGAGTACCGATTGTACCATGGTTTCAGTGAACAATACCATATTGGTATGTAACTATCCAAAAACTCCTTTTACAGCCGGTGCAAAGAATGTACAAGTTACTGTAAACAACCGTGTATCTTATCCAAATAATCTCTTTGAGTTTATCGATCAAAGCTATTGTCCTTCAAGTTGTTCCAACGGAGGTAACTGTAATAGAGATTTGGGTGTTTGTATTTGTAATGAAGGTTTTGCAGGACCTGCATGTGACCAGGTAACCATGCTAACTGAACAGGATATCGATGATAGTCTTCCTATTCTAACTGCAACTAGAGACGACCCTAGTAACACTCGTTTACAAGTTCAAATTCTCTCTGTATTTGAAGATAACTCAGAAGTTGATTTAACCGATAGCAGCTCCTGGACAATGTCAGAAGGTGACAAAAACGTAAACATCTACCAATATCAAGATTCTAATAGACAACTAATTGTCACCATTACCTCTAATCCAACATTTTCAAGTGCTCAACTAGGTACCAATACCATCACCTATCCCAATGGTTCTTATACCTATTCCATTGAATACAGTTCTTCATCCGTTGTTAATGACCTAAGATTTAAATTCCAAATGGAAATGACACCTGAAGAATGTGAATCACCACCCTATATCTATGCCTATCCAACTGGTGTAAACTATGGTAGTCACTTTATGACCTTACTGAAATACAATTCACAATGGCATGCAAGATTCCCTCAAGTTACCGTACTAAACGGTGGTAAATCTTACTCAACCATTGCAACTGAACCTCAGAATAAGTTTGGAAATTACACACAAGTAATTGCCAAAGTCCAGAGTTCGCAAGTTCAATCTACCTACTTCCAATATGACTTCTCTCTATTGGATACCTATCAAAGTAGAGAACCTATTGTCGAGGGTTGTGGTCTTGAAGAAGTTAAACAAAACAATAGCTGGAAGATTGCAGTTGGTATCGCAGTACCTGTCGGTGTAGCACTTTTAGCTACAGCTGGTTTCTTCATTTTCAAACAACAGAGAAAGATCAATGAAACCAATAAATTACTGAACCAAAAACTCTCTGAACTCAGTAAATTCAGAGACTAATCTTCAAATTGAAGATTATGAATATACCCTACCCTCTAAATAATAAATATTTGGTGATTTTTAAAGGCTCTTTTTATTATTATTATTTTTTGAACATGTTTAAACAAATGAACATAAAGTTGGTTGTTGACCTTTTTTTTTCAAATTGAAATTATTATTATTTTCATCATTTCCATCCCTATTATAGATTGGATTAATATTTTCATAAATTTCACGAAAGAATTTCATATTTTTTTTTATCCATTTCATCAATTCTAATTTTAAAATCTTTAATAATCTGTTCATATTCTTGGTTTTTTATATATGTTTTTTTATATTTAAAATAATAATAACAGTATATAACTAATAGAATAAATAAACATAATAATGATTCGTATTCTATTTTGACTTGTGCTGATAGATACATTCAATTCAAATACTACAATGAAAATTAAAAATTATTTTAAACTGACAACTTGCTCAACTTCCAATTTTAGTATCATATAATTAAATCTATCATTTTGTACATATTTTAACTTTAAGGAATCTATCTACATTTAAAATAAAAAAATCAAAATGAAGGTTTTTCAATTTAGGATAGATTTATGATTTTCTAGAACTAATAAATATGCAATATATTGAAAATTATATATTTGATAACTATTAAAAGAGTTCCATATCACCCACAAAATCCCTGGTAGATACGATTTAGTTTGCTCCTATATTTTAACTCAAATTAACTTTAATAAGAGGGGGTGGAAGGTTGACCTCCAACAAAAAATATCAAGTCTAGAAGGTTTTTAATTCATGATTCCATATTGGTACCAAACCAAGCAGGTACTGAAACATCAGCTCCAAACAAAATATTTGAAAGTTCATACCATACAATTGACCATTTTATTTATTTTTTTCACACTAATATTTATTAGGAGTGCAACTTCAATGAATCACAAGACTAATTTTTTTTTTTTTTATTTTTTTTGAAGTCAATCCTGCAATTTGTTATTCAAAATGAAATCAAATTTCATAATATTAAGTTTATTCATTTTATTTACAATTCAATATGCTCATTCATTTATGTTTGAGGTTAGACCAGGACCAGATGAAAAATGTATAATTGAAGAATTTAGAGCAGACACATTAGTTAACGGAGACTACGAGGTATCTGATAAGATTACTAAAAACTTAGCATATCCATCAGAATTAGTAATGAATAGTATGAGTATGAGATTTTCAGTAGGTATCAGTGTAGAATGGTATATCATAACCCAGTTCATCAATCAAAATATTAATAATCATGATAAATTATTTATAGATTCGTGATCCAAGAACTGGATTACTATTTGATAAAAATGATGCTAAAAAAGGATCATTTTCATTTACAGCTCAAGAAGCAGGTGAATATTTCTTTTGTTTCCAAGACAGTTATATTCCAGGTGCACCAATTATGCCACTTGGTAGAACTGTATCACTAAACATGAAAACTGGTATTGAAGCAAACGATTTCTCTGATGTTGTAACTAAAGGTCAATTACAACCATCTGAGGTTGAATTGAAAAAGATTGAAGAAGTTGTCGATAAAATCAAAGAGGAAATTTTATACATGAGAGGCAGAGAAGAAACAATGAGAAATACAAACGAATCCACCAATGCAAGAGTAGCATGGTTAACTGCCCTTTGTCTTTTTGTTTTAATTGGTACTGCAGGTTTCCAAATTACCTATCTAAAGAGATACTTTAAACAAAGAAAACTCATCTAAATAACCCCCACTTCAAATAAATATATAAAAATAGCAATTTTTAAATTCTAAAACTTAAACCTATTATTTAATTTATTAACCAAAATTCTTTCTAATGTAATTTCTAATTGGTTCATTACCAGATTCATCAATTACTAATATTTTCTTTGAATCATTCGAGTAGATGAAAAGGTTTAGTTCTTTTGCATATTTTACAGTGGCATTGAAGCAGTCTAGTGTTGGGAATGAATTGTAGAGTACAGCTTTAGAATAGTCTACACAATTTCTCTCGGCTTCCCAGAGTTTAACTTGTTCAGCAACAACATCTGGTATAGGTGTTCCTGCCAAAGTTGCATTTGGATGTGCATTATGTCTAATAAAATCTATAATCTGATCAGCAGTAATACCATGAATAAGTGCCATTCTAATAGACTCTCTAGTGACTATACCAACTGCCAAATTAGGTAACCTATACAACATCTTTACAAACAGACTTAAAAGTGATATCTGTAATGACGATGAAGTGTATGCATATAACCTATAATTTGTCTCTAATATAATATAACCTTGTTCCTTTTGAGATAGTGCTTGTTCAGTCTTTATATCTTGCATCAGTGACAATGTCTTTCCAGTTGTCAAACTTATAATCAATCTTGTAGGATAAAAATATGGATTATCATTGGACTTTATATAAATCAAACCAAACTGTTTTAAATCTGTTAACAGTGTCTTTTGTAATTGTGTTAACTCTGATACTAAATAACCTCTTCCCAATTGCAAAAAACTTAATTTAAACAGAAAACATAGTAGCTCTATTCTACTCTTATATTTCTTTTCAATAGTATCCAAATAGACAATTAATAATGTCCATATCTGTGTATATATATCCTTTAATAAAAACTTAAAACCTTCACTTGTAATTGCTAATTGACCATTTCCACTATAGTGTATATTTCTATTAATAAAACAATCCTTGTAAATGAATATAGTTTCATCTATACCTACTCTCTACTTGTTAGATTTGAAGATTGAAGTAATTCCGAAATCAATGGAATAGAATCAGATTTTTCATCTGAAAGTAAATATAGAACCTTCTCCCACTGTGTTTTTGAAAATTGATCTAATTCATCGATTGTAGGTGCTTTAAGTTCTTTAACAGTTGTATCTGATGAAAATACTCTGTGTTCCCTATTGTATATTAAATGTATCAATATATGTAACTAGGTGATAAATGTATATCTTCAACCTTACATATCCATTAATGATTGTTTTATATTATGTTGAAATATAGAATTTAACTGAATACATGTTTTATTCTTTGTCAATAGTTTCAAATCAAATAATTTTTTAAAGGTTTCTCTGTGAACTTGATTTGATATCTCTTGAGTCCAAATCTTTGTTTGCTCAAACTCTATAGAATCAATCATCAATAATTTAAGTATAAATTGTTTTCCTATTGGTGGTAATGACCTCAATATAGCTTGACATGTCCAATTATCTTTATATAATTGATCAAGATCCTCTTGATTCAATGATGATAGATATTGAAAAATCTTCATCTCTTAAACAAGTTATCAAAAAAAAAAAAAAAAACTAAGCCCAATTTAATTAAAAATGTAAAATCTAGGTAATTTATTCGGAATAATTTAAAATAAATTGAAGTATTGAGTTAATTTGTCCTTGAAGTTAAATTAGAATTGATGGCTCTTGAAACAAGAGAATTTGAAGTAAAATTAATTTATCAATTCATTTGGAAGCAGACTTGAAAACTCTTCGGCAGAATTCAACAAGTCTTCAAGATAATCAATATAAGATTTTTCAATCTCACTTTGATCCTCTTCCTCCAAACCAGTATCAATGTCATATTGACCTTCTTCAATATCAATAATGACATTATCAACCAAATCAATAAATTCTTTCATACCATCAAAAATTATATATTCTCTAGTTTCATAGGGATATAATTCTTCAATTCTAGATATGAACCACCAATATTGAACCCTTCTTGAATAAATTTTAGATTCTATTAAATATTCTTCTAGGACAGACAAACCCATTTTCTTTACAATTTTGACCCTCTCAACCAGATCATTTGATTCATTGTAAACCAATGACCATTTCAATGCATTATTAAAAGCATTGGAAATACCAGTTACAATTCTCTTGTGTTCCTTTTCCATTGATTGAGAAGGTTTCTCTTGAAATTTAAAATTATCAATAAAATCTTCACCAATTTCACAAAAATTCATATAAATTTGAACTTCAAAATCAAATTTTTCTAATTTGACTCCATCTTTGAAATGGTGATTATTGAAAGCACTATATAAACTACCATAATAATAACAAGCTGACTGAGTAGCAGTGAACCAGAGATAAGCCAGCAGAACCTCTGATTCAGCCCAAACAGCATAAATAGCACCCAGAGAATTAAGACTTCTTTGAATGTCTTCTAATTTTAATTTATATTTTCTGGAAGCAACATTGCTATCCATGTACATCTGAATATTGTTAACCAAAGTACGTACAGCTAATTGGAACTCATTACCTTTTTCACTACCAAGCAGTACCATCTGATTAACATTAACTTCTTCATTTACCAAAGCTGCAGAAGTTGAAACAGCTTTAACACCAGCACAGAGATATAAATTATTAAGACCATAGAAGATCTTTATTTTATAATTTGTTGGTCTACTACCAACTCTGTAGTGAGCTTTCAGAGCCTCACCATCTTCACCACCATCGCAATTTCTTTTTGCTACCAAGTCCTGTAGCTTTAATGAATCTTCTTTTTTAATTTGATTCAATTGATTTTTATTATTATTATTATTATATTTATAAATTTTAAAAATTTGGTACCCAACCAGAACTGAACAAGAAATTGCTGTGAAGATTTTAAACATTGTATAATATATATCTATCTCTTTAAATTTATATTTAAGGTATGTGTATTGAATTTATATTTAAAAATAATTAATAAAATTACATTTATATTCTTTGAAAAAAACCATCATGGTATATAAAAGTCTATTTTTTTAAAGAAAGAATAAAAAATGAACAAAAAGAGGAGATAAACAAGCATAGGGAAAATTTTGAAAAAAAATTGGGAATATTAAACCCTTTTGATATTAATTTTAATTAAAGAGGAGAGGGAGATGGTTTACATTATTTATAGTATTATTATTTTGAGTTTAATTTAAAATAAAATTAATTTAAACATTGTAAGTAGTTGAATGAGTGTTTCCACCTCTACCAGTCCAATTGGTGTGGAAAGCCTCACCCTTTTTACCATTTAATTTTTCATAGGTATGAGCACCAAAGTAATCTCTTTGAGCTTGTAAGAGATTAGCTGGAAGAGTTGCACAACGATAACCATCATAATAAGAGAGAGCAGATGTGAATGCTGGAGATGGAATACCATAGAGTACAGATGCAGAGGCAACTTGTCTCCAACCGACTTGACATTCAGCTAGTTTACTAGTGAACCAACTGTCTACTAATAAGTTATCGAGATTTGGATCTTTCTCAAAGGCATCTTTGATCTTTGACAAGAAAGTTGAACGAATGATACAACCACCTCTCCACAAGAGAGCAATGGCACCATAATTTAATTTCCAACCATACTCTTTGGCAGCAGCTCTCATCATGGTGAAACCTTGAGCATAAGATACCAATTTGGAAGCAAAAAGACTTTGTCTTACATATTCAATAAACTGTTTCTTGTCTCCAGTGAAATGTGATTTACAGTCTAATGGGTTTGGACCTGGGAGGATCTTTGAGGCTTTAACTCTTTCCTCTTTCAATGAAGATAGACAACGTGCAAATACAGCTTCACCAATTAAAGTTACTGGAACACCCAAATCTAGAGCATTCATAGCAGTCCATTTACCAGTGCCTTTTTGACCTGCAGAATCTAAAATCTCATCCAAAACATAGGTATTTGGGTTCTGGTCGTCTTTCTTTGTAAAAATTTCACTGGTGATTTCAATGAGATAACTGTTAAGTTCACCCTTGTTCCACTCTGCAAAGACTTGGTGGAGTTCTTCATTGGAGAGACTTAAATGATGTTTCAAGATAAAGTAAGCTTCAGAACATAATTGCATATCACCATATTCAATACCGTTGTGGACCATTTTTACATAGTGACCAGCACCACCATCACCAACCCAATCACAACATGGTTGTTGTCCAGGTTCTACTTTAGCAGAGATACCTTGGAAAATGTCTTTTACAAATGGCCATGCTTCTGGGTTACCTCCTGGCATAATAGATGGACCTGTGAGTGCACCTTCTTCACCACCTGAGACACCAGTACCGATAAATCTAATACCTTTAGTGGCTAGATCCTTAGTTCTTCTATCGGAATCAGTGTATAATGAGTTACCACCATCGATAATGATATCACCTTTCTCTAGTAAAGGTACCAATTGATTGATAAAATGATCTACAACCTCACCGGCTTTAACCATCATCATGACTCTTCTTGGTGTCTTTAGTGACTGGACTAATTGTTCCATAGAGTGACATCCAATGAATTTCTTTCCTTTACCTCTTCCATTGACAAAATCATCTACTTTACTGGTGGTTCTGTTGTATACGGCTACTGTAAATCCGTGGTTTTCCATATTTAAAACTAAGTTTTCACCCATGACAGCTAAACCAATTAAACCAATATCACCTTTTGTGGATGCCATTTTTTCTCTATATGACTCTAATGTGTAAATTCAAAAAATTAATTTCAATACTAAAAATTTTTTTTTTTTTTTTAAATTGGGATTTTTTAGTTTTTGTAGATTTGCTTTGGAATTATGAATTTTTTGAATTTTTGAATTCTTCATTCTATTCTGGAGGCATAATTGGATTTTCTTGATTTAAAGATCAAAACTAGAATATTCCCGATAATAAGAACACAATCTACACCAAATTTGCATATTAATTAATATTCTAATATTAATTAAGAGAATCATATGAATTCAACTGACTTTGTGACATTGAATAAATTTGAAATCAATCATTCTATCAAAGGTATCGGAGTTGCATCCAATTCCACTTTGGGGGATACCGGAACTTTAGTTTCAGATAAGAAGATATTCTATATTAAATGCCATTGGCAATCGGGAAACCAATTTACTCTGACAATGACGGATTTCATTGCATCATGGCAGGCAAAAGTAACAACTCAATTCATTGACAAGGTATTGAAACCACAAGCTCTCTCTTTTGAAGAATATTGGAAATTGATAAAAAGTTCTTTATCTTCACAGGATATTACTAGAGAGCAATTTGATTATAAACTTGAACCTTCTAAGAAATCTTTAAATGATATTAATGTAATTAACCCACTCACTTTATTTTTAAAATAGTATGATTGTTATTGTAAAAATAATATTTTCTAATAACTTGTTATTGTTAATTATAGTTAATTGTGTTAATGAAATTATCAAAAGATGATAATATTTCAATGAAATCTGTGATACCTTTAACTAAATTACCAAATTGTCAGAGCACATCAGTAGATTTTTTTGATTATATATTTGATAAACAACAAATACTTCAAGGAAATAACAAGGATTTACAAGAAAGGAATAAACAATTACAAACTGAATTCAATGAATCTCAATCTCAAAATAGATTATTCCTTCTAGATAAAGAAAAAATTGAAAATGATCTGTATAAAAATGTACGTATTTTAAACTAATTATTAATATTTCAAAAATATTTAATAATTCTTTCTAGTTTGTAATTATTTTAAATCAAAAGAAATCTAAAATTAAAGAGTATAAGAGCCAATTGGAAAATAATAATAATAATAATAGTAAAAATGGTTCATGTTCAAATTGTAGGAATAAAAAGATATTATCAATAGATGAAGCTGATGATCATGCAAATGATTCTTTTGACTCACAAGATTCCAAAGTAATAGACGATTTAAAAACAAGTCCAAATCTAAAAAGAAAAACAATGTCTACTACACCTACAAAAAATTTTAATAACTTTAGTAGTAAGAATACTGGTGCAACATTTGGGTTATCATTGGTCATGGAAGATGATTATTCATCTTTTAAAGTTCCAATTACAATTAGAAAGAAACATAAAGCTAATCCAACTACAACTACCACAACTACATCAAGTAATAGTAACAATAATGTCAATAATAATAGTAAAACTATAAATACCAATACAATGAAATCAAATTCATTTACAAAATCACCAATTAAAGCACCTCAACCAATATTTAAAGCACCAAATCTTGTATCAAAAACAACTAGAAGTAATTCTAAATCACCAACATTAAAGAGTCAAGCAATTACACCAATTAAAACTGTAAAAAGATCAATATTTAAAGATGATGATGAGGATATGGATGCTTTTGACCTATTAAAAGATCTCTAGAGTTTGGAGAACTCAATAATAATAAAGGTATTGTTAAAAAAAAAATTAGAATTGGTTTATTTATATAAATAAATAAACCATGATGATATTGTATATAAAAAATGGTTTTCTATTATTATTATTTTTATAGGTTGAAAACTTAAGTACTGTTTTTTAGAGATAGAATGCTTGCTATATTATAAATATATAAAAACTTGAGAATAATTTAAAAGTATATGGATCTTGTTTGAAAAGTTAAAGAGTATCGATATCTGTTTATCATATGAATATAAATATTAATATATATAATAAAAACTATTATTAATAATAGTAAAGTACATACCAATTTCAGCATCAGCAACAAATTCGAATGGAATATCATTATCACCATCTTCAAATGTATCATTTTCATTAATTCTAATGGTATCAGGTAACTCACCATAGTTCTTTAAGTTACGAGCTTCATCAACAGTGTAACGTAAGATAACATCAGCTTTATCCTCTTGATAGTCTCTTAATTGTAATAAAATGATATCACCAGCGTTGATCCACTCCTTCTTTCTTAGACGACCTGAAATATGACAAAGTCTTGATGGTCCATCTAGACACAAGGCTTCCAATCTACCATTACCTAACATTTTGGTAACTTGTGCATATTCTTGACCATCTTCTTTGAACTGAAGTTCTCTCTTTTGTTCATTCTCGTTCTTACCTCTTCTTCTGTTTTTACCTCCCTTTCCCTTATTCTTTGGCATTTTTGTTGTCTAGCTATTTAAATTTAAATGTATAACACCAATATTGATTTTATAAATTATATATATAATTATATTAATATATATCCTGTGTTTTTCTGACTATAATATACAAATTTAAAAATTTGTTTTTATCTGTATAAAATTAAAAAAAAACGAGTATAAAAGTGGTGGTGGTTGAATTTATAAAAATTTTCTATCTATAAATCGAGAATCCCCCATTTTACTTGTTTATTATAATAATATAATTAAAACATGTGATATACACTTACCTAAAAGTCGAAGTACAAAAAAAAAAAAAAAATAAAAAAAATTTGTTTATATTTATATTTTTTCAATTGATAAATAAGTAAGAAAGTTTAAGATCATCAATTTAGGGTTAAAACTGTTTAATTAAAGCTAACTATGGTTTTATTGTAATAATTCATTTGTTAAAAGAATGAAAATATTCATGAATATTTTTAGATTTACAGTGCCTTTTGACCTACTTTAGAATTTATAATTTCGGATTTCATTGGGGCCATCATTTTCACTGGATAAAAGATTTGAGCTGGTAAATTTAACATATAAAGAATTGATTTTTCTGGTTATACCATCAAAAAGGTACATTTTTTTTAATATTGAGGTACAAGTACACATAATATACCAATATTATTCAATGTGTTTACACTTGTTGTAATGAGAAGGGATGGGTTTAGTTGAGTGTCAATGGGTTTGGCAGCTAAGTCTGTAGCTCATTTTAATATTAAAATGAATTAAGGTAAAAAATGTTTATTTCAGAAGGTTTTGGGAATTTGAGAACTAATTTGAAATTAGATAGTGAAAAGTATGTATAGTATTATTTCTCTTCAACTTTGTAAAGGAAATGTAAAAGTGGGTTGGAGTGTATTGATGTAGCTTCAATACTATTAAACCATGGAGCAATATAATACCATCTATTAAAATAACCAATAAAGGCAGGTTTAAATGTATTTTCAGTTTTAAATTTGAGTGTTGACTTTTCAATGTATCCTAATGAGAAAATCCCAAAATACTTATAAGGAAATGGCTCATCTTTAATAATTCTTATACCAGAAAGAATTAAACCCTAGGGTAATATTAAAAAATAAGTTAGTATTCTGTACAGAAGGTCACAACAATAGTCTAGAGTACCAAATTTAACACAAACTTTTACTTTACTTTCTTTTTTAACAAGACTGTGTATATAGTCATTGAAATGTTGCTTAGTTGGATTTGTAAAAATACCTAGAATGGAGGTGGCTACCAGCACTTTTATGAAAAATACAGTTGCACGAATTGAAACTTTAAATAATTCTAAAATTATTGTAAATCCAATTTTAATGGATCCAATAATAACTATGTATACCATATATACTAAACCAGCAGTGATGGTGTATGCAATTTTAAATGATCCCATAATTATTGCATTACCAATATTAAATGAACCAATAGTGACTGAATATGTAATATTAAATAAACTTACAGTTATACCATAAATTAATCCCCAGCAAACATATAAACCTACTATCCACATTAAAACTAAAACTATATTCTTTGATGAAATTGTGATGGTTTGGTTTGGTGGTGGTGGTTGTTGTTGTTGTTGTTGTTGTTGTTGTTGTTGTTGTTGTTGTTGTTGTTGTTGTTGTTGTTGTTGTTGTTGTTGTTGCTGTTGTTGTGGTTGTATACCTAGTTGTAGTTGAATTTGCTGTTGTTGCTGTGGTTGGTGTTGTGGTTGTATACCTAGTTGATCAAAATTTAAATGTGCAGGTCCATCAGAATTATAAATTAATTGTGTGGTAATGGTGATTTTTTTTAAATTATTTTTTGGGGTTTGGTCAATCTTGAAATGTAAATAGTTAGTCGACCACTATTAATGAAATATTGGAAGTATTGAAGTATTTCCTTACCAATTGTCTTAGATTTTGTAATGATTGCTCTTGTGTGATTAATGTACAATGAATTCTAAATTTATCACGAAATTCATTTGATTGTTCAATTTGTAATTTAGGATTGGAACGTACTTTTGTTTTTTAAATGATTTTGTTAGACTTTAATTACAAAGTACTTTATATTATCTATTATTAAACATACTTTCAATTTCTATAGAATGTTGTTCACTGCAAAGTATTCCCACAGGAGACCTAACATTGTATCTATGAGGTTGTGTAGTTAAAAACTTAAATAATATAATCTCATTACTACCAATGACATTATAATTCCTAGATAATGTTACTGTTTGTTTTGAAGCACCATCAAAACTTAAATGTGGTTTATCTACAAGTAAATAGCAGTCCATAAGACTTATTTCTAAAACTAACCTAAAAAAAAATTTACTCAAAAAATTCAAAGTTTCTTTTCAATATGAGTAAACCTGGATTTTTAATTAAAAGCAAAAAAAAAAGATTAAAAATAATGCAACTATAGACAATAAAAAAACTAGTTTTTACTATAGTTTTTGTACAAACAAGAGCCTTAGTAAAATACTAAATAATAAATCATATCAGAGTAGAGGAACACAACAGTACAATAAATAATTAGGATATTTAAATTTAATAAATGATGTACATATGTTACTGTCACAACATATGTTACTATTTTCAATGAAGTAAATCAGACCCCTAAAGACCATCACAAATAAATTAAACGAAAATCAAGAAAAAATCTATTAAATACACTTGTATTTAAAAAAAATTTTTCTGTTGCATTTCATTAATGAATAATAAGAATGAACAATAATTTTTATATTGTTCATTATAACGGTAATTTTGATACAGTAATTGTTGATAATGGAATTGTTACATTTTGACTTCTACGAGCTAGAATTAAACTAAGTAAGGAGCTTGGAATCCCACATCAACATGTTAATTTATATTATACTTTGTTTTACCAAAAACAGCACATTTACTCTTTATTGCTTTTCTTCCATTCTTCAAAACAACTTCTTTTGGATCAATATCCTTTGTTTTCTTTTTACAAACTACACAGTAACTTTCTGACATTCTATAACACTATAATATAATTTATAAAGTTTGAAAGGTAAATGTATGAACACGACTTGTAGTGTTTGACTATTTGTGACAATGCTACCAGCATTGATATTTTGAATAATAAATTATTATGGTGTAACTTACCAAATTTTTATTTAATAAGATGTATTTAATAAAAATTTGGTAAGTTACACCATTATTAAAAACAACAAATCTATCAGGTTGAATTGGATTAGATCCTATTTTATAGGAACCAATCACTTCGGTCATTTAAAAAATTGGAGTATATCTGGTTGGCCAACCACCACTCCAACTTCCAATACATGCAGCTGTGTTGGTTGATGAAGGAGCAGAAAAAGTTGGTAAATAGAGAAAACAAGTTTTACCAATTCTTGACATTTTAACTACTATTGACCCAGTAGTTGTGAGCCAAAATAAAAACCCATAAATCCAGAAAACTATTCATAATAGTTCAGTGATGGAATAGATGTGTTTATAAATTTCAAATCATTTACTATACCTGTAATTGAAGATGTATTATTGATAGTTGTTGCACCACCAATAGTAACTTGACCACTTATTTGGGTTAATGGAGTTGTTATTGTAATATTAGTGCTTGGTGATCTCAATTGAGTAATATTTCCTGTTGATGCATCGGTCAAAGAAATCTTTGTAGTATCGATAATTATACCAGTAGAGTGTACGTATAGAAATTAGGATATTACTTCCATTAGCTGCATCCACAGTAAAAACTTTGAGATGTTATATTAAAACCTGATAATGAATTATAATTGATTGATCCATTTATAGTTGTTGAATTTATTAAATCTGATGAAATAAACCTAGTTATTAATTCTCCATTAGGTTGACCAGTTACTTGATATTTAGTGATATCAATATTTATTCCAATTATATCAACACATGTAAAAACTCCATATACTGTAGTATCAGCATTTGATGTTAAATATTGTGCTATGACAGTGTTAGAATTAATAGTTACCACCTATATTTATTTAAAGAGGTGAAGGAAATGGTGTTAATTTCATCAACATTTAATAAAGGTCCTTTTAGAGCTGTTGTTGTACTTACATTTGGTGCTGATATATTATTGGTAACAATTAATGATGGTGTTGTAAGTGAATTTGAAACATTTAGTATCTCTATCTAATGAATCTATATTTCTAATATGGCTTGTGATTGTTTCAGTTGTTAAAGAATTTATTGTTCCATTATTGGTTATGACATCACCACCATTGGCTCCAACTAATAACTGATTGTCTCCTTTTCTTTTTTTTTTCAATAACCATATTTACCAGCAAAATCAGCAATTGTACCAGCAAGAGGTACTCCAGCTTTGTCTAATGCACCTGTAACTGTAAAATCTTAATATTTTTTTGGATTTAACTTTTTTTTTAACTATAGGAAATCCATACACTGATATATCTGTTACCTCTTCGTTTTCTTTTTATCTTCCATGGCAAGGAAATTCTTTTATTAAATTAGCACCTGATTCTCGGGTATGTTTTATATTTTATTCTTTTATCAATTAAATTATTTAAAATTTCAAAACCCCAGCTTGGATCGTAATAGATTTATCCACAAAATACAATAACAGTAGTATCAGAATTAGCACATTCACTTAATATGGTATTAATAGTACATGTCTTACCTGATTTCTTTGGAGCACATAAAAATTCATTACAATACAGCTGAATTAGATCAGTTCCCATGGTAGCTCTGGAAGTTTAATAGGGTCTACTTTAACAGAATTTATATCCTTAAATGTTATCATATTATTATATTATGATAAGAAAAATTTAATACTTAATGAATTGTCTTTGAAAATTTTAACTATTTAAAATTTAGATAGATATAGAGTAATTGAAGTATTTGCATTCATAAATAAGAATAAATAAAAAAGTGGTGGTAAAATAATAGAAATTTAATATTGTTTGCTATAAATTCTTGAATTTCAAGAGATATTCTATTTTTAACTTCTGAGATAAACATCTAGATTGTAAAGAGAATTAAAAGGGTGTATTGGAGTCTAGACCAAATTATGCAAAGCATTTGATTATTTATTATTTCTAAAAACAAACTAGAAATCAATCAGTTTATTGGCAAGGAATGTCTGTAATACTTTCGGAATCTTATTATTCTTGTAAATTGAAAATCTGATTAAATAAGGATTTAAATCAATAAATTGTATTAATTGGTCTAATTGACTATTTTGTAATTCTGCATCAAAGTATAGACAATCCAATGAAACAAGATTAAGATTATGTTTGATAATTTCAATTACAGTGTCCATTACAATAGTTTGTCTTTCACTAGTTGAATCTTTTTCAAAAGTAAATTCAAGTTTTTCTAAAGTTGTATTGTATTTTAATACCTCTGTAGCTTGAACTAGTGTAGATGATTCAATGTTAGCTTTTAAAGATCTGATGGTTGGATGTTGTGATTTTATAAATGCACATAAAGCATCTGGTGGTAATGTAATGGAAAAATGAAGATATTTTAACTTGTTATTTTGAAGTAAAGCATTAACTAATTCATTATGATTCTTAAAATTGATATTGTCTCCTGTATCAATATGAAATCTTTCAAATGGATTATTGAGCCTTATCAAATCTATTATAACATCTACAGGAGTATCTCCACAGACACTGACCGAATTCAAAGATCTAAAGTTTCTACCAACCAATGCTATATCCTGTTCTTCTAATAAACCAAAATTTATAGATTGCAAAGCAGAAGGACTATCCCACCTTCTAATAAACTGTAGAGATGTTCTATTATCGTAATAGAACTTTTTAATGGTATTATTATTAATCTTTATATTTGGTATATCTCCGTGGAGATTAGTGAGATTCAGTTCAGTCAGAGTTGTATTATTATTGATTAGACTTAAACCCACTCCAAAAGACCCCCTCCAATAAAAGTTATATACTGATAGTGATTCCATTGTCTTATTAGTCTCACAATATTTATAGATATCATCCATTAAATATTGTTTACTATCATCAGTAATAATTGAATAACTAGGTGTTGATCTAAGAACTAAAGATATACATTTAGTTTTCTCTATAATATCATTGACATCCTGTGCTGTTATACAACAATTTGTAAACTCTAATTTTCTGATATCACCAAAGAAATTGGGTGAGAGATTTTGAGTAGTTGAATTGTAGTTTTCTAAATCCAAAACATCAATCTTTTTAAATATATCTAAAATCTCTTTTATAAATATATGAGGAGTTGTGATTGTTGTATCTCCAAAATATGCAATTATATCAACACGAGAGGCATTAAAGTTCTTTGGTAACTTTAAATTTTGAAAATGCTTTAGATGTAGTGGTTCAACTGATTTCATTTCAGCTCTTGGATTAATTCTAATAAAAGCTGACCTAACACCTCTATTAAGAAGTGCTTGAAGTTCTTCTATCCTCTTATTATTTGTTATATAAAAGAATACATGACTGAAATTTATCCTTGGTAATATCTTGAATCTCCATTCTTTAGAAACCAATGATATCTTTTCAATCAACTTATACTGAACCATTCGATTGTTTATCGCTCTAGCTAAATAATTTAAAATCTCTACAAATACATAATTTGGTAATGTTTTATGATTCATTGAAGTTACACTTCAAATTCGAAACAAAAAAATATTTAAGTTAAAAAAAATAAATAAAAAATTCAATTAAATAAATATCTTTTTAGAAATCAATTAATTTATTAGTGAGGAATGTTTGTAAGACTTTTGGAATATTATTATTCTGAAAAATTGAAAATCTTAGAAGATTAGGGTTAAGATTGATTAGATCTATTAATTGTATTATTTGATTTAATTGACTACCTTGTAATTGAGTATCAAAGTATTGACAATCAAATGAAATTAGTTTATGATTATGTTTGATAATTTCAGTTATAGTGTTGATAATTTCAGTAGGTTTAGTGTCTCTAGTAACACTAAATACAAATGCTAGTTTTTCTAGAATTTTATGGTCTAATAATAAGCCTTTTACTTGAATTAATGTTGATGATACTAAAGTAGTTCTTAATGATCTTATAGTTGGATGTTGTGAATTTAGAAATTGACTTAAAGCATCCAATGGCAATATATTAGAGATATAAAGCTCAGTTAAATTGTTATTGAATTGTAGAGCCTTAACTAATTCATTAGCATAGAGTTTGGTACCCACATCGATATGAAATTTTTCAATTGGATTATTGAGTAATATTAGGTCTATTATAAGTTCAATAGAGGTACTTCCACTGATAACCACTGAAGATAGTGATTTAAAGTTATTTCTAATTAATGGAATATCGTCTGGTAAAAGTGTACCAAGACTGGTATATTCTAAAGCTGAAGGGCTATCCCACAGCCTTAAAAAATCTTTAATTCTACTACTTTCATAATAGAACCTTTTTATCATTCTATTGTTAATCTTTACATCCGATGGCATATCTCCACAGAGATTAGTCAGATTAAGTTCAGTCAACGTTGAATTGTTATGAATAAGACTGATAGCAGCACTATTAGAGCCCTTCCAATGAAAGTTATATACAGAAAGTGATTTCAAAGTCTGATTACCTTCACAATATTTATATATACTGTCCATTAAATATTCATTTTTAATACCAATATTATAGGTAGGTGTTGATCTAAGTAGAAGCGATTCACCTTTAGTTCGCTCTACGATATCAACAATAGTCTCTATTAATATATTACAACTTGAAAGCTCTAATTTTCTTATACCATCAAAAAAATTTGGGGTTAAATGGTGAAATGTAGAATTGAAATTTACTATATCCATGGTTGTAATCTTTTTAAATTTACCTAAAATTTCATTATGAACTTGTTGAGAAGTCTTATCAGTCAAGTTTTCAAAAGATATTGTGGCAACAACAGTAGATGCGATAAAGTCATTTGGTAATTGAAGAGTTTTCAATGATAATGACTCTGATGTAATCTCAGCTGATAAACTAATTCTAATTGGTAATATAAATACACCTCTATCTACTAGTGATTGAATTTCTAGTATTTTCATTCCATGTGGTAGATAACATGTTAAATGTGTAAATCTTAACTTTGGTAATATCTTATATCTCCATTCTTTAGAAACCAATGATACCTTTTCAATCAACTTAAAATAAATTTTCCTCTGATTAGCCCTTCTAGCTAAATAATTTAAAATCTTTATAAATACATAATTTGGTAATATTTGACAATTCATTGAATTTACACTTCAAATTTAATAAAAAAAAAAAAATATCTATTATAAAAAAATCAATTTATTAAATTTACAAATATGTATTTTGATTTTAATAAATTATCTATGTCTTGATCCCAGGGTAAAAGTTTCCATTGTATCAGGAATTTAGGTTTCTCGAAATGGAAGAATTTTTTTTTTTTAATGAGTTATATGAAATATTTATTTAATTTTTAATTTTTATTTTTTTTTGGGTTACAATATATTAATTATATATATTTTTAAATGAATAGAAATTAAAATGAAAGATATGATTGAAGAGAATGAATTAAAAATATCATCTTCAGAGACAAGTTTACAGTTACCTGTGAATGGTAATGGTGAGAGTTATAGGACATCTATATTTAATAGTAGCAGTAACAATGTATTTCATGGCAGTGGATCTATATCACCTTCACCATTCAAAGTAGAGGATAAGAAAATGACAACTGAAGATGATATTACTAAATTTATGGGTACTTTTGAAATGATGGAAATTGAAGACCATTCAGATTTACCATCTGACCAGAGAATAAGTCCTATTCCACCACCCCCTACACCAGTAGTTGAAACTGTTACTTCAACTACTTCATCAACTGCCAATAGTTATTTTAAAAATATATTCTCAAAAGACTTATTTAATAATATAAATATATTTGCAAAAGATGATAAAACACATCATATAACAAGTACAACCACAACCACAACTACAACAACAACATCCAAACAAGAACCTGAAGAGACTCAAAAACAGTCTCAACAAAAGAGTAGTAGTACTAGTGCTACAAGCGGTACTAATATCATTAGTAATTTATATTATAAGTTTAAATATTCAATTATATCACCAGAGACTGAAGAGGCATTAAGTAATATAAATGTACTTTTTGATAAGTTATTTGGTGATATTCCATATTCAAAGTTTCAAGTGTTTTTAGGGTTATTGTTGTTGGATAACTATTACAGTAACTCACATTTTAATAGTCAAGCCTATGTAGTAGATAAAGAGTTTATAAAGACAGCTTCATATTATATGAGATTTGCTTCGGCAACCTTTGGATGGAAGTACATTAACGGTTATTTGTACAGTTCATCTGCCAAAGGTCTGTTTAAAGGTGTAACTGGTGGTGACAGTTTAAATAACGATTTAGTTGCAGAGTACACCGGTATAGCTAGGGAAGACATTATACTAGCAAAATGGACAAGTTCCAATTTTGATCCAGGTCATTATATAGCATATGACCACAAGAATAAAGCTATTGTATTGGCAATTAGAGGGACATTTCATGCGAGAGATATCCTTACTGATTTAGTAGCAAAAGAGATAAAGTTCTATGACGGCTATGCACATGCTGGTATTTTAAGATGTGCTGAGAATAAATTTGCAGAATTGGCTCCAGTGCTATTAGAGCACTACAATAGGATGGACAAGGACGGAAAGAACTATGGAATTATTGTGTGTGGTCACAGTTTAGGAGGAGGTGTTGCATCACTTTTTACAATAATGTTTAAAACTAATTATCCAGGAATTCCAATACACTGTTATGCTTATGCTCCACCTAGTATTGGTAGTATGGAGATATCACTGTCGGTAGAGTACAGATCATTAATTGATACTTTTGTTTTTAATGATGATATAGTACCTCGATTGTGTTATGCAAGTTTAGAGCATTTACTTGAACTGGTGTTATGTATACTGAAAAAGAATGATTCCATAACACAATTGGGATTCCAGATTCTAGCTGCTGGAAATACCTTTGGTGACCAAGTAACTGATAGAATTGGTAGTCTACTCAAATTGAAAAAGGATACCATGTTAAAGTACCAAGAACTACATTTGTCTAATAAGACCATGTTACCACCTGGTAGAATGTTTAGAATCTACAAAAACTCACCAAATGAGCCTCACTATGTAATGGAAGAATCCAATCCCTCCTTTTTTAAAGAGATTATAATCTCAAATACACTGTTAACAGATCACATGCCTGATAAATATGAACTTGGTTTTCAGTCTTGTATTGATAACCTTGAATCTGTAATACCAAATTTCTTACAAGATAAAGATAAGCCAGTAGGGGTCGTAGAATCACCAAATACACCCAAACCACCAGTTGAAAAGGTAGAGGTACCAAACTCAAATAGTATGAATGAAAATAATAATCAAGAAGTGGTATTAACTGAAGTTGTACAAACTATAACAAAAAACCCTGATCCTTCAAATTCTGATAAAGTCATTACCACCAATGTTGAAGTGGTCAAAGAGATTGTTTTGACACATGACCACAACGGAAAACAAGAAAAAGAAAATTCAGAAGAACCCACAAAAACCATACAAATCCAAAATAAGGGTGTTTTAGTAAAGAGTCATCTATAATTTCAATTATTATGGTACTTGTGGAAAACTATTTATAATATTTATTATATTTAAATGTATTCCAAAAATAAATTAATCTATTGTATAGTTGTTTATTTTATTTCTATATATTACAAAATGAATAGAGGGGTGAGGTTGGAAGAGGTTTTTCGTTAGTCTTGAATAACTTTCCATATGAAAATTGATTTATCACCTCCACATGAAATTAGATATTTTGAATCTTGACTGAAGGTGCAACTTAGTACATGACTTGCATGGTATCCAGAGTAGACTTTCTTTTGAGAGTGATCATGTGAGGCTGGGAATTTAAAGAGATTTACATTGTTACTGTCATCTCCAGTTGCTAGTAATTGTGGTGTGGTATTGGAGGATCTTGAGAGGCAGTTGATATCTGATCCATCTTGACCTTTAGACCAAATACCTTTTACATAGTACCCTAGTAAACAAGTCCATGTAAACCATACATAGTCTTTAACTTGACTTGCTGATTTAATCTGGTCACCTGACTGAACATCCCAATAGAGAATCTCATAGGCTCCTGAATTGGTTTGTAGAGTTTTTGAATCTGCAGAGTAGTCTAAAAATGCAATATGTGCTGATGAACCTTTACATGTTGACTGTAGTCTAAGACCAATGTTGTTAGGCTCCACTAAGTAATTTTGAATATTTCCATTAGTCAGACATACACTAAGGTACTTGTCGCATGGAGAGAATCTAACAAGACGAAGAGCGACTGTATCTACATTAACTTGTTGGATTTCCTTATTAGTTGTAAGGTCGTAGAATATCAGTGTACCATCTTGTAGTCCAATAGCTAGTAATTGACTAGGTGAACCTTTACTATTACTAGCTGTAACACAAGTTACTGCTGATTTGTATTGGAGTTCCAAAAGTTGTTTCTTTTGTGAAACTGACCAAACTTGAACTGATTTGTCTGTTGATCCAGTAACGAATGTGTTATCAGCAGTACCAAGTGCCCAGCAACTTACTACTTCATCATCATGAGCCCTGGATAGGAATTGTTGTGATTTCTGGTCTTTAAGATCAACCATATAGATATCACTAGAAGTAGTACCTAAAACCAAATTATCACCATTGATATCAAAGCTAATTGGAATTATAGGTGTTGGACTCTCAATCTGATAGATTTCGGTGGCTTTTACATCATCAACAGCTATGTCTTTGCCCAATTGATAGAGTAATACTTTGTTATCAGAAACTACTATAAAAGCACTATCATTTTGGTATTTAACTAGTGCTTTGATTGGAGATGGTTTGGTAGTTGGACTTGGTACATGAAGTTCTTTTACAATGTTAACCCCATTGAATAGAAGTAATCTTCCATCAGCTGTACCAAATACTGTAAAATCTTGATTGATTGACAAGACTGATTGTATTGATGGTTGTTTACTAAGTGATCCCATAAGACCAGTTTTCTTATTAACCTGTGGTAGACTATTAGGATTCTGAGCATCTTTAGAAACATTTAAAAAACTTATATTCTTCTCACCATATATAACCAAATGGTTTTTATCTTGATTGAAATGAACGTGCTCTATTGGAAATGAGAATTGTGAAGTCAAAGGATCTTTACCATCCTTCTTCAAATCCCAAATAAACAAAGTCTTATGAACATCAGTACAAACACCTACCAACTTACTACTATCAGGCGAGAATGAAAGTGATGCAATTCCTTGATATTTTCCAACCTTAATAGTAGTCTTTGCAGTCAGGGTCTTTAAGTCCCATACAATAACCAAAACTTCAGCACCAACTTGACCAGTTGCAGCCAATGTCTTTTCTTTATTCAACGCCAAACTAGTAACATCATTAGTATGTCCTAACAAATACTTTTGTGATCTAGTTTCAATAGATTGTATGACCCCAACTGAACCTGTTGAATAAATTATCTCTTTTTCATTTAAATAATATACCTCTTTTTCATTATATCCAAATCTATCATTTAAATTAGTACTAAATCTATAGATATGATTGATGTATCTACATAGATGGTTCAATAGTTACACATGATCAACTTCTAAATGATAGTTTGGTAATTTACCATCACTTTCAATTGGTTTACTAGGTTCTACTAAAACTCCAATCCAAGAGTGAAAACCTTCTACTGGACTCTTTTTGGCTATAACCATGGTTAATTAATTGAGAGGGTTTAATGTTATTTTTAATTTGTAAAGATGATTTTTAGATATTTTTAAATTTAAAAAAAGTTTTGAAAAAGTAAATATGATTTTTCTATAAATGAATTTCATATAAATTAATTAAACTTTATTTTTCAATGTTTTGAACTATTTTAAGATATTATTACTATTTATAATTAACAAAAATAGTAATAATGAAGATCTTTTTTTTTTTGTTTTTTTTTTATTTTTATAAAATATGAGTTGTAAAGTTTGTCCATATTGCGGAAATGAATTAAATGTAATTATTAAATTAAAATTTAAATTTCAATGAAAGAAAGAATAAAATGATTAATATAAATTAGAAATCAGAACATAATCATATAGAGAATAATAATAATAATAACAATAGTAATAATCAAATAAATAATAGTCAAGGAATTGTTAAATGGAGGAAAATTTTATATGAAAAACAAGCATATTCAGATAATTATACAGATGAAACCTTTTTAGTGGGATTAGTACAGAATGCCAATTTTATAAAATATGATTTTTGGACAGTTGTAATGGACAGTTTTACAGTTAGTCAACAGATTAGTGCTGTCATATTATTTGTAATTTTATTCTTTCATGCACTTCGACAGACATTGACACTACCAGTACTTTTGAGTATGGGTGTTGTACTTTTAGTTGCAGGCTACATTGTAATTAGTTTCATTGACCCAACCTCAAACTTTGAAAGTATAAAAGACAGTATATTACATGTTATTCTACTGTTTGGAACTGTGTATGCATTGTCACCAGTTCTGAGGACATTAACCAACTCATTCTCAGATGACACCATCTGGGCACTTACTTTTATACTGTTGTTGGCGAGTTTGTTCTTTCACGACTACGGTTACACCAATAACGAATCTACAAAATTCTCAGCACCCGTTTCACTAAATGCAGCAATATTCGCATCGGTTCTATTAGGGTCAAGATTGACATCAAATATACATGTATTTGTTCTCATTAGTTATGCTATTGAGATTTTTGCTTTATTTCCTATAGTTAGACATCACCTGAAACGTCATTCACTAGAGATGCATGTAGGTCTGACTATAATACTTTGCACAACTTGTGGAACACTATTAATGGGTTTAAACACTCTATTGGCACTTGTATATATTGGTATCATTAATGTCATAACATTTGTCTGCCCTATATGGTTGATATTCATTCAAAAATACAAAAACGAAATTAACGGGCCTTGGGATGAGGCATCTGTCACCTCACAATCCGCTGCTGAAAATTGGTAGTTCACACACAACAATATCAAAACTCATAATATTTAAATAATTCTTCCCTTTTCTCACTTTAAATAAAATTTTAACACACTCGTGTGGAACGAGGTCCAAACAA
Source organism: Tieghemostelium lacteum (assembly GCA_001606155.1). Taxonomy (NCBI): domain Eukaryota; phylum Evosea; class Eumycetozoa; order Dictyosteliales; family Raperosteliaceae; genus Tieghemostelium; species Tieghemostelium lacteum. The sequence continues at coordinate 259,755 of LODT01000035.1, forward strand.
AAAAAATATCTAATTTTAAGTACTTTTAAGTTTTTTTCTGAAAAATAGGTCTAGATTATTTTACGGCATTTTTTTTTTTATTCGTCAGTAACAATAACCAAACAAAAAAACAATAAGATAGTTTATCTGATTACAGATAAGTTCAATCTACTCTTTTTTTAGAAACCTTTTGGATAAGAGGTGTAGCATCTGCAGATCAAAATTGCCATTCTTTCAATTGCAATTTAAACAAGACAGAGGTAGCAAGTTTGGAAAAACAGAGAAAATCCCTTCAAACATAGAGATATTTTGGATTAGATTTAATTTATCAATTAAATAGTCATCATCTTATTTATATATATTTCTTTTTTTTTTTTTTTAAAACTTTTTCATTGCACACACACGATAACAAATCAAATTTATTTATTTTGATATAGATAGTATTTGTGATAAAACATATCCTTTTTCAATTGTAATATAAAAGTAAGTGTTTTTGATTTATCATAAAAATTTTAAAAAAAACTCTATATAACAGCCACCCCACACTTTTATAAACACACATCTACCCACACAAGTAAATTTTGTGATGGTAATTATTTTAAAAAATCATACTTTATTGTGATCACTATATCGCATCCAAAGATTAAATCATTTAATTTAAAAATTTTCTTTTTTTTTTTTTTTTTTCTCACAATTTCTTTAATTTTTATTATTTCCCTAATTGTGTTTAATTAATCGTAATTGATGTCTAACAGAAATCCTTATTCTCTAGACATTAATATTATCACATATCTTTAGTGATTTATATTATATTAGTTTTTTTTTTATTCTTTTTCCTTTCTATTGTGACGAATTTTACTTGCAAATAGATAAACACCACCATTTGATTTTTAAAATTATTTGATCTATAAAATTTAAAAAAATTTCATTACATACTAAATACTATTATTTTGGATGATTGGTATCATAATTATACATAATTAAAGATTATAATTTATTTAACAAAAAAAAAAACGATAGGTAATAATAAAATATTTAATTTATTATTTTACTTGTAATTACAATAATATTATAATAATTTCAAAATATATATACATCAACCTATATTTTTTTTTTATATAATAATATCTAATATATATAAATATTTTATTGTAAATCATTATTCATTAATCCCCATTGACGACATCATTTCCCCCACTTACACACTATCATCTTATTCACAGAATAGTAACATCAAAAGTAGCAATAATACAATAACAATAGTAACAACATTCCGATTTGGGTTTGAAAATACAAATAATGATCATGAATGATTCAAATAAACAACAGGATGAGGAACTGTCATTTGAAAATTTGACATTTGGTGAACCCAATTCAGGAGAATTTGATAATGGATTCCATCCTAGTCATCACCATCCAAGTTCACTCCCACTACACATTCCACAACCACATCACAGTCATCTTCATCCACATCAACAACTTCACCACCAACATCAACACCCACTACCACCACACATGAACACACATCACCAATACCAACAACACACACACCAACAACAACAACAACAACACCACCACAACACACAACACACACACCACCAACCACCACAACACAACACACCACCAAATGGAAAACCAATTATAAAAACCACTTCACCTAATAGTATTGGAAGTAGTCTATTAAGCGTTGGAATAGGATCCAACCCAAACAGTAATAATAACACACCAACTGGTAAATCAAGTAATCTTGGACAATCAGCATCCGTAGAGAAAAGAAACAAATCTGATAAATCAGATAGACACGCTGTTTTAATAAGTTCAAAAGGCGACAAAATCAATCTAGCTCTTCTACTTAAACAACTTGAAGAATGTGGACCTGTTAGAGCACACCATTTCAGAGAGAGACAAAACTTTGGATTCGTTCAATTCCTCGACACAGAATCTGCTGATAACGCTATAAACAAACTCAACAATCGTGAGATTGACTCACAGATTATAACAGTTGAAAGAATCAAGAGAATCACTCCTGGAAAAGATCCAAGAATCAGTAGTGTTGGCTCACCACAATGTTCATCACTTCCCACAACTTTACCATCAATGATTGAGAACAAACCCGACAGCACACTAGTTCTCAAAAATCTTCCATTTAATCTCAAACAAGTTCAACTTCAGGAGATTCTCGAACATATTAACCCCTCGGCACCACAGTCCGTGAATTTTCATTTTGACAATATTGGTGTTTTTCGTGGTATGGCTTTTGTAAAGTACCGTCTCGTTGAAGATGCCGTTAAGGTTTTTGACGCTTTAAATGGCGCCGATGTGCATGGTAGACGTGTTAGACTTGAGTATAAAAGAAAGGTTTCTAAATCCTCTGAGATTCCACAAGAGGTTCTAGAAGATGAACAACTAGTTAGAGTACTTGAACAACTAAAGGAATTCCGCGACGATCCAACACAAAATGAAGTTACATTCAGTAGTTTTACAGGAGTACAAAGAATGTACATACACAATATGGCTGAGAAATTCAAACTCAATCACACCTCTATCGGAGAGGAACCTAACCGTTCGATTATTGTCACTAAAAAAGACCCAAATATGCCATCAACATCCTCCAATACCGCAACTACAACTACATCCATGAATGGTAGCAATGGAATGAACTCTTCACAAGGTTTTTCAACAACCCCTACATCATCATTCCTCAGTTCAAGTCCACAAATTATTGGAAATCTCTCACAATTACTAAACAGTAGTGGTACAAATTCCAACCCTAACAGTATGCAGAATAGTCTATCTACTACACCAACTGGTGGAATTGGTAATATAATCAGTCCACCATCATCATTACCTAATACCACTACCACCACCACCTCATCAACATCCAATAGCTTCAATAGTACCATTGGTTTTAATATACCAACAATTATCAATACCAATGCCTCTTCAAATACAAATAACAATAACAGTTCTTCAACATCAGGAAACACCTCATCAACAGGTACCAAACCAATTAATTTATTATCGCAATCACCATTATTTTTAAATTATGGACAAACTCAATCACCTTTAAGTAATTCACTAAATATAAGTAATAATAATAATACTTTAAATATTCAAGATTCAAAGATTGGAACATCTTGGGAAAAATCACCTGGTAACTTTTTTACTGGTAGAATTAATAGAGATAGATCATTTTCTGCATCTGCAATTTCAAGTGCAAATGATTTGTCAACTTCACCATCTTGGAGGAAATTCGATAATACAAATATAATTTCAAGTAGTAATAGTCAACAACAACAACAACAAAATAGCAACATTAGTCAACAACAGTCAACATTTAATTTATTAACACCAAATACCAATACACCAAATAATAGTTTTAGTAATAGTTTTAATTTTTCAAATAATTTTAATTTAAATCCACAGAATAGTAATAGTAATACACAACAGAACAACAATAATAATAATAACGCAAATAATAGTATATTTATCCCAACTACACCATTGTCTTCTATAAATAGTAATATTAATAATCTATTAAATAACAATAATCAACAACAACAAATTTTACTTCAACAACAACAACAATTACAATTACAACAGCAACTATTACAACAACAACAATTACAACAACAAAGTTTCAATTTATCATCACCAACCCGTCAACCAAAGGGTCCTGATGGGACAAAAGGTTTTTCAGATGGTTATAAACTTTCAAGAAAGATTGGTCAACAAAGTCCATTACCTTCACCAGCCAATTAAATATCTAAATTAAATCCCAATTTCTCAATAGCTCAAAATAATAATTGAATAATAACAATACCCAAATAACTATAATAAAAGAAAAATTAAAAAAAAAATATCATATGATTATCTATTTATTAGAAAACAATTTTAAGTGAAAACAAAAAAAATATCATACTACTTGTTATACTATTATTATTTAAATAAATAAATGGATTATAAAAAACAATTGAATTTATAATTTTATTATTAAATATTAAATATTAAATATGTTGTGTGTAAATAAATGTTTGGAATATATTTTTTTAATATTTTTTTTTTATACAAAGTTGATGGTGATGATTAATGATAATTATATAATGAATTGCATTGTACTGGTTTGATTAGTTTAGCTAGTTTGAGAATTTAAGTTTGTTTTTTGGTTTGTTGTTGATTGTTTTTGTTTCTTTTAGTTTGCAGCTACAGCCAAAAATAATAAACCAAGTAGAGATTGAATCTCTTCAAGGATTGATTTTGGATTGTAATCAGATTGAGATGATTTGATAACAAATTCATTTACGGCACCAGCTAATTTACCAGCATTTTGAGAGATATCAAATGACATTGGATTTTCTGGATTCAGACTTATACCAAAAGTAGCAGACTCTTTTACTAATTCCATTAGAATACTGATACATCCCTCAAAGTTTGTTGATTTTTTATGGAGGATGAGTTTTACTGATTTGGCAGAGAATACAACTCTGTCTAGGAACTGTTGTACCTGTTGTTGCTGTAAACCACTTTCCTTGTTGGTAGTGGCAACTGATTGGGAGGCACTGGTTGTGAATGGTGATGATGGAATAGATTGTGTTTGTGGTGTTGTACTAGTTTGTGCAGGTGTTGATGATGTTGAACTGGTATTACTACTTCCACTTGAAATGGAATTGGTATTGATTTTCAAACCCCATCTTTCAAGTCTTTTGGCTTCTTGTGACATTTTCTCTTGGGAGGTATGTGAATCTACATTGCTCATAATTGAAGTTGAATCCACTAGATTCTCTTGACTTGTTGAGTTTGTAACCTTTGTTGGTGTATTTGGATACACAATATCACCATTAGCATTAAAAGTAACAGATGGGGATTTATTCAAACCCTGTGAGGAATTAAGTGATTGATAAGTTGGGATATTCTCAGCCTTGCTGTCCTCTTCACTTGACAAACCCCATTTCTTTAATCTTTGTTGTTCCTGTTTGAGTTTCTCATCACTGACACTATTCTGAGGTGTGACTCCAACTACACCAGAGTAAGGTGAAGAGGTATCAACTCCACTGCTAACACCTACACTCAACTTTCCAAAATCAGAATTCAAGTTATTACTGCTAGTGGAGTTAACTGGAATACCTGGAATGGATTTGGTATTTACTGGTTCCCATTTAGATGAAATGGGACGTGTTTTTCCTTGTTGTGAATTTAATTTACCCGATAATGCCTTATTGAGTCTTTGTTCTTCTCTTTGTTCTTCTGGTGTTAATGTAGACATTTTCTAATATAACTATAAAATTTTAAATAAATAAATGTGTTACTATATATTTTAAAATAAATAAATAAAGAAATTTTGATATTTTTTTTTTGGTTTGAATGAATCAATAATTTTCAATGAAAATTTTTTTTTGACCGTTTATTTAATTATTTTAAAAAAATAAAATAAAATAAAATTTGGGTTGATTATACCCATTTAATTATCTAATAATTTTATTTTATTCATTATTTACTTAATGTGGTATATAATCTGATAAACAAATTTTTATTACTTTTTGTATATATATATATACAATCATTTAATTAATATAAATAAATAATCTATAGGGTTAGATCATTACAGTGTTCTACTTCTTTTATTTTTATTTTTATTTTTTTTTTTTCGTAAAAGAACACCCATAAAAAACAAATCTTATGATTCTTGAAGTTTGTTGGAAATTTCAGAATTTCTATGTATAATAATTATTAAGTGATAAATAAAATTAAAAAAAAAATAATAATAATTACCTTCAGGAATAGAAGTTTAAAAACCACCTAATCTCATTGAAAGTTACCGGAATCATGATTTTGTAATTGATTGCCTGTTATTCTTATCATATCATATCATTTTGTGTCTATAAAACTTTACAGCAAATGATGATTTGAAATTTAAAGAAAAAAAAAAAAAATTTTTTTTTTTTAATTTTTTGCAATTCAAGCTTTAGACTAAATAACACCATTTTCTATATTTTTTCTTTATATATAATTTTTTATATATAATTTGTATATAAATTCTATACACCCTATATTGGTGACCCTCTTACCAAATGGGAGACAGCTTTTTTAAATCATTTCTAGGAGGTGGAAGTTGTGGAAACACTAGTGCGGTACCAGAACATCTCAGTATTGCAAACCCACAACCAAATAACTCAAATACAAACAATGGATTTCATTGTTATTTTAGTAAACCACAATCAACTCCGCAATTTCAACAACAAAATACAGTAAACGAACAACAACAACAACAACCACAACAATCTCAACAAAATACCAAAGTTAATATTTCAGTAGGAAATGACAATAAGTCAGTTTCTATACCTAAAAACAGTTCTTATAAAGACCTAACGACTACAATTAAAGATATGTTTGGAATGAATAACAAATCGACATTGTGTATAAAATATGAGAACAAGAATGGTGATATGCTTAGCGTGGCAACTGATTGTCAATTAAAGAAAGCATACAGACAAACACCTTCTGCTGACGGTGGTGATTCTGAATTAAGATTAGTAGTTAAAGGTATGTTACTTTGTTTAACTTTTTTGTATAATAATATACAAAAATATCTAATATTTTATATAAAAACACAGAGGTAAACAAAAAATGTGAATTTAATGGTTCATTATTTTCCTACTTTTTTGGAAAGGATAATAAGACACCAGAAAATGCACTGAATTTCACAGCAAATGCATCAAGTCCAGCAGTTGGACAAGCAGTATCTACACCAGATTTCTTGAAAGCCAAAGATAATGATGTAATGTTGGATGCAAATTTAAATGCTATACCATCAGCTACAGCACATAATAATCACTTTAATAATCACCATAGCCAACATCAGTCTCAATTACATAATAGTGGCAATAACATTTCATTTAGCAATAGTATTAATAATAGTCATATAAACTATTCACCTCTTAGTGGTAGTCTATTTAAACCAATTTCATTTTCACCAGTAATCAATAATAACAAACAAAGTAATATGGGAGTATACAATAGTTATTCTACTTCCACAACATCCAAATCAGCTACTGTCTCTATACCAGTTCTAAATAGTAAGCTATCGAGCTCACCTAAACAAACTCAATTGAAACCCACATGCAGTAGTAGCATTACAACAACAACACCGACAGTTAAACAACAACAATCACCTACCATTCAATCAAAGAAAGAGGAAGAAGACTCAAAATTGAATAGAAACTTTTCTTTTGATTTTAATATGGATCTAATGGATGACGATAGCAGTAGTAGTATAAGTTCGAAATCATCTACACCTGTGAATAATAACCCTATGGATAACCAACAGGTTGTTGAGCCTAAGAGTAGCAACAGTGGTAACATTACACCTCCTATAATGCCACAGGTTTGTTCTAAACAATTTGAACAACAACAGGGACAATGTAAAGAAGTTAGTAGTTTTATGTGTGAGATTACTAAACTGTTTTGTGTGTTGCAGACTACCAACAATCCAGTGGAACAGACTGAAATCAAACAAACTATTTGCGATAAGATTCAAAATACTTTAAAGACTATGCCATGGATTCTAGGTGTCTTTCCACAGTTGACTAGATTTGTAAGTCAAAACTGCCCATTTTCAGTGCCTCCTAATACTCCACCACCTTCACCATCTCAAGTCTCACCATTGCTAGATATGACAACTAAAGGTAACAATTATGCAACTGTTCATGAAATTAATAAGAATTCCTCTGTGCAAACTGTACAATCTCAAATTACACTTCAAAATTCAATAGATTCAAATTCTGAACAACCACAACAATCACCATCTAAATCCATGTATAGAGAACAAGGTCCAATTGTAAACAAAGGTACCAGATGTTCAATATGTTTACATTCACCAATTATAGGACCACTCTACAAATGTGTCAATTGTGAAAAATTCATGTTTTGTGATTTTTGTAAATTTGAAAAATCATCCATCCAATGTACACCCCCAAATAGCACTCACCAAATCATATTAATTTCATCAAGATTGAATCAAACTAATCAATCAACTCCAATTTCTACATCGCCATCCAATAATAATATAAATAATAATAGTTTACACAATAGCACAAATAGCTGCAATAATAATTTAATTAATAATAATAATAGCAATAATAATAATAATAATAATAGTAATTGTATTCCTGTACAGGCACCAATTAGAGGTTGTCCATACCAGAGAAAACAATTTAAATGTACATATAATGTAAAGTTTTTATCGGATATTACTTTACCACTAGGTTCTTATTCTACTCCTGGTCAAAATTTGGTAAAGACTTGGAAAGTAATGAATATGGGTCCAAGTCTACCTTCTGATTGTCTGTTGGTACGTGTTTGTGGTAATACTAGACTATCAAAACCACCCAGTATCAATGTATCATCTTTTGTGCCAACTGGTGAACAGTTCATGATTTCTATTCCATTCACTGTTCCTCATATTCCTCCTCAATGTAGTGAATATCTAGTTGGTGAATACTGGAGATTCTGTACTGCTGATGGTGTCTATTTTGGTGATAAGCTTTGGTTAAGTTTAATTATTAAAAATGATCAACAACAACAACAACCATCAACTACCACACCCACTGAATCAAATACCAAATCATTATCAGTAAGTCTTGATAGCAGTGCAAATCAAATTCCAACAGTTTCATTTTCCAATTTATCTCTATCCTCTCGATCAAACCCCTCGTGTCATTGTGGTGCTGAAAACTGTAATTGCTAGGAACCTCGAACATATCATTCTTTTTTAATAAAAAAGGTTTTATAATGTCAACCTCTAACAGGGTACATTTATATATAATTAAAATCCACTTTCTTTTTTATTTGTACATATTTTGGTGACACAATTGCACAGGGCAGATGTCAAATTATTTTTAAGTTACAATAAATCAATCTAGTGGATTGATTTGTTCGATTTTAAAAAAGAATTTGAATATATATATATATATATATATTTGAATATATTTCAAGAAAATATATATATATATATTAGGTGTTAAAAATTATTTTTTATCAATTAATAACATACCTGTCCCTACTTTTTCATATGCACACTTTAAAGATGTTAACATATTAGGAAGTACTAACCTAAATATTTTTCAATATCTCAAGATTATTGATACTGTAAATAAACTCATGTTAATATTTTCATTTTTTCCATTTTATCAATAATCTATTAAATCCATCCTATATCCTTCAAACTTCGACTTTATCATAACCGCCTATAACTTCTATTTATCTGTTTAAACAATCAATTTATTCTTTGATCTATTATCCTGATTGAGAGTCTAAATCTGGTTCTAGTTTAGGGATGTGTCATTAATACTGTTTCTCCTTTCTTGCTCATTATACATCATTTTTTATGTTCTACAATTAATCAAAGAATTATTGTAGTTATAATGTGAACCTCACTTATATAATTAAAATCCGCTTAGTTTTTTATTTGTGCAGATATTTTGGTGAACACAAAATAAACCAAAAAAGAAGATATTTGTGTTGTGGAATTTAAAAAAAAAATAATTTTGGGTAATTTCTTCAAAATTTTATTATTTATCTGAAGGTAAAATCATTATTGATTGTAGCAAATTATATGAATTTTATAATTAATTAATTATCACTTCACAAAATTATGAAATTATTAATTCTTAAAAATATTTTTATAAGATTGATGAAAAATTTGAAAATGATAGGAAGAGATTGAAAATGATTGGTTTAGGCCCTAATTTGAGATATATTTTTAAGGCCCATTGTAAATTACTTTTTTTTTTTATTTTTTTTAAATTCTTGCTCAGGAGCACTGATTGTTTAAATAAACAACAACACATCTGTTTATTTATATCTTTATATATTCCACTTCATTAATTTTTATTTTTATTTTTTGATTTTTATAAAAAATTTAAACTTTTATATTTAATTACAACCTACCCCTCCTTCTATATTTCCCTCAAATAGTGGTATGTGTGATTATATTAAAATTTTTTTTTTCTCTTTAGATAAAACATTTAAACAATTAAACAGAGTTCATATTAACAATCAAGTTAAAAAAAAAAAAATTTAAAATTTAGATTTCTTTTTAAAAAGGATAAAATTAGAAAAAACAAAAATATACACACAACAATTGTATCACAAATTTAGATAAAAAAAGAAAGACAAGTTAAAAATTTTTTTCCTAAATAGAATAAAATGGAAGTTTTAAGTTCGCCAACTTCCACAACACCCAATAGCAGCAGTGCAAATTTATCAACTACTGATGCTAATAATAATAATAGTAATGGTAAACTTGATGAATTAAAGAAAATCAATTTATCAAAACAAAAGATATACCAGATTAATAGCTATATAACAGAGTATGCTAATCAGTATAAACTGATTAGAGAGTTGAATTTAGATAATAATCTGTTAGGTGAGATACCTAGTATACTGAGGGAACTCAAACAGTTAGATGTACTATCAATGCAGAGTAATTATATAATGGAGATTCCAAAGTGGGTTTCAACAGAGTACCAGGTATTACGTAGACTCAATCTCAGTAAGAACAGTATACAAAGACTTCCAGATAACTTCAACCAAATGAATCTTTTAGAGGATTTGGATCTAAGTTTTAATATCATTGGCTATATACCTCCATCACATTTCCCACATAATCTAGTTACATTAAATCTCAGTAATAATCAACTACAGGAGATTGAGTTGCCTCCGTGGCATGAGAATCTTATTGAATTGGATTTGTCAAGTAATAAACTAAAGTATCTAGGTCAGATTCCTTATCATCTGACTCGTGTGCATTTGGATGATAATAGATTACTTCAAATTGATCATAAGGTGATACAGAGATACAGAGACTTGCGTTTAAAGTTCAATCAGTCTTTTAGTGATGTGGTATTGGAGAGAATCTATCAGTGTTGGTATAATGCTGACCCTTTCTTGGACCTTTCTGGTATTGGTTTAAGTAGTCTGCCCTCTGTGATTAGGTTACTTTCACATCTTACAAGCTTAGATCTATCTGGAAACTGTCTATCTGTCCTGCCACCAGAGTTAGAAAGTCTAACTAATCTCACTAGACTTGACCTCTCATATAACATTATAAGCACTCTACCATTGTATTTACTAAACTTTAAAAATCTTCAGTTTCTTGGTTTGACTGGCACATTAGACCATTTAGTATCTCCACCTAGAAAGATTGCAGAAGGTGGTATTCAAGAGATTGTCAGATATTTCCAGGATTTGTTTGTAGGTGATCCAAGTTTTCGTGTAAAACTAATGATTGTAGGGCAAGAAAATGTCGGAAAAACCTCTTTGGTAAAATGTCTAAAAATGAAAAAAAAATTCAATAGGGGTTTTGATCATCTAGGTAGCAATGTCTCTACTGATGGTATTGATATAGATGAGATTAAATTCTCATTATCAGTTGACAGTGTTAATATGAATAGTCACAATAGCAACTATTTAAATAGTTTAGTAATCAATTCAGGTAGTGCTGGTAGTGCAATTCATCAACAATCTCTATTAAACCAATTGAATCCACATAGTAACAATAGTAACAGTCTATCAACTACCAATACTACAAATAACACAAATTCAACAGGAACCAATTCAGGAAGTAACTCAGCAAATAATAGTAACCAAATTGCTGTAAATGGAAATAGTTCAGCTTCTGGAGGTGGTGAAGTAAATTCATCTGGATCTACTCCAACTTCATCTGCAAGTTCCAGAGATAATGCATTATCACAACCTCCACCACCACCAATACCTAATCAACCATCATTAGCCACCATGACAAGTCAACTAGCTCAGAATTCATCTTCACAGACTACAAGTACCGGTCAAACCATCCAAAAGATTACCATGTCCATTTGGGATTGTGCAGGTCAAGAACTATATTACACAAGCCACCAAATGTTTCTAACAGATTCTGCATTCTATTGTGTTGTATGGGACCTTTGTAAACCAGAAGTCAACAGTAGAGTTGAGTTTTGGTTACATTCTGTTCGTTCTAAAGCTGAGAATGCACCCATCATCCTCATTGGTACTCATTTGGATAGTTTCCTAGAATCTCATTCTGAACAGGAACTTGATGACATCTTAGCAACTGTCTATACCAAATACTTTAGAAAATTCCGTCTTAAAGGTATTTGTGTAGTATCCTGTGCAACTGGTGCTGGCTTTGATAATTTCCAAGACCTTCTCAAAAAGGTAGTCTCTGAATTACCATCCATTAAACAACCACTTCCAGAACTCTATACAAAATTAGAAAAATTAATTGTAAAGAAAAGAACAACTCTAACACCACCCATTTTATCGTGGCCAAGGTATTGTATATCATCTAATTCTAATGCTATAATATACTGATACTAACTTGAATTATTTAAATTTAAATAGTTATTCTCAAATGGTATTGGGTAGTTTAGATTTTCATGATGATGTTCATGTTAAAGTTGCAACTAAATCTTTAGTGAATTTAGGTATTTTATCGTATTTTGATGAACCTGTATTAGAAAATTATGTATTTTTAGATCCACAATGGTTGACTAGTGTATTTGCATCCATTATTACAACTAAACATAAATTTATAAAAGATGGTATTTTGAAGAGATCAGATTTATATCAGATTTGGAAACCACCCAATTATTTGGATGATGAAGTTCTTCATGGACTTTTAATTAGTCTGTTGGAGAGATTTGAGTTAATGTTCCCTCTAGATAACATTCAACACAGTCACTATTCAACAAGTCAGATATCGTCAATGAATCTAAAGGCCTCTAATAACACTGGTGCCAATCAAGGTACTTCAAGTGGTGATTCTCTAAATAGTAGTATAACAAGTTCATTTTCATCCATGACATCAACTAGTGGAAATTCATTGACTATAAGTCACAGATCCAAAAGTCCACAGATTTCCAATCGTTCTATCAATGGTAAAAACTCAATATTTGGTACAACTAAAAAGAAACATAGTAGTGGTGTATCTACATTGTCAATATTGGCAAGTTCAAATATCAATAATGGTCTTAACCAAAGTGGTGTGAATTCTACTCGTATGAGATCAAATTCAGATGGGGGTGAAAATGGTGTTTTGGCAATGGGTTTAATGTCACCCACCATGACAAGTAGTCCTAATGGTGCTAATCATAGTTCATCTGGTAGTGGATCTATTGAAACTATCCCAGAACAAGGTGCACTCAATAGTAGTTCTATGATTGATTTTAATCAAAAGTTTATGATTCCTACACAGTTACCTGAAAAACGTCCAAGTTTTGATCTATTATGGCCTCTTAATGATCAGTCTAGAATTGAATATAATCGTTGGTTCCAATTGACTTTTGTTCCATCTGGTTTGTTTAGTAGGCTGTTGATTAGGTTTATGACATCAAAGGAATTTGATATCAAACCTATACTCTATTGGAGAAATGGTGTTATAGTTGAGAGTTCTTCAGGTAGAGGTTATCTGTCAACTTCTATGGCTCTTATTGAAATGGTGCCTTCTATATCCACTGGTATTACAACTCTTATGATTTCAGTTAGAGGTAATCGTCGTACTGGTAAAGCAATTACAGCTAAACTTCTCCGTCTCATTGTTGAAATTACTGAATCTCTATGTCAGAGTTGGTATCATTTGGAACTCACACAAGTCATTCCATGTCCACACTGTGTTTTGAAATCTTCTAAATTACCATCTCAAAATGGTCGTCCTAACCCTAGTGCCTATACACTATTCACATTGGAGAAATGTGAAATGGCAGCTTCTAATGGTGAATGGTTCCTTCAATGTGGAAATAGAAAGATTAATCTAGAGTCTTTTGTACCTGATGTTGCAATGAGTGATTTCTGGGGTACAGGATCAAAGAAATTCAATTATGATCAAATTCAATTACACAAGGAAAAGAGAATATTTATCATTCGTCCTAGTGAACAGGTTAATGGATTCACAGAAGTTCGTGTAATTAACCCTATGATATCACCAGTTCTAAGTGCTTCCAATTCATCTACTCCATTGAGTGGGTCCATTGAAAAATCACCAACTAATGATATACCAGTGGTATGTCATGTTAGAACAATTCCTAAAGATTCACCAGTGGAAGATGATATACCTGTGATGGTGTTTATCGATCAGAAGACACAAACTATTCAGATTACAGGAACTGTAAGACAAGGTTGCAAGGAATTGGAGGTGGAATTCCAACTTCCAAAACTTATTGGTCGTGGTGCATCAGGTAAGATCTACCGTGCTGAACTCAATGGTACAATGGTTGCAGTCAAGCAATTGGAAGTTCAAGGAGATGATGCCCCTAGAATATTCTCTGAATTCCGTAAGGAAATTCATGTAATGTCAGATCTCAAACATAACAATGTTGTCAATTTAATTGGGTTTACATTGAATCCATTTACAATGATTATGGAATATATTGATTGTGGTGATCTTCACAAATTCCTTCATAGTCCAGTTGGAGAGGTTATCAATGGTAATTGGGCTTTGGTTTTGAAATTGGCATTGGATATTGCTAAAGGTATGGAATTCCTTCACAGTGTCACACCACCTCTACTACACAGAGATCTAAAGTCTCCAAATATCCTATTGGCAATGAAAAATGGCCATTATCAAGCAAAAGTTGGTGACTTTGGTTTGTCTTCTAGAATGTTTATTCAATCTCTAAAACACAAGCTACGTAACTTCCCAGTTGGTAATATTACTTGGGTTGCTCCTGAGATTCTCAGAGAGGAAGAGTATACTGTAAAATCAGATGTCTATGCATTTGGTTTGATTCTGCATGAACTATTGACTCGTAAACATCCATATAAGGAATTCAACTATCAAATGGTAAGTCTACTCGAAGAGGCAATCAAGAGTGGTCTACGTCCAACAATTCCATTGAATTGTGTACAATCTGAAATGGGACATGAATACTGTGCACTCATTAGAGATTGTTGGGATAATGATGTTGAAAGACGTCCAACTTTTACAAAAATTGTAAAACGTCTAAAACAAATTATTGCACGTGATACCAATAATGAATTACAGTCTCCTGGATCACCATTATCCATGTTGGCACTTTCTGGTACTGGAAATTCATTTGATAGAGCTAGATTGGTTGATACTGGCCTTTCAGGATCTATGTCACCTGTTAAGGGTAATAACCTTCCAGATGGTTCCAGTGGTAACCTAGCAAATATGATGCACAATCAAGACGAAATTGCACTTGGTGGTCAACTTCAAATGAATATCCGTGCCCCTATGGAATGTAATATTCAATGTCTGGTATGGGAAAATAGAAGAGTATGGGGTGGTTGTGATAATGGTTCTTTTATCATTTGGAATGCAGAGAATGGTAACAAAATCATGCAAGAATATCAAATTCATCCAGGTCCAATTCATAACCTCCTCTTGGTAGATGATGAAAATGTATGGTCTAGTGGAGGTGTTGGATCTAAACTCTCTTCTATAAGAGTCTGGAATTCATGGAGACTTAATATGGACGATCAACCACGTTTCAAAACTGATTATATTAAAAAGAAAGGTAGAGGTACTTCAACATTCTCAAGAAAATGGTCTGAACGTTGGTTTGTATTAGACAAAAAAACCAAAACACTCAATTACTATCATAAACCAACTGACAAAGCACCATCTGCCACTTTTTCAATGGAAGGTGCCTCCATCGAAAATGTTCCATCTTCACCACTCAGAGCTCTTGTAACTATTTTGTCCCCTGAAAAGAGAGTTTTGGAATTGGAATTCAAAACTGAACAAGAAAAAAATCAATGGGCTCAAGCCATCAACAGATCAATCAACCAAAATATTCCAATTCATGAGATTAGAATGCAATCTTATATTCCATCAGCTTTGACAGAGACTGATTATATTTCTCAAATGCTAGTAGTTCAACCTGACCAGGTTTGGGTATCATTCAAACAGAATCCAATTATTCTAGTTTTCTCATTAAAAACTAGAGAGCTGGTAGAGAAAATTGATCTTACTGAGTTTGATAGCACTTGTGATAGCAAATGGAAGGGAACTGATAAAATGATTTTGCATCAAGGATTTGTATGGTTGTCTGGTGATACCTTAATTGCTCAAATTGATCGTAAGTCCTATCAGGTTGCAAATATTCAATCTCAACACCAACAAGCAATTCTTAGTATTGCTAGTATTGATTCTTCAGTTTGGGTATCTTGCCAAGACTCCTCCATATCCATTTGGGATGGTTCTACAGGTACAGTTTGTAAACGTATAGAAACCAAATTACCAGTAACTAAATTACTTCAATTTTCTGGGTATGTTTGGGCAACATCTTTCTCCAATATCTTGATTTATGATCCTCAACATCATACCCTAAAGAAACAAATTGATTGTAAACAACACACCAACAGTATTAAAGATCTCATTAGAGTATTCCATCAAACTGTTTGGTCTTGTTGTGGCAGTAATAATGTTTGTATTTGGTCTTAAAGTATCAATATCTAAAACCTATGTAATAAAATTACAAATTTGTATCATATTTAAACACTCTAATCTATTCAAAAGTATAGACATATATTTACATTAAGAGTACTTTTTTTTGATTTTTCTTTTATTTATAAAGTTATTACAATGATTGAAATATTATCTTTTGATTTAATTGAATTGAGTGCACATTGAAGTAAATTATTGGCCATTTTCTCTTCATTTTGTTCGTGTTTAATCATTTCCATTGCTCTATGACCAGAAATTACATCCCAGAGACCATCAGAAGCCACAATTAAATGAGTATGGAATGGAGTCAAATTAATAGGAGGGCTGATATATGGTTCCGATGTCAAACCACAATTATTATGTTTTATAAAGTGGTCACCAAGAGCTCTACTAACCATTAAACCATTGATTCTAGTTTGTCCTTTAGCCATTTCTACACCTTCACTCTTTATTCTGGCAATCTCCTCAGGATCAGTTACTCTGTGATCCTTTGTTAACAATAAAGTCTCACCAGCATAGCTGAGGAAAGCAGTACTATCACCAACATTTGCAGCTTGCATAAATCTCTGTTCACCAGCTCTCCAAATGAGCACAACAGTCGCGGTTGAACCCTCGTATTCAAATTTAGATAACTTGGCATCAATCTCTTTAAATGTTCCTAAAAATACACCTCTCATATCAGTGAGACTTCTTCCTCCATTTTCTTTCTGAGCTGCTTGTATATACTTTAACAAAACCTCTCCTAGAATCTCTTTAGCAGCAACAGCTGCATTCTTTCCAGAGTGACCATCAAAAATTGCAAATAAAGCCATCTGTGAATCTGCACCTCCAAATGGATATTCATGATGATAGATATCCTCCATATCAATTACTTTTTTAGCTCTGAGCAAACCTTTTTTGTTTATATCAGCTTTGGCACTGAATCCCCTAATCAGAGAGGTTGAGCTCTGTGGTTGTAATAGTGGATAATAGAATTTAGATGGTGATAATGTTGGTGATTTGTCATTAAAAGACAATTTTGGAAATAGTTGACTAAGACTAACTTTACTATTTGATGATTTTGGTGAAAGTGGTTGACTTATATTATTGTTATTGTTGTTTGGATCATTGTTAGTTGGTTGTTGTTGAGTTTGTGGATTTGGTAGAGGTTCACAAACACTTCCATCATTGCCACCAAAGAAATTTAAAATTGATGATGGATCTGAAAATGTAATTGTACGTGAAAGTAATTTCTTTTTCTGTCCAGTTGCGTCTATATCTTTAACTCTCTGGTTGGCACTTAGTACTGGTGATTCTAAAGATGATGGAGAAAGACCATGAATAGATGATGGTAGACTTGGAGATGATGGTACTGAACTAGATGAAGTTGGAGTTGTAATTTGGGTTGGTAGTAGATCTTGAAGATCGTGTATATCACTCTGAGTGTTAGCATTTAGATCTTCATTAAGTTGATCATAGGAAATACCTTCAACTACCAAATCTGATAGATTAGCATTCAGATTACAAAGATCATCCAAAGAGGTATTAAAAAGTTTTTGTTCCTCTAATTGAGATCCACTAGTAGCATCCAAGCTTTGCATTAACTCTGTTACATTGATATTTGATATTCCTAAACTCTCTTCATTAGTTGTTGCATTGTTGTTACTAGTTACTGGGGGTTCAAAGAATGAGGAATCAAGTGTAGGATTTTCATTTTTGGATTGAGAAATGTCTTTGTTGGGTAGAATGAGATTTTCCATTTTCTCATTTTCAAATAGCAAACTTAATCCTTTATATTGTCTACTATGTCTGATACCATTAGTTGAACATGGCTTTGGTTTTTGTTGTTCTGAGATATTAGATGATAGTGATTCATCTGGTTGTGAATTGTGTTGCTGTTGTTGAAGTAGTGGAATATCACTAGTTGATATCTCAAGAGAATTTAAAATCTCAAAGATAGGTGCTGGGAGTGATCCTCTATAGGGGAATGTTCTATAGATTCTCATGGATCTAACTTTTGGAGATGATCCACTTCCTTTGAGTGGATTATTTTTATTCTTTCCACTCTTTACACTACTATTCCTACTAGTACTTTTACTAGTTGCTTTACTTCCACTACTAGTTTTAATATTAGCATGTTGATCCAATTCTGCCAACAATCCATTTACATTCGAATTATTTAATAGATTTAATAAATTTTCTTTATCTGTTTGATCAACACCATCATCTGGATTCTCAGAGGAAAATTGGTTTAAAGATGTCAACAAACTATTGGTGTCATAGTTCAATCCATCCAAACCTTCAAGATTAAATGTATTCTGTTGTTCATTTTGTACATCTGTTGGTTGTTGTTGTTCATTTGTATTTTGTAATTCTTCTTCTTCCTCCTCCTCTTCCCCTTGATCCTGGTCATCCTCACTTTCATCCCTATCCTAAATTATTATTTTCGTTCCAAAAAGTTAGAAACTACACCATTATCGACTTAATGAGTAAATGACATACCTTAAAGAAAGATGGTGAAGATATAGATGTTGATAGAGAAGGTACCATCATTTTTTTGTTTTTAATAATACAATTTGATAATAATCTATCCTGAAATTAATAAATAGGAATATAATACAATAAAAATAGATAGACAGAGATTGTAAATTTTTAAGAAAAAAAAAAAAAAAAAAAAAAGTTTTTTTTATTTGAATGAGGAATCTTTCAGTTTACTTTAATTAAAAGAAATCAGCCAATGGGACCCCTACCTTTAAAATAACTTTGCAAAGACTTAAAAATCAATGAACTAATATTTATTAAAACATTATTAGAAAAAATCAATAATGTTTTTTTTTTTGAACTTAATTTTCATAATATTACATTCCACACATGCATTTATTAAATTACCAAAATTAGGAATTTGAATGAGGAATAAACGTGGGAATATTGAAAATTTCCACAACTGATATAATAATTTAGAACTGCATTAATTTTATCAATATACAGTTATATTTGAATAGATACATACTTTAATTGATATGTTTATATTATAAGATTTGAAATAATAGATTATATTATGTATTGAAAGTGAAAGAAACCAGAAGATCATATTATAAGGAGAAGAGGCATAGGAGGATACCAATCTATAAACAAAAACTTGGTATATGATTAATCCCTTTTGCGTAGTGGTTATCCCCTCCCCTCATTGCAGATTATTTCAAATCTTATTTAACTATCAGACATTTTTAGTTTTTTCATAGTTAAACTTAGTATGCTTTTTTTTTAAAAACTTTAATTAATACGGAGCAGAGTTGGTATTTAGTCAGGTATTTAATTTAAATCTGCCTCTGAGATCTTCACTGAACTTTTGATACATTTTTTTCCCTTATTTTCCATTTCTGCTATTTAAACAACAATCACTAATCAATCCAAAAAAAGGATGTCAAAAGTGGCACGCTTTTATAACTTATGCTTCTTTTTAAATAAATGCAAAGACTGCAAAAAAGCTGTTTACCACTCGTTTAATGTTAAGTACTTTTCTTGGAATTTTGGTGTTCTATAAACAAGGTGCAATTCAAAGATCAGGAGTACTTGTTGATTTTTTTTTTTTATTGTAAACAAATGAATATAGATAATAATAATACACAACCAACAAGTTTTAACGAGATTGACTTACCAAAGAAACATTGGGGCAATGATTCAATTAAAAGATGGTGTAAAGTCATTGGAGTAAAAGAAAATGATATAAAAATAATAGAAGAGATGGATTTAGATGGATATTGGTTTATCTATAAACAAAGCAATTTAGAAGCTTTATTACGTGGATTTGGTGTATCCATTCCTTCTTCAGTCAGAATTCATTCTAAATTCAATCCTAAATCAACTACAACCACAACCACAAATACTGGTATGTAAACGAATTAGAACACTTTTTGTTCATTTATACTAAAATATTTTGTAACATAAACCTCAATACAATTCAAACACCTACTGTTGCATTCAACTACACAGTAGGCATACAGGAAGAACAGGATGAGAAAGGTATGTAGATTATTGGGATTCTGTTTAGTTATGTTATTGACCAGTATTAATTCTTATATAATCTAACATAATAGAAACCAAAGATCACTGGCTTTTTCAGCACAATAAAAAACAAAAATCAATTCCAATTTCAGATTTAAATACAAGTCACATAGAAAGTTTAAAAGACACATTTGGAGTTCATTTTAAATCATTTCATGAACTTGGTTATACTGGTAAATTGAAAAAAAACAAAACTCATAAATGGATAAATCCAAAAAAAGAGAAAATTGCAAAGAAGAAAGCAGAGGAAAATGAGATAATATATGATGAAGAGAGCAATATGGAAAGTATTTTTTCATTTTTAAAAACCAATTATAAATTACCAATAGCATATGAATTCAGAGATTGCCACAAAAAACAATATTTGTTAACATTCTCATTTACTCATAAAGAAGAGGACTATCAAGTTAATGGCAGCGGAGATTTTGTTGTCGTACCGAAAAGCGCAGGCGATGCCAATGCATTAATTAATTCCGAAATAATTATGATCATAGAGATCAAATCACCAGGGATTAAAATAGATGATAATGTATCTCAAATTATTTTTGAAACTTTATCATCAAAAGCCTCTTCACGATTCCCCATACTTGGAGTGTTAACTAATCTTGTAAATTGCTGGTGTTTATATTGGGTTAATCAGCCACCCTACGGAATTGGGTATTGCAAATTACTTGATGAAAGGAATTTTTCAAAAGCCGTTAGCTGTTTGTTTGAGAAATTTTCAGATACACTTAACATTTCTCAAGTATTGATATTGAATAAAATCATAGCTCCAAATGTAAAGGATGATTTAAACCAATATAATTCTGACACAAATATTTTGGAACAACCACCTCAAAAAAAATTAAAAAGCACAAATCCAAGCACTACAACTACAACTACAAAACAACATCTCAAATCAAATATAGGATTCTGTAACGATATCGCTAACCTTGATGATATTACATATGATGATGATAATGAAAAAATGATGGTAGAGTCTTATAAAACAAAATTTGTAATTGATAACATTATTAAACCAATGTTTAAAAATAACGATTGATTATGACAACAGGACATTAATAAATTTTACCTTCACTTCTATTCTTTATATTAAATTATTCTTTGAACAGTTATCCAGTGCATCATTACAAACAAATATCAAAGAATAAATGAATATCAATGATTAATAAATAAATATAATTAATATGAAAAAATATTTAATTCTCATCCTTTCCTAGAGTAGAGGAAAAAAAATATTTTAAAATAATGTGTGATACTATTAAAGCACAAGATTATGGAGCGATCTTAATCCAAATTAAATGGATGTGACATTATAATATTTTTTAATATTAGAATTGAAATTTATGGTACTGTTCGAAGTTGTAAGAAAAAATACAATAGCACCATTTGCAAAGGGTGTTTATTATAATATCAAAACACAATGAAAACAATTTTTTTTTGAATTTCAAAGTGGTAATTGCGCTAAAATTTAAATTTACAAAACAGTTAAAAAAATCAATTAAAAAAAAATTTTTTGATTTGAAGTTATTAAATTAAATATGAGCAAAGTTTCAAGAAACTTAAAAGATATAAATGATAGTCTGACTAAAGATGATTTAAATTCTTTTACAGTGAGTACTTTGAAACAATATTGTAAAATTAACGAAATTCAGTTGAGCGGTACAGTGAAAGCAGCTATTATAAATGACATTATTTCCAATTTTCAACATTTAGAAAAAGAAAGATTAGAAAATGAAGAAAATATATTAAAGCTAAATTTAAATAAAGAGAATTTAAATGGTGAGTAATCTTATGAAAAGTATTTCCAAAATTGGTAATATTAATCAAATAATATTTATTTAATTATTTGAATAGAATTAATTGATAAAGTTGGAACACTTTCAATTAAAGATGTATATTCACCTTCAAAAGCACCTAAAAAATCAATTTTGACGGTTTCAAATAATATTAATAATTCAAATATTCCAAGTTCAACAGCAACAACAAAGACAACTATTGAACAAAGTAAACCTATAGTTGTTTTAGAAAATAGTGATAGTAATAGTAGTAGTAACATTAAAAAAAAAGGAGTTACATTTAGTAACAAAGAACCTGAAATTGGAATTGTAGAGAGAAAACCCAAACCAGGTTCATACGAAGATTTAAAGTTGAGAGAAGAACAAAATCTACAGACATTACATAGAAAGAATAGTACACCTGACCATGTCATTGCCAAACTATTAGCTGAAAGAAAAGAAAGAATGGAAGAAAACAATGAAGTAATACCACCAAAAGATCAATATTTTAATTACTATGATTTCATTGCTAATGATCTTGAAGAAGAGGAAGAACATGTTGAATTTGATACTGAAACTATGAATAAAGATGAACTTAAAGAATCACTTTTATCATTTGGTCTCAGTGGAGATGGCACTAAATCACAACTTAAAAAGAGATTAGAAGACTATTTAGTCAAGCAAGAAGATAAAAAGAACAAAAAAGCAATGAAAAAAGAATTGAAACAACAAGAGCAATTGGAGAAAGAACAAGAAGAGTATTTAGATAATTGGTCAAATAGACATTCACAACAAAAATCTAAACCTAAAAAGAGCACATCTAACAAATCAGAATCTAAAACAACCAAAAGTGATGATATTTTTGATGCATTTATGACTGTTTCAACTGTAAACAATAAAAAAAGAAGATAACATGGTTAAAAGGATGTTATCTCTCTACTTTTCTATTTCATAGAAATATTTAATATTTTATTAATATTTTAGTTGAGAGTTGGTTTGATTTAGAATATTGGTATTGATTTTTACTTATTATATAAATGGATATCAACTTAAAATAAAAAAAGAACATAAATAAATAGATGTAAACTACTTCTTAGATAGTGTTGTTTGTTGTGTGTTTGGGTAGATTTTGATTTATGTTATTTTTTTTTGTTTTTACATATTTTTGAATTATAATTATAAAAGTTCTATGTTATTTTCTATTATTATTATTATTATTACTTGATTTTGGGATACTAGACATTGAACTTATAGAAGAAGATCCCATAGATGAAGAAGTAATAGAAGGACTAGAAGAAAGATTTGAAAGATTACCAGTACTAGTGTTACTAGTTGTGGTTGTAGGATTTGAAGATGAAGGTGGTTTAACAATTAGACTATCCCATTTCTCTTTGTTTTGTAGATATTCCTGTCGGAGTTGATTCAAAGAGACGATAATCTCCTCACAAGATGGTCTCTTATCCGAGAACTGGTGTACACATTGCTTGAAAAGATTAACAAGACCTACAGGTGTATCGAGTGGAAGTGTAGGTCTCAGACCTTCTTTAGAATTCAACATTATCTGGAAATCCATTTTAATGTGAGGATACTCAGAATAAGGTCTAGAGTACTCTCCAGTCATCACACGAACAATCAACTCCCAAAATACAATACCAATCGAATAGACATCCGATTTAGTAGTGTAGAGTGAACCACTGCCATTTGCAACCTCTGGTGAACAATAGGCAAAAGTACCTCTAATTTTACCTAGGGTCTCGAGATTATCAGCAGTGTTAAAACGACTGAGACCAAAATCGGAGACTTTACATTCCCAGTCTTCATTAACCAAGAGATTCAGAGATTTAAAGTCTCTATGTACAATCTGTGGTGACCAATTATGTAGACACTGAATACCCAGGGTCATTTGCATGGTAAATTGGAAGAAACGGTCCCATCCAATATCATACTTTTTGGTGTTCATTACGTGGTAGAGTGAATCACGACTACAGTATTCCATAACCATACAGAGTTTAGGTTCTATACAGGCTCCATAAAAGGTAACCATAAACTGAGATCTAATAGATCCCATGATTTGGAACTCTTTTTTAAACTCTTCTAATTGAGATTGGGTAGTGATGGATTTGAGAACTTTGACTGCTACTTCCTTGCCTTTATATATACCCTTATAAACCTTTCCAGAGGAACCTGATCCCAATTTGAGAGTGTACTCAAGATCAGAGTGATCAATTACCCAATGTTCAAGGTTTCCAATAGATTCTTTAAGATCGTCACTGGAGATCGAACCAGTACTGTCTACACTGTTATTGGATTTCAGTGATTCCATAGTTGTAAGTTTTCTATTTTGTTCTATATTATTCATACCACTTTGAGGCTGATGCTGATTCTGTTGCAACAGACTCTGATAGTAACTTGGATTCTCTTTTAATATTCTACAATTTTTAATAATCTTTAATCTGTGACCACTGGATTTAATGTCCAATGAATCTAGTGTTTTCTCATCTATATCTGGTAACAAGTCCATAAATATCTCTTCCTTTACAAAATTTAGCCAATATTTCTCTAATTCGATAGATTTTAACCAATCATATACATCCTGAACATTCTTTAAAAAATTGGTCACTTTTATATTGTGACCTTGCAGTGCTAATTCATAACAAGTCTTTCTCTCATTACCTCTAATTGTTATATCTGCACCTGCCTTTACAAGTACTGTAACTAAATCTTCTCTACCAAGTCTAACTGCAAAATGCAATGGACTTTCTCCTCTTGAATTTATAACATTAACTTCTGCACCTGCCTGCAATCCAATTTTTTAAAAAAAAAAAAGTTTTTTACAATAATGGATTAGATTGATGATCTTTCAATTTGAGATATTCCCTAGAGAAATGGATATCATGATAAACTGAATACATACCTTTAATAACATATCTACCATTAAAAGACGAACTATATTATTTATAGTGGCTTTGTGTAATACAGATTCACCATTTCTATTTTTTGAATTTACATTTACACCCTTTTTAAGGAATAATTGAAATGGTTCTTGACAATTTGGTGATTTAAAACATTGGCAAAAATAATGTAATGGAGAATTTTGATCATCATTTAATAAATTAACATTTATACCTTCATAATTCAAAAGTAACATTAAAACCTGATCGTCACTACATGACATTGCTGCAACATGTAATGCTGAATATCCATTCTTATATTGTTGGTTTATATCAATTCTTTGAAAGAAATAAAAAAAAAAAAAGAAAATTTTGGTTAATTATCTGTTTTCTTCTTAATCGTGCAATTTCAACGATGGGTGTTCTCTGAAATCCTAAAATATCTTGATAAATAAATTTCTAAAAAATTTACAACAACAGGAAGAAGTAAAGACATAAAAAGACACACTTATAAAAATAAAAAAAAAAGTGGGTCTTGTGTGGGTGGTGTGTTTGGGTACATACTTGTTATCGGTATAGAACTTTAAAATTTCTTTAACTATATCATAGGAGCCATTTCTGAGTGCTGCACATAGAGGTGTGTGATCCATGTGATCAAATTCTAAAAGTTCAATTTTTGCTTTACGGTTGTGTGATAGTCTCTTTTTGACCTCTGCAAGGTCTTTTGCTGCTACTGCTTGATGTAATTTATTTAACATTCTTGTCATTGGGTTGGTTGGTAGTGATGTTGAGGATCTTCTTGACATAAAATCCAGTGTCCAGGATTTCTTTTCTACAGATGTTGCTATATTACTGCTACTTGTGTTATTTCCTGATCCAGAGCTATGTAAAGGTGTTGGTGCACTGTTAGTGGTAGTACTATTATTACTATTACTACTATTTAATGGTGTACTATTATTACTATTACTTGAATTTAAATTAGTTGTTGATGTGTTGTTGTTACTATTATTACAATGGTTATTACCGCTACTGCTATTACTTCCTGTACTACTGCTATTATTAGTATTTAAACTACTTGGTGGTGATGGATTGGTTGATGTTGATGGGGAGGATGAAGTGGATAACTGATGCTGTGAGCTGGAATTACTAGATGAAATTGGGTTGGATTTAGATGGCACTAAAAGTGGTGGTGGAGGTATTGGTGATGTGCTAGTCTTTCCGTTCATCATCTAAGTATTGTGCTGTACTGTTTTTTATATATTTGATAGTTAGCTTCTCTAACTATCCTTTTCTAACTTTTGTACTTTGAGTTGTAATACACAAAATCCTTTGTATGATAAAAATGAAAAAAAAAAAAAAAAAATTTTAAAAAAAAAAAAAAAAAATCTTTTCAAAAATTTTGCAAATAGCTATTTATATGACTTTAACTTTTAAATTGAAAACACTATTGATATCTTATTAAACTTGAATAATTACTCAACATAAAACCAGGGTGAAGTATGGTCTTTTTTATTTAATCGCTCATTCGATCAGGAAATCTTTAATATTATTGGTTAAAAAATCACTTCTTATATTTTTACTGTATATTTGAAATTCATTTTATCTTCAATTTATTATTTGTACATCATAAGGTTTGTTTCTGTTATCTAATCTTCCTCAAGAATGCATCAACCAATAACTGCTAGAAATGCTTGCTGATTGATAATTTGATTTACAATGTTCTGCTGGTTGAGTATATTGGTTCTACAGTAGAGGTATACATTTCCACCTCCGCCATCATACAGGATCCCAGATTCCACACCTGCTGTAATCCAGTCTACCATCTTGGCTTGCTGTACATCCAATCGGTTATTTTGAGATTGGGGATTGTATGAACGGATTTCAACAACAAATTGTGGAGGGTGTGCACTAATATGGTTGTATTGGATATTTGGTGTATCTAAATTCCGAATAGCATGAGTTTTGAAAGCAGTATCAGGACGACTTCATATATTGTATTATAGTTCGTTAGTATTAGAATTAACATTAAAAAATGAATTAAAACATAATATTGAGCACCAATTTGCAATAGTCTAAATTCAGCCTTTACGCTACAAAATACACCAAGGTTGTTCTGAAGATTCCAATTTTGTAGTTGTCCAATAAACTCAGAGTTTTGAATTGAAGGAATAAGAGCCATATCTCGAACCCATGTGACTTTATATTCAATAAGATGAGTTTCTCTGTTGAGTTTCTCAATTTGGTGAAGTGGATCGAAATGAATAATATGAATTGGGTTTAATTATAAAAAGGAAATTCGGAGTTTCAATAAATATATATATATATTATTTAATCAGTTTTATTGTTATTACTAATTATATTACTAATTCAGTATTCTTTTTTCATTTTTATTTTATTTTAAAATTATAATATTTGAGTTGAGGATTTTATGATACATGTACAAACAAAAATAGTAGTTAAATAAGAATTAATTAAATAAATTTGTTTTTAAATCATTAAATTCGTATTTATAATTATTACTATAACTTATTTAAGTATTTGCATCTATTTTTAAACACTTTATCAATGAGATTTTAAAAAAATTAGTTCAAAGAATCAAAGTTACCATATTAAAAACAAGCC
Organism: Tieghemostelium lacteum; assembly: GCA_001606155.1. NCBI lineage: Eukaryota > Evosea > Eumycetozoa > Dictyosteliales > Raperosteliaceae > Tieghemostelium > Tieghemostelium lacteum. Next base: position 287,534 of record LODT01000035.1, read on the forward strand.
ATTACGCAAAAGGGATTAATCGGATACTAGGTATCATCCTCTTATGCCTCTTTTCCATATCATAAGACCTTCTGGTTTCTTTCACTTTCATTACACTACCACATCAAAATAATCGCATACACCATCATAATAATAACAAACATGGACCAATCACTAAATACAAAAATGACCTCAAACCAACAGTTACCCAAGGAAGGAGAATTTATTCCTCTTCCTCAAATAGACAAAATCAAACCCCCTCCATCTATAATTAAAAATGGAGAAAAAACACCATTTCAATTGTTCCAAATTATTCTTAACAATATGAAAAGTAAAAGACCCAAACTACCACAATATAATATTCCGCTTCATCCCCAAATCACTTCCATTAGAATATTCAAATAAAAATTGCTCTATCTGCAACACAATCTGAATCTAACTCCACCCATATCTTCTTTGAGTGTAAAACAACCACAAATGAATACACTCACCAATTCAAAAGAACAGTCAAACATCTCCAATTCAAAGATTTTGACTTGAATCTTTCTTCAGTACTGAAAATCACTTCCATTAGACTACTCAAATAAAGTGTGAACTATATGCACCCGTATCTTATGAGAGTGTCAAAATGACTGGAATTCTTCTTTAATACTCAAAGTCTACAACAGTAAATATAACATCATCCTTATCAACATAATCGCAATTACCTTCAAATCGATATGGAATAAATGGACATCCATATCAAACATGGACACTTCCAAAATAATCAAAATTCCAACTATTAACCAAATTCTAAGAATAATACAACTAGAAAAGGAGCTACTTAAAGACCAAATACTCCAACTGCAAATCAATAATGAACAAGACAAAATCAATCCTCTAATCTACAAATTCAACAAAACATACACACAAAATTTTATTTTTTAAATAAACACCAATGATGTCTTGGTGAGCCTTCTCAGTATAATTAAAGTTTGTAAAAAAATAATCAAATTTCCAACTTTTAACTAATCCTTAGAAAAAGGGCTAATAATAGACAAAATTCTCCAACTCCATTTGCTGGTGTGGTGTTGAGTATTGAGGAAGCATTCCAATCATTGTCTTTGAGTTAAAATGTTCCAAATAATAATAAAAACTTATAATTTTCAGAAATCAAAAAGATCTTGTACATTAAATTGTTAAATAAGTAATATCGAGTAAAAATAACAATAATAATCAACTCTAAATGATTATTAAAATATCAAGTAATCAACCAAACCTTAAATATATTAAACCTTCAACCATTAAATACCTAAAAAAAAAAACCTCCAACAAAATAATACAACTTTCATTGCCAAAGAAGAACCTGTATCTCAACTCATTGATGTTGAAGAAATCATCTATAAAAAATAAGATTAATGGAAAAGCAATTGTTAAATTAATTGACAAAGGTTAAGACTATACCTATGGTAATTACAATCTCACCATTAAGTTATTTTTTTTTTAAAGTTTTAATTATACTGAGGGGGCTCACAAAGCCGACATCAGTTGCTTTTTTTATTTATATTTTGTAGTTTTGTTTATAAGTATTGTTGAATTTGAGTATGGAGAAATTGATTTTGTCTAGATCTCTATTTATTTGGAGTTGCAGGATTTTATCTTTAAGGAGTTCTTTTTCTAGGTGGATTATATTTAGGATTTGGTTAAGGGTAGGTATTTTGATTAAATTGGATGTGTCCGTGTATAAGAATGATGTCCATTTGTTCCAGATTGATTTGAAGGTGATGGCGATTATGTTGATTAGAATTATGTGATATTTGCTATTGTAGATGTTGAGAATTGAAGAAGGAGTCCATTCAATATCTTTGAGTTGGAAGTATTTGATTGTGTTTTTGAATTGATGAGTGTATTCAGTGGTGGTTGTTAGGCATTCAAAAAAGATGTGGGTGGAAATAGATTCAGAGACTGTGTTGCACAAGGTGCACTTTTTGTTGGAGTAGTCTAATGGAAGAGATTTGGTAATGTAGCGGAATATAATGTAGTGGTGGTTTGGATCTTTAACTTTGTTGATTGTTAGGAGTAGTTTGGAACAGTTGATATGGTATTTTTTTTCCATTTTTAGTTGGGAAGGAGTGAGGGGTAGGATTATAGATGGAGGAGGTTTGGTTGTATCTATTTGTAGAAGAGGAATAAATTCACCTTCCTTGGGTTGGTAATTATTGGTTTGAGGTTGTATGGATAGGTCTTTTTTGTATTTGATGTATAGGTACAGGTGGTAGTAGTGTTGTGTGGTAAATTTTTTGTAGTTGATTTGGAAAATAGGATTGTCATTAATTGAAAAGAAGTTTTTGTAGGGGAGTTGGTGACTAATCTCTTTTGAGTGGTTGAAGATAGGATTGGGGTATTGATTTAATTTGTAGTTTGGATTTAATTTCATCCAGGCTAGGAGGCAGTCTTTTTGGATGTTGGATAGAGCACAAGTAAGTGTTGAGATTGGTTGGTTTTGATAGTTGATACCTTGATTATATTCTATTTGGTATTGGAGGTTGACTCTCCAATTGGGCGTGTGATTTGAGTCGGATAGGTCATTGAGGAATTTGTCGAAGATTAGAGCTCTTTGTGCTACTGATCTTCCTTTAAGGTCCCAGAGACCTAATCCACCATATTTGAGTGGAATTATTGATCTGGTTTGGTTGAATTTTGGGGTATAACGTTGGTTACTGTTGAAATCCTTGTTGTAAAATAAGAACCAGTTGATGCAGTTGTTGATTTTTAGTATATCTCTTTTTTGTAGTGGGTTGAGAAAGAGGTGATACGTGAGTTTAGATAGGATGTATGTTTTGATTATTGTTATTTTCTCTTTAATGTTCCATGATTTGCTTTTGTATGCTATTAGGAGGGAAATGATTCTGTTTGTGAGTGTTGGGGTGTAGTTGATGATGCCTCGTATGTCAAAATAGTATCCAAGGTATCTTTCATGGTCGCTGATTAGATTGTAGGACCATTAAGTTATTTAGATAAATTACTAAATCAATTCCTCAAGATTACTCAAATACATGTTGCATATGGTACCATATAGTCTGAACACATATCTTCTTCGAATGTCAAACTTCCAGAATTGAGAAGACACCTTGTAATGAGAATGCAGAAGGTCTTATTATAAGAAGTAAAGGCATAAGAGGATGATACCAAATATCCCATTAATCCCTTTTTTCGTAGTGAATTTACCCCTACCTTCATTGTACACCTATTCAAAAACACAGTTTTTTTTAGTATTTTTATCTTTTATTATAAAAAACAGATGCAAATGCTTAAAAGAAGTCAATATCCAAAAAGGAATTTTACTAGTACCATTTATTTTGGAGGTATAATTTTCATGAAGATTGATAACAAATATTTTATATGTTATCTATATTTGGTTTTGTTTCTGATAAATAAATAATCCATAATGGGTATTTGGTAACAATCTTTTCATCAAGACATGATAAATAGATACTATCCAATTTAGGTTTTCGGTAGATCTTTTTATTTTCAATGTTATACCAATCTATTAAAGGTAATATGGTTGATGTATTTTCTTTTGATATTAATCGAGTTTTGAAATTGCATCCATAGTATTTAAACTTTTGAGAGATTTTTTTCCATGGAAACTAACCCTTAACTTGATTATATAATAAATAATTTATGATCTAGTCAAAATGATTTATCTCTTTGAACAAATATTAAAAAAAAGGTAAATTCAAATCATACCTTAAAATATAAATCTTGGAAAGTAAAAATTACTCAGTAAATTCAAGATATTGAATGGAAATAATTAAATTATTGAAAAAAAATTGAATTAATGGGCCTTTTTTAGAATTTGGTGAAATTACAACTGTATATTTTAAAGATCTTCTCTCTATTTTTATTGCTATCCTGTTAGATATCTATTATGATCATACATAAAATATATTTTTAAATGAAAATATCAATTTTAGAAATAAACAAAAAGGCAGTTTTTTTTATTATCACAAAAAAGTTTTTTTTTTTTATTTTTTTTAAGTATTCATGATCGACATAAAATCGAAAGTGACCCCGTACCTAGATATTAAATGAGTAGAGTCATTGGATATATAGATACTGATATAGATAATAATAACAATAATATTAATAGCTACGAGGAAAATAGTAATAATAATAATAACAATAACAATAATAATAGTGTAGATGCATCTAGAAATTATAATGATCAAAATGTTAACAATAATATAGTTTATAACCAACAACAGAATGGTAATATTCATATTGAGCAATATTACTATAGAAATGGTGGAGGTGGGAGTATAAATCAGTCAATGGACTATGAGGATGAAACTCCAAATAATAGTTTTACATTTGAATATCATGATTACTATGAAGTAGATGATGATGGTCTAAATGATCAAGATTTAGAGAATATTGATAAATATCTATCTAGTATGGAGATATCACACCAGTTAAATCAACAATTAGAAAAACAACAACATAACTCAAGTCAAGTTGACATTGAAATTCAAGATGAAGGAGAAGAACCACAACTACATCTAAGACCTATGAGTATAACTGAAATTTCACCAATTAAAATTAACATTACAATTGAAGATGGTGTTATAACATCAAATTCAATTACCAGTAACACTATCAATGAAAATAATAACAATAATAATAATAATAGTAATAATAATAATAATGAGGAAGAGTCTGTAAATGACCAATACGAAATTAATTCAAAACAAATTCAAATTTTTTCAAATTATCAGAATGGGGTGGTTGATAATGGGTTGAATAAATCGGTAGCTTTGTTGTCTTTTCAACATCAACAGCAACAGATTTTGTTGACGCAATCACAACAACAAAGAAGAGAATATAATATAAATAATAATGAATTGGATTTAAATGACCAGAATCTAAGCGAATTTCCAGAGTTTCAAGAAGAATCTGTAAATGTAAAGATACTGGATTTGTCATTTAACAATATAAAATCTATACCTATGCAAGTGATACCTCAGATACCTTATCTACAACAACTGATAATGTTTCAGAATCATGTTGCTCAATTACCTGTTGAAATTGACCAATGGAGACACTTGACAATTCTTGATCTCTCTCATAACAATCTAGATGATATTTGTAACCAAATTGGAAATCTACCAACTTTGAGAGAACTTTATCTGTCTAGTAACTGTATAAGTAGATTTCCGTCCACTAGTAATCTGAATAATCTCAGAAAGCTAATGTTGGATAACAACCGTATCAAGAGTATACCAGATGAGTGTCTAGAATCACTGGGTCAGTTACAGACACTAGACTTGTCATTTAATCAATTACAATCTCTACCTTCACAATCTTTACCAAAACTAAAGAATCTCAAACAGTTAAATCTACAACACAACGAACTTACTGAATTGACAGGAACTCTAAAAGCACTGACTAAACTGCACAGTCTCTCATTAGACTATAATCAGATTTCAGTTATACCCGAGAAGGTTATAGCTAATCTACAACGTCTGGCTAAACTCACACTATCAAACAATAGAATTAAATCATTACCCTATTCTATAAACTCACTATCACTACTAATTGAACTGAATTGCTCACACAACCAAATCGAATCACCACTTCCCGAATCAATATGTTTTTTGAAAAATTTAAAAAAACTAAACCTCAACAACAACAATTTAAATGCTTTACCAAAGAACATTGGATTTCTTACTAAATTACAAGATTTACAGATATTCAATAACCAAATTTCATCATTTCCCATCAGTTTTCTAAAGTGTAGAAATATCAGAGAAATTGGTATAGATGGTAATCCTCTACCTTCTTATTACCATCTAGGTGTCAAAGCCATTAGATATCATCTCAAAAACCCTGATTGTGATTATCTCTATGACGAAGAACAACAAAGACATCTAATTGAAACCAGTGGAGAATATACAATAGATGGTGACAATGAACTAACCTCACCAAGTTTAGAAAGCTCAACTAGTTCACCCTCTATATCCTCTACCACATCCTCCCCACCAATCCTCTCTCAACCACCTTCCTTCTCCATGTTAGTTCTACAAAAACAAGACAGTTTCAACATGAAATTCACCTCAAATCCCAGAGCTTTTGCAGAAACTGATCTACAAAAACGTCAACAACAAAGAGAACAACAGCAACAACAGCAACAACAGCAACAGCAACAACAAGATAGTAGTAATAATAATAATCATAATAATAATAATCATAATCAGGCATTACATAACAGTGGTAGTGGTGATAGTGTACCTTTACAATCACCACCTAGGATAAAGTATAAATGGGAGATTGATTATGATGAATTAGAAATTGGTGATTTAATAGGTCAAGGTGGGTTTAGTAAGGTATATCATGGGTATTGGAAAGGTAAAGAAGTTGCAATTAAACAACTGGAGTTACAATCTAATAAGACTCTAGATGATTTTCGTAGAGAAGTTGGAATCTTATCAAAACTTAAACCCAATGAGAATTTATTGTATTACTATGGTGCATGTAAACAACAAAACTATTGTTATATAGTTACTGAGTATCTTCCAAGAGGATCACTATATGATCTCATTCATGGAGAAGGTATGCAAGGTCTACTTAAACTAGATCTCAAGACCATCTTGGGATTTGCAATCAATGTTGCATTGGGATGCTACCATCTCTCAACTTATGAACCACCAATATTTCACACTGATCTCAAATCTAAAAATCTACTAGTTACCAATAATCTCAAGATTAAAATTGCTGATTTTGGGTTGGCTTCATTTGCCAAACGTAAAGATGCTCACGACCCAGATGCCAAAAGACTTGCATATGCTTTCTATGCTGCTCCTGAAATTCTCAATTCCAAAGCATTTTCTGAGAAATCTGATGTGTAAGTAATATAACCACCTCATTCAACTCATTAGTTTAAAATATCTAACTAACATTGTATATCATCTTTTAGATTCTCATTTGGTACTATTTTGTGGGAATTGATTACTAAAAAAATACCATTTAATGGAATGGATCCTTATGAAGTTAAGGATCTACTAAAATCAGGTCGTCGTTTAGAGATACCATCTGATTGTCATGAAGTTTTTAAAAATACTATTAACGATTGTTGGAATCAGGTACCAGAAGAAAGACCAACATTTTTGAATATCTATCATCGCCTTGAGAATCTAATGAACTCACTTTGTAAAAAGAAACAGTTGTAATAAATAATAATAATGAAAATTATATAATATAATCAAAAAAGATGTATCAACTACAAAAACCTCTAAACTCTGTTTTGTTAATTCATTATCCAGTTTTTTGATTTTTTTTCTCAGCCCAGGATTCGTTAGAAATAAAAAAATAAGATTTTTTTCTTTAACTATTTTTTTTTTTTTTTCATATTCTATTTTTCATTTAGACCTTTTTTCAAAAGCTTTATTGTTATTAATAGTTTAGAAAATGTCAGAATCCAAAATGTTTTGGCTTATCAGTGCCCCTAACCGTGAAGGTCAGGACATTTTTGAACAAGTAAATCAAAAAACAGCCAAAGAAAGCAATTGTTCTGAAAACAAAAAATTTGCAGTATGTTATAGTGATTGTGAGACATTGACATTTATTTCAATGTTATTCCATAATCTCCAATGGAGTTTAATGGAATAGTGTTTGAAATCTATTAGAAAAAACCATGAATATTTCAAATATTGACATATTTTTACCACAATGTCATAATATCAAACAATATATTTAGACCCCATCATTAAGAGTTGGAACTTTAAATTCATTGATTGCATTGAATGATGATTTACATAGATTAGATACCTTTATGGAAAATACAGCAAAGAAATTAGCTAAACAATTAGGAGATCTTGCAGGTACTAAACCAAAAGACAAGAGTCTTTCAATTGATGGTTCACCAATTCAAAACTACCTCTCCTCATTTAAATGGGATGATGGAAAGTACAGTTTAAAACTAACTTTACAAGAAATTGTTGATAAATTAACAACTGTAAGAATCATCAAAACATTTATATTATTATTATAATTTTATATTATTTGAAATTTTGGAAACTAATTATATACATGTATATAGTACACTACAAAAATTGATGAAGAATTAAAAACTAGAGCTGGTGAATATTCATCACTGTCATCATCTTTAGCTGCTGAAGAAAGAAAAACCAGTGGAAATCTTACAGTACGTTCAATTCAAGATTTAATCCCACCTGAAGTTTTAATCCAATCTGAATATATCACTACTGCATTTGTAGTAATTCCAAAGTAATTATCAAATACTCATGATTTTATTATAAAAATATCTAACTAACATTTCACAAATGCACACACAAATTACCCCCACCCACATTTTCATAAAATTATTATTATAAAATAGATCACAAGAAAAAGACTTTTTACAAGCCTATGAAACACTTTCAGAATATGTTGTTGCTAGATCAGCAAAGAGATTAGCAACAGATCCAGATTTTTTCCTATACAGTGTATTTTTATTTAAGAAGTATTATGATAACTTTAAACACAAGGTTAATGAAAAGAAATGGGTTATCAGAGAGTTCAAAGCTGATAATGCTGCAGACTTAAATAAATCATCACAAGAAACACAAAAACTCACAGAATCCAAAAAGAATTATAAAGCTTCATTCCAACGTTGGTGCAAAATCAGTTTCCCAGAGGCATTCACCTGTTGGATTCATCTCAAAGTCATTAGACTCTTTGTTGAGTCTGTACTCCGTTTTGGTATTCCTTTCAATTTCCAAGCCATTCTCATGAGACCACATAAACCCGATGACAAGAATCTCCGTGATATTTTATACAATCAATTCAAATATCTGGGAAGTGCTCACATTTCTGGAAAGAATGAATTGGAAGAGGGTGAAAAGTTCTTCCCATATGTGTATATTCCAATTGACTGTGAAATGTAACAATGTTACCAAATTTCATTGAAATATACACCTACCACCACCACAACCCCCTTTTTCAAGTAACTTTCTAAATTGTGTGTTTATTCAATTTCTCTCTTCTCTCTAAAAAACAGGAAAAATAAAAATAAAATAAAATCATCAACAACATCTATATAACACAAAACCAAATTTAATTTAACACCCCTAAACCACCTCATCATAAACTTCGACTCAAACATTTTTAGAAAACCAATTTCAATTTAATCACGAAATTTTTTAGATTAATTTTTTAAATTTATGATCTCACACTGGGCTGTTTTTGGTGATGACGACACCTACTAGGAAACCAAGAAAATTTTTTCCGCATAACTTTCCAATCATCTTTGCAGGTGTAATTTAAAATTTCAAACATTTTCTCAATTCAGATTCTCCAAACATTCTATTCCATAAACACATTATAGTAGAATAGATTTTATTTATTTTTTATTTATTTTTATAAAAAAATTGATCAAAAAAAATACATTTCGATTGATTGATTTTTTTTTTTTTTTTTTAGTCATTTAGAAACCCAACCTCCACTCTCCCCTTTTTTATAAAATTTTTTAAATCCCAATTAAAGTTTTTTATGTAATTGTACTCATAGAGAGAAAGGGGTAATTCCAAAATGAGTAGTAAAGCAGCAGCTTTAGAGAAATCATTTATTTCCAATGTTGGTGATCTGTTTAGATATTTTGATACATTGACAATTCCAAAACTAAATAGAATACCAGATGGACAAGGTACATTACCGAAATCCAAATCCAATACCAATTTACTTAAAAACAATACATCTGCAACTCATGGAGCATGTTTTATATTTCAGGTACGTTATTGTTATAGAATTTAGAAACATGTCACTTTTGCCAAAAAGTGGGTTAAAAAAAACAAAGTTTTTTTGATTGATTTTGATCTAGATTGGAGGGGTTTGGTGTGACAGATTTAGAGAATGTATTGGTGATTGCAATATTAATGTATTTGGTATATTATAATAGGATCAAATGTTACCAGGATTGAATGCATTGTATCATTTAAAGAATGTGAAACAGTATTCAATTGCAGAGATATTCAGAGAGAGAATGGTTAAATCTAAAGATTTATTGACAGAAAGTCGTATTTCACATTATATGGGATTGATTACATTCTTTTTAAAGGCAATTGATTTTGTTCAATCAGAGAAAAGAAAACCATTGAGTGAATTGTGTCAACAGTTACTCAATCATTTTAATACTTATCTAGTAGATCCAGATTCTGTTATAGTTGGTTTGATACCCAGTGAAGATCTTCTCAATAAACTATTGAGAGATTATGATTTTCTAAATTCACATTACCACTATGGAAGTAGTAGTAGTGGTAGTAGTGGAAACAGTAGTGGTAGCAGTACCAATGTAAATAAAGAAAAAGATAAAGATAAAGACAGAGAGAAGGACAGAGATAGGGATAAAGATAAAGACAAGGATAAAGATGATCACCACCATCATGGAGAAGATGAAGAATCAATACATAGTTTTCAGTCAACTACTATATCAACAAGCAGAATATCACTTCTTACCAATATCATTAATTGGAGTGCACTGGATGATGTCAATCAAATTGCAAAATCAGTTAGAAGATATGCATCCATTCTCAGAGGTGTTGACAAGTTGAGAAAGGGTGATATCTTAATTGTAAAATTTAACCACTATGGAAACAAATCAAAAAAAACATTTTCAATTGGTGGTTTCAAGAATTACCATTCAACAAGTACCAATCATATGAGTTTAGATTCACCTTCTATTACTAGTAGTAACACATCTGCAACTTCAGGTGCTCCACATAATACACATAATAGTATTAGTACTAATCAGATAAGTGGAGGTAGTGGGTCGACTGGTATATCAAATGTTGGTACGACTGGTAGTAAGACTGTTGAAGAATACGTTGAGAGAAAGTTCCTAAATCATAAATCACAATTTGCCAGATACACAGGTGAGAGAGATGACTATAATATCAAAGTCTATTTCACCACGGAAGAGACAGAGTCTATAGTAGTAGGTATAGAAGATATAATACCTCTGAATAGATACATTATAGATTCACTCAGAGAACCTAAACTCATTGAAAAGATGATTCAACAACCAACTGAAAAGTTCTTTTCATCTATACTCGAAGAATCCAAACAACAGACTGTAAACTACCTGATTTCCAAAGGTGTGGATTTAGATTTTCTACACGAGAAATCAGATACACTGTCTATTCTCGATCTTGCCAATATCAAGAATATGAGAAATGTACTATACTCAATATACTCTGATCCAGAACACCCATTCTACAAGGACCTAGAGAAACACATTAACGAACGTATCGATTTGTATCTGTCCAATCTAGATACACGTCTATTGTTTATGCCAAAATATGATAACACCATTCAAGATCTCAAATGTGGTCACTATCTAACCATCTCTAAATCCAAAGTCAAGCAATATCTCGGTGAATTTGATTTGGCATTAGATCAACTGAGAATTGAAAAAAGGTCACTGATGAATGGTACCAAGAAAGAAGAAGTTACAGAATGGTGGCTAAAGAGAATTGAAACACGTTGTAATGATTTCCTAAAAGAACGTGGATACAATTTCTCAGCTGTACCTGAAAACTATATAGAACAACCTCCAAATAACATGAAAGATGTTTTTTCAAATCTAATGTTAATTCAAAAGATTTTAGATCCCAATGAAACTGTCATTGAAATCATTACTGAAATTAAAGATAGTAAAGAAGGTTTAGTTACACCTTCTTCACCATCACATGAAACATCAACACAACCACAACCAATTCAATCTCCATCATCAATCACAACAACACCAGAATTTATCAGCAGTAGCCCTAGTGCTTCTGAACCTATTCCTATTAAAAATTCACCAAAATCAACAGCATCAACATCATCATCACCAATGGTCAATCTATCTTCTCAACCAAACTCATTTTCATCTGTAGAGTCATTTAACAATCTAAATGAAACAAATTCAGTTTCAAGTCTTACAAGTGCCAGTAATATTCTAAATACACCATCAAGTCAAAAGAGATCAAATAGTGAATCACCAAAATTAGTTAATAGTAATACTAATATCTCTAATAGTACCAATAGTAGTAGTAACAATAACAACAATACTATCAATAACAACAACAATAATATTAATAATAGTAATAATACAAATGATCAAATGAAACTAAGTATTAATGGTATATTGACATTATCAAATACTTTTATGAATTCACCAATGCAATTGATAAAAGGGTTGAAGGATGAAATCTATCCAGTAATTAATGATTTTATTCTGAAGGCTAGAATTGTTCTCTGCGACCAATTTGATTTACCTCTAAAAGAGTTTTCAAATGAAAAAATTTTGAAATGCCTTCAAGAGAATAGAATGGATATGGACCAGAACGTAGCAATTTGGATTGAAGATATGTGTTCTGATTTAGTATATCTCTCTGAAATGCAAAGACTTGAGGATTCAAGAGCTAATGAAAAGGTTTTGCATATTGTTCCTATCAGTGGTTTAGTAATGAATACCTTTGCAAGACTGGAAAATGAATTGAATACTGTTGTTGAACTCTGGGGTGACGATTCTGAATCTGAAGATGAAAATATCTCAAATGGTAGTACTAGTACAACTGGTACTATAAAACCATTTACAATCATTAAAGTTATCAATAATGATGAAGAACAAAAATCTATTTTACATTGTGCAGTTCAGCAAGAGTGCATCGAATCCGTTGAGAAAATTCTAGAGTCTTCCGATCAGAGTACTATTAACCAGAGCGATGTTAGTGGTTGGACACCTCTCCATGCTGCATGTTGTTCTGGAAATGCTGATATTTGTAAATTGCTGCTGGCTGTAGATGATATAGATGTTACAAAGAGAAATAAGGATGGTGCATCGGTTTTACATTATCTGGTAAGACATCCATTGACTGAGAAGAGAAAAGAAGTTATATTGTCAATTATAAGTAAGGGTTTGGATATTAATTGTGGGTCTAGACATGGCGAGACTCCTCTTCACAGCTCGGCTTTTCGTGGTCATAATGATGTTGTAACTTTCTTATTGGAAAATGGATCTAATCCTAATGCTATTACAGCAGGTGGTGAGACTTCACTTCACTATGCAGTGACAGGTGGAAAGATTGAAGTGGTTACAACACTTCTCAAAGCAGGTGCCTATCCAAACATATCCTCCAAAAGAGGTACCCCAATTGAATTGGCGAGAAACTATAAGTTGCATAATATAGTATCTCTGTTAGAATCTGTCAGTAGTGAGAACGATATATCAACCTACTGGAGAAAGAATTTTAAAACCACACAACAACAACAACATCTTCGTAATAACAATCTATACAGTACTGTAAATCCAAATACCATCAACACTCAAGATATTAAAAGAAATGTTAAAATTGAAATTGGTGGATCAAGAACTCAAACTCAATCAACAAGTTCAAGATCTCTCAATAATAATAATAATTTAAATATATAATCATTCACACACCTAAAACACAAACTCCAACAGAAAATGAGAGCATCTCTCAAACTAAATTATTTATATTTTTCTTTATCAGATTTCAATAAAAAAATATATATATTTTTAATTAATTTCGTTTTTTGAACTTTACGACTTCATGAGGTGCCGATCAGTAATACTATTTTCACTCCAAATAACACAAATAATAATCAAACTCAGAATTTAATTGGTATAAATGTCCAAATTTTATTTCTTCAGCTATTGTAGATCCAGTATGTATTTTCATTAAAATATGATTTTAGATTCTATATTAACATTTCAAATTTAATTAGGATTTTTCAATTCTAATTGATACTCAACCAGCTTCAGATAAGGAAGAAGGTGCAATATGTGGATCACAATCATCAGAAAATGCAGAAGAAAACAAAAGTAAACTCACAAAAACTCAAATTGCAGGTATTATCATAGGTGCTGTTGGTTTCTTTATCGTAGCTGTTGTTGTAACAACTTATTTCATTTACAAGAGACATAAAGATTTAGCATTTGCAAGAAAACTAAATACATTGGGTAAATAAAAATAAAATATCTATTTATTTAATTTATTTGAACAATTCCTTTTGATGTAATTTCATTAAAAATAATAAAAAATTTTTTTCATTCATATCTTAAAAAATCCAAAATGTCTAAACATCGTAAGTATATAGTATATTGTATCGCAATGTAATTGGATATTAATAAGTTATTTAATTCATTTAAATATAGACCCAGATTTAATTATGTGTAAAAAGCAACCAGGTATTGCTATAGGACGTTTATGTGATAAATGTGATGGTAAATGTGTCATTTGTGATTCATATGTGAAACCATTAACATTGGTTAGAGTTTGTGATGAATGTAATTATGGATCATTTCAAGGTAGATGTGTAATTTGTGGTGGTATTGGTATTTCAGATGCCTATTATTGTAAGGAATGCACAACACAAGAAAAGGATAGAGATGGATGTCCAAAGATTGTAAATTTAGGTAGTTCAAAAACTGATCTTTTCTATGAGAGAAAGAAATATGGTTTCAAAAAAAGATAGATTGGATTGAATTATAGGTTAAATATCACCACCACACAAATTAATGTTGCTATTCTATATAGTGATATTCGATATTCGAATGTACTCAAAAAGGAAATGAATTGGATATCTCTCAATATTTTATGTAATCTAGAGTAGAGATTTAAACAAATAGAATATAGCAATCAAATGAATATGTGCATAAAAACACAATAAAATTAGGAATCTGTACAGTAAAATCCCCTTCATAAAAGATTTATTTTTATATTTTGAAATAGGAAGGTATTGTATTTTATGAAATATAGGTTATTATAGTTCACCTGAGATACCATTTAATTCTGGAATGCCCAAGGTTAAATTCATATTTTGGAGAGCTTGAGTTGAAGCACCTTTGAGGAGATTATCGAGTGTAGTAACTACAACTAAATGGTTACCATTGACAGCAAATCCACCAATGGTTACAGTATGTTTGTTCATGTTACTCTTAACCTCTGGAATACCATCTTTATCAATTTTAATCAAAGGTTCATTGGCATAGAACTTTTGGTAACGGTCAATAATTTGTTCTTTGGTAATTGGGTTACGGAATTCCATCGAGATTGTCAATGTAATACCTTGGAAGAATTGTCCAACGTGTGGCATAAAGTATATTGGTACTTGTCCATTCAATTGATGACTGACTTCCAGTTCATGTGTATGTTGGACTAGTTTATAAGGTAAGATGTTATCAGAGAGTCTCTTTGGATCGTTTTTATCAGAGGGTTTAGAACCAGCACCACTGTAACCAGAGATACCAAAACAAGATGGAGGACATGCAAGATCATTGATAAATGGTTTAAGTGATAGATACATACCAGTTGCATAACAACCTGGATTGGCAATGAACTTACTCTGTTTAATTTGCTCTCTATTAGTCTCTGGTGAACCATAGGTCCATTGAGGGTTAAATCTATGATCAGAACTTAAATCTACAATAGATGGCATATCACCAGTATACGATGAAATGGTCTTTACATAAGGTTCAGAAACCTTATCTGGCAAGGCAAAGAACCAACCATCAATATTATGATCTTTAGTGAAAAGGTCAATATTCTCTGGTTTGACATTTTCAAATAGCAAATTACTCTTGAGATTTGGGAATTCACTAGTAACAGGTTTACCAAAATTGGTGGAAGATGAAGCAATTGCCAACTCCATTTGAGGATTATTTCCAATTAATCTGACTAAATGTCCACCAGTGAAACCTCTGGCTCCAATAAGACCAACTCTATAACGATCTTTCTTATTGGTGGTGACAAATGATGATGAGGATTGTAGATTTTGGAAATAGTTACCAGCACCTAATGATCCAGGGTTCTTTAGATATTGATCAACTTTTGGTAAATCAATATTTGCCCAATAAATGTCACCATTGAATCCTGTTGATAGTTCTTTGAACCATGAATTTAATATGGAATTTTTGGATTTCCAAATGAATGGTTCTGATTTTAAGAGTGAGGCAATGGCATCAGATTGTGGTTGTGATGGATCCAAAACTAAGAATTCCTCAATTACATTTAATTGATTCTTATCGGATCTCGATAGAATTGCAGTAGTGTAATGACTGTTTACACAGAGTTTCATATTACCACTATCCAAATCTGATTTTAGTTGGTTATAGGAAACAGTTGGTTGAACTGTTGCTAAAAGTGCTTTGAATTTCAGTGTATCGAAACTTGGTGATTTGTTAGTTAGAATGACTTCACCTCTCTCCACTGTTGTACCAGATCCAGTTTTAGAAAATAGTTCTTTTTGTAAGAGTTCTGGGGAGGTTATAGTTATACTAGTTGTTGGTGGTAAACAGTCTAGACATTTCTTAAATTCCTTTAACTTTAGTTTAGTTCCATGTTTAACCCAAGCTTGTTTCATTAGATTGTCATATTGTTCATCTAATTTGATATGTTGCATAACTTTTCCATCACCATCTTTCATACCTGCTGTGGTATTAATGAAAAGGATTTTAAGTGGGTTAATTGCTTTTGCTAATTCCAATGCAGCAACATCAGCATTAATGTTTAAAACTTGACCGTACTCAGACATTGCCAATGAAGATATAACAGGAACATAGTCTGAAGAGATACAGCTAGCTAATGCATCAGTATGTATATCAGTAACATCACCTACAAAACCATAGAGATTAGTGTCACCTTTATCTAGACGAACAGCTTGAAATACACCTTGGTTAATAGGTCTGGCTTTGGTACCTGATGCTTCAAGAGCTTCTACAATCTTTAGGTTCTCTCTTAAAAAGACTCTTTGAGCAATTGCCAAGACCTCTGCAGTTGTGACTCTTAAACCTTCCACATATTCAGCAGGTACACCTTTACTTGCTAATTCTGCATTCAGTTGTGGGCCACCACCATGAACTACAATAGGAAACAAACCTATTCTCTTTAAGAAATTTATAGAATTTATCAAATTATCGATATCTTCTATAACACCTCCACCAATTTTAACTAATACCAATTCCTTGTTATCCACTAATTTAATTGACTTTTTGTAAGAGTCTTTCGTCTCTGATGTTGGTGTAGATGTGTTACTTGATGAAAGTCTATTGAATTTCAAGTTGGATTGAACTATAGTGTTCTTGGTTAATGATGGTTTCTTATGAATAAATTCATTTAAGTTTTTAATCTCTTTATATAAATTATCACCGCTAAGAGTAGTAGTACTAAAATTTAATTTCTGAACATGAACATTTTTAAATGCACTATTATTAATCCATGATTTGTTAATATGTTTTAAAAAGTTAATATTTCTTTGAATCAACATTTTGACAAGTTTGGTATTTAAATAAAAAAATTAAAAACTCATTAAAAAATGTGAATTATTTAAGTTTCAAAAAAACAAAATTTTTTTGTAAAAATGATTGAACAAAGGATGATTTTTGACAAAATTCAAAAAAAATAATTTTTTATTTTAGTTATCTAATTACAATTATTAGTTACAACAAACAATAATTGTTTATTAATGTTGTTCAAAAGGATTATAATCTGCATATTTATCCCATTGTAAGAAAAAAATGAAAAAAACAAAAAATTCTTTTTTTCAAAAATCAACCTTAGTTCATGGATTGAAACTTAATCTTTCAAATGTTCCAATGTAAATATATTCATACTCTGTTCACTATAAATTCAAATATTACCTAAAAATTATATAAAAAAAATCTTTTAAACCCAATTTCCACCTCTATCACTTAAAATTAATATTTTTATTATTAAAAATTTATATGATTTTTTAAGATTAAAATTCTCAACGAAACGAAGTTTAGTTGTGTGGATACCACAAACGTTTACATTTATTTTTTACATTAATTGAAAAATACTATTAGACATTTCTTTTTTCTTTAGTTGTACCCACACAGTGAATAATGATATTTGGGCCATGATTTTGAGGGTTTTGATTTGCCCAGATAGGGATAGTTCTAATTGATACTCCAGGGTGTCCAGGAACAGGATTCATATTTTGAAAGTATATTTGAAGCCATTAGAGTGATTGGAGTTTTTGTTGATTGATTTGAATTGCAGAGTTTAGAATTGGTGATTTTTTTGGTGGGCGTGTGCGACAAGCGCAATATAAACTATACCGCCTCGCTACCGCTAGTCTTTTTAAATTTATATATTTTTATATTCTTATTAAAATTAATTAGTTAATAAAAATGATAAATTCAGAAACATTAAATAGATTAATATTTATTAAGGAAAACCTTGAAAATATTCCAAAAAGAATACAACAGCTTGAGATTGAGAATAATTACTTAAGAGATATAATTAAATATCCATCAACAAAATCAAAAAAAGCTAAATTAAATAAATTAAATAAAAATGAATTAGAACTAATTGAAATTAGAAATTTATATTCAAAGATAGAAAATGAAATGTATGAACTTTATGACATTAAATAAATCTAAACTTTTTTCTACCATAAACAGCATATTTACTCTTTTTTGCTTCAACTTCCTTTCGATCAAAATCCTTTGTTTTCTTTTTACTAACTACACAGTAACTTTCTGACATTCTAAAATACTCGATAATATTTTATGAAGTTTGAAAGTTATATCTATGAGTACTAACTTGTTGTGTTTAACTAGAGGCAACTGAGCATTTATATTTTGAATTTGGTAAGTTACATTAAAAACAACAATATTCTTTTTACTTTTTAACTCCAATTTATCTGATTAAATGAATGCAAATACTTCAAAAGGGTTAACCAATCTTCATACTAAATGCAAACATTTATTCAAAAAAAAAACTGTACATACACTAGTTTACCTGTACACACTCTTACTTCACTATTGTTGTTTTTAATTACTAATAGATGTTATTATAATAATGTTAAAAAATAACAATTTCTTTTAAAGTTCTACACAAATAATTGAACTAAAATAACCTGTTATTTTGTTTAATTAATAGAGTTTTTGCTTCAACCAATAAGTGTCAATAATTTTTATTATTTTGTAATTGCCAGCCCTTCCCAACTAAAAATGGAAAAAAAATATCATTTCAACTGTACCAAACTACTCCTAACAATCAACAAAGTATAAAGATCCAAACCCCCACAACATAATATTCCGTTACATTACCAAATCTCTTCCACTAGAATACACGAACAAAAAGTGCACCTTGTGCAACACAATCTCTGAATCTATTTCCACCCACATCTTTTTTGAATGCCTAACAACCCTCTCTGAATACACTGTCTGTATTCCTTTGAATATTATTAAATATATTAGAATTTTTGAATATACACTATTGTTTTTCTAAAATTTCAAATAAGTAAATTACCTATTTTCTAGGTGCTATTGTAGTGAAAAAAAAAAATGAATTTTAAACACTCAAAAGCAAGTGTATTCATTTGTGGTTATTTGGCACTTGAAGAAGATATTGGCGGAGTTAGATTCAGAAATTGTGTTCCATATAGTGAACTTTTTATTTGAGTAGTCTCCATTTTTAATTGAGAAAATAACCAAAATCAAAACATATATCCTATCTAAACTCACATATCATCTCTTTCTCAACCCTCTACAAAAAAGAGATATCCTCTTATTTTCAACAAGCAATTCAACAGTAATCAACAATATACTCCCAAATTCAACCAGATCAATAATTCCTATCAAATATGGTGGATTAGGTCTATGGGATCAATAGCTCAAAGAGCTCTAATCTTCGACAAATTTCTCAATGACCTTATCACACACGCCCAACTGGAGAGTCAACCTCGAATACCAAATTGAATACAATCAAGGTATCAATTATCAAAATCAACCAATCGCCTCACTTACTTGTGCGTTATCCAACATCCAAAAAGACTGCCTCCTAGCCTGGATAAAATTAAATCCAAACTACAAACTAAACCAATACCCTGATCCTATCTTCAACCATTTAAAAGAGGTAGGTCACCAACTCCCCTACAAAAACTTCTTCTCAATTAATGACAACCCTATCTTCCAAATCAACTACAAAAAATTTACCACACAACACTACTACCATCTGTATCTATTCATCAAATACAAAAAATACCTATCCAAACAAACTCAAACCAATATCTACCAACCCAAGGAAGGTGAATTTATTCCTCTTCTACAAATAGATACAATCAAACCTCCATCTATAATCCTACCCAACTAAAAATGGAAAAAAAATACCATTTCAACTGTACCAAACTACTCCTAAATAAAACAATTAATGTATCATTTTTGTTTAGTTAAGTTGAAACTTGTTTATCAAGTTTAAGATTAACCATCTAAAACCTTAATGTATTAACTTTCAAAGAGACACATTATCTTAAAATCAATTTTTATACAAAGTTGAAACATGATATTAAAAATTATATATATTGGTGTATTTATTAAATTTTAAATACCTTTTGGAAATATATCAAATCTATTTTTACTTCTAATTTTTGGTTCTAGTTCCCTACCCTTTGTTTCCCAATAAGATGAACTAGTTTTAGCTCCAAGGTCTTCATATTTTACTCGTTCCCCCTTTTTTTTCCAATCTAGTGGTTTCAAATTTCTTTTATATTCATTTAATTTCATTTCTTTTTGTCTTTCAAGATTTGACCAGTAAGCAGAACTTGTTTTAGATCCTAACATTTCATAAGTATTTAGAGGACCATAATATTTGTTCAATTGCTTTGATTCTTTATTTTCATTAGGTGATCTATTTTGAAGCCAATGAACCCATTGAATATCGCCCATTGAATTGAATGCTGATAAAATTATAAATGATAATACAACAGCTAAAGCTGCAGGGAATAATGCCCTGAATATTTCATTAAATGACAATTCTCTTGTTCTTTTTTGAGGATAGACACCAGTTCTGTATTTTGTGGCATGATATCTTGTCTTTTCCTCAATTTTACTCTGAGTACTTGTAGATGACATCTTAAATTTTACAACATAAAAAAAAAAAATTGATAGATTTGTTATAATTAAATTATTTATAAAAATAAAAATTAATTTAGTTGAATATCAATACATTTTTTCCCAAATAATTTTATCAAAATCCTTTTTTAGAAATTTTATTTTATTTTTTTTTTCAATTTTGTGTTTTACATATATTTGTGTTAGTTTACTAGATTTAGTTTTTATAATAATAAATAAGATTGATTTGGTTATACTATAGTATAATATGATAATTTTTTTTGTTATTTTATCTTAAACCAGTTTTATAATGCGAAATTATACTATCATTAATCTCTCGTAACTGAGTAGATAATAATTTTACAATGGAAGTTAACTGAAAATCGGAATCTGGATTTAAATTAGAATCAGAGGCAGCTTTAACACCTGATAATATTTTAATTTGACAACCTATGGTTTTTAATGTCTTTTTATCAATAAATTTGAAAATTAGTAATTGTACTAGTTTTTTTTTGAGAGTACTTTGATACATACATTTACACCTTGTACCATTTTAGTTTTAAGTGGTAAATTTGAAGATTGATTAGAGATATTTATAATTTCATTACAAGTTTGACTGATAAGCGTTGAGAGATTTCTACTAGACAAAACTAACAACTGTTTTTGGTTGGTTTTTGAAGCCAATGCAAAGGTTTCTAACTCTTTACCAATCAATGATATCTGATGAATAGATGAATTTAGATTTTCTATTATTTTAGATTCGTTGATAAAAGTATCTACTAATGTTACTTTTACAGGTGGTGTAGAATTTGTTGGTATAGGTGTTATTGAATTGGTAGCTGATGGTTGAGAATTTAATTTTAAAGCTGCTCTCTTTGGTTGAAGTGGATGTATAGGTTTAGATATTACAATTGTATTATTGTTGTTGTTGTTGTTGCTGGCATTTTGTTTTAATTGTTTGTTTTTAAAATCATTTAGAGAGTTGGTTAAAGGATTGTTTTGTTGAACTTCAGTACCATGCAATGAAAGATATTTTTCAATTTTAGTTGGTGAATTGGCAATTGGAAGTAGATTATTAGACTTTATATGATTGATTAGATTCTGTACAGATGTTGAAGGTGTAGATGATTTATCTAGATGATGGTGATTAGGTGAATTTGTGTTATTACTATTATTACTAGATTGTGGAATAGATATTGGTATTGTTGTAGATGTTGATAATGGAGATACTAATAATTGGTCTTGTAGCTTCTTTTTTGATTGGTATTTAGCAATATTTGAACTTTGTAATTCAAATTCATATTTATGGTGTATTTGGCTAATTTGAAGACTTAGACTAGATAATGCAATGTCTTTCTCAGTCTCTATAGATGGTGTAAAAGTGCCTTGTGATAAATGAGCTTGATAATCTTTACCAATGGAGCTTATATCACTAACTAGTGATTTCAAATTCTTTTGTAGTTCGTTGGAATAGCTTTTATCAGATGAAGAATCAGATATTAATTGACATAAATTAGAATGTATACTGGTGAGTGTATTTAAATTACTTTGGAATTCTTGGACACCCTTGTTTTGTTTTAGTCCTTGGTCTATAGAGACTAATAATGATTGGTGTTGGTGTACTAATGCCTCAAGAGTCAATTGATCATTTGACAAATGAATATTCTTGAGTATCAGTGATATAGGGTATAGTATACGTGTTTGTAGGTTCTCTAGATAGTCTCTTTTAAGTGGTTCAGATGGTTGTAGTATCAAATCTTTTGATGATTTTATGAGATCTGGAATAAGCAAATCAACATCAGAACATAGTGACTGAATCAATTGTTTTCTTTCTGGATCGTTATTTAGGCTCTCCAAATCCTTTTGTAACTGTTGTTTTAGATTCTTTTGAGAGAGTAATATTAATTTAGCCTGTTCAACAACACCAATAAAATTACCTTTACAAGCCTGGCCAATAATCTTTAGTACACTCTCACGAAGTAGTAATACCAATTGACTTGATATTGCAGCATATTCTTGCACCAATCTATCTAAACATTCCAAAAATATAACTCTGGCTTTATCAAAGTTTGCTTTGGTGGTTGGACTATTTGGTGATTGTGAGTAACTAATGAGTGTACTCTCAAGTGAATTTACATTGTCACTTGATTTCTTTGTTAGTTTATACTCTAGTTCCTTAATGATATCACTTAGTTTTTGTTTTTTATCTTGTTGGTAAAAGGTAAGAGATGACAATTGTTCACTTGCCTCTTTAATTACAAGTTTAGACAAGAAATCCAGTTTTGTTAATTTATGTTTCAGTTGTTGGTTGTTTACTGATGTTGAGATGTTACTAGACAACTGTGTGTTTAGTGACTGTATCTTTTTATGATAGTATTGTACAGTGTTGAAAGGAAGTACTAATGAATAGAGATGAGATAGATTTCTTTTAATTTGTCTAGAGCAATAAGATGCTTTTTTAAAGAGTGTAACAACTTGTTTGATATCTGTTGACTGAAGTGCTTGTTTAATAGTTGATAACATTAAGGGGATGAGTTGTGTCAGTTCTTTTCCAATATCCGTTATCAGTGCAATTTGGGATTGTGTATCAGTACTTTGTTGCTCAATTGGTTGTGATGTTATCTGATCACATAGTGACATTAATTCCTGATGTGTTTTAACTAGACCCTTAGAGGAATCCACTACTTGTACAGCATCCATTTCCAAACAATGCGATAATAGTTTATCAAGGTGTTGGTATTCTTTTAGTATCAATTTAAGAATTTTCTTATTCTTACTCTTGCTAATTGATTCTTCATCATTTTGTGAAGCCTCATCAGTTTTTGCATTAGATGCCTCAGATGAAGTAGTACTACTATTCAAAGCCATTGATTCCAATGGTTCTATTATCTCTTTTAGTAATTCAAGGTACTGTGATTTGGTGGTGTCATCGTTAGGGTTGAGGTTCATTTTAGATACAGTTAATGACAATGTTGGTAGAATAGATGAAACTGATTGTTTAATGATCAGTTCTTTTTGCTCTGGATCCAATAGTGATAAGTTGGAATTAAATACACTACGTACTGCCAATTCACAAGACTCTTTAACAGTATCTATAACAGTTAAAAGTTTATCCAAATTTGAATAATCTTTCTCAAGGAGTTTACTGTTACTGGTTTGACCATTCTGTTCAATGAATTTGATTGTTACCTCTACTTGTTCAATAAGACTATTATTAACAGTCTTTAGAGAGTTACCTAGTAACTGTCTGATATTCTTGTCAAGTTGGTTGCATTGTTCAGATATTAGATATTCATTAGCTACCTGAATTAAATCCGATTGGTGACCAACAATCTTCTGAACTGATAGACTTATCAATTCATTCTTACCCAACTCGAATGCAGTTTGTATATGGTATCTACAATTCATTTGGTGTTGTAAAGAACCTCTGAATAAACTGTCACTGTGAATCAAAAGATTAAACAAGTCATCTAGAATGACTTTATCCAGTATCACATTTGCATTCTGTTGATATTGTTGTATTTTATCAAATACAGCCAATGCAGATGTACTATCTACTTGGTGATGCTGGTGTTGATTTTTCAGTGCCAGTAAATAGTGATCTTTAAAATGTTTCAGTAGCATCTGATAGGCATTATGAGAAGAGAGAATGGGTAGAGATTGATTACTTTGTTGTTGTAATAGTAACTGATAAGCTGTGAGTATCTCAATATCATTATTAATCTTGAGAAGATGACCTAACTCAATTACAGATTTCTTTACAGTTTTAACTGCCTTTTCCATTAATATAGAATTTTCAGATAACTTTTTACCAGCACTTTTAATACATATAGAAATTGACTGTTTTAATAGACCCAAAGAGTAATCAATTTGCTCTCTAAAATCCAAACTCTTAGTTTTACTGACAATATCATTAGCTAAATGAATAATCTTTTCCTGTTCAACAATCAATAGTTTCATAGTAGTCATTGATTTCTGAGCATCATGATCTTTAATATTCTGTAATAACTCTGATAGCAATACAATTAACTTTTGTTGTGAAAATTGGTTTTCTAAAACCTGATACTCCTCTAGTTGTTGTTTCTCTCTCTTCATTTCATTCTCCAATAGTTGACTAATTATTAAATCCTGTTCATCTATAACAGGTACCTCATTACTACTACTATCAATACTATTATTATTATTTGTTGTATTATTGTTGGTTTTAGATTTAATATCCAATTGGTCTAATTTCTGATCAATAATAGATAGTAAATTAATTATTTGGTCAGTTAAGAATTCAATTCTTGAAGTGTCATTTGGTACCTCTGGAATTACAGTTTTACATTCTTGGTCTAATAGTAACAAGAATTCATTAATTTCCTGACAATGGCTATCTAAGAGTTTCAATTGATTACCATCTAGTTTTGATGTAATTATATCTCTACTGCAATCAATTAAAGAGAGTGATGATGATGCTCTATTAGAGATGGTGTTTAATAGATCAAGAACCAAAGGTAGATTTCCATCTTTGGCAGCAGTTACTAATTTTAATTTCAATAATGATACATCTGATTTTAATGAATCTACCAGTGCCTTTGATAATACTGTTACCTCTGTGCCTATAGATTCTAATTGATCATATATATCCTGATGTTGTGATGAACCAGCTTGTTCATTCTTTAGCTTGGAAATGATTTGTCTTCTATTTGAGAGTAATTGTATCAGTTTATCACTTATATCTTTAAGAATAATGGATTTTGGTGTGGAGTCTAAAGAATCCCCAATGGAGACCACTAACTCAGATTGAGTCATTGCAACTAAATTACTGACTGTTGTTTCAAGTTCTTTGGTTTTTCTATCTAGTTGCTCCCAATCTTGATTTTGAGCACATTCTATAAGGGATTTAGTGGTACTACCTGAAAGTCCTGCCAGAAGTTCAGCACTTTGGTCATTGGCTGATGATGGTTCCATTAGACTTATCAACTTTGACAGAGGTACTCTTATATTCTGACTCATCTCCATAAATGAATTTTTACAATGTGCGTTTGATGGATTCTGTAGATAATTCTTTGCAGCTAGAATATGTTTGGGTAGTAGTTCATTTAACTTTTCAATAGATTCTATAATTTCCACAGGATCATTTGGAGTGACCATAGTCTTTAGAGTCTGTTGATTCTTTGTAAGATTCTTTAGAGTTGCAATTACAGCTGCTGGGTTCAACTGATTCTGGTCTGACAGTATACCCAGTGTCTCTTCTTTAGCTTTTAATGTATTCAACATTACATTTGACAATGGTGTACATTCTTTTGATATCTTTAAAATGATATCCTGCACCACTTCCATAGGTTCCAACATTTTATTTATAAAATGTGAATTCATTGGATTCTGTACAACTACAAAACTAGATTGAATATACTTTGGTATCTCTTGCTTCAAATCACTCAAAAGACCTTGTAAATAACTACTATCACTAGTCTTAATCTGTTCAGCTAATATATCAGTTAATTTCTCAAAAGCATCAGAAATTGTCTGAACAGCCAAACCATCACCTCTACATGATGCTCTAAATAATTCAATTGCTGATTTCAAAATTGCCAAATTTATCTCTTCTATTATTGGTATAGATTCATTTGGTTTATCTTCACCAAGACTATTATTATTGTTATTGTTACTACTATCAATTGGTTGAGATTGAAGATCAGGTTTTAAAAGTGATTTTTTAATTAATTTTGGAGTGTGGTCATCGATTTCTTTTAGTGATTTATCAATCTCCATTTTGATTTTTGATTTTAATGAACTGAATAGTTGTTGTGATTCTGTAGTGTCTGATTTTGATTCATCTAAAATATCATTAGTTGTATCAATCAATTTATTTGCTAATGTTACAATTTGATTACTCTGTGATTTGATTGACATTTGTACAATTGGTAATGTGTTAGAGAGTTCCTGTGATTTAGATTCTAAATATGATGAGAATCTAATTGCAGTACTGACTGAGTTTGATACCAATTCTGCAAATTTATCTAAATCCTTGTGTACTTGATCAAGATGTAGTTGGTCAAGTAAATTGTAACAATCTACTGCAATCATTTCTAATCTCTTTAAATCAGCATCATATACTACCTCCAATAAGTTCATTGACTCCTCTGATAACTCTCTACATGAATTTATCAAATTTGACCATGCTAATTTCCTATCTGATGTATTTGAAAAATCTTTCAGATTTGTAATTATACGGTCATGTATATTCTGTAGTTCTATACATAAATGTGTTAAAATTCTGAAATTATTAAAATGTCATTAGAATACTTACTATTTGATGCATCATTTATCTTATCTCTAATCTGATGAAAATCACTATATTCACTGGCCAAGAGTTTTGATACATTGGATATTGTAGATACCGAGTTTGCAACTAATCCCTATAAATACATTGTTTTAATATATAACAATAAATGATTAACAATGTGATTATCATTAGAAATACTCATTTGGAGATTTTCATACAATTTCATTAACTGGAACAACAGCATCTCTCTCTTTTAATTCAATAACCAACAATATCAGTCTACTGATATTATCAGATAACTGCTCAAATACATTCTGAGCAAAACTTTGATCTTCTGACATCACCTAACTTGTTCAAGTGTCTTTTTAAATTATTTTAAAAAATTTTAAATGATCACTTTTAAGATATTTATTTTTTAAAATTTTTTTTTACATTTTTTATTTACACTTTTTGGAAAATTAACAAGTTATAACAAGTACATTATTTATTTAAAAGTTAACTTTTTTTTTTTTTAATACCTTTTTTAATTAATTCTATAAGCTTTTATCATAAAATACAATGATCACTCGATTGATAAAATTAATTCAAATAAAACGGAAAAAAAATCAAAAAGGATATTTTGAGATATTTTGTATTTTTTTATTTATAGGTTTATACCAATACAAATCAAATACATTTTACATTTTATTAACACTCAACACCATTTTTTTTTTTTTTTTTTTTTCATTCCACATTTAACAAAACTAATCGATTTATTGAAGGGTTTATTTACAATCTAATTGACCCCTTAATTAATCAAATTTATAATTTCATTGTTTTTTTTTTATCATTTCCCACACTTGTGAAATTTAAAAATAGAATTTGGGTGTTTTAAATTATTTTAAAAAAAAAACTTTAGAAATTTAATCTTTCAAAATCAATCAACACAATTATATATAATACATATATAAAAATTAATTCATTAGTGAAATAACAATTTTAAAAGAATTGTATTTAAAATTGTCTGTTAAATTTTTAAAAAAAAAATCAACTAAATAATATCACATCAAAAAAGGGGCCAATTTTTTATTTGCAAAGATCACTTTTCTTTATTTTTATCCTCGTTTTAAAAAAAAAAAGAACATTGTGTTGTACATTTATCACATTTTGTCACTATATAGAAATATATAACAATTCA
The DNA here is from genome assembly GCA_001606155.1 of Tieghemostelium lacteum. Taxonomy (NCBI): domain Eukaryota; phylum Evosea; class Eumycetozoa; order Dictyosteliales; family Raperosteliaceae; genus Tieghemostelium; species Tieghemostelium lacteum. The sequence goes on from LODT01000035.1 coordinate 315,860, forward strand.
ACGCATAGACTCATTGATCAATCCATCCACCTCACTACTACACAGACATAACTCTAAACAAAAGAGAAATGGAGTCTACAACAGGAAGAAGATTTGCCAAGTTTGGATCGACAATCAAAAACAAGATAAAACAAAGAGATTTGAAAAAGGATATTTATAAATTGGATTTGGGTAAAGTCAAATTAAAGCCACCAACACCAAGACAAAGTTCAAAACTAGGTATCATTGTCAGTTTAATTGTAATCATTATAGTACTTTTTTATGTTGGTGTCTCTATTGGTCAATTTGCATATGGTATGTAAAAGAATTACAAAAGCACAACGTCACCACCCAATTATTTTAATTGGTTGAATACCCCCCAACAAATACCTTTTTTTTTATAATTGGAGATGATGTGGTGGTTGGGTTTCAAAATAAGGACCTAAAACCCCATTACTGAAAAAAAAAATTTTTTTTTGATGATCACAAAACAAAAAAAAAAAAGAAATATCTAACATATAAAACAATTGATTATTAGGTATACCAACAATTATAACATCATCACTATTACCATCTGATTATCAGGCTAGAGAAACACCACCATTAGGTATATTTTTCAGAGATGACTCAAATAAGGAATTTTATGATCCTAGATACTTTACAGTTACTTACAGAAATGTAACTATTCAAGATCAAGATCAAATACCAAGAATCAAACAAGTAGTACCACAGAGATTCTGTAGTTTTCTTCAGAACCAATTTGAATTAGATGATGGTGAGGAACCAAAATACCAAACTGAAATGGCAATTTGTCCAGATTATCCAGTTGAGATGACTGGTACTTATGAGAGATCAAAATATCAGTATCTGGAAGTTGAATTCACTCGTTGTTCTGGTAGTAATTGTGCAACTGATGCAGAATTTAATGATGTTTGGTGGGCTGGAAACATTGTTTTACTCATTAGTGAATCTATTCCAACTCCTCAACCACTGGTAAGAAAGATCTCTTTGATTCCATCTGGACTTGATTTGTCATTACCACCAACCTCTGTAAATAATTCCAGAAATTTCCAATTCAAAATCACACGTGCCTATGTGATGAAAGTAGATTTCTATGTGAGATCTCAAACTATTTTCAATGGTCCTAGATATGTCTTTGATAGTAGTTTCAGAGATTTCTATACCATTGGTGGAACAGCTGAAAGACCAGAAGATTACAATGTTAATAATGTCTCTATTGTTACAGGTACATTATTCAAAGCATACTTTAGATTAGATAGTTACGATCTACAAGAACTTCGTCAATCACCTCAAGTTCTAACACTTATTGGTTCTTGGGCTGCTCTTTATAGTTTCTTCTCATTAACATTTATAAAAGTACTCCAATACTACAATAGAAAGACTGCCAACATGGACCTTTTACGAGATTTTATGCACAAACTAGGTCTAGATAAAAAAGATTCAGATTCACAATTAACTCCTGATACTAAAAAGGATAGTGATTCCTCAACTCAACAAACTGATAATGATCCAAATAATAATAATAATAACAATAATAATAATAATAATAATAATAACAATAATAATAGCAATAACAATATTATAGATAAAAGTAGTGATAGTATTTACAATAATATTTTATTAAATAAGAGTGGTGATCAAGAACTTCAAGTTTTAACACACTCACAACCAGATTCTTCAAAACAAGAATAATATTAATACAACACAATACAACAATTATATAGAAATATACGATCCTTTTTTTCCAACTCACACTCTCTCCCTTAATTTAAACTCTTTTGTACAATTACAATCAAATTATAATAAAACACAATTTATATTAAATTGTTTTCTTCTTTTTTAATCGTATCAGGATTATTATTATCCTATGATAATAATTCTGATAATCTGGTTCATATCAGTTGTAAATTCAAAATCAAACATTTTATCGTTAAAATTGCACACAAGTTATAAAAAAAATAATAATTATTTAATGTTTCCATTCACTGAAAATGGAATTGTAAATTTTTATTTAAACTTATGAATAAATAATTTGCATATTGAACTACCAATAGAATTCCAAGAGGTTATTTTTATTTAAATACCGAACTGGCAATGTCTAATTGGCACTGACTTATCTACTTCTCAAATTATTAAATAATATTTATATGCTACATTTTAAATATTAATTATTTTCTTGAGATATTACAATCTATACAATAGTCAACATTACAACGTTGATCATAACTAGAATAATTAAAAGGATTAATTAGTAATGTTAACTGGTTGTTGGTTAGTCGTAATGGTTATTAAGTTGTATACATACTCTATTATGCAACAAAGTGAACAAACAACAATATTGCATTGCTCACAGTAGTGAGCACAGGAGGGACATAGATAGTGTGAGCATGAAGGACATGTTCTAACTACTGATTTATTTTCAAAACATGATCTACAATAACCTTTACAGGTATCTTGAGAGTTAAAATAATTGTCTGGTATATTTGGATTGATGGCTGACATTTCAACATCCTTGCTGCTATGTCCATTACTATATTCACTTTCACTTTTACTACTATTTTGGTTTGTCTTTTTATTTGACATCATTATATTTATTGTTCTTTCTGATATGGCATTGGTATCAGGTTTTATATTTTTGGTTACTTTTCTATGAAAATCTGTTGTGGGTATATCTATTGATGATTCTTCAAATTCATCTCTACCTCTTTTGTTTTTACTCATTTTACTTTACTTAAATAGATTAAATAGATTAAAAATTACTTTTGATTTAAAAATCAAAAAAATTAATTTTGGCGCATTGGTAATTGTGATCAAAATATTTTCGTTTTTATTTTCTAAAAAGTCAGAGAAAACACCTTTTTTTCACTTTAGTTATTTGGATTTAATTTCTCTTTAGACCATGTTATCAAATAAATCTAAATATTTATTTAGATTAATCAATAAAAATGGAGTATATTTATCAAGATATTACTCAACAACAATGAATAGCAACCTATCATTGAATAGTAGTAATTCTAAATATCAACACAGTAATAGTTTAGTATATAACAATAGATCTTTAAACTCCATATACTCCTCTACCAATACATATAAACAAATGTACCAAAGTTACAGTACTGGTCATGGGAAAAAACCATTAGAAGAAGAAAAAGAGGAAATTACAAAACAAGATGTCGAAGATGTAGATGACCTCTTAAAAGATGTAGATGAAAAAAAAGAAGAGGAAGACGATGAACCATTAACTGATGGAAAACAAAAAGATACACAACAAAAGGATGTAAAATCTGATACACAACAAAAACAAGCACCAACCACACCATTTACTTCAAAAACTAAAGCAGAGAAAACTACCTCTTCTGCATCATCTTCATCTGCAAAAGAAAAACAAGAACAACAAAAGAAACAACAAAAGGAAAAGAAAGAAAAAGAGGAAGAAGATGAAGAAGAAGAAGAGGAAGAGGTTATTGAACAAGTGAAAGATAAAGATAAAGATGAAATAGACAAAGATATGGAGCGTATTGAACATATGGGTGCTGCAAATTTAGTCTATAAATCATTTACATTGGCATTCTTTGTATTATTGGGTGTTGGTATAAAGAGAATTTTTGATGCCTTCTTTGGTGAAGGTGATGAAAATAGTTCTGGTGGACTACTTGGTGAACAATATGATCACAATGCTGTAATTCGTGATATCTACAGTAATGAATTAAAACCACACATTGACGAAGGTCACCCAGATTTTATTAAAATAGTTCCTAAAGGTACTATTTATACTTCTGAAAGATTGGTATGTATTTTTAAATTTTTAGTGTAGGAAATTAACCTCTGACACACTCACAATTTTATTTATAAATTTAGGCACATTTTAATAAAGTTGCAAATGTTACAACTATTATGATACCAATACTTCAAAAGAAAACACATTTGCTATTGGCTTATATAAATATTGATATTGTAAAAGAAGGTCAATATATGAGAGTTGCAAACTTTTTTGTAGATGCTGTTAATGGTTTCCATTACGATTTCCCATTACCAGAGACCAAATACGATACAATGAATCCAAAGTATTATGAACATATTTTCAAACACATGAATGCTCAAAAAGAAAAGGAAGCAAAGAAAAATTCAGATGCAGAAGCTGAACTACAGTAAATATGAAACAGAATTACAATAAAATAAATTACTCTCACTCTCACACCCACCTCTCTCACACCCACCACTCTCACTCTCATTCTCACATCATCACAATCAAAATTTTTTTATTGACAATATTGTCAACACCCCATCATCACCATTGTTTTTTAATATCGCCCACCATTATTTTCAATTGTAAATTAATTTAGGAAAGCATTTACATGTAGTTACCGTAGTTGAAAAAGTAGTATACCACTCTATTAAAAGTCAACTATGGAGTTTTATACAAATTGGGATGGTGTGCGAAAAATATATTTTATAAAGATTCAGTGAATGAGCTAAAGTGCAGATTTCTGTTATCTTTTACAATGCCAAAACTACTTTTAAATATTTTAATTTATTATTCCTCTTTATTTGGATAACTATGATTAAACAAAACTTTATTAATATATTTTCTTTAATACTCATATTTAACATATTTTCTATCGGTAAGATTTTAATAGATATTTTATTAGGATTGTAATATTAATATTACTTATCTCTTAATTAGAATGTCAAAGACCTGCAACTTTAGATTTAAGTGGTGTTATATATGATAACCATCCATTAAGAAGTAAGATTTTAAAATTTTTAAAAAGATACAAAATCAATATTAACATTTAAAAATACCCAAAAGACCCAGATTTTGAAATTAACCCATACCATGTTGGTGTTGTTGAAAATTTAGTAGATTATACATTGGGTAGTGATAATACACCAACCTATTGTTGTGGTGGTGTAACAACTATAGATCCATCACAGGGTCGTATTGAAATTCACAACCAAACTACATTCAGATCATGGTTCCATGCAATTCCAAATGTCAGTTTAGCAATTTCACATACAATTACACTAAATCTTCAATCAGATGGTGAGACCTATACATATCACAATAGCTCATTTTTCCCAATTGATGGAAAAGGTTGGGATGATTTATCAGTCTACCCAAATACCCTCATTTACAGTGGCCATAATTTCCATTTTTGTTATGAAATTCACACATCCTTTACATACTATGCAAACAATGAATACTTCACATTTACTGGTGATGATGATGTATGGGTATTTTTTAATAAAAAATTGGAAATTGATTTGGGAGGTATTCATCAAGCTGCTAGTAAAACTGTATATCTTGCTGATCTTGGTCTAACGGAAGGAGAAACCTTCCCATTTGACTTCTTTTATTGCGGTAAATATAAATACAAATACTACATCCTATTAACCTTAATACTAATTTATCATAATAAAACATGTTTTATATAAATATAGAACGTCATACCAGTATGAGTACATTAAATATTATAACAAATATTGATTTAACATGTCATAACTTTGATGTTTGTGGCGTTTGTGAAGGTAATAACAAAACTTGTTGTTTGGCAGATGGTGCTTGTAACTCTATTATCTATAACCCATTGTGTTATAATAACTATTGTGGTTCTGATAATGTAACATGTATGCATGAATACAAACATTGTGATGATAACAATCAATGTACACTTGACTTTTGTCTCAGTGTTCTAGGTGGTTGTTCACATATTAATAGAGTATGTAATGATAATGATCCATGTACCTATGATTATTGTGATCCTGACCAAGGTTGTATATACACTCAAATTAATGGATGTACAAGCTGTGATAGTACCCCATGTAGTAAGTATTTTAAATCATACATCCTTTTTAAATAGATTTCAAATCAAAAATACTAACATTTAAAATTTATAATAGTTTCTATAAATCCATGTATTTTCTCTGAATGTGATCCATTCAATCCTAATGAATGTATATATACAGAAATGAACTGTTCACTACCTGTAAATTCCACATGTGCAATGGGAGCATGTTTCGAAGGTATATGTGTTGTTTATGATCTTTGTCCAGTTACACCAACTACAACACCAACTGTAACACCTACTTTATCAATGACACAAACACCACCAACTAGAACACCAACAACTACACCTACACCAACAGTAACACCAACTCAAACACCAACTCAAACACCTAGTCCACATTGTAAATGTCCCCATAATTATACATGTATAGATTCAAATCATCTATGTGTACCACCTAATGAAGAGTACGATTGTCAAACATGTCTTCAATTCCCATGTGCTCTTGGTTATAAATGTGTTGAAGGAAAAAATGGTTTATTTCAATGTATACAACAAAATGCGTGTCTATCATGTCTTGACATAAACTGTGAGAAACATGGTCTACAATGTAAATTGATTGAAAACTCTGATAGTAAATGTGGTTTCATACCAACATGTGTTCGTCCACGTCTCTAAACCTTTTTGAAAACCAAAAAATAAAATAGAATATAATAGATTAAAAAAAATTAAAAATTTTATTTGAATCCAATAGAGATACTATTGTTGGATAAGAGACATTTGCAATAGTATTTTTGCACCAATTACTGTTGAAGGAGGTGAGAGAAAACAGCCGTTTATTTGCCAGCTTTGGCTTTGAGGGAAGCTTTGATTTGAGCAATACGAGTCTTTCTTCTTCTGAGGGTACGTTTTTGTGGTTTGGCTGGGACTTTGAAAGCTGGTTTTTCGACCTTTTTGGCAGATGGGTCAGCACGAATGGCAGCGTGAGCTTTTTGGTAGATTGATTCAATGTCTTTTGGAGTAACGTTGTTTTTGATGTATTGAGAGAAACATTTCTTGTAACGTTCTTCATCTTCAGCTTGGAGGATTTTCATGTAATCAGCAACGTGACCACCAAAAATGTATTTCTTCAAGACTTCAGCGTTGAATTTCTTGGTTTCAGAGTTGTAACCGACGAAACGGGTTTCTCTGTGTTGAACGGCAATACCACCATCGACGGCACCCTTCAAGACGGCAAAGACTTTGTTACCAGTGGAGGTACGGGTCAAACCGACATCCAAGTTGGCTCTGAATGGTTTGGATTTATCAGCAACTGGGGAGATGTTGAAGATTTTACCATCGACTTTTTCTTGACCTTTGTAGGTGGCATCCAACTTTAATTTTTGTAAGAGTCTTCTGGCCAAGAGTAAACCAGTGGCGTAGGCAGAAGCGTAGTTAGTCAAACCAACTTTAACACCATAACGTGGGAGTTCGTGGGCATAGGCAGCAGCCAAGACAAAATCACCAACAATCTTGGAGTAGATGACTTGGGCAATGATATCCTTGTTGGTGAAACGAGCAACTAATCTGTATTTTGGTGAGTTGTATTTGTTTTTGTCTTGAGTGATCAATCTTTGTCTTTGTTGATAATCAGTCTTACATTCTCTTCTTCTTCTGAATTGGACTTGGAATCTCTTGAAGTAAGCTTTGGTTTTAACGACTTTGACAAATGCCATTTTTCTTTCTGGTTGGAATCTATAATTAATATTATATCATGTTAATTTCTCTTTTAATGATGTTTAATCATATTTTTGATCATTTTCGTGATTTTTACCTTTGATATCTAGAACAAAAAAATGAAAAAAAATTTTAAAAAAAAGTAACTCGAAAAAAAAATCAAAAAAGCCGAAGATCAAACGTTACAAAGTTTTCATTTAATTTCTTTTTTGTTTTGGAGCTGGAATAATGTATCTAAATATAATGAATGTTGAATATAGAATAACCATTGGAATGTAATGATAGGATTTCCATAAAGCTAAAGTATCTTCTAAAGTTAGGGAAAGGAAAGAGAAACCCAAGAAACTTAAGAACCATTCAACTATTGCCCAGCCAATGACGTCGTATAAGAATTTAAATGGTTGAATTGGAGTTTCTTCTTTGGTATTGGCGTTTTTGTAAAATAGTGGACGTAATTTTCTACGGAAATCCTTGGCAATCTCAGTAAGGAAGGTAGCATTAACAAAGAAGAAGTAGTATCCTGGATAGAATCCATGCCAGAATGCTGAGGTTGCATAAGTCAATAGAGTAGCTGTAAAGGTTGGTTTGGCACCTGGTGGGGTTAGACGAAGATATACATATCTCTTCAACCAATCTCCAGTACCAATATTCCATCTGGATGAGATATCACGAATATTCGAGGCGAATTCGACTACCAATGGTTCGGCATTTGTAATACGATTCCATTGAATTTTCTTTCCTTCTTTATCGTAACCATTGTATCCGATACCACTGAGAATTGCAGAACCCTCTGAAAGGAACCATGCAAAGTAGTATTTGAAACGTGTCAATGCAATATGAATATGCAATAGAACTAAACGTACCCAAATTGGTTGTAATTGGTACTCTGAACAAATGAGATATGGTACATTATGAATACCAGATAAAATAACTAATGGGAAACATGAGAATGCCTTGATCATCACCCACAAAGATGCACTACCACTTCTTGGCATACCATTACTGCTGAGATCTTGTTTCTTAACATCACTGAACATTGCCAATGATGTCCATCCGAGATAATCTGAAATCTCAATAGTAGGACCTGCCAAAAATGTTGGGAAAAAGTACACGAATCCATAGTATTCCAATAGGGATGGTATCTTACTGATAGCACGTCTCTTTTGATCTGCATCCAATTCTGAAACTGGACGTGTTCCATCATAGAGATTCCAAGCAAATGATGTCAATTTCAATGTAAGAACCATTTGTGGACCTGTGTAATCAAGTGCCCAACCTTTGTAGTCTACATACATTCTATACCAATGAGAAACTGACAGATACAACATACTGAATACAAATACAGTCACAGGTGCCATTTTGGTGTTCTTTGGCATCAATCGAACCATAATATAAACTACAGTACTACTGATGAACGAATGTAACCATGACCATGTTCCAAAACACCAAGCACAATAAGTAAGACCCAAAACAATATTCATAATGTGTTTTGAAGAGGCATTTGGAAGTCTCTTCAATACCATTGCAGCGGGATATGAAAACAACAGACAAATTACATTTTTTATCTGGTCTACTGGGAACCCTAATGTCCCTAAATAATCATCAACTGACATATTGTTACTATCTATCTCTGTTGTGTTGAACAATAACAACAACTATTGGAAATTCTACTTTATAAAATTGAAAATGAAAAAAAAAAAACAGTTTTGGTGAGAGATATTTTTTTTAGTTCCTCTGAAATTATTTTATATTAATAATTAATTGGCATTTTATCTAGAATGATCTTTAAAATATTTTATTTGTTAAAAATATATTCTTTATATGATGAACATCGTATAAGTTTGTGTCAAAATATTTTTTTTTTTTGTATTTTTTTTGATTTTATTATAATCTAGTAATCTGAGGGAAAGTTAATGAAACTTTGATATTTTAAAACTTGGTAGCATCTGAGACATACATTACAATAATGTTACCAAATAATAATCAGTTACATATAAATGATTTGAAAAGTGATAAAACCAAATCAAATTCACAACAGGAACAACCTACACAACATAATAAAAAAAGTACAACAACTACCACTACTTCGAGTACAACTACAGCTGATAACAATAAAACAGCACCATTACCTACAACTCCTAAAAATCTATTTCATTACAATTCATATAGTACACCAAAACAAACACCATATCAGAATACACCTAAATTGAATCAAGTAATTCTTGAAGAATTAATTACTGACGATGAGGATACAACTCAAAATGATCATATTCAAATTGAAACTGTTGATGATTCACCATTAACACCAAAAAAATCATCACATTCTAAAACACCAAGAAAATGGAGACTTGTTGAGGCAAATTGTACATGTGTTATTGTAAATATATCATTTTTAGTCGAATTCCGCACATCTAAGTATATTTATTAATTTTTAAATTCTCCTTATAAGCACGATAATGAAAACCAACAACAAAAACAACAGGGAACAGGTTTAGAGTTTGAATCTAATCTTTGTCCAAAATGTAATTCTGTAAATAATTACACTACAAATTTACAGGGAAATCAACAGCAACAGAATAAATATAGCCAATCTTATTCAGGTCCAAGAACTCAAACAGTATATGTTGATAATAATGGTGGTTATATACCAACATTCAGTCAAACTACAGGTACTAGACTGAATTTTGATAATATGTCACAATCTTATTCTAAAACACCTTTTCAATCTAGTATTAGAAAGACAAATTATGATGTAGTACCAACTGGAAATCTTCATCAGGAATGGAGCATGTTAAAAGTGGAAGTTGATGGATTTTCAGATGAACTGAAATTTAAACCTTCGCCATATGATGGTGGTGCAAGTCAGTTTTTTGGTGTATCTAGTCAACAAATACCCAGGCCACAGGTAATACCTGTATACAGTAATCCTACTTCAACAATTTATAGAAACACACAGTATCACTCATCTCCTCAACATCACCACCAACACCAACACCAACAACACCAACACCAACACCAACTTCAAAAAGCTCAAAACAATCTATTGAATAACATGGGTGGTTTGGAAAGTCAATTAAAACCACCTATTACAACGAATATACCTAGTAGTGTTAGTGGTAATACACCTCATGTAGATTTTAGTAGTAGGATCTCAGAACCCTCTCACCAGATAAATAATAAGGAAAAGAATCATTTTGAACTCTTACAATCGAATAGAAAACTAGAGGAAAAACTAAAAGAAAGTCAATCTATAATTCAACAAAAAGACTGGGAATACAATGATTTACGTGAAAAAGTAGATCAATATGAAGAGATGGAGAGTAGAATTGTGGATTTTGAAACACTTAATCAGTTACACACTCAAATTAATGATATAAAGTTTCTATTAGAGAAGAAATTGGAGAATCTTTCGGATCAGGATATAAAAATACATGAGAAACAGAGAAATATAAACTCACTTTCAAATGATATTGAAAAAATTCGAATGGATATTACCCATCAACAGAAAGCTAATGAACTTCTCAATGAGATTTCCTCACTGCGAAGACAGATGAATGATCTCGAGAAGGTCAATCAACTGAGACAACAGAATCTGAATAAAGACGTATTCTCACTTCAAAAGGAAATTGAAGCTTTAAAAAGAGACAAAATTCACCTCAATGAAGATTTGGTCTATTACAAGAACCAGGTAACAACAACCAGTCAACAAGTAACTGAACTCAATCAAACCATCAGAGAGAAGGATGTAAAAATTTTACAACATCATGAGGACATCAGGGGTAAGATAATGATTCCTGAAGAGGAATACCAAAACATTCAATCAGATTTCCAGAAGATTAAAAGAGAAATGGATCATGTAAATCAACAATTGGAAAGACAATCTCAGGAATATCTAGACATAATCACACAAAATTCACAAAACCACGAATTGGAAATCAAAGAATTAACAGAAGACTTGGCTAATACTCAATCTCAACTTGATAATTTGATTTCAGAGAATCAAGATATGAAAGAAAGACTCTCAAAAGTACATTTTATAATTAAAGATTCTCCTAGAAGACTATTAACTACTATAGAAATGGAAGCTTTAACTCCAAATAGAAAATCGCAATACCAACAATATCAACAACAACAAATATATCAACAAACACCTTTACGAACACCTATAAAAACAACAACTACTACAACAAGTGCAATTAAGACACCAAATAGAGTAAACCCATCTTATTTATCAGATTTAAATATAATTAAACCATCTAACCCAGAATCAGCTGAACAACTACAACAACAAGTCCTTACTCCACTCTCAAAACCAGCATCTAAATTAATATCATCAGTGTCTTCTGATTCATCACCAATTGTACAACAACAGCCAACTTCAAAGCTAGATTATGAACAATATTTGGAGGAATATGATCCCTATGATTTGGATGATACACTTAAAAATCAGGAGGATCAAGTTAAAGATGAAAATGAAGAGAATGTAGATAGCTTTGATGGTTTGGAGGATGAAATATATAAAGAAGATTACCATGAAAATGAAGTGGAAGAACAAGAAGAAGGTACAGTGAATGAGGATACAAATCAGTCACTATTTTCAACACCATCATCTTACCAGAAAAACTCTAAAGAGTCAACCAATTCCTTTGATGAAGATATTGATGATTGGCTTAAATCTCCAAACGACAACAAATCCAAAGAATTCAATTTCACAAGTAATGGTACATCTAAATCTCAGGCAGTGTCAGTACACACACCAGAAAGTAAATCAACCAATAACAGTACTCTATCACAATCAGTGATTGGTTTGTATAACAAATTACCAAAACTCAGTAGTGATCAATTGAAAATGAATATTTCCAATCAGGATTTATTTCTTTCTGATGAATTTATAGCTAATAATGGTCTTGAAAAACTATTACATGCCTATGTTATCAAATTCAAAAATGAGAATCCCACTATTCCCATCTCTTCTGATTTCTCAAGATTTCATGCACCAGGTACTAGAATTATATACCGATATTCTAAACATTTCATTAACATCGTAATAATAGACAGTGAACCAACATGTATGTACAAAACTGTTTTCATATTCTCACACTAATCTCTAAAAAATTTGATTACTAACTAATTCCACTTAAACACAGTGATTATAGAGGGTCAATTTGAAAAACTCTCAAATTTTATCTCAAGATATAACTTGTTTAAAGACGTTTAAAGTGTATCTAAAATCTCTTTCCCCAACACATCAGATTACTTTAAAATATCGACATTCGTTTTTTTTTTTTTCTCAAATTTTCTCTATTCTCGGTGTGTGATTTTATTTTTTGATCAATTGTTGTGTCGTTGATGTCAATCACTTAAAATCTACTTAGAGGAAAATCGTTATAACCACCTGCCACTCAAAAATTTCTAAAAAAAAACACCAATTAAAATGGTTTTATAAAATGGAGTTGGGAAATATCTTTGATGGATTGCATCTGAATAGTTTTTAACAGCTTAAATGAAAAAAAATATTTTTATACTAATCTGGTGACATCAGGGTTTAAAATGAAAAATCATATTTACCTCCCTGCCTAATCTTTGCATATATGAGTTTCACTACTAAAATCTCTTAATTTTTTTTTTTGTTACTAATAGTGGTCCACAAATATGATACCAAAGAAGAGTAATGATGGAATAACAAAAGAGGAGGCATATATCATGAAATGGAATAAAGTATTTATTAATTATTTTTTTTAAACCATATTCTTTTTTATATTAACTTTAATAATAATAGATAAAAGAATTAGGAAAAGAAATATCAATACAAGCAGACTCTGCCTCAAAAATTACTGATTTGGTAAAATATGAAGAAATGAAAAGAAATGTTTTAGAAATGACAGAGGAATTAATTAGAAATTTAAATTCCATTACTGAAATTCCAAAATGAAATGTAATAATACACACTGAAGGAGTAAAATAACTCCTCACCTAAAATTAAATAAATTTGGTTGTACAGAATAAGAAATATTTACAAATTTGTTTTTTGTTGTTTTTTGATTAATTGAAATGGTAATAGTCAATTGATTCTTTAAGTTGAAGTGATTGGAGATTTGCTTCAAATTCACCATTGGATCTATCCAAAGCAACACAGATTATAAATGGTGGTTTAACTTGTGAAAAATGTATAATAGGTATTTTGTATGGGGTGTAAGCTGCATTGTAGGTTGTACCAACTTTTTGGTCGTCTACATCACAGAATGAGGTTACTTTACTTTTGGAGGAATCAGATAACATTGTAAAGAATTTCTTACCGTCTCTACCTGCACCCCAAATTGAAAATTTATCCCATTTGGAAAGAATACGGGATTCAAGGTACTGTATACGAACTTTCATTAGAATAAGTCTATGGATTTGATTGGACTGGTTATTGGAGTGGTACCTGTACAGTACCAATGGTTGATGTACTTTACTCAGCAGTGCATCTTGATAATTTAAATGTTGATGAAAAAATATTAAATCCTCAGGAATGTGAGGTGGAGGTGAATTTGCCAGTACCTTATCTTGTCGTTCTTTTTCCATTTGCATGTGTTTTTCTTGATTTTTATGTTTATATTGATTTGCATTGTTATTAGTACCTAGTAAATGAATATATTCATTGTTCTTTGGGTTACCTGACGGAAATGATTCTTGATAACCACCAATTCTATTGTAAAGTGACCTTGACATGAACCATGTTGGTTGTATAATTGGAATTTCCCTGAACTGATGCCAAAGTAATTGTTGATTAGTAAGTGAGTTACACCATTGTGAATATCTATGTGAGGATCCTTCTGGAATTCTTATAAAATTTGAACCTATCAATACATTCTTTCCTTTCTCCAGTGCTTCTAAATATTGCATTTCAACTCTTTCACAATACATTATATCATCAGAATCCAACAGACATAGATACTGACCATTTGATTGAATAATTGATCTATTTCTTGAATATCCAACACCAAAACCACCTTTATCACTTCTATCCAATCTATCACATTCACTTATACTCTCCAAAATTGTTTTATATTCATTATCATATATAGACAACCTATCATTTTCAGATAAACCATCACCATTCAATAATAAACCAATCGAAAATACTTTAAATAAAGGTACCCATTCTTTAATCATTTCAATTGATTTATCCTATAACCAACATCATATATTACTAAACAGTTATAGTACTCCAAATACATTGATATTACAACTTACAGTACTTGAGTGATCAAATATAGATACCTCCAAAGGTCCATTATAAGTCTGACAAATCACGCTAAATAATGTCTCATTTATGAAATTTTGAGCATTTTTCATACATATACAAACTGATACCATAGGTAACTTGAAATCTCTCTTTTTAACACCATTTTGATTAGTTATAATATCGTTATAGAGATTAGTGAATCTCAATTGACATGGAAGTGTTGTAATCTGATTGGTAATTTGTAATTTATTATCTAAAATATCATAAGATAATGGAAATTCTAATATAGATTCATTAAGATTATCAGGATTTTTAAATTGTAATTTTACATTTGTAGAAACACTTAATAATTCGGTTGAGGTCATTTCAGAAAAATGAAACTTCAATTTTTTTTACCTCAAAACGTAAAATTTTTTTTTTATAATTTTCTCTTTAGTTGAATTATCGACTTATCTTCACTTTTTCTTTTTTTTAATCATTTCATTTAGTAGTCCAAACACAACTAAACTATATCATAAATTGACAATTAAACTATATCATAAATATATAATAGTTTGAATAGCTCGAAAAACCACTAATCCAATAATAATAATTTATCCAACCCTGAATTTTATTTATTTGTTATGTTTATATTTAAAAATCAAAATCCGAATTTAAAAATCAATCATAAACTAAATATAAAGACTAGAAACAAAGGTATAAATCTTATACACATTACTCTTATTACATTCCATTAATCAATTAACTAACACTTATCAATTATATAGACTAAATTATCAATTATAAAACAATTAGAGAAATCAGAAATGGCACCACCTAATAAGAAATCCACCACACCAATTAAACCAACTAAAAAACAAGTAGAAAGTGAATCTGAATCTGAATCAGAGGAAGAAGTTCAAAAACCAACTACAACTCAACCAAAGAAAGCAGCAGCAAAGAAAGCAGCAGCTAAATTTGTTCAACCTGACTCTGAATCTGGTTCTGAATCTGAATCTGAGTCTGGTTCTGAATCTGAAGAAGAAGTTAAAAAACCAACTACAACTCAACCAAAGAAAGCAGCTGCAAAGAAACCAGCAGCTAATAACAAAAAGAAAGTAGAGACTGAATCTGAGTCTGAATCTGAATCAGAGTCTGAATCAGAGTCTGAATCAGAAGAAGAAGAAGAGGATGTAAAGAAACCAACTAAAACTCCACCAAAACCAGCAGCTGGAGGAGGAAAGAAGAAAGCTGCTGCTAAACAAGCTGCCACAGCAAAGAAACCAGCAGCCACCAAGAAAAATAATGAACCTGAACAAGTTAGTGAGTTCATTCTTAAACAGAGAGAACAAGAAGCCAAAGCTGCACAGGAAAAAGAGGAAAAGAAAAAGAAATTTGAAGAGGAAAAGAGAAAGAGAGAGGAACAACAAAAACTTGAAGATGAACAAGCAAGAATTCGTTCTGCTGAGAAAAATAAGAAAAAGAAGGAAGTCAAAGAAAAGGAACAAGAGGATGCTAAAGAAAAGGCACGTTTAGAAAAGATTGCTAAACTTACTGGTCAACCTGTTGTTGTTCCAGTTGGCACTGATTCAACTTCAACTAGCACCACTCCAGGTAAAATAGTATTTAAAAAGAAGAAGAAGAACCCACAACAAAAACTCAATGATTCACTGAGTTCATTGAAGATTGATGATAATACTACTTCTACAACTTCAACTTCTACTACTACTACTACTAACGGTAATGGTTCTTCAGCAGTTCAAGATTCATGGGAAGATGATGATTGGGAATCTTTAGAAGACAAGAGAATTCAGAAGGAAGAAGAAGAAAAGAAATTGGCTGAACAAGAAGAAGCCAAAAGAAAAGCTGATAAAGAAGCTAAAAAGCTTGCTAAAAATCAACCAAAATCCAAGAATCCAAGTAAACAACAACAACAAACAGAGACTAATACCCGTGAGAATAAGATTGAATATCGTTCACCAATTATCTGTATTCTAGGTCATGTCGATACTGGTAAGACTTCACTTTTGGATAAGATTCGTAATACCAATGTACAAGGTGGTGAAGCCAGAGGTATTACTCAACAGATTGGTGCTTCCTTTATCCCAATTGAAGCTATTAAAGAACAAACTAAGTCATTTGCTGAAAAGGTTAAAATGGACTTTAAATTACCAGGTCTATTGCTTATTGATACTCCAGGTCATGAGTCTTTCAATAACCTTCGTTCTAGAGGTTCAGGTCTTTGTGATGTCGCTGTGTTGGTTGTTGATATCATGCACGGTCTTGAAGCTCAAACTATTGAATCTATCAATTTACTTCGTATGAGAAACACTCCATTCATTGTAGCTTTGAACAAGGTTGATAGAATCTACGAATGGAAGACATGTGTAAACACTAATTTTGTAGATGCTTATAAACAACAATCTAAACCTGCAATTCAGGAATTTGATTCCAAAGTCAAAGAAACTATTGCTGCTTTAGCCGGTCAAGAATTGAATTCTGAATTGTGGTGGCGTAACAAGGACTACAAAAAAGTTGTATCCCTCGTTCCAACCTCAGCTCAAACTGGTGAGGGTATTGCAGATTTGATGTTAGTCGTCATTCAAGTCATGCAAAAACTCATGTTGGAGAAAGTAATATATCAAGAGAAACTTCAATGTACTCTTCTTGAAGTTAAAGTAATTGAGGGTCTTGGTTGCACTATCGATGTCATCCTTGTTAACGGTCGTTTGAAGGAAGGTGACAAGATTGTAGTCTCTGGTTTCAATGGTCCAATTGAGACTAACATTCGTTCTATTATCACCCCACCTCCTTTAACAGAATCTCGTGTCAAATCTCAATTTATTCAACACCAAGAAATCAAAGCAGCAATGGGTGTCAAGATTGTTGCCTCTGGTTTAGAAAAAGCCGTACCAGGTACCAGTCTCTATGTCGTTGATGAAGATGATGATATCAATGCCATCAAAGCTGAAGCTATCAAGGAAGTTGAATCTGTTCTCAATGATATTGAGACATCAGGTATTGGTGTAAGTATCCAAGCTTCTACCATTGGTTCTTTGGAGGCCTTTTCTTCATTCCTCAAGAAGATCAAGATTCCTGTTGCCAATGTAGCCGTAGGTCCAGTAGCCAAGAAACATGTAATGAGCGCTGCTATCATGTTGGAAAAGGATCCAAAATACGCCATTTTGTTGGCATTTGATGTCAAGATTGAAGATTCAGCCAAACAAGCTGCTAATGATATGAAAGTTAAAATTCTCTCTGAAGAGACTATCTATCTCTTTGAGAAGAAACTCAAGGATCACTTTGATGAAATCAGACAGAAACTCCGTGAGGAAACTGCTAACAAATGTGTCTGGCCATGTATTTTACAGGTTACTCATGTCTTCCATCGTGCCAATGCCATTATTGTTGGTGTTAAGGTTAAGGAAGGAACTCTTCATATTGGTACTCCAATTGCTGTTCCAAACCCTTCAGTGGAAGGTGGTGTTGCCAATATTGGTGTTGTACAAACTATCAAATTAAATGAAAAGGATGTACTCATTGCCAAAAAAGATGATGCTGTCTCTGTTGCCATTGATGATACCAATATGAAAACAACCTTTGGTAGACACTTTGATGAAAATGTACCTTGGTACTCTAGAATCTCTAGAGATTCAATTAATTCTTTGAAAGAAGGTTGGGGTGATGAATTGACACAACAAGATGCTCAACTTCTTAAATTCTTAAAAACTGTTTTCAAAATCCAATAAAAAAACACACCCATACATATAAAAACTTTTAAAACCGAAGTATTTTTTGAACAATTTGCTTGATATTTACATTTTTGGGAGGTGGTAAGATTGATTTGACTCTTCTTTACAATCATAACCTAAAGCACATGAATTTTGCAAACATGATCCACATTGAGACTCATCAAATTCATATGAGAATCTAGTAAACGTACTTGTCCTCCTATGCAAATGCAATCATTGTTATGTAGAACTTGAGTAGATGTAACAGTAGATAGCGATGTTGTTGCAGTTCCTGTTCTAGCAGTTGAAGTGACTTGTGGGGCTGGTGATGGTGTACCTGTTGTAGCTGGGTCTGTTGTTGTAGCTGGTTTGGTGGATGTTGTGGTTATGGTTGGGTTGGATGTTATTAAAATCAGTCCAAGCTGAAAAAGTAAATGCCGAGTATAATATTATAAAACCTCTACAATCACCAAATAATGGAGATGTTTTGATATCTAAATCATAAACAGCGGGTAATTTCTTTATTAAAATCATTACATTATAAATCGGATATACCATCTCCATTAATATCTCCAACATACATAGAAGTGCAAAAATTTTGAGGTGAAGAAATATCTCTGACCCATTTAACAACTTCAGATGAGTTATCTTACAAAGTAATTAGAGAAGAGGAAATTGAAAGAAAATCATTTATTAATTAATTATTTAACACTAATTTGATTTAAACAAAAATTTTGATTTGTTCTTTTTATTTAAAATGTTTTTGTTATTAAAACATGGATTTTTATACTGCGCCCACCGGTGAGTGGGATTGCAATTAATAAAATCGGGAAAATTTTATTTTTTATTTCAGAAAATTACACAAGAGAAAGATGAAATTATATCACATATTTTTCATTTTAATATTGCTATTTTTGATGATATCTATGTCAGAGTCTAATAAAGGAAATAGAAAAAATAAAAAAAATTCTGATGTAGTTCCCAAAACTCCAATAGAAACGAAATCTATAAAGGAATCAATATCTCATAGAAATTCTCTCAAAAGAAATAATAATAATAATAAACTTTCAGTAAAAGTTGATTTATCTTTTATTGATCCTGCGCATGTAGAATTCCCCCTGAATGGTATGAAATGTATACTAAAACTTCATTATAGTGGAGGTTCAGATTCTTCCTTTCCTATATCCTTGAACGAAAATGGCAAATATGTTGGAATTATAACACCCGATATAAAGGGTAGAAATAGAATAATTAATGTTATTTTAGAAGCATATACAGTCTGTGATGATATTTACATGGTATCATCATATTCAGAAGAACATACAATGAAAAGTAATCCTGAGAAAGATGAGGACATTATCGTATATAAAGTAGGATGTAAGATGGAACGTAATTCTATAGAATGTATACATAATTTTTACAGACTTTTCACCACTACTAAAGATATGCTCGGCAAGGAGGTTGAAGATAAAGATAATGGATATATTGGGGCGTTTGCTATGCTTATTAAAGCTGCTTCTTTCGCTAGACTACAACTTGGGGTTGCTGTGGGGAAGCTTAAGGTTGCCATATATGATGAAGATGAGATATATACTAGTACTGTAGAAGAGGTTACTGGAGAAGATGGTACAAAAACATTTGAATATATGAAAGAACCTGTCATGGTTCTGGGCGGAGATACTCATTGGGAACCTTTCGCTCTATATCACGAATACGGACACTATATTCAGCATTTACTTCTTAGGAGGATAGATATAAAGAATGTAGCACCTGAAGGGAGTCATTTTCCGTGCGATGCCACACCTCAGAATCCTACTTTAGCATTCTACGAAGGATATGCTAATGCATTCTCAAGAATTTTATTGAAAGAATTCGGACATCAATATATCGATCCTTATGTAGAAATAACTTGGAAGTCTGGAAGTTACAAATCATTAGAAAATGGATTTTCCATAGAATATTTCTTCTGTGATAAGGATAAAATGCTTACAGATGAAGGAAGAATTGCAGCAATGATATATGATTTATATGATTCAGAAGATGATTCCCAACAACACAAAGAAATTCCAAATATCATAGAATTTGTAGGAATGGATGAAAAATATCATGGCATAGATAAATCTTGGTTTGGTACACTACAGAAGGATAATAACCAAGGATTAGAAATTCCATTTAGACAACTTTT
The DNA here is from genome assembly GCA_001606155.1 of Tieghemostelium lacteum. Lineage (NCBI taxonomy): Eukaryota > Evosea > Eumycetozoa > Dictyosteliales > Raperosteliaceae > Tieghemostelium > Tieghemostelium lacteum. Next base: position 336,485 of record LODT01000035.1, read on the forward strand.
AGTAGATTTCACTTCTGATCGGGGCGAAGATTATAATTCTGTTAAAGGATATATAAATGCTATGAGAAAGAAAATATCTGGGGATCAGTTGGAAAAAGCTCTTGATATAATAAGATACAATTATGGATCTGATTTACTCCAATAATTCTTTTAAAATTATCTAGTGATTAGCATCAATAGGGTATCTTAAATAAATAACTAAATAAAAGATATGAAATCATGATATCGTCAAAAAATCAAGATATAAAAATATCATCTAAAGTATAGTATAGAATTAAAATTAAAATCTTTTTAGCACCGTTAAACAATAGACCAAAGATTACATGGTATATTAGTTCATGTATAACTATTTTATTCAAGTCTTTGATTTAATAATTCAAAATCAATTTGTTTCATCTATTTTTTAAGTATTTGCATTTATGTCTATACTATTTTTTTTTGAATTGATGAGCGCTCATCAATTCATTTGAACAGTTGAAATGGTTTTTTTTTTCAATATATTGAACTTTTTAATTGAGAAGGGGTGAGGGTAGGATTATAGATGGTGGGTTTTATTTTTTCTATTTGAAGAAGAGGAATAAATTCTCCTTCCTTGGGTTGGTAGTTGTTGATTTGAGGTTGTTTGGAAAGGTCTTTTTTGAATTTAGAGTATAGTGGTAAAAGTTTTGTGTGGTGAATTTTTTTGATTTGATTTGATTTGGAATACAGGGTTATCGTTGATAGAAAAGAAGTTTTTGTAAGAAAGTTGATTATATACCACTTTTGAGTTTTAAAGATATTGGTTTAGATTGTATTTTATCTTTATTGGTATAATTTGATAGTCGATTGTAGATTAAATTTTTTGTTATTGGAATTTGACTCTCCAAGCATCTATTTACATTATTTTAAGTTTTTGAAAGTTGTTCAATTACCAAAAAAGTAGAAAAAATGTACAAAATCTTTTAATCATAATAAAATGGAAGTAGTTAATCACCAATTTTAACAGGTGTATATTGACCCTCCTCAATTTGGATTCCTTATGTAGAATATCTATAGCTCATTGGAAATCGTTGATATATGTCAAAATCTCCAGTAGAACCAAAATAGTTTCCTACATTAGAATTATGTTTTGTTACACAATCTCTACAAAATCATCAAATTGATTTGGATTAAATAATTTGTTTAAATTTACCTTCTCAATTGATACTGTTGAAAATGTAAAATAACTTTTATTTATCCTCTAACTCCTTGTTGAAGAAACATAATACTTTGTATTTGGACAATTTTTTAAAATGAAAGTGTATGTTATATGTGCTGTTTTTTGATTTCTACTTTTAATTGGTATAGTTCTTCTAAATGCCATCTTCTTTATATCATTTATTGAAATAATCTAGTAATCTTAATTGAAAGAGTTAAATAAGCTGAATCTTTTTCCCAGATGGGGATATTTTTAGAATCATTACCCTTTTTTTTGTCAATGTAATAATCAAACATTTATAAAGTTAGTGTTTAAAATTGGTACGTATACTAATTACCATTGGTATTTTATTATACCATTGGAAAATTTTTTTGGATTACCACTGGTATTATAGTGTACAAATACCATACCAGTTTACCGGTGGATTATCGTATAAATTTCATTAGAAATAAAGTCAAATCAAATTTAATTTAAAACAAATAAAGAAGGGATATTTTATTTCAAAAACATGGTATCTCTCTAAAATAGGGGGTTTATATGTTCTTAATAGTCGTGTAGTTCTTTATCATAAGAAAAAAGCCTTTCACAAAGATATATAAATATTCTGGCCAAAGCTAGTGTTAGATTAATTTTCCAAACTAAACGAGTGAACAGAAAAATCTGTTTGTTTTGAAATCTTTGCATCTATTTTATTAAATGCAACTGCAGGCAATAATATACAACTAACATCACCAAATACCAATATACCAATATTTTAATTACAAACCAATCAACAAATTATTGGTCAGGTTACTATAGGTGTGACAAACTATCATTAATAATAGTACTCAAATTAGTGGTGGTTAACAATTTCCAAATACATTTATTCCATCTTTTACTCTATCATTATTGAATTACTATGAAGAGTTTACAGGTTTCAAGGATCTGTAACCTGTGGTTCTTAAAGAGTAGGATCTATTCCCATTCAACCTGGTAGATTTGTCATTTATAATGGTGGTATACAATATCAATTATAAATTAAAACAGTCAATGCTGGTAATATTGTTTCAAGTAATCAAGTGATGATCAAACATTTTCTTTTCAAACATTATACAAGTGATCAAACTATACATAGAAAATTAGTATGCATACTAATCTTGCAGTTGATTTAAATTTGGATATTGATGTTTATGCATATGAAAAGTTAATAAAATTGCATCAAATAGTGAAGAAATGTAATTACCTTCATCAGATGGAATTGGACATTTCATTACTGTAGTGTTTGATTATATACAATCACATATATATATACATGATCCATTTAATAATTATATAAAGGATCAATTAGATAAACTTAAAATTAGGGATATTGAATATTTAGGTTGTAAAATTCAACATGACTAATATAGTTGTGGACTACATTTCGTTTTGGTTTTCCAGGGTTCTTTTAGGTTTTTCATCCGAGGCTGGTAATGTCAAAGCATCGACAGACATTGGAATTTGTTGAGATTTAGAGCGATCATTGGCAAGATTTTGGAGAGTGATCTTCTTCTAAATCAGATAATGCCAAGTAAATGTCCATTTGTATTGGATTTAATTCTTGTGAACTCACTGGTTGTTAAGATCCATTCTCATTTAGGAATGACAAAAAGAGTTATATTCAAAGATGGTATGAATTAAATAAAGATAAACATCTTTTGTATTGTAAAGAATTAAATGTGATTGTGGAAGATAAAATAAACTCTAATTTTCTATGTATAGTTTGAGCTCTTGTACCGTTCTATGCATTCGTTTTTATTGTATACACAACATTTGACCCTCTATATTCCTCATAATTTGGACTCTTGAAAAGAAAACAATTGATTATAAAAATTTTTTTTGGAATTGGTATAATTTAAATTTATACTAATTTTGTTATTATTTTTTTTAATTTTCATTCAACAATGAATTCAAATATTAATAATCCAACAACAGTAACAACAAGTACACCTAGTTCAACTAATAATCAAAAAACAATAAATATTTTAGACCCAACTACTAGTGAATATCCTGATATTAACTGGAACATAGAACAAACCAATGCCTGGGCTGCTAGATTCCTTCCTATGGAAGACTTGCAGAAATTTAAAGAAGCAAATTTCAATGGTGAAGAACTTTCCAATTTGCAAAGAGATGATTTAAATGGGAAGGTAAAAATCTCTTTTGGTCAAAGCATACTTTTATTTCAGAGAATCTCCAAAGGTATTGCCCTATCTCAACCAACTAAAAGTACTGGTATATACACTAAACACCTTATCACTAATCCAAACACCTTTTGTCATTTATACTAATATATTTTGTAATATAAACCTCAATACAATTCAAAAACCTAATGTTGCATTCAACTACACACAGTGGGCATACAGGGAAAACAGGATGAGAAAGGTATGTAGATTATTGGGATTTTGTTTAGTTATGTTATTGGCCAGTATTAATTCTATAATTGTTAACTCTAGATATTAGCCAACACAAAGGTATGTTTTATTTATTGCACTGATACAGTCTGATAGAAAAAAACTAGGAAAGAATTGTTGCTGATATATAATCTAACATAATAGAAACCAATAAAAGCCAATGGGATGAAAGATTGGATAGAATAGAAAAAATTTTACAGCACAATAAAAAACTAAAATCAATTCCAATTTCAGATTTAAATACAAGTCACATAGAAAGTTTAAAAGACACATTTGGAGTTCATTTTAGATCATTTCGTGAACTTGGTTATACAGGTAAATTGAAAAAAAACAAAACTCATAAATGGATAAATCCAAAAAAAGAGAAAAAAGCAAAGAAGGAAAATGAGATAATATATGATGAAGAGAGCAATATGGAAAGTATTTTTTCATTTTTAAAAACCAATTATAAATTACCAATAGCATATGAATTCAGAGATTGCCACAAAAAACAATATTTATTAACATTCTCATTTACTCATAAAGAAGAGGACTATCAAGCTAATGGCAGCGGAGATTTTGTTGTCGTACCGAAAAGCGCAGGCGATTCCAATGCATTAATTAATTCCGAAATAATTATGATCATAGAGATCAAATCACCAGGGATTAAAATAGATGATAATGTATCTCAAATTATTTTTGAAACTTTATCATCAAAAGCCTCTTCACTATTCCCCGTACTTGGAGTGTTAACTAATCTTGTAAATTGCTGGTATTTATTTTGGGTTAATCAGCCCCCCTACGGAATTGGGTATTGCAAATTACTTGATGAAAGGAATTTTTCAAAAGCCGTTAGCTGTTTGTTTGAGAAATTTTCAGATACACTTAACATTTCTCAAGTATTGATATTGAATAAAATCATAGCTCCAAATGTAAAGGATGAATTAAACCAATATAATTCTGACACAAATATCTTGGAACAACCACCTCAAAAAAAATTAAAAATCACAAATCCAAGCACCACTACAACTACAACTACAAAACAACATCTCAAATCAAATATAGGATTCTGTAACGATATCGCTAACCTTGATGATATTACCTATGATGATGATAATGAAAGAATGATGGTACAATCTTATAAAACAAAATTTGTAATTGATAACATTATTAAACCAATGTTTAAAAATAACAATTGATTATGACAAAGGACATTAATAATTTTTACCTTCACTTCTATTCTTTTTATATATTAAATAGTTTAATATATATTCTTTGAACAGTTATTCAGTGCATCATTACAAACAAATATCAAAGAATAAATGAATATCAATGATTAATAAATAAATATAATTAATATGAAAAATATTTAATTCTCATCCTTTCTAATATATTGTTATAGTTCATTTTGAATGTTATTATCAAAAAACCTGCTTGGATTATAAAGAAGTAAAAGTTGATACATCAACTTTTTGAAATGAATAAAAACAATGTCAAACTCTCTTCCAAATGTTTAACTTTAATAGAATTGAATAGTTTTCTACAATTGTAATATTCTTTTTAAACCATTCTAATTAAACAGATACATGTAGGTATTTGTTGATTAATATTATATATAATTGTCACAGTGATGAGATTTGTATTTTGTTGTAAAAATATTATATAATTTTTAAATCTGTTGTAATACTGTATTTCATTTGTTATAGTTGAAAATACAACACTTTGATGAATTGAATTTACAATAATTGATTGTAATTCATTTGTATTTTTAACTGAAGACCACTATTATTTTCAAGACTTAAAAAGTGAAAATATAAAAACCACAATATTTATTTATTTAATCTCTTTCTTTCTTCTATAAAATAGTTTTTCAATTAAAGATTTTCCCTTTTTTTTTAGTAATTGTATAATTATTATAGTTTTTTGAAAATTGATTAACTAATAATTAATTTATAGGTAAATCCAAACCATGATTGAGGGAGTGTTTCAAAAAAAATTTAGTTTTTTTTTAATTTTTCATCAAATGGGAGATAATTCAAATATTTCACCAAATACTTCTCCTAATGGATCTTCTACACCTAATAGTAGATTATCTAGATCATCATCGCAGTTATTTGAACAGAATAATTATGAACCATTTATATTTGCACAGTCATTGACATCAGTGTGTTTGGATCCCTCCAATCCAACATCTGGGAATAATGAATGGACTGCATCTGAATTAACAGTACCACCAATAGGAAATAGTGTTGGTAGCGGTCACCAAGGACCAGGTAGCTCGAATATAACATCACAATCATTTCAAAACTATTTCAATAAGATATCGTCAGTCTATAAGATATTTAAAGAGAATCAACATCGTGAGTTGATTCCATCCAATAAAAGAACTCCAGAAGAGATTATAAGTTTAGAGAATATACCTGAATTCTTTTTTCAGGAGAATCTAACTAAAGATGCAATTCTAAAGTATGCAAATGATGATACCTCTCCAATTCTATTTCAAAAATTAGAGCATTATTCAACTATAATAGAGGAGAATATTGTAGGTCACGTCAGAGATAAATCATTAGCATTCTTTTCAGCAATGTCAGAACTTAAACAGTTTAGATTGGAACTCATCCAGATTAGTCATGAGATTAAAGATTCTGTAAATACATTGAATTCTATAGACAATGATGTCATTCATTCACTTTCATTGTCAAAGTTACAGTTACAGAAAAACAGGGTAAAAGATACAATAGAGACTTTAGTTTTAGTATCAGATGTAAAACAATCTCAAAGTGCCTTACAGTTACTATTATCCAAAGGTGATTATATGGGTGCATTAGATCTCATATTTTCAACACAATCACTATTGAATAACGATCTTTTACCAATACAGTCTCTCAGAAATCTATCACCACAGCTATTAGAAATGGTTAATCTCATTGAAAAGATGTCAATTGCTGATTTTATCAGGATATCTTTAAATGATGAATTACTATACAGTAAGGATGATAGTAATAATAAATCTAGTAATACTGATGATGATGATAATACACAATTATTGGAGAATATTACTGTTCTCTTAATACCACTTATAAAAGTACTAGTAAGAATACAAAAAATACCATATATAATTGAAAGGTTTAGAGAGGAATCTATTCAATCCATTAAAGATCTCTTTAAACTTACAATATATAATAAAATAATAACAATAGAACAGCAACAACAACAACAAAATCAACATGTATTACTCCCTGTAACAGCACAAGTAACAGTAGCAAATTGGGAGGAATGTAAAGTAAAATTAGTAAAACTATCACCAAGTGAATCTTTTCCACTATTTACAGCACTAGAATTAGCATTTAAAAGAAAATTCATTTTAATTAACAAAATTATAGAAATAATATATAAAGAGATTGAAAATATATTAATTAATAATAGTGATAGTAATAGTGATAGTAATAATAATAGTAATAGTAATATCAATGAGACCATAATAGATAATATTAAATCATCATGTAATGATTTGATAAATTCAGTAAATGAAACTATGCAAGAGAGATACTCAACGCTGATAAAAGTTAGATCAGAGATTAATTCAAAATTGTCATTAGTAGATTTTGTACAGTTGTATAATAATATGAATTCATTCCTCATATTTTGTGAATTAAATTCAATTAAAAAGAAATCCATAATTTTGAGATCCACACTTCTCAGTCAATCTAAACAATTTCTAGAGGTTCTACACAAAAATAGATTATCATCACTAAGTTTATTATTAGAAAATGAGGAATGGACACCAGTTAAAGTTGTATCAGAATTTCAAGATATTATAAATTATATAGTAAATCAATCACTAGATACAAACGATTTAAATAATAATATTAGTAGTAATAGTAAAAATAGTGATGAAGTTGGAATTAGTGATAATATATTAATTAGTAATGAACCATTTATTGCTATAAATACTAGTTTAATGTTATTAAAATTCATTAATGACTATTTATCGCTGGTTGAGAAACTGCCTCTGTTGGTGACTGATTCAATATCAAAGATTGTTGAATTATTTCATATATTCAACCAACAAACCTATCAATTGATATTGTGTGCTGGTGCAAGACAGACTATGAAACTAAAGACTATTACTTCTAAGCACTTGGGTTTGGCAAGTCAATGTCTGAGTTTTCAAATTAAATTTATACCATATGTAAAAACTATTCTACAGAAACAACTAAATTCCAAACAATATGCTCTATTGAATGGATTGGATAAACTGTTACAAGATTTCACTGGACATCGTCAAGAGATATTCACCAAATTCACTGGTATTCTAAAAGAAAGATTACTGTTACACCTAAGATCACTTTCCACTATGGATCTGAAAGATGATTCGCTCCCAATTCCAACACCTCCATTTACAGCACTATTAAAGGATTTCACTCAACTACATAAACTTCTTCAACCACTATTACCACCCGACCAACTATTTAAAATATTCACAAATATCTACTACATGTTCAACAATACCTTTATAGAGACAATACCAAAATTTGAAAATCTTTCGACTAAAGCAGCCAAAAGACGTATACATAATGATATTTTGCATCTAATGGCTTCCTTTAGAAAATTGCCAGGTATTGGTGATCCAGGTTCACAAATTGAAGATTTTCTGAAATCGAACTATCCAATCTAAAAATAAATTTAATTCTAACAAGAGTACATGTTTTATCTATTAAGCATATATAAAAAGATAAGATAGTTAAATAAAGAAATAAAAAGAAAAAAAAGTGGTTGTATCTATTTTATATGTATCTTTTTTATTTTAATTTGACCAACAAAACAAAATCTACTTAATTTGAAGTTTCGACTTTTTCACCTTTTCTTTTCAATAAAGTGTTACGTTCGTCGATTCTTGAACGTCTGACACCTTTACCAGCTGGGAGGGAAACTAAAGTGTGGTTAGCTTTACCAATGACGAAAACGTTGGAAAGACGGGTGGCGAATTGATGACCAACAGAGTCAGTAATATGGACAATATCAAATGAACCTGGGTGTTTTTCTCTGGAGGTGATGACACCAACACGACCCAAATTGTGACCACCAACAATCATACATAAGTTGTTAACTTCAAATGGAATGAAAGAGGTAATTTTACCGGAGGCGATATCAATTTTAACGGTATCGTGGATTTTGATGGATGGGTCTGGGTAACGGATGGTACGACCGTCATCAGTGTGAACGTATGGAATACCTTGGTTACCAGTTTCAACTTTGGTGACACGAGCCAATTTGAATTTGGCTTCTTCTGGGGTGATTCTTTGTAGAGTGAATCTTCCCTTTGGGTCGTATAATAAACGGAAGTCCTCTTTAGTTTCTTTAATTTGGACGACATCCATGAAACCGGCTGGGAAGTTTGGATCGGTTCTGACTTTACCGTCGACTCTTAAATGTCTTTGCATGAGGATTAAAGTTACTTCTTTTTTGGTCAAAGCATACTTTAATCTGTTTCTCAAGATGAGAATCAATGGTAGACATTCTCTGATTTTGTGTGGACCTGAGCTTGGTCTTGGAGCCTGTTTTTATCATCACTCTGTATAAGTATAAATTCCTCTATATAATCACCTATTATCCTCTAAAACTTACAAAACTACCAGATAATTTGTCCAACATCCAATGTGATGGAGCTGCTAAACGTTTAAGATGTTTCTTTGGTCCACGTGCTATAAATTGTTAATCATGTTAGGATTACTATTGCTGAGATTGATTGTCTTATCCTAAAATAAATGTCATATCATACCCATTCTATTTCTATGTGATCAAATGTAGAGAGAAAAAAAAGACTGTGAAAAGAAAATTTTGCCCAACTTTGAAAAAAAAATTTAATCTAACAAAAAATCAAAAAAATTAAAAATTTACGAAAGACTCGTTTGTATTTTTTTTTATCTTCTGAATAATTATTTTTCATTTTAACTATTTTATCACTCAAAAATATATTATAAGAATTTAAAATTTTGAATTTAACTATATACAAGAAATTTTACAGGGTTTTTTATTTAAATATTGTATTATATTATATATATTATATATATTATTGGTATTTTTGATTTTCTTGATCAATGTTATCCAGAAACTCATATATTGTTGGAGAGTTTACATAGAGTTCATAATCAACACCTTTTAGAAAGAGTCTTTCCATTAAACAGAGATCAGAGGGTGAATAGTGAAAATGTTTACCAATGATTTTATAGTCTACCAAAACTGATTCACCATGATATTTAACACAGAGAATAGAAGCAGACAGGAGTAAATTAAAAACTTGTTTGCTATTGATACCGCATCTCTTTACAAACTTATCAGCATAAAATATTATAATTGGGAAAAATAAAATTGGAATTTCGTGGGCTTCTAACATGTTCTTAGCACATTGTAAGCTGTATTGAATGTGTTCTTTAATCTCTGAAAAATCATTATTGGTTACATAAATTGGATCGTGAGCAATTAACCAACCAATAACTTTAAATAGGTAAAAATTCATTTCTAATCTAGATTGTTCAATTTGATATTCTGGTTGTTGTTGTTGTTGTTGTAATTGTGTGGATTGTAAATCTTCACTATCATCACTATTTAAATAATATTTAATTGGATCAATTTCATCTTGTACTATATCATCTATTATTATATTATTACTATTTTGTTCTTGTTGTTCATATATATTATTATTATTAAAACTATCTAAAAATTCATTTAGATCAGGTGTAGTTTGATTTGAAAAATTATCTATTAGGTTTTTATCTTGTTCTCTGAGGTAATCTATATCTATTGGTGTTTGTTGTTTGAAACAATCTAGAGAGTTCCTTAGATTCTCTGATATTATTTCATCAATGGCTACTATATTTCCATTGTGATTTTCAAAAACTGGTGTAATTAATTTTAAAGCGCTATTAACTTTTGACATTGATTGATGAACAAAATTGGAGAGTATAGTTGGAATAATTGGCATTTCTAAGACCATTTTTTAAATTATTATAACTATTATATTATTATTATTATTATTTACTATTTTTTTAATTTATATATTTTTAAATATTATTTCCTGAATTTTACTATTACTATAAATTTTTAATTTTAAAATTAAAAGTTTTTATAGATTATTAACTATTTACAATTATTATATGAATTTGTTGTAAATTACGTTAATTATTATTTTACTGAATTGAATTAAATTAAATTTGTGAAATCTGATTTTCTGATTATGAAAAAAAAAAAATTTTTTCTTTAAATTGATAAAATTTCAACGAATGGTGCAATGATTCCTAAATTTTAAAAAATTCGATAGAATCTGGGTGAAGATGCAATTGTTCTGGTGGTTCCTGGTGCAAAAAAAAGTTACTAAATAAAATATTTTAATTATTTTAAAATTATTAATTATTGTTCTAAACTATTCTTTTAAATTATGAGTATGAAAATAACCAAATTTATAAACTGATGTTTTTATACAAAATGAAATTTACAATCAAAAGAATTAATTTAATGAGACAAAGAATTTACTATGTGTTGACTTGATCCTACAAGACTGTTTTGGGTTTGTAGAAAAATGAATAAATAGTGAAATGAAAAACACACAAACACAAAAAACACACAACTATTGAATATATAACTCACACAAACACCTTATAAAATTTTATGATTCACACCATCGCAATCAAAACCACATTGTCATGCTTTGATTTTTTTTTTTTTTTTTTTTTGTCATATATGACTGTTATATTTTACCTTGGATAAATAAGTTGAAATCAAGATGTTGCAGTGAATCATTAATGGGGAATAATCTGATTTTAAAGAGGTTAAAATTAAAAAAAAAAACCAAAAAGTGACCCTACATTGTAAATTGATAACGCAGGGAGAGTCTACTTTTTTGTAAATAACTTTCATTCAATTTTAGGAGATTTTTCAAGGAATTTTTGGTAGTAGTTGGAGGTATTGGAGAATTTAAGGGATGGGTTGTTTTTGAAATTAAAGTTACCCCTATCCATTCCTGAATGTAGCCAAATTGATTCCTGATCTTCATTCCTCAAGGAGTTGAATCTGATTTTTATCTGCCCACCCACATGTGCATCCACACCCATTAAAAAAAAAAAACTGTGTGTTTGAAACTCTTCAGAACAAAATTATGATAAATGAAAGATTTTAGTCAGAGAGAGATTGACAATTCATTAAAGTGGTGTGACTATATTATTGTTATTGTTTACTATTGTAAATATTTATTGTTGGTTATATATCATGTGTTGTTGCAGAGGCACCATTTTGGTGGTGGTTATTTGTACTAGATATTATATTATTATTACCACTGAGAGAGAAATGATTTTCATCTTGACTGAATTTAATTGAATCTTTTGATGTTCTTTGTTTAATGGTGTTATTAGATTTTGATTTTTTTAAACTGCCATTTAATGATGGAGATGATTTATTACTACTGCTACTATGGTGCTGTTGTGAAACTGAATTTGATAAAAGTGATTGGTGATGAGTTGAATTCAATGGAGTTGGATGTAAAAATGAGAATAGGTTGAAATTGATTTTGTTTGGTGCTACTAACTTTTGATTAATAAATTTTAATAAATGATTTTGAATAAATGAACCTATTTTACCAGGTTCTTTAAGTACAGTCTCATATCCCATCTTTGTAATCATTCTCAATGTGAGATTGGGTTGTTCTTTGAGATATAAAGAACATGTTGGGTTACTATTATTTGGTATGTATAATATAAACTGGATAGGATTGAGTGTGTTAGTGGAATGGAAGGTAAGGGATAAATGAGATGATTACCTACTTTTCCTGTAAATTGTTTAATAGAGAGTTTAGTTTTAACAGGTAGACATGCAGTGTGTTTCTGAGGCCAATTTAACCATAGTTCAGTATAGACAGTGATAGAAGCATCACCAGAATATATGATATCAAATTCTAAAACACTGACTGGTGAGTCTGGTGGTGATATTAATTTAACAGTACCAATCTCAGGTGTAGTAGTACCATAACTGATATCAGAGAATTGAATCTTTCCAATAAAATCAGGTTTAGAATTTTCATCAAATATGGTATTATTCAATAGATTATAAATCTTTTCAGAGAATTGTGTGGATTTGTTGATATCAGATAGAATACGACTAGTGATAAAGTTTATCCAATGACATGTTTCAATTGATGTTGGTGGTTTATCTGAAATGTCAATGAGTATTGATTGATTATTAGCATTGTTATTAGTGTTACTACCTAAAAATGAAAATCCACCTTTATTACTACTACTATTATGTTGCTGTTTCTTGATATTTCTTTTTTGTGTGTTTATATGTTCGTTAGGATCCACCTTTTTAGAAAGTAATTGAAATAGTAGATAGATAACTAATGTAGAACTAAATATCACACCGACTAGAAATCCAAATATAAAAGACATTTTCGTCAGAATCTAAAATCAGAAAAAAAAAAAAATTTTTTTATCATAATTCTTATCATTCTAATAATTATATCATCACACTTTTTATTAAAAGAAATAATTATCAACAAATTTATATAAATAAATATATATTGGAATAATTGAAACATTTTATTGAGGAAAAGGTAAAGCAAAATTTCCGACTTGATCTATTAAAATAGTAGACGGTTAGCACTGGCTAATTTCTTGTTCAACTTCTTCAGTAGAGGTTACATCAACTTTTCTCTTTTTGTGTTCTTTAATATCTTCAGCTTGTTCATCTATTTTCTTTTGTTCATTTAATTTATCATCACCAGCTTCATCAATAACATTTTCTAAAAATAATGTTTTTGTAAATTAGTATATTTAAAAAAATTAATTTACAAATTTGTAATTTGTCACAATGGTATTTATGAAACTTACTTTCTTCTTCTTCTTCTTTATCTTCTTCTTCTACCTCTTCATTGTTATTATTTGATTGGCTGCTATTGTTGTTGTTATTATTATTGTTTTCAGTTTGCTCAAGTAGCTCAGGTTGTTGTTCTTTTTGTTGATCACATTCCCCATTACCATTGGATTCTTCTTGTTGTTGGACATTATTTGAACTCTCTTCATCAACTACATCATCCAGTTTTCTTTTTGTACCATGACTCTTATTACAGGTGTCTTCAACTTGTTCTTGTTGATCTTCACATTTTTCAACTATATTATTGTTATTGCAGTTTTCAACTGGAAGTTGTTCAATTTCAGTTTCTGACATTTTCTAAAATTTCTATTGCACTTGTTATTTTTAAATATTTTAATTGATAGATAGAGAGAGTAAATAAAGCTTTTATCCTTTGTGTAGTATATGCTAAATAATTATAATAAATGGAAAATAAAATTTTTTTTAATTTTAATTTAAAAAAAAAGTAGTGTGAGGTGTGCGATAGATACCAGTTGATGATTACCAATAATAAATTTACATTCCCACACCCCTAATCAAAAAGATTTTGCCTTTTTTTAGAGTTCTTTTTTTCTTTTTTTTTTAAAAATACCCCACCACATACAGTTGTTTTTGTTCACACATGTTTTTAAAAATAAACTATATATATATATTATTAATATAACAACTAAATATATATTATTATTATTTAATTAATATTTTATCGATTTTAGTTGAAACGGTTGGCAGTTTTGTCACTATAAAATCTGAATTTGTTAACAAACTTGGATCTTTTTCAAATAAATGTTTAATTGTATCAAAATTAGTTTCTTTTACAGAGAATTCTCTTAAAAGATATGATTTATCAAATTCATGATAGATTCTAGTATCATATGCTCTGACAATGACATCATCAACTCTAAGATAATATCTCAATAATAAAAAGAATGAATCGTTCATTACTCTCTGTAATAATATTAATATTATTAATAATTACTTCTTTTACATCAAAAATTCCCATTTTCCTGAAGAATATTCTACCTACAATTTTTACAGATAATATTGAAGTACCATTATCAGCTAATTCATCTTCATATAATAAAATATCATCATAAAATAATATAGGGACAGGTCTTTTCAGTTTTTCAATATTAATTTGTTCCTCTGTTGCTTCTATTAGTTCCTATAGATATAATCATAGGTATATTAGTTCAAATAGATGTTGAGATTGGTTTCAGTATAAGAGGAATAGCACTTACAATTGGTGTTTCATTTAGAATAGTTTGATCATTGTATATAATTGTACCTTTATAGGTTGTTGAATAAGTCCAATCATATTTCTTTTTTGGTTCATTGTTGTCGGTGCCTTCAAAGGTGCTTTTATTGATCTCTTGCCATTTTTTGGCATAGGATACTTTAATTGATTCATCAGATTCCTTAGGACAGAGTTTCAATGCATCATGAGCATTGAATATCATTGATATCTTTTGATTACTAAGACGAATGAAATTGTTACCATAGATCATCTCTGGTAAACTATTTAGTTTTAAACTCTCTTCCCATTCATCCTTTTCTGTAGATCTCAAAATTGGTTTATTCTGAGTGATAATATTCCATCCTGCAATTTCAATACCAGTTTTTAGTAATTTGAAATTGTTATTGCTATTGTTATTACTGTGGATGCCAGTTGTCATGATGACTCTTCAAATTTCAGAAAAAATAAATTTTATAAAATAAAAAAAAAATATTTAACTTTTTAATATATTGAATACTATTCATTTATCATCATTATATACATATTTATATAATTTAAACTCTATTTTTATTGGTTGTGAATTACCCACTTATTCCTTTTTTGTTTTTTTTTTATTTTGACCTTGCAGCTGAGACATGAAATATAGAAATAAACTTTTATTTCTATTCATTTTATTGTTATTAGTGAATAGTAATTTTTTATCATCAACCCAAAACAATGGTGAAGAGGAACTATTAGCCCATCATGCTGGTGATGAAAAAGAAAATATACACCAAATTGATATTACACAGATACCAACAGTTATGAATCAGGAATATCCGATACCGACTGAACAGAATCAGGTTAATTTAGACAAAGGAGTATATGACCCAACTATTGGAACGACTAGTGATTCAAATGAATTTGAACAACCAATAAATGTTAATATAGTAACAGAAGCACAACAACAACAACAAGAACAACCCATAAATCAACACATCGAACAATCTACAATTGAAAATACTAATGTCAGTAGTGATAATGTAGATACACAACAGCAACAACAACTACAGGATATTCCCAATGAACAAAATCAAGAGGAAGTTATAAAAGAGAATGATAGTATAGATAAACCGTCAGATTCTAGTAATAATAATAATGAAAATACAATAGTAATAGAGGAGGGGGAAGAAGACGAAAGACCAGAACCAATATCACAAAGTAGTGGTGATATATTTACAGAAGATCAGGGAGACAATATATCCAGGCAAGAGGAGCAAAATCAAAAACAAACAGATCTTACTTCCGAATTTATTAAAAATAGTGAACCAGATCGACCAACAAATGATATAAATATAGAAACTAATACCAAAACAACAGAAGCAACAACAACAGCAACAACACTAATAACAGAACCAGAAAATCAAAGTAAAACTATTACAGTTGTATTAGAAGATATCAATGGCCAACTAGAAAAAGAAAGAGAACAAAATATATCACCAACTAATACACCTTCAATACCATTAGATTTACCAATAACACCTAACAATCAACATTCACATCATAAAAATTCTAATACACCACTCAAAACCATTAATGAAATTGAATATGAAAATACCAATAATAACAACAACAACAACAACAACAACAACAACAACAACAATAATAATATAAATTCAATTCATCAAATAACAATTCCATTGACACCAAATGATTTACCAGATAAATTTAATTATGCATCTTCAGAATGTGGTGCCAATGTATTAGCAGCTAATCAAGGTGCTAGGGAACTTAGTTCCATATTAGATTCTAGCAGAGATAGATACCTGTTGAATCAGTGTAATAGAAATCAGTGGTTTGTAATTGAGCTTTGTGAGGAAATTGGTATTCAGATATTAGAGTTGGCAAACTATGAATATTTCTCATCAATGTTTAAGGATTTTGTAGTGTTGGGTATTAATAGATATCCTAGTAATACTTGGCACTATTTGGGTAATTTCACTGCTGAGAATATTCGTAAACCTCAGTATTTTGTTTTGAAAGAAAAGTCATGGTATAAGTATTTGAAGATTAAGATACTAACTCATTATGGTGATCAGACTTATTGTCCGATATCAGAGTTGAAAGTTTATGGCTCTACAATGGTTGATGATCTAAAAGATCAGGTTGATATGAATATTCTAGAGGTTGCTGAAGTTCATAAAAAGATTAGACTTGATAGTTATATTCAAGCTATGTATCCTCCTGCTCAACCGTATCTTCCTGATGCACCTTTGTCTTTGAATCCTATTGGTAGTAGTAGTCATTCCTATCCATCATCATCACCATCTTCATTTAATAATTGGGTTTATGCAAATTCTATGGAACATGATTTTAACATTAAAAATGATTTTGAAGAACTGCCTATAGATGATCAGAATTCAAGAGAACAACAACAACAGCAACAACAGCAGCAACAACAGGGAACTGCAAGAACACCTCAGAGTATATTCAAGACATTAGCAGACAGAATGAAATCATTGGAGATTAATCAGTCAATTTCAACTCGATATGTTGAGAAATTAGAGGTTTACTATTCTGAACAATTTAAGAGATTTCATAGTGAAATAATACAATTGGGTAATAATATGGAAAGAAGAATATCAATTGAGAGAAAAGAGGTGGAGAAGAGACTGACTCAAGAGCACAACAAGGAAATGGTAATTTTAAAAGAAAGGTTACGTAAACTTGAAGAACAACATTCAAATGATAAGAGTTATTTTATATTGATGATTATAACTGTTTTTATATTGTCATTAATAACTCCTTACCTGTTCTCTAAAAGTACTCTACCGAGTGTAACAAGTCCTCCGTTTATGTCTTATCAACAACAGCAGCAGTATAGTTCCCAAATGTATCAACAACAACAAATGCTTTTACTACAACAGCAACAACAATTACAACAACAATATCAGCAACAACAGGTTGAGTTGGCTGGTGGTAGCCAAACACTTAGTGAACCATTAAAGAGACATCAAAGAAGATTTTCATCACCATATGTCCATGATAATGTATTGATACCTGATGAAATACCTGATACAATTCAAGAAATTGAATCAGCAGTTGGTCAAAACTCAACAAAACCAACGAAAAACCTTCAATTTGATCTCAGTGATCAACCACCAAAAGAACTATCAGCAACTAGTGATTCTATAATGCCCACACAAGGTGTATTAAAGTCCAAAAAAGGTAATTTTGATTTAAAAAAACAATTTCAACAGAAATATTTTCATAAACAACCATCGGAATCTCATATTGAGAAAAATCAATTTAGAATTACACCTCCACTCACTGGTTCAATGAATTCCAATACAATGAATAACCATCAACCGAACACCAATAATGGTGGTTTTCATCAATCATCAAGTACTGATAGTTTAACATCTCTAGTTTCAAACCACCAAAACAATAGTCATGCTAATACTTCTAAAAAACTTAAAAAGAAAAAGTTTTGAGGAGATTGTAGGGGAAATAAAAGATACTATGTACATATATTGGATTACAATTTTCATTTTTTTTTTTGTTGTTTTTGTTAATTCTGTTGTAATGAGGCAGCTATAGCTTTCTTTAACTCTTCATCGTCATCATCATCGTCATCTAATAATACATAATCATTATTCATTGTTTGATTGTTTCTGGGATTTAAATACATTCTATTTTCACCTCCTTGACTATGCTGATTATTAAATTGTGAAAATAGATCATTAAATTGATCTGTTGATATTACACCTCTATTCTTTAGTGCTTGTGTATCTTGTAAACTATTTATCCAAACCATAATTAGTATCTAATAAATCAAATGAATGAATTTTTTAAAACTTACTTATCTTCATATTGTAAACTATATTTTAAAGCTTGTTTAAGTTCTTCATCATCGTCATCATACACATTAAAAGGGGATTTTTGGGTTGGTCTGTTATTGGATTGTTTAGAAGGTTCATTCTTTACAGTTAACCATTTACCATGTTCTGCATCTGAAAATGGTACAATAGTTGGATAAGTACCTCTTACAACAAAAATATTCCAATGATCAGATCTTAAAGTCTCCAAAAACAAACTAACATAAAAATTTGAAAGATATTCTGGACCATTCTTTAATAGTGAATTTAAATTAAACCAATTATTATTAATCTTTCTAAGTGTAAACCAATGACTTTGTAAGTGACATATAAATCCTGTTTCATTTCTAGAATTGATTATAATTTTTATATAGTTTGTTAATATTATCTAATCTTGAGGATACAATGTAATGGTCTATAATATTGAATTCAAACATACAGTGGATTCTTAATTACATCTTGTATTTCTTTGTTGTTTATAGATTGACATGTGAGATTAAATGATTTAAGAGCTGATTCTAGTACTTGTATACTATAATTTCCATCATCAGAAACATTTCCACTATCTTCAGCAACAAATTTTATAAAATCATTACTGCCCATACCTGATTCCATCATTACATCTCTCTCATTACTATCTAATTGATGTGCTATACTTGCTAAATCTACTTCTGTAAAATAACTTCCTTGTAAAAGTGTATTTAATGAATGAACTGCACATAGGGCTGCGACTTGTTTCTCCCAGTATACTGTTGTACCAGTTGCCATTTTTTAAATTGAATTTAAATTTAAAAAAATTAAAAAAAAAAAAAATAAATTTAATTTCAATTTTACTCATTTCACTGAATTAAATTAAATGAATTCACAAAACACTGATGTAATACTATTAACTTCTGATAAATTAAAGTAATCTATAAATATTATTATAAAAATATAATTTTAGCTAATACCATATATAGTATAAAACAAATTGTACTATTTAGTAAAAAGAAAATTAAATTTACAGTTAGTGAAAGGTCTATAGAAAAAGTAAAATTAGCAAGAGAGGTTATTGAGAGAATTGTAGAGAATAAGATACCAAGTTATGGGATTACAACAGGCGTAGGATCACAAAAAGATTATATAGTTGAGAGATCTGTAATGAATGATTTTCAACACCAGTTATTGACAGCACATTCAACTGTTATGACTAATAGTTATGTTCCAGATCAAGTTGTACGAGCATCTCTACTTATACAATTAAATCTATTTTGTTCAGGTACCTCTGGTATCTCAATAGAGACATTCAACAAACTTATCGCCAGGTTACAAGATGATAACCTACCTCTGTCTGTTGATAATTGTTCTGTTGGTGCCTCTGATATTGTATCATTATCTCAAATGTCTTTAAATTTATTTAATAAATCAATTCCGTTACCAAATGGACAGGAGTTACAAGTACCTAAACTAAGAGATTCCGATAAACTGGAAAATGTTGTAGAACCTCAACCATTTAAATTACAGCCAAAAGAGGGATTATCTTTAATGAATAGTAATTCATTGACTTTGGCACAAGGTGTACTTTTACTCTATGAAATTCAGGGATTTCTAAAAGCTTTGGATTTAGTTGCTGCCTTTAGTTTGGAAGGTTTCAGAGCAAATTTGACATCCATCAACCAGAATGTATACCAAATTCATAATCAAGCAGGTCAAGTTCAATCAGCAAATAATATCAATAGTTTACTGAGTTTTAGTAAACTATGGTCTATTCAAGAGGAAGCTAGATTTGTACAAGACCCTCTTAGCTTTAGATGTATTACGCAGATTCATGGAGCGGCGTACTCTTCTTATGATTGGTGTTCGGGTATCTATGAGAAAGAGGTAAATCTACCAGTTGACAATCCATTAGTGTCTCTGGAAGACCAAAATGTGTACAGCCATGGTAATATGGAGAATACTCTATTGGCACTCTCAATGGATACTTTAAGATCAGCTCTTTGTAAATGTATTAGAACTAGTGGCGAAAGAATACATAAGCTTCATTGGCCACAGTTTAGTGGTCTCTCAACTGGTCTAAGTCAAGGAAATGGAATGGCATCTGGTGGTGTACAATTTCTAAATTTAAGTCATTTAGCATCAAGTAGTATCTCTCATTGTGGATATCTATCTAATCCTACATTAAACCAATACCAAGGGCAATTAGCAGATGGTGTTGAAGATGTTGCCGGTATGGCACCACTTTCAATCAGTTGTACAAAAAAACTCTTGGATGATGGTTGGAAAGTATTAACCATTGAATTAATCATTGCAATCTGGGCAATCAATTACAGAAACATTCCAGTTACATCCATTGGATTTGGATTAAGATCGCTCCATAATCTTGTGCTACCATTACTTCCAATTGGGAAAGAAGGTGAAAAAGTTTTTGATACAAGACCTATTGAATCAATACTGAGAGATTATATCTCGGATAACCAATAAAAATTATAAAATATGTATTTCACAATCATAAAACTAATAATACTATTCTACTACAACAACAATCGCATCAATATTGTTTGTATTCCTATTTTACTACACTTATTAAACTATTTCTTATTTGGTCTTTGAATCCTTATAAATAAGATCAAAATTAACAATATTTCATCTTTCGAACTTATTTAGTAGAAATAAACAAATATAAATGCAAATATTTCAAAAGGCGAATATTCATGTATAATAATATAATATTTTGTGTTTATCTAACTGTGAACAATAGTGTATATTGGTCAGATTTCGATATCCAATTTCATTACAGATATCTGATCTAGAAGAAAAGAGTTATTTTAATCTGAAGAAAATTATTAAAAAGCCAAAACCAATGCTATACCAAAGAAGAAAATAGATTGTAAAATGTTTAATTTACACATCTAAGGCCGCCCATTAAGACTTTTCCTTCAATGTAACCAGAGTTTCAACCAAGGAACTCACCATTTTGGCACTGTCCATAGGCTGGTTGAGGGAGTACCTCTTATGTTATTGTTTTATAGTCTTCAATAGTATTCAGTTTCTTTTCTGGCAATTAACGTAGATGTAGTGAGGGGGTGTTTAGAGCTACTTATTGATACTCTAGTAAATATCATATTGTTTTCTAGTTCAACCATTTATTCAAGAATAATTTAATATAAAGAATAGAGTAAAATTTAATAGAGTTTGATTTACCTAGTGAAATACAATTAGCTAACCTTTCAGAGGCAGATATTAAAGCTCGAATTAATGAAATCTGTCATGCTACAGAATGTCTCACTATTACAAAAAATGGATAAATGGTAAATTTAAATTGATAATTGGTGGAAAAATGGTTTCTTTGTGCAAACCTAATCACTTTTCATCAATCAGAGGTGTTGCTATACTAAAGAAGCATTTCAATATTGCCATTACACGTGATGAGGAAAAAATGTATCAACCAACTTCAAATAATTTATCTGATGTCAACAATAAGAAGTAATTTTTGGATCCAAAAATTGTCCAAATCATTCCACTGACCATATCAGAGCAAAACCATTGAATGAACCTCCTGTTATGGATTCATATGAGCACTTTTGTAGCTGGAATTGCTTGGTAAGATATGCCAGTTCTACTTCCGCCAAAACATGGAAAGAAAACTTTGATATTGAAATAAAAAAGAAATCAAAGTCTAAAGTTGGATATAAAAAAAAATGTAAATGAAGATGAGGACAATCTAGAAGAGGAAGAGGAGGAAGAACAGCCACCCCTCCACCAGCAAAAAGTAAAACTAATAAAAGACAGGCAAGAAAGAAATGTAATTAAATCCTGATCAACCAACAACTTTTCATATTTCTAATTTATATGAGACATTAAGCAAGGCCTATTGTAGTTAAATTGATTTTTGGTATCTAGACCAACATTATAAAAATATGTTGATAGATTTATAGAATTATTATATCCAATTTCTTTAAACACATGATTATAAAAACTATATAAATCAATTTTAAAATAGATCTATTCTCATCCTTATAATTAGAATAATAGGTTAAATAAGATATACAATAAATCAATTTATTAAAGATATCAATCCTCAAATTAGCTACATTATTCACCAATTAGGATCTATTGAAATATCTTTTAAGTGTTGAATTTGTCCGAGTACCCTATTTTTAATAAAATCTGGGTCATCATCCTCACATACATATTCTAACGCGGCGATATCATTTTGAGAATCATTGCCACTTGAATTAGTGTAGGATTTGGAATAACTAGTTCTTCTTTTTTTTTGTTGATTGTGTTCTTTATCAGTTTTTTCTTCTTTATAGTCCTCAACTTCATCACCATCATTTTCATCATCCTCATTATTTCTTTACGAATTGTTTTATCATTATTATTATTACTATTTATATTATCTGGGCCTGTCATGATTTTGTTTGATGTGAATAATTGAGAATAATTTGTGTTAGTACAAATACTAATAGAAATACAACTGCATTTGGATCACCACCACTTAGCTCAACTCCACCATCCACTACCACACCAACAGTCAGTATCCCTGCAATTAAAGAGAACAGATTTTCAGTTAAAGTCGAACAAATTGCATGTTGGAAATGTAATTTTCAAAATTCTAAAGTCTCTAAATATTGTATATCTTGTGGATCGGATATCAAAAAGGAGTCATCAACCAAATTTCTTTCATCTAGTAAAATGCAATAGTGGATTTTATGATTCTGTATCCAAGATAAAACAAAGGTTCTAAAGTTTGTCATCACCCAAAACCTTTTATTGTGATTTTTGTTGAGCTCCAATTAACTAAGGTTTTCTGCTATTTAAACTCAGGCATTTTAATTTTAATTAGGATTTTGATTTAAATGAAGGCAATGGAATTGTATGGGATGACCACAAAACATGTAGAACCAATGTAGCTTATATATCCATTTTTTTCGACTGGTTGTATGCCGAAATCAGTCTCAATTAAGGACTTCATTTTTGAAACATCAACATAATACATCCAATCGCCGTCCTTATAGTTTTCTTTAAGATGCCTAAGAATGTGTCTCATTTGATTTCCAATTTGAAAATTTGAGTGGATCACCGTCAAAGTGAGTTCTTTAAAAACAATTAAATCATAGTCTTCAGCATACGTAGTAAATGACATGTTTTACCAAACTATTGATCCAGTGGATCAGCGTTGCAGATCCAAAATAAAATCCTATGAAACCAAGTATTGGTATTAGGTGATGTTAATGAAAATGGATGCAAAGATTTCAAAACAAACAGATGTTACATGAAAAGTATTGATTATATTCTTTATATATGTTTGATTCAGATTATTTAACTCTTTCAAGTTACATTACTAGATTATTTCAAAAGAAGATGGTATTTAGAAGAACTATTTATTTAATCCAAATGAATATGAAGAACCAGATAGATTTGTAGTTTATGCATTACCAACAACTAGAGGTATTAAATTAGGAGGTAGTGGTAGTAAGAATAATGATTGTTTGTACGAATGCTAAATGTATGTCCTGGATACCTTAAGTTCGATAAGAAAAGGTAATTTGGAATATTTTTTGTTGTTTTATAAATGATATTACATTGGATATACAATCTAATCCCAATGGCGATGTACAATATCAAATATACACTTTATAAGAGCCACAAATATACATTCAAACAGTTTAAGGTAGGTAGTATTGATCCCACACATTTACTTTTCAAACATCATAAATAATAGCAAATGATAACCATTTCTTTATCCTGTTTGTGAAATTTTGTTAAAGTGTTGATAAAGTTTATTTCTGCTATTCCACAATCATGATTGATTCTCTTTTTACAATACAATAGCTTTTATCTTTATTAAACTCATACCATCCTTGCTACATATAACTCTTTTGCCTATCATATTTTGAAAAGATTAACAAAAAGGGTTTTACAATATGAAAATAAAAAAATATATATATTTTTTTTAAATTAAAATATGACTAGTTTTAAAGTAAATATTTGTAAGACATTATTATAATAATAAATATATGTTGACATTCAACAACACAATAGGTACACAAGAAAAGCAAGTAGAGGAAGGTATGTAGATAAATTGTAGGACAGTGTTAATAAAAGGATTGGATTATGGTACTATTTGACTTATGTACTTATAAAAATAGTTTGTTTGATTAATCCTGAGGATTTTTATGGTGAAATCTCTCCAAGAGCAATAAAGGAGGAGGGAATCCATAATCTACAATCACCCCTTACTCTTTTCAGACAAGAAGTTTGCATAAAAGTTGCAAAACATCTCAATACCAACAATTTTACCCTAATTAGATCACCATCATTCACCGGAAAGACATCATTTGGGCAGATTTTCCATGAATACCTAAAGAAAACTAAGCAGAATGTATATATTAGAAGGGTAGCTTTAATCTGGCTTGATTATAATAGAGAGGAAAATTTTGAAAGTTCGTGGAAATTTTACACTGGTAGAACATTCTCTGATTGGTTTGAATTTGCTGAATCGAATGATGTACTTTTTATTTTAGATAACGTTCAGATGTTCTATAACTCTTCACTAGCAATATACGATCTCTTTTGGAAAAAAATCAAATCTGCTTCTCATAGAATGTCTTTTTTAATGTTAGCTGGTTATGGTGAAAAACCAGGAACCCAACACTCCACCCCTATTACATTGCCCTACTATGAAGACCCACAAATCTTATTTTTAAAAATATCAGAGTACCATGAGCTCTGTAAGGTGTTCTCAAAGATGCATTTCCAAATACCAGAGCATGTTATCTCTGTATTATGGGCAGAAAGTGGTGGGCCCATATTGGAATTATATATAAAACATTGTACAAAATTGAGGAGAAATTTAAAAATTCTGATGTAGATGAAAAGCTTTTGTTAGAATTTCTTCGATCTCCAAACTTTTTTAACATCATTAAAGATACACGTTCTTGCCCAATTATTATTGACTCTAGTTTGAGTAAAGAGGAATTAGAAATACTTGACCATGTAATAGAATACAAAAACTTTGAAGCTTCACCCATTAGAGAAAAAAATTCACCACTCTCAAAACTGATAAAAAGAGGATACTTGATTAAAATAGGGAATACAGATGTATACAAAATTCCTTCTCCTTGGTATTATAAAATATATGTTTTCCAAATCAAAACAAAAATCTATAAACCATTCTTGGGTAGATTACCTGAAAACAAGGAAGGAATTTCTAAATTACTGGTAGAAGCTCTCAAACGTTTTCGTCTCTTTAGAGCTGCACACACTCTTTCTGTTGGTGAAAATAATAGTATTTTAGAGGTCTTTTGGCACAATGAACTCTACATCTCTTTAGCAAATTATTTCATATTACCATTCATCTCATCTCATGTAGGAAAGTATTTTGGTTCTTCTGGAGATTTTGACATATATATCAACGATCTCCACTGGGCCATAGATATTCTACATAATGGAATCCAAATAGAGGAAAATATGTTAAAATTTTTACATACAGGTGTATATGGTGCTTATCTTCCAATTAAACAACGGGTGGTATTGGATTTTAGATTATCAACAGGAAATATTCCTTTGCAAGAACAAATCCTTGAAAATTATATTATTATTGTTGCCAGTGTTGATTATGAGTACTTTACTCTTTATTCAAAAGAATTTTATCAGCTTAGAGTAATTGCAAATGGTAAAAATTTGGAAGATTCTTATAATAATAATAAAATTGAATAGAAATTCGTTTAGTATAAGTCACTTTTGTAATTTACATTTTTGTACTCTTAAAAATCGATGCAAAGACTTCTATTAAATTAAATATAACAAAAGAATTTCATACACTTCACATTTACTTTTGACTATCAAAAGTTTTAACTTTAATACTCTTTTTATTTATTTCCAATCTTATCCTACAATATATCCAAGTCCTCATCATTATCAGATTCCTAGGTAAAAGAATCCTATTAAACCTTGTTTTGATTAATTCAATTAATTAAATAAAAATGGAAATTAATTAAACTACAATGTAATCAAATCTAGTTTAATTGTAGTTGTATAAATACCCTAATTAAGTCTTTGAATCTATATATTCTTCCATAGATTTCATTTTCAAAAATAGGTTCAACCTCTTGTAAGAGTGAAAATTGTACAATAATAATAATAGATTTTAAAATCTTTGGATTACAATAAAATTAGAAACTTTTTTTAATTTAACTGCTCAAGTTTTACTTATTTTATTGAATATAGAGATTCATTTGGTAGCGATCTAGTCTTTTTGAATTTCTTTTAAACAATTCTGAAATAAAATATTGAATTATTATTATTTATGCTATTAATGAGAGAAGATTTCAAAAAAGAGATGATACTTTAAAAGAATTAATTTATTTTTTTTTTTTTAACTTTAATTATACTTGAATGTTTATTTTTAAAATAAAATTTTGTTTGTATATATTGTTAAATTTGTAGATTAGAGGATTGATTTTATCCTTTTCATTGTTGATTTGGAGTTGGAGTATTTTCTATATTTCTAGTAGTTTTATTATTAAATTTGGTTGATGGTTGGTATTTTGGTTATATTAGGGTCCATGTTTGAGATAGATGTTGATAAGGATGATGAGATATTTGCTGTTGTAGGTGTTGAAGAAAGATTCCAGTGTATATATATATCTTTGAGTTGGAGATGTTAGACAATTTGAAGATATGGGTGGAGATAGATTCAGAGATTGTGTTGAATAAGGTGCACTTTTTATTTGAGAAGTCTAATGGAAGTTATTTGGTGATTTAGGGGAATATTATGTTGTGATTTGGGTCTTTGACTTTACTAATTGTTAAGAATAGTTTGGAAAAGTTGTAATGGTTTTTTTTCTCCAATATTCTTTATTTATTTTTGATGACTCTCCCAATGCGGCCCGAGGTCATATTATTTAATGATTCTACAAAATCTCTGTACTTTCCTCTATAGATACTATGTTCAATTAAATTCACTAGTAATTATATAAAATAACCTCATTTACCTCTAAATCAATATTAATGACTATCAATTAAATAATTATTATTAATGAACTATACAATACTTAATATATGTAAATATAAATAAATATAAAATTTTTTTTCTTCAATATATCTTCTTGATAGACTTTCTTTGTTTTATTTTTAAGATAAACATTAACCGTATTCATATATAATATAATTTAAAAACTTATAATTATAACATCATTTAATTTTGATTTTGTATTTGTAGTTTATTTGTATTATTGTTAAATATTATATCTCTGAAATAATGATTTACTATGAGAAGATATAGTTCTAAAAATCTTATAAGACTGTTTTTAATTGTTTTTTTTTTTAATTTTTGTTGTGTAATTCCATGAAAAATCATATTGTATTTTTAGTATTGGTGTTCATTTTAAATTTATATAAACAATGTAATGGCATCATTATCAATGATAAAGTAATTTTAGTTATGGCATTTAAAAGGGTTGAAGATTTCAAATTATCATTAGATTCATTAATTAAAGCAAACTATTCACAAGATTATCATTTAGTAATAACTCAATCCATATCCCTAGGAGATAGAAGCCACTATATTAAACTACATGATTTTATCAATAATGTAGATATTAAAAATAAGTTTAAATCTATAACTCACATTGAAACTGAATCTAAATCCTCACTACCATTTGGTAATGCATACCATGCATTTAAAAATATGGTTAGAGGTATGGTTTATGTATGGGAGAAATTTAGTGCATTAGATTCACTGATAATCATTGAAGAGGACATAGTAGTATCTGAAGATATATTTGAATTCTTTGAAAAATCTAGAAATATAATCAACCAAGACCCATCAAATAGCATTCGTTTAGCAACATCTGCCTATTTTCTACACACCACACATTCATACTATGATTGGAGACTAGATAAACCAATTAAACGTAAAACTATTAGAAATGAACTCTCTCTATCCCTACTTAATCCTAAACAAATTGATCAGGTTAAACTTCAAGGTGAGATTGAATTTAAGGTACTTGCATGGATGTTACATAAATCAATAGCCAAAACAATAATAGATGACTTTAACCAACAAATTCAACCTTGGGTTTTAGAAAATGTAGGTACACATATCACAATGCTTACAAAAATCTCTGACTCACTAACACACACACTTTTCAATGAAAATATAGGGAGAAAATATCATTGAAAACAAACCATTTACACCAAAACCAGAAATTTTGAAAAACAATTGCGATTGTTGGAATCATGATAGATACTTGGAATTAAGGTTTAGAGATTTCTACTTTTTAGGCTCACAATCACCTAGATGTAACCATGTACCTAGTGGAGGTGTTGGTTTAAGTCATCCAGGAGAGGACTATGGTTTTCCACTAAATGAAAACTATACAAGTTCAGATGAATTCTATATTGGTGTGGTAAATGATGGTGAAAAAGGTATATGGGGATTAGTAAAAGAGTATCTACCTGATGTAGAATGTCCTAATAGAATAGACTGTAATCATTTTAGTACTGGTAACAAATGTGGTTCTATTTATAATTCAACATGTCTCAATATATGGAATCTTGAATGTATACCTTGTTCTGGTAGAAAAGTTGAAACTTTCCAACCAATATGCAACGAAAAGTTCCCTCAATGTTGTGATGGTGTCTGTAATGCTACATCTCCTTTTTTTATTAATATTCCAACACTTTTCAAAGACAATAGTGTTCAACAGAAAAAATAAAGTATTTGATGCACATGTCAAGAAATCTCAAATATTTTTATAAATCACTGGGTTTGACGGTTTTCTAATTTTTATTTGAAAATTGGTCCTATTTCATCATTGTTTTAAAAATTCTTTTTTTTTCATTTATAATATTTTTTACCACTTGGATAGTTTATTATATGAATAGAGTGTGGATATTTTTAGATTCTCATTAACACACATTTATCCATTTCATTAAAGTAAAACAAAAACTAAATCCCACACACATTATACAATTTATCAAATCAACACATCACCCCAACACCACACCTCCAATCAATTAAAAAAACAGAAACAAGGAGTAAAAACAAAATCTCTTTCACAAAATTACTGTAATATTGATTGAATGTTTTATTGATATTATAAATTATTATATATAATTATAAATTTTACAATAACCATTATTTTTTTGATACAATATTGTTATTTATATATATTATAAATTAAACTAGTTTAATCATTCAAGAGTAAATACATAGATATTGTTTGAATTTATTATAGCTAATTTATTAATTTATATTTTAGTTGTAATTATTGATAGAAAATGGATGAAGTTGAGGTTGAAAAGAGAAAGAAGAGGTTAGAGGACCTCAAACAACAGAGTTTGGAATTGGAAAAAGAGGCTGCAGAGAGAGAACGACGAAATGAAGAAAGAAAAAAGCAAAGAGAAGAATCAGCTCGGTTGGCTTTGGAACAGGAAAAGAAAGAAGAAGAGGAAAGACAAAAGAAAAGAGATGAAAGACGTCGTCTCAGAGAGGAAGAAGAAAAGCAATTCAATGCAGAAATGGCTAGATTGGAAACTGAAAAATTAAATAGAAGAGCTGGAAATAGTGCTTCATCAACCCCATCACCACCATCTTCTATATCATCTTCTACTTCTACTTCAAGTCTCAATTTGGATGAGGACCCTGAAGTTAAGAAACAACAGGAGGAAAGAGAGAAACGTAATGAAGAGAGAAGAAAACAAAGAGAACAACAACAGAAAGAAATTGAATTGGAGGAAAAAAGACTTGCTGATGAAAGAGAAAAGAGAAGATTAGAGAGAAAACAACAAATGGAAAAGGATTCAAAGTCTATTCAGGATGTTGTTGTTGCAGCTAAAACTTCTTCAAATAACTTATCTGCTTTCTTACCTTCCAAAGATAAATCAAAAAAAGAGGATGAAGATAGATTGGCAAAGGAAAAATTAGAGTCTGATAGATTAGCTAAAGAGAAAGCTGATAAAGCTGAACTTGATAGAGTGGAAAAAGAAAAAACTGATAAATTAGAAGCCGATAGAATTGCAAAAGAGAAGTCTGATAAAGAAGAACAAGAGAGACTGGCAAAAGCGGAGAAGGAAAGATTAGAAAAGATTGAATCTGATCGTTTGGAAAAAGAGAAAGCAGATAAAGAAGAACAAGAAAAATTGGCAAAGATTGAAGCTGACAGAATTGCCAAAGAAAAGATTGAATCTGATAGAATTGCAAAAGAGAAATCAGACAAAGAGGAAAAAGAGAGATTGGAAAAGGTTGAAGCTGATAGAATTGCAAAAGAGAATGCTGATAAAGAAGAACAAGAAAGATTGGCAAAGATTGAAGCTGACAGAATTGCCAAAGAAAAAGCTGATAAAGAAGAGCAAGAAAGATTGGCAAAGATTGAAGCTGACAGAATTGCCAAAGAAAAAGCTGATAAAGAAGAACAAGAAAAATTGGCTAAAATTGAATCTGATAGAATTGCCAAAGAAAAAGCTGATAAAGAGGAAAAGAAAGATTGGCAAAGATTGAAGCTGATAGAATTGCCAAAGAGAAATCAGACAAAGAAGAAAAAGAAAGATTGGCAAAGATTGAAGCTGATAGAATTACTAAAGAAAAAGCTGACAAAGAAGAAAAAGAAAGATTGGCCAAGATTGAATCTGATAGAATTGCAAAAGAGAAATCAGACAAAGAAGAAAAAGAAAGATTGGCTAAAATTGAATCGGACAGAATTGCAAAAGAAAATTCAGAAAAAGTACAACAAGAAAAAATCTCCAATTCAACCAAAATCACAGATAACTTTAAATTATCTATTGAAAAACAACTTCAGAGTCAACTAGCTGGTAAATTATCCGAACAATCACAACAGCAACAAGAGGCATCAACAACCACTTCATCACATGGACATTTAACCAATTTGACACTTGATAGACCAAAAATGAAAACTGGTAGAAAATTACCAAGTAAAAACTTTAAAACACCAGGTTCAACAACAACTTCTACCTCTATTAAGGCTGATGAAAATAGTAATAATAACAATAGTGGATCAATATTATCACAAGCATTGGAGACAGCAACAACATCAGAGAGTAAAAAGAAAATTGTTTTACCACCTGGTGCTGGAGGAATTCTAGGTTCTATGGCATCACTTGCAATGGAAGCCCAAAAAAAGAAATTGGAAAAAGATAATAAACTCCTATCATCAGTTATCAATCAAGACCCAGATGCACCTGTATTTGTAAAAGGTAGATCACAATCAGTATCAGTAACATCTACACTAAAAGACAATACTGGAAAGTTTTTGAATCATAAAAAGACAGTAGACACCTACAGTGGTCAAAGAGTACGTTTAATTCAATGTAAAGGTAAAAAAAGAATTTTAAGCAAAGAAGTTGAAGTCTCTATTCAGTCACTGAATAAAATGGATTCATTTGTACTCGATTGTGGTATTGATGGATCCAATGTTGGTGGTGAATCTGCAGATTCTAGTGCACATTCTACCATTTATATATTCTATGGAAGTAAATCAACAGCCAATAAGAAATCTAAGGCAGTTGGTATAGCTGAGATTATTAAATCTCATGAAAGAGGTGGACATGCTACCATCATAAAACTAGATGAAGGTGACAATGATGAAAGATTTTATAAACTATTAAAAGGTACACCATCAACACCTATCAATCCAGATGGTGGTGATGATCTTGAAGCTGAAACTCATTGGGCTCAATCATTTACATTATCAAAATATGAGACCTCAACTCAAACCTTCTCATTGATTGATACAAAATCACTTAGTATGGAGTTACTAGCTAGTGATAGTTACTTTGTTTTAGATACCGTAACTGAATTCTATGAATGGTCTGGAAGAAATGTTGATATCAACCTCAAGGACACTTTCCACCAAAAAGCTCAAGAAAAATTAAAATCATCAAAACACCGACAAGCATGGGTTGAAAGTGTGGTTTTATCTGAAGGTGGTGAAACTGTCCTCTTTAGGGAGAAATTCTTTGATTGGCCTGATCTCTCACATGAGGTTTCACTCAATAGAATGGGTTTTGGTAAAAAGAAAGCATTTGCAGTCGCTATTCCATATGAAAAGAAATCACCTGCAAAGATGAATAATTTCGAAGCTAGAGAGATGATAAGTCTGGAAAGAGCTGAAGAAGTCATGAAATCTGATGGTAAAGGTGAATATGAAATTTGGTATTTGGATCAAATGAAAATGTATCCTCTTCCTAAAGAGGAGTATGGTCAGTTTTATAGTGGTTGTTGTTATATTATTAGATATACCTACACTAAATGGAATGCTTTAAAGTATATAATATACTATTGGCAAGGTGTTGATGCTTCCAGACAAGATGTTGGTTCCTCTTCTTTGCTTGTAAAGGATTTGTATATTGAGACTTGTAATCGTGGTGAATGTACTCAGGAACCTGAAAGACAAGGAAGAGAATCCTCTCATTTCTTGTATGTTTTCAATGGTCGTATGGTTGTTCATCGTGGTGCTAGAGGTGAATTTGATTTCACTTCTAAAAGACTCTATCATGTGTTTGGAAGAACTAATGAAACTATAACAGCTGTTCAATGTACAAAAGTCTCAACTACACAACTCAATAGCAGAGACTGCTTTATTCTCAATGATAAACAACAGACTTATTTGTGGGAATCCAAAGGTGCCTCCAAAGCACTCAAAGAGCAATCTAATCAACTGATATCTCAATTTTTCCAAAAATCTGGATCATCTTTGAAATTAGTAAAAGAAGGACAAGAGCCTGAGGAATTTTGGAAATTACTTGGAGCCACAACACAACAACATAAATACGCCAATTACCAATACCTATTTGAGAAACCATTAACTGATTTCTCAAAACAAATTCGATTGTATGCAGTTATCAACACTGGTACCATTATTAGAGCTGATGAGATATTCAGATTCTCTCAATATGATCTTCAACCAAGTAAAGTATTCATTCTGGATAATCAAGTAAATGTATTTATATGGTCAGGTTCAAGATCACAAGAAAAGGAAAAGAAAAGAGGTGCAGAAATTGCCATTGATTATATTAAGCTTTTGGAAGATGGTAGATCGGAATCTGATGTATTATTTATAACTGAGAAAGAAGAGCCTCTTTCTTTTACATGTTTCTTCCACAGTTGGGATACATTTAGATTCCAATCTGCTAATGGTGCTGATGAAGTTGATGACTTGTTATCACCAAAGATTGAAGCTGCTACTAATTTCCTCAAGAAATATTACCAAATTGTACCTTATGATCAATTGACTCAAAAGAATACTCCACCTGAAATTGATAGATCAGTGTTGGAAATGTATCTCAGCGATGAGGAATTTGAAAAACATCTTGGTATGACCAAACAAGAATGGGAATCTTTCCCATCTTGGAAAAAATCTGAAAAGAAGAAATCTGCAAATCTCTTCTAAAGTTCAAAATTCATAAATAAATATTAATTTGTATTTGTAATAATATTGACAAACATCAATTATTAATTTTATTCTCAATATTTTTTTAATAAATTCTCAATTTTTGATGATCAAAATAGACTTTTTCATAATTTTCTTTTTTTCATATTTTTTATTGTACACACAATGGTAATTATAATTTCATACCTCAGATTTTGGAGACAATCACTCATTAAATTTATAAATAATTAGTCTGCTTTTGAAGATTTAGGAGTTTTACCTGAAATTATTAGGGCAATTGAGGAATTAGATTGGGTATTACCAACACCAATTCAAGCAGAGGCCATACCATTGATATTGGGTGGCGGTGATGTATTGGCAGCTGCTGAAACAGGTTCAGGTAAAACAGGTGCATTTGCATTACCAATTCTACAGATTACATTTGAAACCATCAATGGTAAAGCTGTAGTACCAGAGAGTGAAACACAATCAACAACTACTACCTCTACCTCTGATTCTAAAATTGAAGTAACTTGGTCAAATGAAGATAGAGATGTCGATTTAGCTGTTGATGGCTACATTTGTCAGAGTAGAGCTAAAGATTGGGCTGGTATTAAAGCAACTAGAGGTGTGCAAGCACCTGGTAAATACTATTATGAAGCAACCGTTAGAGATGAGGGTCTTTGTAGAGTAGGTTGGGCTCTAAAACAGTCTAGTAGAAATATAGGTACTGATAAATTCAGTTTTGGATATGGTGGAACAGGAAAGAAATCAACACAATCAAAGTTTATAGATTATGGTCTACCCTATGGAACTAATGATACTATTGGTTGTTTATTAAATTTAGATGATGGTCAAATTAGTTTCTCTAAAAATGGTCATGATTTTGGTGAAGCTTTCTCACTTACAATCACACCAACACAGGTCTATTATCCAGCATTGGTAATGAAAAATGCTGAAATGGGTTTCAATTTTGGCCAAGAAGCTTTTAAGCATTTACCAAAAGGCTATGTAGCTATAAATAGTGCACCTAAATTAATAAGTAAAGAGGAAGATCAATCTGATGGTTCTACTCCAACTCAACCTGTAAATACCAACAATAATAATAATAATAATAATAACCAGAAAAAATCATATCAAAGACAATCAAAATCTGATCAAAAGAGTGATACAGCAGGTTCTGTAGAGAAAAAACAAAAACAAAAGAGACAATGTAAACCAATTTCATTGATTATTGAACCTGTAAAAGAACTGGCAGATCAAACTTATAGTGCCATTTTGAATTTCAGTAAATATTTAACTGAGCCCAGTGGAATTGAAGTAAGTTTGTGTATAGGTGGTCAGAAGACACCTGATCAGTCTACTGACGTTGATATTATTGTTGGTACTCCTGGTAGATTGGAGATGCTGGTAAAAGAAAACAAAATTGATTTGTCATCTATTAAATTCTTTGTTTTGGATGAAGCTGATCAATTGATTCAAGATAACTTGGCAATTATTAATTTTATATACAACAAGTTACCAAAGACATCTTTGCAGGTATTGTTCTTTTCTGCAACTTTACACAGTCCACAAGTTGTTAAATTTTGTGAACAAATCACTAGAAACCCAACTTGGGTTGATTTGAAAGGTCGTGATTATGTACCTGATTTGATTACTCATAGTTATGTAATGGCTGATCCAATAAAGTATGCATCTCTGTGGAGATCTACTTCAATGCAGATAAAGACTGATGGTGTTCATAGAGAAGATGTTAAACATCTACCTGAAAAATTAAAGACTGACGAACAGAAATCAGAGGCTATAAAACTAGTAAAAGGGCCATTATTGCTAAAGTGCATTGATTCATTTAATATGGATCAAGCTATTATATTTGCCAGAACTCGTGTGGATTGTGATAATCTTTACAAGTATCTATTGGAAGCTGGTAGTTCGAAACCTGGTTTAGAAAACAAATATAGTTGCTCAGTATTGCACGGTGAAAAGAGCGTAGATATTCGTAAAGAGAATTTTGAAAAATTCAAGCAAGGTGATGTTAAATTTTTAATTTGTACAGATGTAGCTGCTAGAGGTATTGATATTAGAGAATTACCATATGTGATCAATTATACACTTCCAGATTCATTTGAAGATTACGTTCACAGAGTAGGTAGAGTTGGTCGTGCCGATCGTATTGGTTTGGCAATCTCATTGGTTGGCAGTCACCCTGAAAAAGTTTGGTACCACACATGTAGAGATAAAGGTAAAGGTTGTTTTAATACCAAATTAGTTGAGCAAAAGGGTTGTTGTATATGGTATGATGAATTGGATCTCTTTTCAAAAATTAATGAATCTCTAGCTCCACAATTATTGTCAGACGATTTTAAACTACCAGAACAATTCGATCAAAAACTACAATTTGGTAAATTTGCTAAAGATAAATTAAACCCAATGGAATATAAACCTCACACTGAAGAATTAAAATCAAGAGTTCAGGAATTATCACACCTTGAAGAAACAATTCAAATTGACTTCCTCACCTTGCCAAGTAAAATATCAAATAAAATGAGATAGGATTGGGTTGAATTTAATTTTTTTATAATTAATGTTTATTTTTTCCATTTAAATTTAAGCAATTTCTTTGGTTTTACAAAAAAAGTCGACCGGAATGAACATTTTTAAAGATTACCCAGTAGAATTAATACAAAACCCAAATGAAGGTAGATACTTGATTAGTAGTAGAGATTTAGAGGTTGGTGAGATTATACTGAAATGCAGAAGCTACTTTGCAGTAGCAAGTGATAATATGAAAAAGATTGCATGTCACAACTGTCTACGAATGTTCAACGTGATACAATTGGAACATAAATGTCAGAATTGTTTAGAAGTATATTGGTGTACACAAGAATGCCGAGAACAAGGCGAAAACAAACATCAAATCTATGAATGTAAATACTTTAAATGTTTGAAAAAATCAACTATAAACAAAGAGAAATTCGATAGTGAAACATTTACAGAGATTAGAATGTTAGTAGGAATGTTGGGTCGTTATTATTATCACAGAATACTAGGAAATCCTGATACTGCAGAAGAAGATCCGGATTATCTCACCAATAGCCTAAGTGATGTATTTTCATTGGTTGAGAATGATATCAGTAAAAAAACCAATTCTTTAGCATCCGAATTACTTGACAAGATTTCAGTCTATGTAAATGACTTATTTAATGATGTACTACATCATCGAAAATTGAAAAAAGGGGGTGTTCTATCAGAAAAAGAAAAATTAGAATTTCAAGAACTAATGTCAGTGGTCAAGCCATTGGCTGCAAAAATACGTTGTAATCAATTTGGTATCTGGTCAAAGAATGATAAATGTATTGGTGTTGCAGTATCACCGAGTTCAAGTTATTTCAATCATTCTTGTATACCTAATTGTGTTGATATTAGAGATGGAAAAACAATGGCATTTAGAGCTCTTCATCCTATAAGCAAAGGTACTCCGTTGTGTATCAGTTAC
This sequence comes from Tieghemostelium lacteum, assembly GCA_001606155.1. Classification (NCBI taxonomy): domain Eukaryota; phylum Evosea; class Eumycetozoa; order Dictyosteliales; family Raperosteliaceae; genus Tieghemostelium; species Tieghemostelium lacteum. Next base: position 373,934 of record LODT01000035.1, read on the forward strand.
CTGGACATAGTATCAACTTATGAACAGAGATATTTTGATTTATTATTTTCCTATTTCTTCAAATGTAGATGTTTGAGGTGTTTAGATGCAAGCTCTCAAACGGATCAATGGATATATAAATTCACTTGCCAAAATCCATCATGTAATGGATTATACTATCACGACAGAGAAATCCATCATGAAAATCAATTGAATGGAGAAATTAAGAATAATGATATAACATTAATATGCACCTATTGTAAACATATTCTAACTGTAGACAGAATTAAATATTTTGAAAATATGCCCACAATTAACAATATAAAAATGAAAAATAACCATCAATTAAATTTAGAATTAGAATTAGATTAGGAAATAAAAGAATTCTTTAATATTCTATAATTAATTTCAAAAGAAATCTGAAGCCCTTTTGCTCAGTTTTCTTTGTTTTTTGTGTATCTATATATGTACCCATAATTACTTAAATTCTCGTGAACAAATAATGTTTTAGCAAAATTTATTATATATATACAGGTTTAAATAAATTTATTTATTGTTCTTTAACATCACCAATACCATCAGAATAAATACCAAATGGTTTTTCGGATTCTGGTAAACTTGGACTATCATAAATCTTACAAATTCTCATTTCATCTTTACCTTTTCTTAGTGATAATCTTGTGGTTGAGGCATGGGCCATAATGTGACCACCAATTGGTTTCTTTGGATCTGGATTAAAAAGACCACCACCATCTACTTGAGCAACAACTTGATTAGTAATAACAACTGCAATACCAAATTCATCGGCCAGTCTCTGAAGAGTTCTTAGGAATCTTGCCAAGTGTCTTTGACGATCAGATAACTCTCCTCTACCAGAATAATCAGTACGGTATAAAGCGGTTGCACTATCTACAACCAATAGCGCATAACGACATTCAGCCATCATTGCAGATGCCTGAATGAGTAGTTGCATTTGATGATCAGAGTTGTAAGCTCTTGCATAAGAAACATTATCAAGTACATGTTCACCATTTAAACCATATTTTTCTGCAATTGCCAATAATCTTTCAGGACGAAAAGTTCCTTCTGTATCAATGTATAAAGCTCTACCTTCACCACCACTCTGATTGGCAGGAAGTTGACAAGTAACACATAATGTGTGGCAAATTTGAGTTTTACCGGTACGGAACTCCCCAAAAAGTTCAGTAATGGATCCGGTTTCAATACCACCATCCAAAAGACTGTCTAATTCTTTGGATCCTGTGGTGATCTGTAAAAATTGTGAACGTTGTTTATTAAATTCGGTGGCACTGGTGAATCCCATTGGTACCAGTTTACCAGCTTCTGCTAGTAATTTATCGGCTTTAGTTTCTGTGATGGATTTAACTGCACATAAAGATTTTTTGGTGGCAAATGCAATTGCTTGAACTGTATGAAAACCTGCTTCTTGAAGTCTTTTAATATCTGCTGCTGAAATACCATTACCCTCTAATTTTGATAATGGTAATGGACCTTCTTCCTCCTCCTCTTCTTCCGCAACTTGTTCTTGTACTTCTTCTTCTTCTTGAACTTGCTTTTGTTTTTGTTTTGATGCCATTTTATTTTGTTATACTAATTCTAGAAAAATTAAAAAAAAAATAATGAGATCACACTTTTTTAAAAAATTAATTTTTTTTCTTGGAAATCACTAATCTTTATTAGAAAATTAAAGACAAAAATTGAATACAATGACCTGAGGATGATTTAAAGGATTTTTATGATAATTTTATATTTTTTATAAGTTTATAAAATAAAGATTAGTTCGTTTCAGATTCATATTTTAGAACATGGTCAGAATTTTCAAAATATCTTTTTTTTCCCATTGATGAATCTTTTGATTTGATCAATTGGAGAATATTGTGGATTTCCCGTTCATTTCATCATCTTAGAATATAATGAATAATAAAATTATTTTATTTCTTATATTAACAATTATTTCATCGGTGCATTCTAATCCACTGCCACTGTATATTATTAATTCATATGATAATTTAACATTGTCAATAATTAATCCAAACACTGGTAATCTAACACCTTACCTATCATTAAATCAAAATGAACAAATTGAATACTCAAAGATTCTATATATGAATTCAACAACCATTATGGCATTTGGTTCTACTGAAAATTCAGGAGGAGAATTAGTTTATCAATATATTGATATTGTATGTACCAAAAATATTCAATAATTTACATTTAATTATAATCTAACAAAGTTATTTAAGGCTAATAATGATAATAGTCAAACTGTATACTACACTCTCCCTGATTTTTTTATCTACTATAACATGCATTTTAATCCAAATACCAATTTAATCTACATGTTAAATGAGACTACTTTAACAATTCAATCTATAAACCCACTTAACTATCAATATACTGGTGACCTTAACATTACATTACCATCAGTCCTTTCTCTCGCTTTGGCATTTGGTTATGTTGATACCATTTTAGATAGAAATGAAAACATATTTTATCTTTATGTATCTGTAACCCCATTTGTATGTACAACATATTGACAAGACAGAACAATTTATAATATTTAACTAATACCTATTTACATTTGTAGCCTGATGGTCTTGAAATTGATTACCAAAATACACAATATCCATGTTCAAAATACCTAGGATGTAACTATTTATTTAGTATTCATTTGGGTTACTATGTGATGGATTCATTGGATTTAGGATTCTTGTTTAAAGAATTTAACTTTGCTATGGTTATGTCTTCAACCTCGATTCTAGGTTTTACAGGTGTACAGGATACTCCCTATCAAACTGGAACAATCAACATTGTTGATTTTAATCCACAAACTGGTAAATCTAAAACTCTTTATAAATCCAAATTGCCAATAGATGTTCAAAGTTTTTCTGCTGATCCACAAAATGGTCTCATTTATCTAATGGATATCCCTTATTCCACCTCTGATTGTATACTTTCCACATATAATTACAAATCAAATGATGTAACTTCAATACAAATCCCACCCTCATCGGGGTACATTATTAGAGTTGAAGACATTCCTACGAATTAAAGTAAATAGATATTTTGAATAAACTATATTGGTATTTAAATCTACTTTCTTTCCAATAATTAAAGAGATGTTCATTAATTATTGCCATATTAAATTAAAGATGGGATCATAAAAAAAAAAAAACTACTTCAAAGTAAATTTCTGATAAATATCCAAATTATATAAATATCTTTTAAGTTTTAGGATTAGTCCATCCATTATAAAAATGAAATTGATTTCGGTATTTGTGACAATATTATTTGTTTTACAAATAAATACAATATGGTCTGCACCTCTCCCACTCTATAGTTTTTATAGCCAAGGTTTAGGGATTGATACATTAGACCCAACAACTGGAAAATCACGAAATATCTTTTCCTATGAATCTGATTCACAATATGAATATATAAGTGCACAACTCATAAATGAAACTAATGTAATTGCAAGTGTATTAACTAATAATGGATATGCCTACATAACCATTGATTTGGTAAGTTAAATTAAAAATCTGTGAATTTGTAACATGTGAGTTTCGAAATTAACATTGCCGTCATAGGAATCTAGCACAATAGATTTATTCCCCTACTATCTTCCAGAGTTTGGATTCCCAAATAGGCCACATTTTAACCCCAACAACAATTTAATATATACACTTAACCAAACAGTTGGTACATTAATTTCAATTGATACCATCGATTTCGAACCTAGTGGAAATACCATTATACTTCTTCCATCTGTTATCACATATGCTATGGAGATGGGTTATGTAGACACCATTTTAGATACAACTGAAAATCTATTTTATATATATATAAATGTTGGACCTTTTGTATGTATTAATCTATACCATTTGATCTTACATTCGATATTAATACATTGAAATACAATATAGCCACAAGAATTAGACTTTGATGAATATCCATGCTCTCAAATATTAGGTTGTAATTATTTCTTTGTTTATGATTTAAATAATAATGAACTTGTAAATCATATTGATTTAAGATTTTGGTTCAAAATATTGACTTTCCTTTCTGTAGAGTCACCAACATCAATTTTGGCATGGGAGGTTTCAAAGAACCAAACTGTTGAAATTATAGATTTTAACCCTAAAAGTGGTAGAGTTAATAGTATCTATACAACATATTTACCATTGTATATACAAGGAACTGCTGTTGATATACTAAATAATATAGTTTACATGTTGGACTTCCCAGGAACTCAGTATACACTTGGCTCATTCAACTATCAAACCAATTCTATAGATTACACAAAGTTTTCAAATATCGCAGGTACAGTCCTTAGAGTACAAGACGTTTAGTGTATTTCAAAAATTGAATAATTTAGAATATTCATGACATCACGAAATTAAAAAATCATAAAATATCTACCTTTTCAACTTACTTTTTTTAAAATAAATATCAGGGTTACATAAAACTTTAAAAATCATCTTAATCTTCTGTAAATATCGACAACCAAAAAATTTTTTTTACGTCACCAATTGATCAGTGTGCAAATAATGAAATTAATTAGCTTTATCCTTATATTATTACAATTATCTTTTATCTTTTCAGACCCATTGCCATTGTTTATCAATACTTTTTATGGTGTAAACATTTCTCTTGTTGATACAACAACTGGATCTGTAAAACCTGTTTATGAAGATTCATCATTTACAAATTCACAATTTGAATTTAATAGAATCTATTATATTAACTCTACGACCTATTTGGGTGCTGGTGCTTATTCTGAATTGAACTTTTCTTATAAAAATATTGATATGGTATGTATCATTACACTTTACAAAAAAATATATATATAACTAATATTAAATTAGAACTACAATAATATTATATCAATAGATTTTAATTGGGAAGATCCTTTGATGAATTCATTCTTTAACCCCAATACTAATCAAATTTATACATATAATAATACACAAGTGTACTCTAGTGATCCATTTACATTTGAAAGAACAGGTTTAAACATTAATTTACCTTCAATTTTTAAATATACATATGAGGTCGGTGTTATTGAAGTAATGCTTGACAGTACAGAAAATATTCTATACTTTTATCTTTTAGTTCCTGAAATCGTAAGTAATTTTACCTTATATAGAAAATTCAATTAAATCTAATTCATTTTAGCCTGATGTTAAAGTAGATTATAATGAAGGCTTTTATCCATGTGTTTATGGTATCGGATGTAAATATTTCATTAGCTATAGTATGGATACTGGCAACATGATAAATTCAATAGATTTACATGTCTGGAGTACTACATTTTTTATGATTTTACCAATTTCATCAACATCCATCATAGGTGCAACTCAAGATACAAATTCTTACCAATTAACATTTGTGAATTTCAACCCTACCAATGGTGAATTAAAAACATTGACAACTACTGAAGGACCATGTCAATTTGTGTTCAGTACAGCTGGTGATAATATTAACCAAATTGTTTATCTATTAGTTAGTGGAAATATTTTAGTATCCTATGATGTTAAATCCAATCAAATCAACAATGTCACATTACCTTCAACAGCTGGTCAAATAATACAAGTAGGTAGCTGGTAAAACCATTTTCAAAGTGTATCAACAATAGATTATTCTCTTAAATAATGAAACTATTTCGGGTATCTATTGTTTTGATATATCTAGGTATTTTAAAACAAAATAACTTGAAACAGAATAAAAATATAAAAATTATTGTTAATAATATCAGTAGACTTTGTGCTATTTATACGAATCTGGTGTTTATACTAGGATACAACTTCCATCAGCTGAATTTTAAGTAAAAACTTTGAGAACACTTGTTGGTGAATAATAATTATATAATATCATGTTGAATAGATTGTTTCTGCTGTTTATTGTCAACAATTCCCATTACTAATAAATTTACTCACTTCTGCGTCAAATTTTATTGATCATGGGGATTTGGTTTTGTTTTAAGTAATTTAATATTGCAATATTCATTGCAGTTTATTGAAATGTATTTTTGTTTTATTTTTAATTTTTTTTGGTATTTTCAATTGAAATATATGGAATGAGAATTTCAGTTAATTGTTGATAACATTCCTCTAAATTATCATTTGATTGATATATAATATTATCAAAGTGATCTGAGGTACAAAATGGTATATCTTCTTTAGCCAAATCTATTAAATATTCAAAAATTTCATTATCTAGATTCTTTTTTTTTTGATAATCTCTAAATTGCTCTATTGATTTTGAAGTAATACATATAAAAATAGCATTCTTACATGTACCTTCTTGTTTAATAGTTTTACTAGACGGGATATCGATAAATATTAGACTTAATTTTCCCATATCTTTTATTCTTTGTAATTCTAATCTACTTAGATATATATTTAATCTTTCATAGAAAACGATAAAATTTTTCTCTCGAATTTCTCTTTCTAATATGTCTTTAGATATAAAATAATCTTCTGAATTTTTGCCTAGTAACTCTTTTTGTATTTTAGTTGAATGAAATTTTACATCAATAAATTTGTCCTGAAAATCTAATTTTAACCTTTCCATTACTTTATACCTAATTAGAATTTTTCTAAAATTATTAATTTTTGAACATACAATAATCTTGGCAAAGACCAATCAAACCTGTTATAAATATAGGAACTAAATTCATAAAAAAATAATTAATATAATATTGTAGTAAAAAAGAAAAACAACAAACATTGAATTTTTTAAAAAGGGTTAAACATATTTTTATTTTAAAGTGGGTTTATTTAAATAATTAATTTATAATTGAAATTATTCCTTATGAGTTTTTCTTCATATTGTGAGAAAGATAAAAATAACATGTGACCTCAGTCAACAATAAAAACTGTTTCATAATTAAACCTTTCCTAATAAAAAAACAAAAAAGTACAAGAAATGATTTTCAAGAAAAAAACAACTTTTTGGTTATGAAGATTGAAAAATGCGAAATGGATTATTAAATACGCGGTATGGCGAGGGATTCCAAAAGATTATTTATATAAAAATAAAAATCTTTTTATAATTATATTTGGTAGAATAGACTCTTCAAGGCCCATTTTATATTCAAAATTGGAGTTTTTATAGATGCTTTGGAATTGATTGTATCCTATACTTCCAATTTTAGTATCTTATTTTTAATAATTCAATTATTTGTTTTAACAGATAAATAACACTTTAATAAGTAGTGTAAAAAATTATCATTCACCAAATACTGTTGAATAACTATAACCCTAAATTACTACTATTTTACAAATGAGACTTTATTATTATTTTGTTATGATTCTTATTGATTAAAATATTTTATTTTTTTTTTGACTTTACTAATATGAGGATTTTTATTCTTCTTGTAAAAATATATATTTTTTAATTTGAACAAGTTGGTTGATATTTACATTTTTGGGAGGTGGTAAGAACTAGGATACAACGATGAGGAGATTTACATGTTATATCAGCACAGGTAATACAATAATCTTGTTTAACACATTTAAAGATTTGATTTGACTCTTCTTTACAATCATAACCTAAAGCACATGAATTTTGCAAACATGATCCACATTGATACTCATCAAATTCATTTACACAGATATGAGAATCTGGTAAACATATTTGTCCTCCTGTGCAAATGCAATCATTTTTTTGTAGAACTTGAGTAGATGTAACAGTAGATAGCGATGTTGTTCCAGCAGTTGAAGTGACTGGTGGGGCTGGTGATGGTGTAGCAGTAGTACTTGTTGTAGCAGATGTAGTAGATGTACTGGCTGTAGTAGTACTAGTTGTAGCAGTACTAGTTGTAGCAGGGTCTGTTGTTGTAGCTGGTTTGGTGGATGTTGTGGTTATGGTTGGATTAGTTGTAAATATTTTAATTGTATCATTAATTATATTTAAATATGAAATTGAAATTGTAGCAATGGATGAATTTCTATTTGTTTTAAACAAGACATTGGACAGACTTTGTAAAAAATTTGGATCTCTTTTGGTATTAAATACTTGTAGCTCACCATTTGAAATACTAACAACATCAGATGAAGTAGTGTTAGATGATGAAAATGATAATTGATCAGATGGATCAATACTATCCAAAACTTTAAAAGTAATGAATTGAACATTACAAGCAGAAGAATATGGATGAAAATTAGATTCTAAGAAACGATATTCACCATTGGGGTTATAGGCAATAGAGGTATTAATGATATTCAACGATGCTGAGATTATAGTTTTTTCACCAAATAAAATATAATTCGTATGATTACTTTTAAATTGTAAAATTAAATCTTGAATACCATCATTATTAAAATCAGTCCAAGCTGAAAAACTAAATGCCGAGTATAATATTATAAAACCTCTACAATCACCAAATAATGGAGATGTTTTGATATCCAAATCATAAACAGCAGGTAATTTCATGGTGGTTCCATATACTCCCCAAGTAATTTGATAATTATAATCATTGCATGATATATCGGATATACCATCTCCATTAATATCTCCAACATACATAGAGGTGCAAAATTTTTGAGGTGAAGAAATATCTCTGACCCATTTAACAACTTCAGATGAGTTACCACTGTTGATATCAAAATGAGATTCCCAATTTCCACCTTTTTTACCATAAATCATATAAATTGAATTTGAATCATTACTAGCTACAGCCAAATCTTGTAATCCATCACCATTTAAGTCACCAAAACCAATCTGAAGTGCATAGTCGAAAAAAATAGCCTCCATTTTAATTGTAAAACCAGTTGTACCATTTAATACTGGATTATATGGATTTGGATAAATTTTTACACCAAAACTAACAGTACCATTATCAGTATCCGAAAGTATTACTAAATCATCAATTCCATCATTATTCAAATCTCCACAACCAAGTTTTATAGAATGATCCTTATTCATTATATGTCCATATGTTCCATTTGATACAAAGTTAGAATCAAATTTACCAGAATTGGTTGGAAACTTTTTACCATTATCAAGTCCATAGAGAACATAAATATCATCTCTGGTATTAAATATTAAATCTTTTATACCATCTCCATTACGATCGCATAAAACTTGAAATGAAGAGAAGTAGGCATGGAGAATATAAGAAGAATCAATTTCAAATCCATCAATTCCATCAAAAGTTGAAAAATCATTCTTAAATGGTCCTGCATGACCATAAATTATTTTTAATTGATTTTTTGTTGTACGAAATATAATTTCATCATATCCATCATCATTTATATCTCCACATATAAAGTAATTCCGAAGATCTGTTATTTTAAAGTCAATACTGAAACCATTGACTCCATCAATCATTGAAGCTGTTAAAGGTCTTTGGCCACCATATCTTGAGATATCACCAAAAAATACATATATTTTATTGGTTTGATAATTTGATATTATAAAATCCTAATATTATATTTTGGTTAGAGTATATTTAAATACACTATATAAATTTCAACTTAAAAACCCACTTGTTTACCATCACCATTAAAATCAAAACCTCCAGTTTTAAATTCATAAAAAAATTCTAAACCATAACTATTAGTATCATTAAGTAAATTCTCTGATGATGGGAAACCAATATTTATAGATATCTTTAGAAATAAAATTAGTAAGATAAATTTATACATCTTTTATGAAAAGAATGAATATATAATAAAGAGAATTTTTGAAGAGAATAGTGTTAAATTTGTTGTTTACATAAATTTTATCACACACTTTTTTTTTTAAACACATTTTACATAATACTTATATAGTCATTATAATAGAGTAGCTATTTATATCAAGAAGAGATACCCTATTTGACACCTATTTATCATATAAATACTATATCTATCTGACAGCTTATTCCATTTTAACAAGCTACAAATGTTATCAAATTTTAACTACTCCTATTATTCATAGTTAATCTGTTAAATCTATACATTTAACTTTCTCTAATTATCTTTAAATTTCATATCTTTTTTAAATTCAATAAAATAATCTCATTCTATAAACTACTCTATTAAGTAAAAATTCTAACATGTTGCTAAAAAAACAAAATTATTTTTTATAAATGGTTTGTGAGAAATATTGAGGGATCACATATAATGCAAATGTGACTTTACTCATATTTTTAAATAAAATATTTTGTAGTTTTGTTCAATATTTTTAGATGCAAATACAGATAAAATACTGTGAATATTAAAATGGAACCTTGAGGATTGATTGATACCACAAGACTTATGATTACAAAGATTGTAGTGGTAAATTTTTAATCATAATCAGGTTTTCAAGTTGGACATCATATTTCAGTTCAGTTGTTGGTCCTAATGGTAGTGGGAATCTAATGTCAATGAAGCTGTGCTTTTTATATATGGTGTCATTGTTAAACAAAATAGACAGAATAAACTTGGTGATCTTGTTCAACTCTCAAGATAAAAAGAATCTTACAAATGCACAGATTTCAAAGTTTCGGTATATTTTCAAGAAATTCAGATTTGAAATGTATATGTGATGGACAGGGAGAATATGGGAATTGTAGCCAGGTGAGGATTATAGAGTTTTTGAAGGTTCAGAAGCCGATAGAAAAAAAAAAGTTAACAAAAAGTGAACAGTGAAGAGGGTTCGTAGTGGTCAGTTATTCTTTATCAACCAAATTTTGGTGGATGATCCTCATGATGTGGATATAGTCAATAATGTGAATATTCAACCAGTTTATTGATTACAGAGGCACCTAAAGATCATAAATTGACATTTCCGTAGATTTTCAAAGTGTTCAGTTTATAAAGTCAAAGGATTGTTGACAGAGTGAAAACAACTAAACAACACATGAAATCAGATGATTGCCTTACCACACTAAAAGAAAATGTATATTATTATACAAAAGGATGTAAAGACTTCAATGAGAAATAAAAACTAATTAGACTACTGTTTCACCACAAATGATGACATTAGTAAATACAGATACCATTCCAAATTGACATTATAAATAGATATCCAATTGGAAATATTATTCTTAGAATTAACTAATGCTTTTAGTTTAAAACTATGATTGGTTTTTAATATGCTAGAAGTGGAGATGGATGTCCATTTGTTCTATATAGAAATGAAGGTAATTGCGATTATGTTGATAAGGATGATGTAATATTTGCTGTTGTAGATGTTGAGTATTACAATTATTATATAACTTTCAATTGTTATTGTTGAAAATACAAACACTTTAATCAAGGGTGCCATATAAAAGGAAATACTAAGATTATCTTTAAATTAAATAATTAAATCCCTTTCGAGGATATTTTATTATTAGGTTTAAGGTCCAATGGCTACCTTTAACTAAAGTTATTCGAGGATGATTGATTTATGGATTTAGACTGTGACTGGATTGTGAATCTCTAGATAATGATGAATTTAAAAAGGAACTGTTTTGCTTCTGAGAGTTAAAAGATTCTTGCCCACTGTTTACATATTGGAGATTTGACACTTTTGTAGTTTGTTTTATACCTGAGAGATTACCTTGATTGTATGAATAGAAAATAGAGAGAGAAGGTATAATTTCGGTTAAAATTAGACCCAAGAAAGAGAAGACCACATTGGAAGGTTCAGCACCGACAAGAATCAATACAAATACACAATGAAGAATGAAACCAACTGAACACGCAAAAGTAATGATAAATATCTTTTGATGGTGATCAGAAGTTGAGCTTGACTCTGAGACTCTTTTAACACGCATTGCCAAATATAGGCTACCACCCAAATAGATGAATGCAGCACCAATGACTAAACTGATAACAGCTTGAATAACTGCATATACAATACTGACAACTCTTTGAGGTGTTGTGCTACTGACTGAAATGATAATTCTACCACCACAATCATCTTGAGGATCTTGTTCTGTGAAATGGAAAACTAAAACAATGATCATGAATAGTAAATACAGGATAATGTTAATTATCAAAACTACATAAGTTACTTGTTTCAAGAGATCTCTAGTTTTGGCTTTAGCTTTGATAATAATATACCATAATACTACAATGATAGTGAATGATGTGAAATAGATAAAAGTTGGTAATACAACCAAGATATAGTCACCAACTGGATTATTGGATAGTGAACCAGATGGAAGAATGAAAAAGTATATAGCTCTGATAGTTATAAACAATGTAACGAATATAATAAGTAAATGAACCAATTTCAAAGGTTCTTTTAGTGTTTTTCTACGATAAAGAACTACAGCCATCTGAATGATACCCCACAGAGAGGTAATCAAAAAGATAACAGCCAATGTATAGAGTAAGCCTCTTGCAGTCTTATCAAACACTTCTTTGTTAACATCCTCCCAATTATCAAATCTATGTACTGGGAATATATTGATACTGGATTGTGAGTTGTTTGTTATGTCACCACATACATAGTTTACATCTGTCAATGTGACATTGTCTCTAATGGTTTTATGGTAGATTTCTAATTCCATAGGTACCAATTCAGTTGTATCGGTATTCTCAAGTGCAAAGTCAAGTACTGGATAAGTTTTAGATTGTTTACTGTATTCTGATGTTTCAATAAAACATAGAGTCAGACTTTGAATACCTTGTGATGAAATTTTAATACCGTCGCTTAAAATTGTACCTATGATAGCTCCTTTGCCATTTAGGATACCATAGTTATCAGGTTTACGATAGCTAACAAATGAACTGGAAAGAGATTGAGCAGCAGTTGATTTATACAATTGTTTACTTATTTGACTGATAAGTGCTGATGTACATGCAAATGTTATTGAATCTCTAGTGAAAATAATCTTTCCATTATTGAATTGGTACGATGATTCTTCACCTTGACATGGCTTAGTTTCACCCAAAACCAATGCAGAAGTGGAGAAACACCCAGATCCACCATCACCAGAGCATGAACAGCTGATGGATTTCAAATTATCTTCAACTCTCTCCATTTTACATAGTGATTCAGATCGATAGAGATCGGCTATGTGAGTCTTTACAGAATCATCCAATTCTTCGTATAGGTATTGATAGTTTGTTAGATTTTGTCTAGTTGTTGAAAATACGAATTTTGGTGACATCCATTGTGGTTTTACACTGATACCTGGGTACCAAGTTGCAGGAGTCCACTCAAACATATTTTCCCATTGAGCAAATACATCTAATCCACAACTATTACATAGTTCTTCTGTCATTTGGTTAAATCTGAAGTTGTAAGGTAGATTAAAGTAATTGTTATCAAGAATCTTACAACCTTGTTTACTCAAGCATTCTGATTTGGATTTTGAAGGTACCCACCAATAGTATTCACTACCTTGGTCTGTACATTCTTGTTCATTCAAAGGTGCCAGGGTTATATTATAACTATCCAAAATGTATCCAGCAGCATCTAATGGTGAGAAATAGTATGGATAACATCCCAATGGTGAATCTTTTTCCAAATCTATATTACATGTGGGTATAGGCCAATGAGTTTTCCAAATGAAATGACCTCTTACACATTTACCATGTTTCTCTGGATAGAAACTAACTAAATCCTTTGAGAAGAAATAACTGTCTGAACATTCACCAGCTTGGTCACATTCTTCTTTACTCTGACAAAATATAGGTTCAGCAGCACAAACATTCCAACCATCTAAACCTTGAGAGAAACATTGATCATATGGGTTGATGCTACAATTCACCCAAACAGTTGTTAAATCTGGCATGGTAACAACTAGACATTCACCCTCATTAGTAGCATTGGTATATACACAAACTTGATAATCAATATCCCAAGCCATTTGTGGTTGATTGCAATTTTCAGAGGCTATAATTTCTCTAATAATACAAGTAGGGGCCATACCACCACATGTGTACCCACATGGTTTATCACAGTATCCAGACTGTTCACATGTAGCCTCATCAATTGTTGCATCATAGTAACCATTATCAAATATACAAACATTTGTATTTGGGTTCTCGCAAGTAGCTTGACTTGTAATTTGGTCAAAAACAAAGCAATCAGTGATATTAGAAGAACAGTATCCACAATAATCTGGAGCTTGTTCGCATTGGTCTTTACATTCCTGCACTGATAAATCTACATTGCAAGGAGCAGTATTACAGAATCCAATTTGATCTTCACAAATGTCATTGTAGTTCACAGATGCTGTTACCCAGCCACCATAATTTCCATCATAGCATACATCATGTACAGTTTCACATGTCAAATCCATGCATTTTGGATAGGGGTAGCATCGATTTTCTTCTGTAAATTGGGAATAGTATTTATAAAATGTACGGTAACTCTGACCGGTGAAATATGTACAATCTTCATGTTTGAATGCTTCAAATACTTTATCTATAAAATCCTCTCCATTGTTGGTTGTGGTGTTCAGTTGATGTTTATAGATGATGGAGAATACATAGGGTTTAGGTAGACTTTCAAAAACACATTCCAAATAGGATCTGTCTTGCTGCTGTGCTGGAATCAGACATAATCTCGAGAAAAGGTCACATGTGTATCCATTAGTCCCACAATCAGCATCAGAATTACAAGGTAGAGATTTTAGAACGCCTTTACATTCTCTTAGAATACTAATCATTTCAATATTAGTTTGATCTGGTAAGAAACCTGGTACATCACAATCAGAGGTGGATGATAGTGAATTTTGGTATTCATCCAAAACGGATATGGTGCATTCGGAAGATGAGCATTGATCATTTACCAAATCCTCTCTGACACCAATAAAATCAGTTTGGTCTACTGATAGTAATCTAGGTACGCAGCAATGAAAGAATGTCAAACTACTATTGCAACATGGATCCAAATCAAATCTAGGGTCACTATTGGAATAGGGACAAAATGTAGTAAGTTTCTCTACTGAGGTTGTATTACTATTCAATAGTGAAGAAGCTTGATTTTGACAGGATACCCATTCGTCTGTCAGTGTCAATGTATTGATTTTAAATACTACAGAGTTCAATTTAATAAAATCTGTAGTTGAGAAGAGTGTATCTTCCTCTTTGTTCAATCTTTCAGTTACGTTTAAGAAACCATCATAGTTACAAGTGAGATTTGTCAATGTGTAACCAAAGTCTCCTGAAAGTGCATTTCCATTCTGATCAACTAGTTTATAGAGAAATTGTAGTTTGGCATTGACTATTTCTGATAAATCAGCATTTACAGTTTTCTTATTACCCTGTCTGATAGATAACAAATAAGCAGCTTTATAATGATTCTTTTGGGGTTGATTGGCATTGTCTTCATAGGTTATACCATAGAATCTCTTATCTTGAGATAATATACTTGGCAGTGGCCATATTGGAAGAATCTGAGTGAATGGGTATTCAACTGAAAATGGATTACATCTAGACCAGACATTACACCCAATACTGTCCCCAGAAGGTAAAAGCAATCTAGTAGTTTGTACTAAATTATATGCAGATGCTTGTGGCGACCCATCTGTAATTGAAATCAATTCATTGTAACCTTGTGTTGTGATGGTAAAAGAGTAATTTGATCTGTAGAATGTAGATACACCAATATATAATACCAATGGATCACCATTAGGAAGAGGTGATAATTTTAATGTCAAATAATCATCACGTTCATTTGAGCAATCCCATTTAGCATTACTCAATGAATTTGGGAATGGTTTAGATGGATCATCACTAATGAAAAAATCAATATCCTCTTGAAGTGATGGAAATCCAAATGCAACAACTTGTGGTGTATTTACTGAATAGGTGTAATAATGCATCTCTTCATCAGCACCTTCACCTTGTACTAAAGATCCATCAACTACACAATCATGTGTATTTAATACTTTTGGACAACTAGTTGCAATAGTAGAATTAGATACCTCTATAATTTTTTTATAATAAAATTATTAATAATATAACTCGATAGAATGTAACATCTAACCATTACATACCGGAAGATAAAATTTCAAAGGAAAATTGTGCCATTGGTGATTGTGCAACAATGGTAATGAAATAAGTTGATTTAGTCCATTGTCCAGCTGAAAGAAACTCTTGATTATCAGTTGGACATATATTTAATTCAAAACTGTATGCTGTATCTGTAGAAGGTGAATTTCTTCCAAAATAAGAGAAATAAGGGTATGGAGAGACATTCATTGTTACCTTACCTTGATTTGGTGATAATAGAACCCTGATACCTTCACATATTTCTGAATTTGCTTTATAACGTAGATTTAATACACCACTATCTTCAATTGTGAAATCATATTTTTTATTTCTTTCAACGACCTCCCAAGTTTCATCTGGATTGCAAAAGTATAGATAGAGTTCACTGCCATCACTGGCGATATTAATCTCAGTGGGACATGGTGTACATGAACTACTATTAGAAGCTGTTATACCACATTGGTCTCCTGTTCCTGTATAATCACATGAACAATCTACAGCTTCTTGTTGGCATTCATAGTTGGGACATGATACTGATCTGTACCTGTAAAGTTCTCGGTCAAATTCCAAATCAATTAATGCATAATTTAACTCAACACCCAGTACATTAGCTTGTTTTTCTAAAATACTACCAGATTGTAGATTAAATCCAAACACTCTTAATTCTATAATTTTTGATCACAACGTGCGTTAGTACTCTTTTTACAATGATGGTGAAAAAAATTATGTGGGGGTTGGGGGTAATTTTTAAAACCATTATTAAAGTCAAAAAATATTGTGATATTACCATTTGATAATAAATATAGTAGTAATAGTACAAGTAGTGAGTATTTGTTTCTCATCTTTAAAGTTAAAACTAAAGATATTTTTTTTAAAAATTGAATTTTATTTGAAAATTTTAAATACACAATTCTTCAAAAATCCATATTTAAAAAACTCGTAAATAATTAATCGCTTGATGGTTCCCAAGTTTCCAATTATTTATCTATAAATATTTCAAGAATTGTTTTTAAAATAATTATCTTTCATTTTTTTATTATAATTTACGATTTATTGGTATGACTTCATATATGGGGTTAATGATCACAGTGGTGGTAATACACACTACAAATTTAAAAAATTAAATGTATACATTTTTAATTGTGTGTTATTTATTTTATAGTTGTAGATCAAGGGAAAAAATGAAAATTATTTATCTTGTAGTTTTATTAATATTATGTTTTTCTCTAATTGTGGAGTCTAATGAAATTTCATCTCAGAGAAAATCAAATAAATCTAAGGAATTAAGTAAACAATCATCAGCATTCAAAAAAAAAGATTTTAAAAGAGATCAACAGGAGTTAAGTAATCTTAAAGAACTTCAACAACAACAAGAAATTGTATTCCATATTGCTGGTACTTTGGATTTACTCTATGGTATTTTTGTAGGATTTGAAGTAAGTTTATTTTTATTTTTATATCTATAAGTTCACTTATACTAAAATTATTTTAAAATAGAATGGTGTTAATTCATATGCATCAGCATCAAAATGTACAGAGGCAACTGATAAACTCTATAGTATTATTTCTTTGATGTTAGCTGATTTACAACAAGGTGAATTTCCAAAATTATCAAGCAGATTTGAAACTTTGAATTCCACATACTATGAAAATGTTGATTCACTGCTCAAATGTATTCCAGAACTATTTATAAATAGATTTGGTAAAGTTTATGAAGACTTAATTACATTAGGACCAGCCTATTTTATAAATGTTGCAAAGAATACCGTTTACAATCATAAATTAAAATCTTTTAGTATCTATAGAGGTATTAGAAGCTGTGCTTCTTCTGGTGATATTGTAGGTCTTGGTAAATATCTTGGTGATTTTATTTCACTGGCATATTATGATAGATTCCTTGTTAAGAAAACAATTCAAGAAATTCTTGAAGGTGATGTCATTGAAGATATCCTACAGCAACAAGAACAAGAAAAAGTAGAACAACAACAACAAGTACAAGTACAACAGGAACAAATACAACAAGAACAAGTACAACAAGAACAAGTGCAACAAGAACAAGTGCAACAAGAACAAGAACAAGTACAAGAACAAGTACAAGAACAAGTACAAGAACAAGTACAACAACAAGAACAAGAACAAGTACAACAAGAGCTAGTGCAACAAGAACAAGTACAACAACAAGAACAAGAGCAAGTACAACAAGAGCAAGTACAGCAAGAACAAGTACAGCAAGAACAAGTACAACAAGAGCTAGTGCAACAAGAACAAGAACAAGTACAAGTACAACAAGAACAAGTACAACAAGCACAACTCCCACAATCCCAAGTAGTTGAGGAGATTGTTGAGGAAAAGGAAGTAGTATCACAGCTTTAAATATCATGTCTTATTCTATTCAAACCTATATAGTTATAAATAAATATTTATATTTCATTATGCATTGCGTTTATTATATAGTTTCTTTCTTGATTGGTTGATCATGTTTTAATGCGCTATAATTCAAAATACTCTCAATTTGAGTTTGATCAATTTGACCCTTTTGAATGATTTCGTCCAAATATAATACAAATTTAGGTATCTGCTCTATGAAATGAGCCTCTGTTACTCCTTTTTTCTTACAAACCTCCTTAATTGTTTCCATTAATGGAAATATTATCTCTGATACTGGTTATAATTAATATCTGTATATCTTACAATCTACAAGATCACATTAACTATACCTACATGCTAACTCATCATATTCATTAGATCCACACAAGAATATCATTAAATCACCTACGTTGGTAAACACAATTTTGTTACCACTAAATAAATTTAAAAAATATGAGTACAATGCAATTGTTTACGTTGGAAACATTATGGATATGTGCACATACCTAAATTCAGTAACTAAATGTTTTTCACCCTTGGCAAATGACCACTCATCTTTTGTGAATTGGTATGTTAGCTTTTCAAATTCGATTTGTTTTTCTTCTGTTAGTATATTATAATATTTTGAAAACACTATATTTCCATTTAAATTAGTAATCAATAAATTATTGATCATTGCACATTAGTAATAAATTCAAAAAAATAAAAATCTCTCAAAATAAAAAAAATTACATTTTGGGTGATAACAAATTGTAATAAGAATAAGCAAGAATAAAGTTTATTAACCGCAAATAGATCTACATCCATAAAAGTTCTCGGAGTAAGGAGTAATGACATGACAATCCTCACCAGTGTGTGGACACTCAGCAACTTGATTATTTCCAATATACATAACAACCTATAGTTTTGTTGTTAAATGTTAGGTTTATATAAATAGAAAAAAAAAACAAAATATTATTTATACATACATGGTCAGGGCAGTTTGTATTTTCTTCACTGAAACAATAAAAGAAAAGATCACCAACAGTGCAACCGCTTGTTGAACTTGGACTACATGTACCAGTGTTTACATTTGAAATTTGAGCACCTGAATATCCACTTGAGAACCAAGTTGTAGTTGGGTAATAACTTGTGGCTGAGGCAGTTGGTGCTGCTGATGATGATGCAGCTGTAGCTGAAGTTTGTCCTGATGAGTAACTACCAGTTTGTCCTGATGAATAACTTCCAGTTTGTTGACCAGATTGTGATCCAGTTTGTCCTGATGAATAGCTTCCAGTCTGTTGACCTGATTGTGATCCAGTTTGTCCTGATGAATAGCTTCCAGTTTGTTGACCTGATTGTGATGAGGTTTGACCAGTTTGTGAACCAGTCCATTGAGAGGGTCCACTGTTACCTGATTGTGATGAGGTTTGACCAGTTTGTGAACCAGTCCATTGTGATGTGGTTTGTCCAGTTTGTGAGCCAGTCCATTGGGATGGTCCGCTGTTACCTGATTGTGATGAGGTTTGACCAGTTTGTGAGCCAGTCCATTGGGATGGTCCACTGTTACCTGATTGTGAGGTAGTTTGTGATGAACCTGTCCATTGTGATCCTGTTTGTTGACCTGTAGTTTGACCAGAGGTTTGTGAACCTGTGTGTTGAGATGATCCAGTTTGTTGACCTGTAGTTTGACCAGAGGTTTGTGATCCAGATTGGGATGATCCAGTATGTCCTGTAGTTTGAGATGATCCAGTTTGTTGACCTGATGTTTGTCCACCACTTTGAGTTGAAGAAGAGTGTGGGCCAGATGAAGATGGACCAGATGAAGATGGACCAGATGAATGTGGTCCTGAGGATGATGGGCCTGATGAATGTGGACCAGAAGTATGTGGTCCTGTAGTCTTTGATGTTGAAGATGGTCCTGATGAAGATGGTCCTGATGATGATGGGCCTGAAGAGTGTGGTCCAGTAGTTTTTGAAGTTGATGAAGATGGTCCAGAAGATGATGGTCCAGAAGATGGTCCAGAAGATGAAGAGGTTGTGCTTGAAGGTCCAGATGAAGTTGGGTTACCACCACATGATGAACCTTGTGTATATTGTTGTGCAGCAGTTCTAAGAATTCCACTCCAACCTCCAGTATTGTAACTTGTATATACTAAACCTGAACAATCCATTCCACCACTACCACCACATCCACATTCTATTTTTATCAATTAATTAATTAAAATACAAAATTAAAATCCAATTTAAACTATAAATAAATGTTTAAATACTTACGTGTACCTCCCCAAACCTAATGACATTGGTTAAAAATATAAAAAAAATAATAAGTTAGTACTAAATCTAAGTGTTTTATCATATTTATTGAAATTTACATATGGACATCCACAAGTTGCATCTAAAAATTTTTATTATTAGTATAATTTGATATTGGATTTAATGGTTAATGGCTACATACAATGATTTGCAGTTTGAGCTGCTTTTTGACATACTGACATGTCGATAGTCAGATTTTTAAATTGATTTATATTTCCACGTGGTATATTCCATCCATTTGAAATGTTAATTAAGCATACTATAGCAACAAGTAATATTACTAATTTCATTTTGGTATTTCGTGTAAATCAAATAAGTTTAAAAAAAAAAATGTAATGTAAACTAAAATCAGTTTGAAATATCTAGATTTTATTTAAATAAATTTCTTTTGAAAAATCTACTGGTATTGAATCCAAAAAAAAAAAAAGTGAAAGGACGCGTTACTATAAAGATCAATCTTAATTATACATAAATAATCACTGGTTTAAAACTAAAAATAAAAAAATTTACATAGTACTATGAAATTTCAAAGATATTATTTTTGAATTTTCACGAAAGGGAAATGTGTGATCATTTTTGAAATCCCGAGTATAAAATGATAATGATATTTATTTGAAATGGTATACAAAAAACAATATTAAAAGGAGTTTTATGAAGAAAACTCTTTTCACCTTTGAAAATAATTGAATATAATAGTAATAGTAATTAATATTTTGATAACTATTTTATTACTTTAACAAATTCAGATAAATGGGAAACATAAAAAATAACTTAAAAACTTAAAATTGAGTCACCTTTCTCAAAAAAATCTCTTTAAAAAAAATTTTTTTAAAAATTAATTTTTCTTTTTTTTTCACTTTTGATACCTTTATAGCAATAAAAAAATGTTTAAATTCTTCTTTGATAAAAACAAAGACTCTAATAACAATAGTAATAATAATAGTAATAACAACGCTAACAATAGCAATTTGACAGAGTCAGATGGTACAGTAAAACTCAGTAATAGTATATGTTCAAGTGTACATCAAAAGAGTATCGATCTTTATTGTAAATTTTGTAACCTACCAGTGTGTTCTAAATGTTTAAAAGAACACTCTAGTCACTCTGTAAAAGTAGTAGATATTGAAGATGAATTCGCTGAATGTATGAAAGCTTCTGGCAAGATCTCTGACAATTTGAAGGAATTCATCAAGGCTAAAAACAACCAAAAAGTGGTAAACGAAGATTCTTTCAAAAAGAAAGTTGACGAGCAATACCATAAAGAATTAGAAAAGATTGCTAATTACTTTAGAAATATTCACGATGCTCTTCATTTCAAAGAAGTTGAACTAAAGAGAGAACTAAAATCTCACTATGAAGACAACTTTGAAGAGTTCACAAAGATCATCTCCAAGATTGATCATGAAATTGACCACAGTAAATCATTGATCAAGACCATTGAGGAAAACAAAGGCAACTATGAACAAACTGAAGATAAATACTCATTGTTGCACAGATACATTCACAGCAAGAATCTCTTGGAAAAACAGGAACAAACTGATGAATTCAAGTATCAATCCTACAGTTTCATAGAATCTATTAACAAATTTGAGGATCTCTTGCGTTTATTGGAAATTAGAAATAATAATGCCCTCAACAAGTTTGTTTACATCTATGGTAATGGTGCATTCGAAAGACTCAATCTCACCAAGAAAACACTTGAGAAGATTGAAATTAAAGGAGAGAAGTTCAATACCAATCATGGTATTTTCAAGGCTATGATTGCAACAAATGACTATCTCTACATTTTCAAGAGAAAGAATTTCCTCAAATACGATCCAAAGACATTTGAGTGGACAATGGGTAACACTCCAGTAGACTTTGATGGTGGTGACTGGCAATCAGTTGAATATGATGGTAAGAACCATATCTATTTGTTTGGTGGTATTCGTGATGGTGTAAACCACAGTGATGTCTCAAGATTCAACATCACAACAGAAACATTTGAACTCAGAATCGCCAAAACTCGTATTCCTATTAGATTTTCAACTCCAAGAATTGCAGGTGATGCCATTTACATTCTTGGTGGTGTAGCCTCAGAGTCACCAGATCCAATTGCCACTTTGGATAAATATGATATCAAGACTGGTCAAACTACTTTAGTCAGAAACTTTGCTCCAGATGGTTACATTGAATTGACATGTCTATGCTATGTACCAAAAAGTAATAGTCTATATATTATATCTAGAGAACATAAATTCTTTAGATATGAATTGACCACCAACACCATTCACCCATTACAACCACCTATTAAAGATGTCAAACAATATTACACTGAATTGACATTTGATGGAGACCACACAATCTATTGTATCAATAAGGATAATATCCATGAATTCAATATCAATACTCAAATATGGACTAAAATTGAAACTCCTAAATTCCATAATTTTGATCTCTATCTTTATGCAATTGCTTTCTCACCAAGATTCTAAAAGTTCAATTTACCCCTTTATTATCTCATGTAAAACATTTATGTATATAAATAAAAAAATAAAAAAAATTAATTATGATTTTTATGTACAAGTAGATTTACATGATAATACATTTTTTTGAATTTGATTGTGAATCATTTTCTGAGTTATCATCGGTGTCCATAACTTTTTCTTGATCATTTTCAAAATTAATTGGTTTGGGATTTTCATTTTGGGGTACTGTTTTGTTGGTTATGGGAGAAGGAAGTTCTTGGTCAATTTCCATTCTCTTATTTTTTGATGGTGATGGAGGAGGTTTTTTTGGAGATTTATTTGTATCAGGAGCCCTCAGATTGATTTCTTGTGTTTTGTGAGTAGGAGTAACTGGTTGAGGTACTATAGGTTGAGATTCTACACTAGATTTCATTAACCTGAATTTTTTTGGTGGTTTTTTGGAGTCAGCTTGCATTTCTAATTTATATTTTTCAAGGGACTCTTTTAATTTCATTTTTTTAGAATCATCTAGAGTTGGGTGATTTTCAGGTAAATGAGATTTAATAGCAACTACTCTACTTTCAAATTTAGCGACTGGGGCAGAACATTGTTTATATAAAAGTGAAATGGAGGATTTTATCTCTTGGGTGTAAAATTCTATTAAATTTACAGAATCTACACAAGGTGAGATGGAAAATAAGTGTAAATTGGAGCACAGAAATATTGGTGATTGAACATAGGATATACCCAAAATCAATCTTAAATATTCAACTAAAATTTGATTTTGATATCTGTCCAATAAATTTACCCTAAATGGAATGTTAATTAGAATGATAGGTAGTTTTTGTAAAAATAGAAGGTCTACATACTTTGCTCCGATGTTTGGTTGTAATAAAGTTAAATAGAATGAAATTAAATTTTCAAAAATTCCTTTTGTGTTTTGAGAGTGGACAAAGTAAGTTAATACTTTTGTAAAACTATTTACAAATAATTCTGAATTCTTTTTACTTTTCAGAACAAAGCCTTGGAAGAATGTAGAGAGGATTTGTTTGATACCAAGCGAGGTATCAGAGGTTTCTTTGATAAAGAACAGAATGATTAGAGAGTTTAACAGCTTTTGATCTTTGATAATGTTATTATAGAATAGTTTGGCAATACCTTCAACTTTTAAAAGTTTAAATTGACTTTCCTCTTTAGATTCTTGGTCATTGGTATCTTTTATCAATAGAACATTATCAAATAGTATATTTAGGAACTTGTTACAAAAGTTACCACTAGTACTAAGTAAAAGGAGTTCCTTTTCTGTTTCTGGTTGATCTATGCTAATGATATCATCATTCTTTTGCATTGCTTTTCTTTGCTCTATTAGAGCGTTATTCATACCATCTTCAGTCAAAAGATCAAAGCATGCTGTAGCTACAACCATTTGAACTTTTATGTGGTCTTTGGAAAGTGCAGATAAGTATAGATCCAACATTCCATTATTCTTATAGAGAAAGTTTGGATCATCATCCAATAGGATATAGAGGCAATTACATTTAAATGCCTTTTCTCTAATTTCAGGTTTTTCGGATTGGATTGAATCAACAATATAATCCTTTAAACCATCAATTACAGGATCACGTATTGTCTTATTAGTGTTTGACAATATATATGATATAATAGTCAAAGAATGAAGTTTTCTCAGGTTTTTAATCTCTTCTTCTTCTTCTACCCTATATACATCTTCAATTGGATCTTGAATGTCAGATAATACATTCAATATATGGTCATAAAATTCCTTTTCTGTTTTACAATATTTTCTAAATATCAATAATATTGATGATTTTAAATCAATATCAAAATTTAGATCTAATAGCTTTCCCTCTGAACAGATATGGTGTTAGCCTTATTAACTAATAAAAATAGAAAAATTAAGTTACATACCTAAATAATTTAATAATATTGAATCATTAAAATATTCATATTGATTTAAAATCAAGAGAAGTTGTTTAAAGATAAATGGTGAGGATTCAAATTTCATTGTGAGGAGTAGATGCTGTTGGGGGTCTGTAATAAGAGTTTCTTTAATCTCTGAATACAATACAACAGTTTCTTTCTTTTGAAGAAATTCCAAATAACATCTCCATAACAACGCATATTCTGGTGTTATAGTCTCTGCAAACCCTTTTAATTCTGTGCCACATTTAGATAACCTCTGTCCTAGATCTTTAAAGAAATCATTCTTGGGAAGGATATTCTGGTCTAATAATATATTGATAATATCTATTGAGAGTTTTTCATTCTCTTCCACTTTAATAAGCTCAAGAAGAGTAATTATATTATCATCTATAGATTTCATCCAGCTTGATGCCAACATGGATGTGAAAGCTGATGTGACAATAGGGTCTCTATCACTACAACCACAACTCAACAAATCAATTAGATGTTTATGAATTCCATTGAATACTTTTAACTTTACCTGACTGATTAGAATATAAATTGACTTTCTAACCCTGGGTTTGATATCTCTTGCTCTAATTAACAGGGTTGGTAGATTTGATTTAGTAACCACCATTGTTTGTATAATTGTAGATCTAACATCTTCAGATCCTTCTTTTGATAACATATCAAAAAACAATCTAACTACTGGATCATCTTCATCTTGTGTTTGTAATTTCTGTAAAACTTTAACAGCTACTGTTCTGACTGAGGTCTTTCTATCCTGTAATCTAATTTTCATCTTTTCAAATATCTCATTGAATACTTCTTCCCTATAGAATTATAATTAGATTTAAAGTATACGTTCAAATTATTAGTATTACTTACTCTACTTCAGTACTTTCATTGAAATTTGAGAATATCTGGTAAATTAATAGACAAGATTTAAAACGAATCTGAATTTTTGAGTTTTCAGTACATTTTAATAGATGATTAATCAAATTATAAAAGAATATATCTTCCAGTGGTAATTGATCTTTTTCATCAATACTAAAGAGTTCTAGTGATAATCTTGCAATAAAAGAAAAGAATCTATCGATAGATGGATCTCTATTCTTTACAACCAATGCTTTATTAACTTGTTCTATGAGGAATTTTTTAAAATACTCTGTTACTTCATTATTTTTTTTGTTCTTTTGATAAAGTTCGACAAATAACTGTAATGCTCTGTTATGTGATGTTTTAGATATTTGAACTTGGTTCAAATTGTCAACCAGTATATCAGTTAACTTATTAATACTGGTTTTTACCATGTGGATATCAAATATTTTGTTTGAAATGAAAAATGGATTTTTTATCAACTTTGGATATAATTCATTTTTATTATAATAAAATCAAAGTTTTATAATCATTTTATTTTAATTATTGGGGGTTTTTAATATATAGTAAATTAATAAGAAATGAAAAAAGTAAATCTATTACTTGATATAGTTATCTGAATATAGTTATTGAATTGATTTAAATACAGTGTTTCCTAAATTTTTTTTTCTAAGTTTTCGATTAGTTTTCAAAAATACGTATCACAGACGACAATGCTTAACGGAAGAGAAAAAAACGGAGATTTAAATATTGACTGGAAAGAATATGCACTTGGTGCAAATCATTTCAAGAGAAAGACAGTAGGGTTTGGAAAATATGATAAAAAAGAAAGAGAATATCAAAAAGAGTTATATATTAGAGAAATGTCAATCATACAGGGTGGTATTGGGTGTGCTATTTGGGATGCAGCAATTATTCTATCTAGGTGGATATATGCACACCCAGAGGCATTTACAAATAAAAGTGTATTAGAATTGGGTAGTGGTGTTGGTCTACCTGGTATATTATCAAGTTACTATGCAAACGATGTAACATTAACTGATTATCTAGAACCTCTAATTGATAATCTCAAATATAATGTTGATTTAAATGCTAGACAGGGACTAGACATTGACTCTGATCAAGAAGATGAGGAAACTATATCTAATCTCATTAAATCCGATCCACAAAACATTAAAAACAAAATTAAAATTCAGTATCTAAATTGGGATGATATTGAAAAGTTGGAAAATACACAACAATATGATATCATATTTGGTAGTGAACTCACTTATTCACTATTAAGTGTTGACAATCTAATTAAAGTTATTCAAAAGTTTTTAAAACCCAATGGTATATTTTATGAAATTCTTTCTGATGATAGAGATGTAAGTAGTTGTAGGCTTTATATTACAAAATTATCAAATAGATCTATATTAACTATATTAAATATTGTGAATGCGTGTAGGGTGTATCATACTTTGTAGAGGAAATGAATAAAAAAGGATTTATAGGACATATTGTACCAGTACCAGCACAATATTTAGGTAATTATGGTACTAAACAAAGAGCTGAAACTTATAAATTCTATACATTTAGATTTAATAACAATGAAATAAATAATCATCCAAATCTTGAAAATTAATTTATATAAATCAGCATTTAAAAAGAAGTGTAAATTCTATATCTTTATTTAATATACAGTCTTTATTTAGAGTGAGTGAGAGAGAAGAGTTTTATCTATCAATCTTCTAAAATGGAGTTTAGACGGTGAATTCTGGATATTTACTGATTGAAGTTATAATATTATTCATATGGAGACAAGTTTGCTCAATTTTAGAGTCCCATGCAGAGAGTGAATCACCAGCAACTTGGAAGTGAATTAAAGATTCAATTTGGTCAATGGTAGCAACTAATCTTTCTTCAACGACCATTTTAGAGGCAATCTTTTCAGCGGCAGTTGCAGGGATTTCTAAGAGTGAGCCTAATTCATCAAAAGTAATGTTATTGTAGAGTTTACTGGCAGAGAGAAGGTTATGTTCAATAATGGATCTATCCAATACTGTAGAACCATCAGAAGTACGTGCCAAATGATGAGCACTTAAGGATTCAGAGAATTTCTGAACTTCAACCTTTTTAAGAATTCTCTCAAGAAACATCTTTTCAAGAATTGGGAATTGGTCAAGAGCTGCAGATCTTTCATCCTTGTACAAGGTAGCTAACATACGTGATCTTTGTGGACCTGCTTTATCAAGAATAGCACAATTGATAGCACAAGTCAATGCAAATACTCTATCGTGTTCAGGTAGAATTTGACTGAGTTCATAGTATCTAAAAGAGGCTTTAGAAAACATACGTTTATAGTCCATAATTCTAGCAGAACATGTCTTGTGAGCCAATATGTGTTTTGGTTTCTTTACTAGATGGATATTATCAGAGGCTCTGTTAATATAGGTTTCAGCTTGTCCAGATTCTTCATCTTCCAAATAGAGTCTGGCAATCTTTACATAGATTTTAACTTTGTATTCAGGTGAGATTACTCTCTGACTGCTATCTAATGGAATTGCAATGAGACATTTTGCTGCCTCTTTCCAATTCTCTTGTCTCTCGTGGAGTTTGGCAAGATTATATCTCAATGAGGATACTTGTTCTTCAAATGCTACAACTCTATTTTGAATTCTTTCCAATACAAAGTTAAAGACTTCCATTGACAGATTACTATCTGCAATACCTTTAAATGCTGTAATTAATGATGATAATGTTGTACGTGAAATTACTAATGGTGTTGATTCTTCTGTCACTTTTTTAGTATTTTAATAGTATGTTAGAACTCAACATGTTGACTGTAGAGATTAGTATCTATATTTACAATGATTAATTAAAACTTTGATTTTTGGAATATCTTTTGATTCAATTAATTGAGTTAAAATTGATTTATATTTCTCTGTTTTGATCTTGTGATCACTGAGAGCAGCAGTTTCTTCTAATAATCTTTGTATATCGCTCATCTTTGTATATATTATATATTAAATTAAAACTCTAAAAATTGATGATCAAAAATAATAAAAAAAAAAAAAAAGAAGATTTTTTGTAGAATTTTTGGATAAAAGAGTTCATACTGAAAGATTTACTCTTTAGATTTATTAGAGTTTGATAGTCTATGAATTTTTTTGAATTCGGAGATGGTTTGTCTCTTTTTGTAGAGATAGAAGGCTGTAGCAGATAATAAAGCAGCACCTACAACAGAACCAACTACAGCACCTACAATAACTGGCATTTTGGATTTTGAAGATTGACATTGATCAATTTGATCTTTGTCTTGATCAGAATAGGGTGAAATGACATTGGCAAAGTTAGGGTCTAGCAACATGTAATCTTGGAAGAATTTAGCAAGAATAGCAGTATAGAGAATTGATCCATTAGATTGACCAGTATATAGAGGATCTTCGAGTGGAATTTGAATAATTCTAGATCTCCATAGATTATCATCGGATATATATCTATTTGAGAATTTAGCCATTAGAGTTTGACCACCATTCTTCATTTCAAACCAGTTACTTGAACTAGTAGAGTTATCTGAGACTTTAGTTGTGGTATCTAAAATCTGACATTCTGGTACATTTTCATTGTTGGCTTGACTCTTTGATTCATATATAACCTGTAGATAATTGGTATTGGATTGGAAGGTGTAATTAGAGACTTTGATTAAATGTTTAACTGAATTTGGGAACATTTCAATAGGTTCATTGGCGAATTGAACAATTGATTTTTGTTCGAAATAGGTGATATTCAATTCAAAGTGAATTTGGTTATTGGGGTCATTTTGATTGATTCCATAGAGATATGTGAGTTTAGCATCGGTTGTCTTTTCACGAAGTTTCCAAACTAGATTGGGAATGGAAATGGTTTTGATAATATCATCTTTGTAATTAAGTTCACGAATATGAGTTACAGCTATTGTATAGCTTTGGTATTCTCCATTGGGTATTACAATACTACCTGTAGTTTCGTTTATACTTGGACCTGAAGGTGTACCATCATTAGGATTCTGACTGGTATCAATCTGACATGATAAACCATCCCAAGGTTTTTGACAACTACAGAAACCAGTGATTGAGCATTCTCCATGTCCATTACAATTCTCAGGACATTCTTTAGGCTCGATATAAAAGAATGCATTGTATTGACCTGATTTTGGACCAACAGTTACTTTTACAGGAAGTGAATCAGTAGCTGTTACATTAGCTGTAAAGTAACATTGAACTGCTGTTCTGTTTATATAAACTGCATTGGTACAATCTTGTCCACCAATGCTTATTAAAAGTCCCATTGGATCAAATGAACGACCGGTAATAGTAACATTTCCAGGTTGATTGAAATACAATGATGTTGCAGATTCAATTATAGGAGGTTGGTATGATGTAATAACTTGATTGGACTCCAAACCATTGATATTCAATTTCAATGAAAATGTATCAAAACCCTCTGAAATTGGACAAATTAATTTACTTGAAAGTAACACACAATTTGTATTATTCTGATTGGATTCATCAAATATAGAAATTGGTAATTGTGCGCCTTTGTAGTCCCTATTATGAATAAAGTCACCTGAAATGGTAACTAATTGATTTGGTTGATTTATCAATGGTTTTGGTGAGACACTTGAAATTCTAGGAGTGAGACGAAGATTAATACTATTGGATTGTACATTTTGTCCTTTTCTAATATAGATTATAGATGTAATGGAATTACTATCCATTTTGAATTCAATGGTATCTGGTGCGACTAATTTCATTCCAGTTATTTGGTTATCAGGACTGACAAGTGTCAAAGCATTTTCAACAGTTCCAAAGTTTGAACCCATCATTTGGAATGGTGAAGTTACAGTAACTGACGAAATGTAAGGTACAGTACAAAAGATGTCAGAATTGGAGTTTTGACCTGCAACCTTTACACTAACATTTTGATTGATAGTTGTTGTAATTCCACTTTCAATGGTACAATAGAATGATGTATGTGGTGTTATAAATATTGGATTGGTACATGGATAGATACCAACTGAAATAGTATTAAATTTAGATACATCATTACCAAAGTTATTTCCAGTTACAGTGACTTTACTCTGTGCCAAATAGGAACATCCACTTATCGATTTAACCTCCGGAGCTGCATATAAAAGTGATGTCATCGAATCAAAAGTTGGTTTTCCCAACCCCAATGACATTTCACCCCAAACTAAACCAACTCCAGGTGCAACATTACAAGTTATAATCTTATGAGGTTGTAAAAATTTGATAGAACTACATGGTACTGACCCAACTGTAAAATTCATAATTGCTGGATCCTTGTAAAAGTTATTACCTATAAAAGTAACTAAACCGCCTCTTGTTGGGATAAATGCTGGATTAACACCGGATATAATTGGTGATTCATAGGAAACATTTATATATGCTTCACCAGGGTATGGTTCGTTTTTCTTTAGGGTTAACATGATTTTACGTTGGTATCCTTCAGGGAAAGACAATAATAATCTCTTATTTGCAAAATCTTTTTTTTCGATTACAACAGGGGTACCAGCAAGAGTAGCATCATTGGTTGTAAATCTATTTCCAAAATTTGATACATCAATATACTGTGATCCACCTATAGTAGGTATAGTTATCGTTTGTCCAGCTTTAATCTCAATTGGTGTATCTCCATAAGTTAAAATAACACCATGATCTTCAGGGTTTGGTGTAACTTGAAGCATTGATCTACCTATATCCATAGTAAATATAGTAGTATCACTCCAATCATCTCTATTAATATTGGTATTTGAAAAGTATAATAAAATAGGACTTCCATTATAGGCGCCAACTCTTTGACGGAACATACTACCTTGGTAGACTGCATTTAACCATGGTATAAATGGAATGGAATCTGAAATAAAACTATATCTTCCTATAATATCCATTACCTGTGCATTTGGAACATAATACATATCACCTCTATCACTCTCATGAACAACAGCATCACTAGTTGTATACTTTATAGCATTAGCATAGGATTCACTATATGTTATAGTAGACCAAATTCTTTTCTGGAAATCTAAAATTATGATGAGGTATTAATATAACTATTGTTTTTTCTTTAAAAAGGTAAAATGAAATTATTGCATACAAATTGGTGATCTATAACTAAGAGTTCTGTATTTACCATAGGTAAATGAAATTGGCATTATTTTATCAACATTTCCATCTAAAATACAAACAACTACATTTGTTGGTTCTTTGTAGAGGTTGAATTTGCAAGCAACACCTCCCATCGTAATTGATAGTGATGAACCCACAAAACCTAGATTTTCACCAGTAAAAAAGACTTTGTCACCTGAACCAGTGCTAGGAGTAAAAGCACTGATATAAGGAGCTGGGTAATCGAATATTATGAAATCAGGTTCCATGTTATTTAGTACTAATTTATAGTATTGAGGTTTAACTTTAGAAAGATCAACCTTACAAAAGAAACTTCCAGGTTCTGTATACGAGTATATTCCATCACATTCGAATGATCTTAAGATTTGTGCTTGAGTTGGATCATAAAAAGCAATAGAATCAATACCGCCTGGATACTGTGCGGTGGTATTATAAATTATGATAACTGAACTTGAATCTAAATATCTAGCCATAGGTTCACTTGGGGAATATTCACAGACTACAGAATCTACAGTTTGACCTGGACTATCAATATCATTCATCCAAACCATTTCACCATTGGAAACACCAGTATGAAAATATATTGCACTTTTTGAGAATCTGGGATACACTTTATCAAATAGACAAAAACCATCACAACGATCTTGGAAGAGATTGTACATTGTGTATCCAGCTTCAGGTCCACTTGAATAGACTACTACACCTCTATCAACTACTAATTCACCACTAACCCATACATTTGTACCTTGTTTAATACTTGTATATTTGTCAAGTATAAACTCCCATTCTCTTTGACTAGTTATTGTAACAATATGTGCTTTTTTATTTTCAATTGCTGGCAAAGCTTTACACATATTCACTGCTGCTGTGTAAGATAACCCACCAGATTTTGTCAATAGTTCATATAAATGTCCATTTTCGGAATTTTCAACATATCCTGCAGCATCAACAATTATAAAATAAAAAAAAATCACAGTAATCAAAAATTTTGTAATTGGATACATATTTTTATAATTATTATTATTATTACAAATAAAAAATATTACAAATATAAGTGATCTAAAAAAATTTTAATATCACAAATAAAAACAAATCAATTTTAAAATTATTATAATTTCAATTTTAAATTTCGAAAATATCCGGATTTAAGGGATTATTCTCTCACAAAAAATTGGAATAACTGTGGCTTTTCAAACAGATTTTTGTTGATTTTTTAGAATTTGAGTATTTTGTTTCTTTTTGACATCATATTCGCAAAAAAAAATTAGGAATTGGTTGAAAGGCTGTACAATTGGTAATGAACACAACAATAAAATCGTTGTGTACATTGGAAATACAGTAAATTTAGATTATGATATGGGAAATCTAATAAAAATTATCATGATAAACAAATCGGGAAATTATGTTATTATAATAAATATACAAAATTATATTGGTGTGCGGTTATTTTAGTAAGGGATGTTTTATAACTAGATCGACTATTTTTTTATGCTGAACCAGGTGCATCTGGTAATCTTTCAACTGTATATCTCTTTCCTTTCAAATAGATAATAGGCACACCAGGAATCTTACGTATTCTTCTACGTAGATCAGAATCACAAGTTGCAACCATAAAACAACGATGCATAGTCACACGATTTACAATGCAATCATCTGCATAGGTACCTTTATGATCACATTGCAGTCTTTTAAATCTTGGATCTTTTGAGATTTTTAAAGCAACTTTAAACTTTTCACCTAGACGTTCAATTTCAGCACGTACACAATCAGAGATGTATGGTATACATTTAGCATACATACAATCCATCAATGACTGCACTATATCCATCTTGTGAGAAATTGAAAAATTTATAAAATTGGTATCTATAATAATATGATATGGTGGTACTAATGCTTCGTTAAATGAAAAAAACATATGTGATGTATTATCCTCAGGTCTATAAAATATTCATATTAATACTCAAATTCTAATAATTCCTTCTACAAACAATAATAATAATTACATTGCATCTAATTTCTTTTTAAATTCGGCTTCTTGTTTTGATCTCTCTATTTGTTTCTTCCTATTAGTTTTATTTCTAGAAAATTTTCGTCTGTTAATTACATAATCTAATGATAAAGAATGAATTTTTAAAACAATAGTTACGTATTTTGATCATTTAATTTTACCATAGGAATTCTCTTTGGTATTGCTAAATTTGGTTTTCTAGCCATTATATATTAAATAGATGAATCGTCTAACAAAATTTATCGATTTTGTAAAAACTTCGGAAAAAATTTTTTATATTTGAATTTAATTTTATCTCAAAACATTACTTCTTGCTTTGGTTAACATTATAAACAAATTGAAATATAGTTTCAATATTACACTAGACTACCAACAAAAATCAAAAATTTATAGTATATGTAAAAATTTTGAAACTCAAATTTATTTCAAATATTAAATGAAATTTTATCTGCTGTAATATGCTGTCGAATAATCATAATTGTAATAGCTGTTTGGTACAAGTGATGATGATGAATTATTTCCATTAGTATTAACATTAATAATAATAGGAGGATATTGGTTATATTTTCTTAAAGGTTTTGAATATGTTTTTGATCCAAAACTATGTTTGCTCTTTTGAAGTTGAGATCTTTTAATTAAGTCATCTAATAACTCCAATCTAGCTTTTTTGTCTGCTATCTGTTTTGATAAATTTTCTTTTTCCATATTCTTTGATAGTATATTATTTTGTTTTTGTTCATTCACTCTGATTTCTTGGTTAACTTCATTTTTATCTTGCAGAATAGTATCTGTATTTGTTTCCACATCTTTAGTTATATCTCTCTCTAATCCCTCCTCTACTCTTGAATCCTCTTTTCTTACACAGTTGCCTAATAAATTACCTAGAAATCTTGAAAAAAACATAATCTATAACTAGCTATATAATTGTTGTGAAAATAGTAAAATGAATAATATTAATAAATTAAAAAAAGTTTATTTTAAATAAATAAATAAACCATCATCAATATATATGTATTTTGAATTTATGAACTAAACTAAAATAGATAAAATTTATTTATTTGAAAAAAACTAAACCCTGTGAAATTTAAATTTAAATTTTAAATAAGATCCTAAAGATTAATCTAATGGTAGTAATCAGGAATTGAGAGGTGTTTAACATTGATTTTTAATAAAAGAGTTTATTTTTAAAATAATAAACAAGTTGTTAATAAAAGTAGTAATGGTATAAATAGAGATTTAATAGTTGAGGATGAAGCAATATTAGAACTTTCATTTTCTTTTTGAGCTGATTCTGGGGTTGCAGATGGCAGTGGTGATGGTGTAGGACGTTTGTATAATTCAGAATTTGGATCATTCTTTGGGTTTAATTTTTCTTCATTTCTTTCAATGTCTAATGTATGGTTATGTTTATGACCACCAGTTCTAGGGGGAATAGTAATAACATTACTTGAAGGACATTTACTCATGGTCTCTGGTAGACCACATTGGTATTCATCACTTAGACATTGACTGTAGAAACATGATGTCTCCATAGCACATTTTGTCATTAAACAGGATTCGGGGTGTAATTGATGTGCTTTTGTAAAGTCATGATCTACTGCACATCCATTAGTCTCAGCACACTTTAGGTATTGCAAATAAGATTTTTCGCATTGTTCATTGATATTAAACTTTAATTTACAATATGCATCAGATGCCTTCTCACCAGTTTCACATTCACAAACTGACCATAAAGCATCGCATTCAGTTGAATCTCTACACTTGTACATTGATTCATTTGGTATAGAACATGACCCCGTTCTACCATTTCTTGAGGAACATATTAAACCATCTGCCATATTACATTCACCAAACTGAGCATAACAAGATTGACCATAGCTTTTAGAGAATGCTTTCATGCAAATACCCTCTTCAGAGTACCCAGTTGAATTGTAGGCACATACATTTCCAAAAGTACATAGATCATTAACAAAATGACATTTCTTTCCAGGTTCAATACGGAGTCTACATTCACCTTCTTTACAATGCCAATTACTTTGACAATCTTCATGATATTTGCATTGTCTGAAAGTATGTGTTTTGCAAGCTCCACCAATACACTGCAATGAACCTACACATTGATAATCTTCATCACAAGATTCGTATACATGTCTAGTTTGCTTAGGTTTACATAAACTGTTTGAACCATAGTTTATACATTTCAAACCAGCTAGACATTCCTTATCGGATTTACAAATTTCATCTTCACCTTTTGAAGGTTCACACTGTTCATTGTGCTCTGAACAATAGTAATTCAATGCACATGCACCGTGGTGTCCACATGGTGCACCTGTAACTCCACAATATTCATCTACACACACATTTAAAGCAGCATTTACAGCTGCTATTGTAAATAGTAATGTTACTGCTAAAACTATAATTTTCATTCCTATCCTAATCTCTTCAAAGTAAACAAAAGAATTGAAAAAAGTTATATTGCTAAATTTATATATTTGTCCGACTTTGTGTCAAATATCCTCTGAAATTTCTTTAACATTCGCATTTTAAATTAATGGAATTTTCATATTGGGTGTGGGTGTATTGAACATAATGTTGTTTTATCTTTTTTTTTTTTTCAATGTATTTCTTTTCCTCTCTTTTTACCTGTGTGTGTTAACATGTGTGAATATAAGACTTATTACCAAATTTTAAAATTAAAGAAATAAAGTGAATATTATCTAATTCATGATATTTGAATTGTATTTTTTTTAAGTACAAGAAGAGGAGTGTTTATATATATAGTTTCGTAATATTATTATTATATGCTAGTTGTTAATTGTAAAAATAGTGTATTCATTTGATCTATTCTTTTTAAATCGTTATCTTTGTCTGTATGAAATTTGTAACACACTTTATCATTGGTTACTTTTAAAACAATTTTTGCATCTTTATGTCTATATTTTAATGAATATCTTGTCTATATACATTAATGTAAATATGATTAGTTGATTCATTTGTTTTAAACTTTTTAGTGTATTTATTCATACCCATTTTGGGTCTTCTCTATATAATTGCTCTGACTTATCATAAAATTCATCCCAATCTTGAAATAACATTTTATGATGTATTATGAAAATTAATAATAATTTTAAAAAAAAAAAAAAATAAAAAAACTAAATCAAACTTTCAAATTAACTTAATTTGACTTTATTTGAAGATCAACTTTTCTATTTTTATTAATTATTTTAATTACCTCTTATAGGTGATTAACTTTATAAATAAACTTTTGTAACATATATATATAAAAATATTATTATATAGTTTTTGTTAATAGTTAATAAATTGATTGAATTATTTCATAATGTCTCATGTACACATAATTTTTGTAAATTATGAAATTGATGTAAACTTTCACGTTACTGATCAAATTAAAAAATTTTTTTTTTTATTTTTTTTTTTTTAATTTTTTTTCAACTTCAAAATTTATATATTAAACAAATAATGCCAGACAAAGAAGCAAACAAAACAACTTCTGTACAAAATAACAATAATAACAATGAACCTAAAAAAGAGAATATAAAGAAAAAACAAGAAAAAAAAGAAGAAGTTTTAGTAGGTTTTTATTTTTATAGATTTATATTGATAAGAGAGATTTATTAACTAGATTTTTAATTAGTCTGCAGAAGATGAAAAATTAAAGAATGACTTAGAATTACTTGTAGAGAGGGTAAAAGATACCAATGCAGAATTAGTAAAAGCCGCATTAAATTCCCTAAAAACTGAAATTAAATCATCTACTTCTTCAATGACATCAGTACCAAAACCATTAAAATTCCTTAGACCACACTATAAAACATTAGAAGAAGCCTTTTCTAAATTCCAAGAGGGACCCAATAAGGTAAGAGATCACAATGAATATTACACCTTCACCTATCTCTACAAACACCCCACTTCTTAAAAAAAAAAAAAAGTACAAAAACATAGGGTATTACCCCTGTAACATTTGGATACTAACTCTATTTGTTTATTCAATCTAGAAATCACTTGCAGATGTATTATCAGTTTTAGCAATGGCAAATGGTAATGAAGATAGAAATACATTAAAATATAATTTATTAGGATCATCAGGAGAGAGTATAGCAAGTTGGGGACATGAATATGTAAGACATTTAGCCAAAGAGATTGGAGAGGAATATGACAGCAGACAGAATGACAAGAAATCATGTGATGATCTTTTAAAATTGGTAGATGAAATTATCCCATTCCAAATGTCACACAATGCAGAACCAGATGCTTGTGATCTTTTATTGGAAGTTGAACAACTCCCAAAAATCTATCGATTCATTGACGAAAATAACTATCATCGTGTGTGTTTGTATCTGTTCAAATGCAGTTATTATGTTCCAGGCCCAGAAGATGTTCAGATTCTAAAAGTTTGTGTTGAGATTTATCTCAAACAGAAACACTATACTGATGCACTCTCAGTAGCCTTAAAACTTGATGACCAAGAATTGATAACTTCCATCTTCTCCATGGTTCCAAAAGATCAAGAAGAGACACTAAAACAATTGGCATTCATTGCAGCTCGTCAAAAAATTGTTCCACAAAACTACGATGGTACCGATAAATACTCTGAGATTTTCAATAACTCCAAACTCACTGAATACTTTTTGAATTTGGCTACCGATCTCGATATTAGGGAACCTAAACTTCCAGAAGACATTTTTCAAAGTCATCTCGATAACACCAATAACTCTGGTATTGATAGTGCTCGTTTGAATCTTGCCTCTTCCTTTGTCAATGCTTTTGTAAATGCTGGTTTTGGTCGTGATAAATTGATGGTTACTGAAGAGGATACTAAATGGTGGTACAAAAACAAGGATTTGGGTATAATGTCAACTGTTGCCAGTACAGGTATGATTCTTTTATGGGATATAGAAGCTGGTCTTACAAAGATTGATAAATACCTCTACAATAGTGACAGAAACTGTAAGAATGGTGCTCTATTGGCTATTGGTATGATTGGTTCTGGTATCAAATCAGATATGGATCCATCATTGGCACTGCTTACAGAGTATACAAGTAACAATCCAACCAGTACACGTATTGCTGCTATCTATGGTTTAGGTCTCGCCTATGCAGGTACCAGAAGACAAGAACTCTTTGAGTTACTTTCCCCCTTCCTATCTGAGGAAAAAGAAAAAATGGAATTTATTGGAATTGTTGCCTTGTCCTTGGGTTTGATTTTTGTAGGATCCTGTGACAGTGCTCTTTCAGAACTCTTTATTCAAACTCTTATGGAAAGAGGTACACAAGCTGCTGATACTCATGCTCGTTTTATGCATTTGGCATTGGGTTTATTGTATTTGGGTAAACAAGATCAAGCTGAAGTTACCCTTGAGACTCTATTGGCTATTGAAGGTAAAGGAGGTGAATATGCTCGTTTGACCCTTGAAGCATGTGCCTATGCAGGTACTGGAAATGTATTAAAAGTTCAAAACATGTTACATTTCTGTTGTGATGGTCAAGATAACGCTCATCACGGTCTAGCTGTTTTATCCATTTCTCTGATTGCAATGGGAGAGGATTTAGGTCCAGATATGTGTTTACGTATGTTTGATCATCTTTTACAAAAAGGTAATATACACATTAAGAGAGCTATTCCATTGGCATTGGCATTATTGTCTCCAAGTAACCCAAGAATTGCAATTATGGATATACTCAGTAAACTCAGTCACGATAATGACATTGATGTTGCACAAGGTGCCATTTTAGCTTTAGGTATCATTGGTGCCGGTACAAATAATGCTAGAATTGGTGCTATGCTTAGAGCATTGGCTGTATTTTATGATAAGAATATTGCAATTTTCTACGTTAGAATTGCTCAAGGTCTCTTACATATGGGTAAAGGTACACTTACTATCAACCCATACCACATGGACCGTACACTCATGTCCCCAGTTGGTGTTGCTGGTCTTTTGACATTATTACATGCTGCCCTTGACCAAAAAGGTATTTTAACAGGACCATCACATTATTTATTCTATTCTTTAGTCTCAGCAATGAATCCACGTATGCTTATGACTCTTGATGAAAATCTACAGCCTCTACCAATCAGTGTTCGTGTAGGTCAATCTGTTGATACTGTTGGTCTTGCCGGTAAACCTAAGACCATCACTGGTTTCCAAACTCATACCACACCAGTTTTACTCGGTTACAATGAACGTGCTGAATTGGCAACTGATGATTATATCGCTCTGACAAATGTCTTAGAAGGTATTGTAATCTTAAAACCAAATCCAAATGCTTCCACTTCTCCAATAACTACCACTACCTCTGTTAAAAAGTAAATTCACCTATCACTAAACAATAATAAATAATATATTAAAAGATACAACATTATAATTTTAATTAATTATTATTTCTTTTTTTTTTTTTATTTTGAAAAGCAATTGATTTCAACAGATGGTCAGAGTCTCTTCTTATCAGATTTATCAGGCTTTATCAAGTTACATCAGAATGGTTTATTATTTCAAATATGATTAATAGTTCCCATTTCTTAGTTCACTATAAAATTTTCATTTTTGTTTGAAAAAAAAAAAATTAATTCCATAGGTATATATAAATAATGAGTAACAATGTACCAAAGGGTTTGACGTTAATTGGGAAAACAACAAATGATAATAGAAAGACTAAAGAAAAATTGATTAAAATAATGGCAGGTGTAAAATGCCTTAGTGGATATACAGTTAACATTAATTCGGAAAAGAACGAATGATATTAGAAAAAGAAAATAGCGTGGACAACCTAAAGATGAAAATTTTATGGTGTCATGGTTTATTTAAATTTAATGTTATGCCATTTGGTTTAGTAAATGCTCCATATACTTTCCAACGTTATATGAATAGTATCTTTGGTAAATTAATTAGGAAGTAGGATATTATCACTGAAATTCAAAATGGAAGATAACAATAATAACAACAACAATTTGGACAACAATCAGAACAACAACACCAAATATAGTACAAAAATCACAGAATATATTAAACCCAAAGAATTAAGAACACAGCTAGTCAATTGGATTATTGTTAATCATATGCATTTTAATATAACTGAGGATCTATATTTTTAAAGTAACAAGAAATGGTTCATCACCTGAATCATATGAGTGTATTTGTTGGGTTACATCTTTTTCGATCTGAAATGTTACAACAACCTACTTTAGAAATAGAACGGAAACCCAATTATTATTAATGATGATATAAAGTAATTCATATTTCATGATAAATAATAATTGGAATCCAATCTATATCATATAAGATATATTGAAAGAAAGTTCCTTCATGCTTATTCTTTCATTACTGACGTACATCAAGTATACACACTCAACCAATTTACTTTTATTGTAATTAAAAGAATGCAAAAACAAATACAACAAGCTTTATATATGTTAACTTTTTGAATTTATTTATACTTCTATACTAAAGATTGACGAACTTTTTCAGCAACAGCCAATTGAGATCTTGTTAAAGAGGATAAATAAACAATCATTAATAAATCTTTCACAGAGTTATTGATAACTTTATCCATAACTTGAGAATTTGCTTTTGGTATGGATTGAATAGTTCTTGCAAGGAATCTACCAATTTTAGGATCACCTTGAATTTCACCTTTTTCAACAGCGGATATATACTCTGTAATGGATTCCAACATTTGATCTAATTTACTGAGTGAGTTTTGAAGTGACTCTAATTCTGAGAGCAAACTGGTAGATTGTTGGTCGTATTTTGTTTGTGCAATAGAATCTAAACCTGCATTTTCAGCTTCAAAAGTTAAAATCTCTAAAGACAATGGAGTGAAATAACTACCTAGAGAGGATTCATGGTTCAAACTGAGATTGTGTGCATGATAGGCATGAATTCCCATAGTATCATTAGTCAAACCTGTATCGAGTGTCAAATGAATTGGTGTTTGTCCATTCATCTCTTCACGATAGAAATTATTTATGATTACACTGTTTTCATTGATATCGTTACCTGTGGCATACCATCCAACTATTGGTTCTTTTGGTGAGGATTTTAAGTGTAAATCTAACATCTTTCTTTGAAATTCCATCTCTACTGCAACTTGTTCACCTTCGCTGTGAACAACTGGGAAACAATTTCTAATCTCAATGACACCGTCATTATAGTATCCTAATAATGTTCCAATTACTCTGTCTTGACCTACATTTCTTCTAATATAGTGGTCTAGTATATTAAATATAACTACTGGGTGAACTTTAACGTTAACTTGTGTTGGGAGGAAAATTGAGGTTTCTCTTTGCATTTTGATCAATTCACTTAAAAAAACTAGTTCTAGAAAGATGAACTGAAAAAACGGAAAAAAAAAATATTTTTATTTTTTAAATTTATTAATATTAAATTATATAGACTTTATTATATCAACTTGTGGACGATGGATAGGTCTAATCTATTTTACATTTGCATATTGTGAATACCAACAATCTGTTATTTTGTAATTTTTGAGATTTCTGAATATTTTAAATAAAGTCTTCAATAATTTCTGTTTCTAGAAACAAACTAATGGTTTTGTTATACAAATGTTTGTTCATGGTTAACCATGAAAATATAGAATGTATGTGAAATGTGGAAACAATTTTATAAAAAAAGAAATCATAATTTGTTTATTACATCTGTAACTGATCTAAAAAAAACAAAAAAATTTTGAATAAGATTTTTTTTTTTTAGATTTTTTAGCCACATTCAAATCATATTTAAAAGGTGGGAAACCCACATTTTGTATAATATTTAAATATGAGTAATCCATCTAGTAAGTAGACTCCTTTTTTAAGCTAATAATACATACAATAACTCACACCACAAAACAGCACCCAAACCTGCAACAAGTAAATTTCAGGGTATAGTAGTAGATAGTTCGAGAACTACTCCAAATTTTAAAATCCCAGCTAAAACCAATAGAACTTTACCAACCCCACCAGGTGCTACTACAGCACCAACACCAACAACACCAACAACAACAGCAATTTCACCAGACACCACTAATAATGTAACAACACAGCAAAAGCCCAGTGAAGATATTAATACACCACCATCATCATCATCAGTAACTACACCAACAATTAAACCCCCTGGCCTTAAACCAGTTGTAAAAGTTGCACCTAGACCTGTTTTAAAAACACCAGCAACTACACCAACATCAAATGTAAATAGTGAATCAATCGGATCTACAACAACAACAACAACATCAACACCAACAACCACACCCACACCTACACCACCAATATCCAAACCCCTTGTACCAAAACCATCGGCAACTCCATTATTAAAACCTGT
Organism: Tieghemostelium lacteum; assembly: GCA_001606155.1. NCBI lineage: Eukaryota > Evosea > Eumycetozoa > Dictyosteliales > Raperosteliaceae > Tieghemostelium > Tieghemostelium lacteum. The sequence goes on from LODT01000035.1 coordinate 417,263, forward strand.
AATAAAAACATTTCCTCCACAACCAAGTACACCTACACCATCAACAACGAATAATGTTACTCCTATAACAACTCCAACTCCAACCCCAACTCCAATATCAACAAATACTAGTTCAAATAGTACCGAAAATAAACCACCAAGTCCAACATCAACAACAACACCAACTACTACAAAAGGATCAGCTTTAAATAACTTTAAATGTAAACCATTACCATCAGTTGGTAAACCAATGCCAACTGTAACTGCAACTACACCTACATTGACATCAACCAATACCACAAGTACACCAGTTGAAGTTACACCAATTAATACACCACCAGTAACACCAAAATTAGAATCACAGGTATCCCAACCAATAACACAAATCAATACTACTAGTGCTAATATTGGTGGAAATTTAGTAAGATCACCTAGTAATACAAGTATTAGTAAATCACCAAGTACAAGTCAATCAACACTTGTTAGATCAATTAGTGCACAAAAGGGATTAGATAATATTGAATTGGATCACCCAATAAGTGAAACTGCTAAAAAAGCAACTGAAGAGATTGCCAAAGGTAAAAAGAAATATGAACGTGTTAGAGTATTGTCAAACAAGAAAGGTGATTTCAATTCACTTAATCTAACTAGAGGTGATATCATTGATGTCATTGAAAAAGGTGAAAAAGATACCTATTTTGGAAGTAATGGATATAAGACTGCTCAGTTTTCAATCAGTAATACAAAATCATTATATCCTTTGGAAAACAATCCACCAAAGACCTCTGTAAAGGCCATTGCTATCAAGGATATTAAATCCAATAGAAATTTTACAATTATTCGTGGTGATATATTGTGTATACTTGAAAAGAGATCTGAAACAGTTTCAGCAGGTAGAGTTAAAGTTGGACTTGATGGCTGGGGTGAAATGGGAGAGTTTCCACTTGACAGCATTCGTGTGATTAATGATCAAGAGTATTTATTATACTCTGATTTACTGAATACCATTATAGAGGTTTCTGAAAAATTAATGGATCCTGAATCTTTGATTAATTCGGGTACAAAAGAATCTGAAAAGGAAATTGAAAAACGTCAATTGGCACTTCGTGACAAGGTAAAGAATGTACAAATCATTCGTGAGAAGATTTTAGTTTCATCAGATGCACAGGTGATTGCACCTTTACAAATAGAACTTAGAAAAGATATTGAAACTATTCGATCTATTCTCTCTAATGAATTCTATATTATCAACGATCGTGGTCAGATTTGTACTGATGTAAATACATCTCCATTGACTATACTCAAAGAACATTACCAACTCTCACAAGAGTCACAGGAAAAGAAATGGTCTTCGAATAAACAACAAAAGGATTTGGTAGATGTTACTATTCCAACAGGTGCCTCATCCTCAACTACCAATGGAAAGAAACTCTGGGATTATGGTCAATTGGTTATCGATATAAAGTTCTCAAGATGCACACTACCAAAAAAGAATTTGGAATTCTATTTCAGTTTATATAATTTCACACAATCAAAGTATCTAACTGAACAGGTTCAAGTTAGTTTTGACCAATCTTCAACAACCTCAACTAGCTCACCAAGTGCCATGAAATTCCTTTTCAAGAATATTGAAAGTACTGATATCTCTGAGGATGTATGTCTAGTTTGTAAAGTCATTAGAAAAGGTTCCATTAAAGACCAAGATGAAACTAAAGAGTTAGATAAGAAAAAAGGTAAATCCCCAGATACCTCTCAAAACTCTCAAACTCAGACATTTAGAAGACCTTATGCATATAGTGCATTTAAATTCACTAGTGCCATATTTGAGAGTCAAGTAGGTTTGGAAAGAGAAGTCAACCTCCAATTCTATACCAGTCAAAATGAAAGTACTTTTCTTACTATTCCCGATATTCTCATGAGAGGTAATGAAGAAGAAATTAAGAAACAAATAGAACCAGTTCCAAAATTGGCAGTTGGAGTCAGTCAATCTATTCTACCTGTAAGCATTAGTTTCTATGATCAAGGATGGGAGAAATTTGTTGAAAAATATCCAATATCATATAGTTGGATAAAATCAGAGAAATTAGCTCACAAGATTCTTTTGGCAGACAAGATATTTCAATTTTATCTTACTATTGAATCTGGTAAATTCACCCAAGGTAAAAAACTGGAATTGTGTCTTAAAGTCAGATCAGATAACGGCGATGTAATTCAGAATTGTGTATCACTTGGTATGGGCTCTCCATGGAGTTCTGAGATTAAGACTATTGTTTGTTATAATAACACCACTCCTGTTTGGAATGAAACTATACAATTTGCAATTCCACCTGAACTATTCCTTAAAAGTCATTTACTCTTTACCATTAGAAACTGTTCTAATAAGGAAAAGGATAAAAACAGTATATTTGCATTCAGTTTTATGAGATTGGCTCAACAGGATCAAACAGCTATTCAAAATAGTGATCATATAATTCAGTTGTTTAAGTCCACTACTGACCAGTTCCCAGTGCAGAACTACATTGATATCAATCCGCTAGTTAGTAACACTGCCAACCAGAATAATAATATAAGAAAAGGTGAGTTTATTAAGATTAGAACTCATCTCAATAGTAGTGAATTCATTCAACATCAATCTATTCATCAATTGATCAACTGGAAAGCTCAATCTAAAGAAGATCTTTTGGTACTCTTGGATAAATTCAAGTTTGTTGATCCCATTCAAATTGTTAGAAATCTAACAAAGGTATTAGACGCACTATTTAAAATCTATGATACATCTATTGGAAGTGGTGGTGGATTCGAAGTTTATAATACTATTGTATTTGTCATTGGACTATTAACTGATGAAAGAACTAATAGATTCAAGAATTTCAAACCTGAATTGGACCTCTATATCAATAATCAGTTCTCTGTTGCCTCTGCTCATAAACACATTCTAAAATGTATAAGTATGCATTTACAGGAGATTAAAGAGTCTTCCAAGATCTCATCTACACTGAAATCACTAGAGTACATGTTCAGATTGATTGTTAAATCCCGTCTGGTTTATCTACAAGAAAAAGCAGATAAAGAAGAAGAATCTTGGAAAAAGGAGCTTTTAGAATTCCTTGGCCTAATCAATCGTCTAATGTCCAATAATGCAGCTAATCTCATTGTAACTCAAACTCTTGCATTGAGAAACTTCCCAGTTGTCATGACAGGTCTACAAAACTTTTTTACCAAAAAGGAACAATGTAAGATTCTAAATGATTTCATTGAGGCTATCCACTACACTGAGAAACAAGAACATCTCAATTCCTATAAACTATCAGTCTATCATAAAATACTCTCAACTCATTTGATTCTAGATCAAGAGACACTCGAACATCTCATAGGTACATTAGTAGCCACCATTGATCAACATCTAACTAGAGGAAGTGAACTCAAACTCTCTACCCAACTACTATCACTCCTCCTAGAATCTCTAGAATCTATTAAAACTCAACCCCATGAAAAACAAAAGAGACTATTCAATGCTGCAATGATACTCTTTACCAAAGTCATGACACTCAATGACAATCTATTATCATCTATGACTGCAGATTTCCAAAACAAAGAGACATTTAATTATGACTCTACATTCTTAATCTCCAATTTCTTTGCACTTCTCCACTATGGTATCATTTTTAAACATCAAGATCAACTATCAATTCTCGAGAAATTCATTGAAGATTTACAATCTGAACATCTAATTAAACTGTTCCTTAGAAAGCTCTTTAGAATTCTAGAAGGTCTGCTCAACAAGGGTGTATACAGTAATCTATGGCCAACACTTCAATTGTTCCAACACAATGTAACATTGACTACACTATTAGTCCTATCACCATATTTCTATAAATACATTAATATAGTGACACCAAATCTTCCAACTCCACCAAGTGGTATAATGAATATCAATGGTAGTTCAAGTAGTTTCAGTTTATCCTCATCATCTGGTAGTAACATTGATATTGACAGTTGGAATACCATTTTTAATCTTCACTTTTCATTCCTAACCTCACAAACCATGAAAACACCAAATAACAGAATTCACAGATTAAAATACATTAAAAAGCATCTCCATTGTATTTTAGTAAAAGTATTAAACAGTATAAGACATGCATGGGACCAACTAAAATCTTATCAATCTCAATATATTCAATATATACTCCCTAATCTATTATATTCATTATTAGTAAGTATACCTATCTAAACCTCATAAAATCCCCTCTAACCAAATTACATTTTTAAAATTATAGAATGGTAATGATATAATTTATGAATTTATTCAAGATTTATTCTTGGTAGTTATAAAGAAGGAGTACCAGGAGAGTAGAAGTCTAAAGAGAATTGAAAGTAGAGCCATTGAAATTCTAGATAAAATTGTAATTAGAGAGAGAATTTCTGATGAAGAGATTTTCAAATCATTTTTCAAGAATAGACTGTTTAAATCACTGGTGGAGAGCAAGAATGAGATTAATGAACGTGATTCCAATGGTTTTACTAATAATATAATTCAATTGCTGTCTCTGTTATTTGATTTCAGAACTCTACCAACTGATAGAGCTTTTGAAGAAGAACGTACTATTGCAACTTTAAAGATGATGGAATACTTTAAAGACAGAAAGGATACCTATATAAAGTATCTCCATGAACTTTTGAATCAACACATGACCAATGGATACTACACAGAAGCTGGTTTCACATTTTTACTACATTCTGATCTCTATGAATGGTCTGATCTGATGGTACCCATCTACTCATTTATGATGACTCCACAAGCTGGTTCTCAACCTCAATCTGTAACCATGCCACAAGAGACTCAAACTGATCGTAAGATTCGTTTGATTAAATTTGCAATTCAGTATCTTGATAAAGGACAAGTTTGGGAGAAATGTATATCCCTCATTCAAGACCTTCGTGTACAATATGAACTACAGTACAATTTCAAAGCTCTTGCTGAAATTTCATTCCAAGAAGCTGAATTTTATGAAAAGATTTTGAATACTGAAAGATTCTTTGCTGAGTACTTTAGAGTTGGTTACTATGGAAAGAAATTCCCAGTCACCATTCAAGGTAAAGAATTCCTCTATCGTGGATTTGAATTGGAAAGACTCTCGGATTTCTCTCAAAGAATTCTTGCAAAATTCCCAAATGCAGAATTACTTAAAAGTACTAGTGAACCTACTGCTGAAATTCAGAATTCTGATGGTCAATATCTACTGATTACTATAGTCACCCCAAGTTGCCATGAAGAAATGGAGAAGAAACAAAAACAATTTATTGAGGGTACTCCAACTAATAGTAAAAACTATTTGAAGAAGAATGATGTGAATCTATTTGTCTATTCCAAACCATTTGAAATGGCATCTGAAGGATCTTCCATAAGTAAGGATCCAAATAATAAATTTGGAAGCCTATGGATAAAGAACCATTTCTTGTTCACTGAAAGTTCTTTCCCAACTATTCACAGACGTTCTGAAGTCATTAAAAAGAGTCAAGTAGATTTATCGCCTTTAGAAAATGCAATCAATTCAGTTTCTCAAAAGAATGAAGAATTAGATGAAATGGTTAAGAAATATGAAAGATCACCACAACTCAATCTCAATCCACTTGCAATGGCACTCAATGGTAGTATTGATGCTGCTGTTAATGGTGGTGTTTCATTATACAAAGATGCATTTTTTACCACTGTTACAACCAATAAGAATACCTTAGACTTCCGTCTGAAATTAGTTAACGAATTGAAAAAACAAGTTGATATTTTAGGCAAAGGTTTACATATTCACTCACAAAGATGTCCTGAAGAACTTAGAGGTCTTCATGAGAAACTAGAATCATTTTTCCCCAAATTCAAATCCCAAGTTTTATCGCTATCATAACCCAACAAAAACCACTCAAAAACTAAAAATAATATTTAATAAAAAAAAGATATAGAAAATGTATTAATAGATATTTTAATTAATCTAGACTTAATTTATTGGATGGTGACTAAGAATAGTTATTAAATGTTTGATGGTAGTTGGAGGGAAATATTGTTTTGTATCCCAGAGTTCGAGTAATGTTGATATTAATTTTTTATCTTGATTTGAATCTAAACTAAAATAGGCAATTATAGTCTTGAGATGTGGTTCCAATTCGATTGCTATAAAATCTAGTTGATCAAAGACACCTCTTCTTGTGAACCCAAAATAGATAATATCATTTAACAAATACACAACATTTAATTTCACCTTAAATTGGTCTTTATGTTGATCCAAAAATATGATAATCAGACCAATGATGGAACTAAGTGATCTTATATGCAATAGAATCCAATCTTTAGCCTCTCGAATTGAGTCTTTACTAGGTTTCAAATTCTCCATCAAATAATTAAATTGTAGAGTTTCATCCTGACTTAGAAGTTCAGAGCTACTAAGTCCAGGTACTAGAATACTAGATTGATAGGCACTCTTTTGTTGTTGTAGCTGTTGTTGCAATTGATAATAATTTACAGGTTGTGGTGTTGGTAATAATCCATTACCTTGTGAAGGTGTTGAAGGTGGTTGATTCGATGGTTCTTGAATATCTCTTTGAGAGTCTCTAACTCTATTTTCAGGTACCTGTGGTATAGGTAAATGATAAAACTGTGATGATGGATGATAATAATGTGACCTATCATGTTTAAATGGTTGTGTAGGACCTTCTCTCTTATCATATTGAATCTTATATTTCCAAGCTAATTCTCTTTTAGCTACAACTGCAGATTCAACTTTTATAAACTTTACAAAAGCATGATTCTTTTGTGATATAATAATCTCTTCAATTGGACCATATTTTGAAAATCTATTCCTCAAATCTTCTGTTGACTCATTACCAATTTGTAACAAGAACAATTTTCTATTTACAAAAGGATCGTCATCCCCTAAATCACCAACTTGAGTTGCTGCTGTTGTACTTGTTGTTGAGGGTGGTTGTTGTGTAGGTGGAGGTGGTTGAGGTGGTTGTTGTGTAGGTGGAGGTGGTGGAGGAGGGGGTGAATGTATACCACCATGATGTATAGATGGTGACTGTTGTAAAGGTGGAGGTGGTGGAGGTGGTTGTGGTTGATGTAACTTTGGTTGTCTAGTGTGTTGAGTAGCTTTTGAAAAACTCTTTTCAGTTGCAATTTGTACTTTAATTACATGTCCTCGAAATGAAATACCATTGGTATTTCTAACTGCAATACTAGCTGATTTTGGATGTTCATAAGTAACAAAAGCACAATGATCTGATATTTTAATCTTTTCAATAGCTCCAAATGATTTGAATAGATTAAATAGTTCAGCTTCTTTTGTATCTATAGGTGTACCTCCAATCCAAACTGTATAAATATCTCTAGGTATATATTTTTTTTCTTGTGATTGTCCATTAGCACTATATTCACTAGATGGTGGTGGTGGAGGAGGAGGTTGATCAATATTCATTATTTCCTCTTCTCTATGTTTTTGTAATTTTTGAACTTCTCAAAGAACCGTTGAGGGTTTTTTGAAAAAAATGAAAAAAATGAAATTTTTATCGATTTTCATTATTCAAACTTATTTGATTAGTAAATATATTTATCCCATTGTTGAAATTTCAAAAGTGATTTGTTGTTGACAATAAGAAAAATTAAAAATGTCAGAACAATTAGCTAGAAGTAAACAATTTGAATATAAAGCTGTAAATATTTTTTAGCTATTTATAAATAGAATAATGACAGAAACTCAAGGTAAAAAGAAACAGTATATTAACAATTATCATAATGAACAATTACAAAAAAAGAATTCCAATCTAGTTATACATTCAGAGAGGAATTATCAAGAGTTAAGAGAACCTAAAGGTGAAGCTGAATCATTATGGGGTAAATTAAAAGGTAATATGGGTGACAGAATTTCATTTGCCAAACCCAATGATTTAGTAGATGCTCAAAAAAAGAGAAAGACAATGGATAACAGTGGAATAGATAAAAAAACAGGGTCAAAGGTAGAGAAGGATATCTTTAAAAAATCCAAACACAGTCATTTGGATGTTTTAGCGGCAACTGATAGATATGAGGGGTTGTATAGACCAAAGACCAATGAGACTAAAATCATCTATGAAAAGATTCTGACATTTATTCAGAGTTTTATTGGTGACCATCCACAAGAGATTCTTAAAGGTGCTGCAGATGAGATTATATCAATTCTAAAAGATGATGCATTAAAAGTAAATACTCAAAAGAGTGAGATTTCTAAACTTTTAAAAGGAATGACAGAAGAACGTTTTTCAGATTTAGTTAGAATGGGTAAATTGATTACAGATTTTCAAGATTCAACTAAATCTGAAAACACTAGTGGTAATACTATGAATTCTCTAGATGACAATCAAGGTGTTGCTGTTATTATCGATGAGGAAGATGAAGAAGATCAAGATTCACAGGTATATGAAATTAAGAATCTTAATAGTGACGATGAGGAGGACGATGAAAATCGTAACAATGAAGATCAAGATGAAATAGAGGATAAGGAAGGAAGTAAAATTAAAAAAACCAGTTCAATGGATTCTGATGATTCAGATTCCGATCAAGAAGATACTAAATCACGTGTTAGTAGACTACATAATCTCACCAAAGATCAAGTGAATCCGTTGGAAATTGATTCCTTTTGGATTCAAAGAAAAATCTCACAATTTGAAAGTGACCCATTAGTCTCACAAAGACTTTCTGATAAGGTACTGGATATCCTAAAACTAACTGATACCAGAAAATGTGAAAATGAATTAGTAGACCTTCTAGATATCACAAAATTTGATTTTATCAAATTATTATTAAATAACAAATTAACTAGTAAGTACTATAATCCTATAATTCTACTTATGATTATAATCAATTACTAACTATTTCACTTAAATTACTAGTATTATATTGTACATTATTAGCAAAATCAGAAAATGAAATGGAAAGAAAGAAATTGGAATCTGAAATGTCAAATAATCCAATTTTGATACCAATTTTGGCAAAATTAAAGGGTGAAAAAACTGCTAAAATTAGTGGTGCTAATAGTAATGTTGATAAAAAGAAATCAAATAATAATAATGATGTGGTGATGACTAGTAGTACTAATCAGAAAATGAATAATAAGAAGATATTGAATTTGGATGAATTGACATTTCAACAAGGATCACATTTGATGACAAATAAGGAATTTAAATTCCCAAAAGGCTCTGTGAGAGAACAATATAAGGGTTATGAAGAAGTATTAGTACCTGCAAAGAAAAATCCACCATTTACAAATGAAGAGAGATTAGTTGATATTGAAGAAATGCCTGAATGGGCTAGATTGGCATTCGAAGGTGTAAAGAGTCTCAATAGAGTACAATCGAGACTCTATGAATGGGCATTTAAAACTAATGATAATTTACTACTATCTGCTCCTACTTCAGCTGGTAAGACTAATGTTGCAATGTTGACTATTCTCCATGAAATTGGGTTACATATGCACGATGGTCAATTGGATTTAGATAGCTTTAAGATTGTCTATATCGCACCTATGAAATCTCTGGTACAGGAAGTTGTCAGTAACTTTGGAAATCGTTTGAAACCCTATGGAATTGTGGTAAATGAACTTACAGGTGACCAATCACTATCGAATAAACAAATCTCTGAAACTCAAATCATAGTTACAACTCCAGAGAAATGGGATATTATCACTAGAAAATCTGGTGATCGTGCTTATACTCAATTGGTAAAACTCATTATTATTGATGAAATTCATTTACTACATGATGAACGTGGTCCTATTCTAGAATGTATAGTTGCTAGAACTCTTAGAATGATAGAGTCAACTCAAGAGATGATTAGATTAGTTGGTTTAAGTGCTACTTTACCAAACTATGAAGATGTTGGTATATTCCTTAGAGTTAAAGAAGGTGGTGTGTTTTACTTTGATCAATCCTATCGTCCAATTCCTTTGCAACAGCAGTATATTGGCATATCAGATCGTGGTGTAAAGCAACTTCAGTTACTAAACGAGATTACCTATAATAAGGTTTCAGAGAGAGTTGGTGAACATCAGATTCTGGTGTTTGTACACTCAAGAAGAGAGACTGCAAAGACTGGTAAAGATATAAGAGATCGTGCTATTGAAGCTGATATCATTGGTAAATTTGTAAAGAAACTATCTACTAAAGAAGTACTGAGATCCGAAGCTGAAAAACATGCAAAAAGTCAAGATCTAAAGGATCTGTTGCCATATGGTATTGGTATACATCATGCTGGTATGACAAGAACTGATCGTACATTAGTTGAAGAACTTTTTGGTGATAAACATATTCAAGTATTGATTAGCACAAGTACTTTAGCATGGGGTGTAAATCTTCCAGCTCATACTGTAATTATTAAAGGTACTCAAGTATATCAACCTGATAAAGGGTGGACTGAACTAAGTCCTTTAGATGTCACTCAAATGCTTGGTAGAGCTGGTAGACCTTCGTTTGACAATGAGGGTGAAGGTATAGTCATCACCAGTCAAAAAGAACTTCAATTCTATCTCTCACTTACCAATACTCAATTATCAATTGAATCACAGTTTATCAGTCGTCTACCTGACAATTTAAATGCTGAGATTGTCTTGGGTACTATCCAAACACTTACTGATGCAGTTCATTGGTTGGGATATACCTATTTATATATCTGTATGCTACGAAATCCAACTTTATATGAAATCTCATTCGACGAGATACAAAATGACCCTAGACTAGAACAAAGAAGAATAGATTTAGTGCACAGTGCTGCTATAATCTTAGAAAAGAATGGACTAATTAAATACGATAGAAAATCTGGAAAATTCCAAACTACAGATTTAGGTAAAGTCGCAAGTCACTACTATATAACTAGCCAAAGTATGTCTATATACAATGAACATTTACGTCCAACAATGAATGAAATTGAATTCTTTAGATTGTTTTCCATGTCTTCTGAATTCAAAAATGTCTCAGTTAGAGATGGTGAGAAATTTGAATTGGAAAAACTTCTTGAACGTGTACCAATTCCAGTGAAAGAGACAATAGATGAGCCATCTTCAAAAATCAATGTACTCTTACAGACTTATATCACAGATATCAAATTGGATGGGTTTGCATTGGTTGTTGATATGTTTTATATTGCACAATCTGCTAGTAGAATTTGTCGTGCTCTCTTTGAGATGGTACTCAAAAAGGGATGGGCTCAATTGGCTAGAAAGATTCTTACAGTTTGCAAAATGGTTGATAGAAAGATGTGGGCTTCTCAGTCCCCACTTAGACAATTCCCTGAAATCTCTCAAAAGATTCTCAATCAACTTGAGAGAAGAGGTATTCCAATTGAAGATCTATTTGATTTCACTCAACAACAATTAGGATCTGCTATTCAGAATAACGATGAGGGTAAGAAATTGCACAAGTTAATTCACAATTTCCCTCGTTTGGCTCTAACTGCTCATGTTCAACCAATTCTAAAGAATTTGTTAAAAGTTGAGTTAACTTTACAACCAGAGTTTAACTATGACAAGAAATACCATGATTCTTGTATAGGATGGTGGATAATTGTAGAAGATGTCGATGGTGAACGTATACTCTATTATGAGTACTTTAATCTCAAGGAGAGAATGATGGAGGATGAACATTTAATTACATTTACAGTACCTCTAACTGAACCCTTACCACCTCAATACTATGTCAGAGTAGTAGCTGATCGTTGGTTATCTGCAGAATATAACCTCAGTATAAGTTTCAGACATCTAATTCTACCTGATAAATACCCACCTTGTAGATCTCTTTTGGATTTACAACCTATGCACATTCGTTCTCTAGAAGATGATCCAAAAGCTCAAAGACTCTTCCAAGACCAATTCAAAGTCTTCAACTCTATCCAGACACAATGTTTCAACACCCTATATAACAGTGACGACAATACCCTTATTGCAGCCCCAACTAACAGTGGTAAAACAGTTTGTGCTGAATTGGCTCTTTTAAGACTCTTCAAGCAAAATCCATCTGCAAAAGCAGTCTATTTAGCACCAGTTGCCGATTTGGCATCACTAAGATTCCGTGATTGGTTTATTAAATTTGGTAAAACCTATAGTGATGGTAAACTAATTGTCTCTGAATTGACTGGTGATTCCATGACTGATAATAAGATTTTAGAGAGATCCAATTTGATTGTTACAACTTGTGAGAAATGGGATATTTTATCTAGACGTTGGAAACAGAGAAAAGCAATTCAATCCATTCGTTTGTTGATTGTAGATGAAATGCATTTGATTGGTGGTACTTATGGACCTGTTTTAGAGGTTGTTGTATCTCGTATGCGTTATATAACCAAACAAACTCAATCACCTATTCGTATAGTTGCACTCTCCAGTTCCATTGCCAATGCACGTGATATTGTAATGTGGATAGGTGCCACTGCTAATACCTGTTATAATTTCCATCCAAACGTCAGACCTATTCAATTAGAGGTTGCCATACAGGGTTTTGACTATCCCCATTTCAATGCCAGAATGTTAGCAATGACTAAACCTGCCATCTACGAAGTCTCAAGAAACAAGAATGCACAATCTATAATATTTGTACCAAACAAGAAACTCTCTAGATCTCTAGCTAGAGATCTAATTGCTTTTGTAGACTCCGAAGAAGACCTTAATCGTAAACCTTATTTAGTATGCTCTGAGGAAATCCTTCAAAAAGAACTGCAAAAAATTGAGTCTGTTGCACTTAGACAGTCACTTGAGTGGGGTATTGCATTCTATCACGAAGGTCTTACTGAAGTTGAAAGAAGAACAGTTGAAAATCTCTTTAGATCCGGTGCTATACGTGTACTGATTGCAACTCATTCTGTCTGTTGGTCATTGGATGTCTATGCACAGTTGGTTGTTATCATGGGTACTCAAGTCTACCAAGGTAAACAAATACGTTATGTAGACTACCCAATCAATGATGTTCTACAAATGATTGGTCGTGCTGGAAACCAACAAAACCATAACGAAAAGACTGCCAAATGTCTATTGTTATGTCACCAACCTAAAAAAGACTATTACAAGATGTTTTTGAATGAACCTCTACCTGTGGAATCTCATTTAGACCATTGTCTACATGACCACTTTAATTCAGAAATTGTCACCAAAACCATCACCAAAAAACAAGATGCTCTTGATTACCTTACATGGACATTCTATTACCGTAGATTAAACCAGAATCCAAATTACTATAATCTAACAGGTACCTCAAATATTCATTTATCAGAGTATCTCTCTGAATTGGTTGAAAATACTCTACTGGATTTAGAACGTTCTAATTGTGTCTCAATAGTCGACGATGATAAACTCTCACCATTAAATCTAGGGTTCATTGCAAGCTACTATTATCTCAAGTACCAAACCATCGAACTCTTTGGTACCTCACTTAAGAGTAAGACTAATCGTAAAGGTATATTAGAGATCTTGTCTACAGCCCCTGAATTTGAACAAATACCAATTCGTCATAGAGAAGAACAAATGATTCAAAAAATGGCAGCTCATTTACCTCTAAAGATTGATGCACCAAATTATGCAGAGGTTAATACTAAAGTTAATGTACTGTTACAAGCCTTCTTCTCAAGATCACCAATATCAGCTGACTTGTATCTCGATCAAAAGTTTATTTTGGAACAGTCCACTAGACTTTTACAGGCAATGGTTGATGTCATTTCAAGTAGCAGTTGGTTATCACCTGCTATAGCCACTATGGAACTCTCTCAAATGTGTACCCAGGCACTGTGGGATAATGACAGTCCACTAGTACAATTACCTCACATGACTAGTGAACGTATTAAGAAACTTAATCAATCTGAGATTGAGTCGGTATTTGATGTCATTTCAGTTGAAGAACAGTCTTTAGTTAAATTATTGAAACTTACTAAAGAGGAACTACAAGATATTCAAGAAGCAACTAGCAAGTATCCAGATGTTAATGTAAGTTACCAAGTACAAGATGAAGAGGACCTACATTCTGGTGACCAAATTACACTTGAAGTCGTATTAGAAAGAGGTGAAAATCAGAGTGTAGAATCACAAGATGTACTAGTCCATGCACCATTTTATCCAAAAGAAAAGATTGAGTCTTGGTGGGTACTTGTCGGTGACCAAAAGAATAACCAATTATTAGCAATCAAAAGAATTGCCTTTTCACAAAAAACTAAAGTTAAATTAGAATTCCAAGCACCATCAGTAGGTCAACATGATTTCACTCTTTATCTAATGTCTGATTCCTACACTGGTTGTGATCAAGAATATGAACTAAATTTAGATATTAAACAAGCTACCATGGATGAAGATGACGAAGATGAAGATAATGATGATCAAATGCAATCTTAATTTTAATAAATACATTTGTACTAGTTAAATTCTGAAAAAAAACAAAGACTTTTTAAAGGGGTGTCATATTATTTTTCATTTTTTAGATTTGGTTGTAAAACCACCATTTTCACATCGTCATGCCAAAAGTACATAGCAATGAATTAAGAGAGTCGATTGTTACAATGTTTAATGAAGGTGCTACTATAACAGAGATAGCAAATGAACTAAATGTTAATAAATCAGTTGTTAGTAGAATAATGAAACTATTTGATACAACTGGTTCAGTAGAAAAGAAGAAACCGGAATTCAAAACACTAAAAGCCACAACAAAAGATACAATTCATAATTTAGCTAAAAAAGGTCTCACTTATCATGAGATTATAGAAAAAATGAAATCAATTAATCGTCAACATATATATAAATACATGATTAGAGAAGGTCTACATGAACCTACAAAAAGAACTATAATACCTAAAAGATCTAAAAAAACTGTTAGTAAATCACCACTAACTAAAGTACCCAAAACACCAATTATTGAAAGTAATAGTAAAATCTCAGATAAACCGAGTACTACCTCTACTCCTGATAAATCAACTGATAAATCAGTTTATAAACCGTTAAACCCCAGTTCAGACGAATCAAGTGAGGATGAAATATATACTAAACCCACCCCACCACCACCTAGAACAATAATAAGAAATTTAAATTCACCAACTCAAACATTACCAAAACCAAAACCAACCAAATTGTACAATGAAACAGAAGATAATATACCAAAACAATCTCCAAATACGAAGAAAAATAATATATTGCATGTAGATAATAATAATAATAATAACAACAACAAAAAAGAACCCTCAAAAAAAGTAATAAGTAGTAGCGAAAGTAGTAGTAGCGAAAGCAGTAGCAGTGAAAGCAGTAGTAGTGAAAGCAGTAGTAGTGAAAGCAGTAGTAGTGAAAGCAGTAGTAGTGAAAGCAGTAGTAGCGAAAGTAGTAGTGAAAGTAGTAGTGAAAGTAGTAGTGAAAGCAGTAGTAGTGAAAGCAGTAGTAGTGAAAGCAGTAGTAGTGAAAGTGATTCTGATTTTAAAAAGAAAAGAAACCTAAATCAAAGATTGGTAATAAATTTAAAGTTGAGAAAACTAAAGATAAAAAAGGAGGAAAAAGAAAGAACTAAAATATAAATAATATAATGGTATTTGGGGAATATCATCACTAATATATGCGAAATCCACATCAAACCAGAACTTCTGTGTGGAATGAAAAAAAATAAAAAACTTTTTTTGATTTTTTTCTAAATTTTTATTGCACACAGACTCTCAGTAACTAATTTCATCATACAATGTCCAAATTTATTAAACTTTTAAAAGAGATGGTTACCCCATCTCACTCTATGGAATTCTTCCATAAACCAGCTTCAAACTCTTTAGCTGATATCACAGAGTGGAATGCTACCAGAAAAGGCATTAAAAGAGGTAAGAGCAGAGAATTTATTGAGAATGATGAGTCTTTAGTAAATTTTACATGATTAGAGCGTGTATGTGATATAGAATAATCACAAGTAAACACACTTACTGTAATCAGTAATATTACTGAGATTTGATTATAGGTTTTTCTGTAGAATGTATATTAATATACTACTAAATTATTACAGAGGATTTTGGTCATGAAGTATTAACAGGTGCTTTCGGAACTATTAAAGCCCCAACCACTGTCGAATCCATTTTCAGTGAAAGAATTGTTGGTTGTGAAGGAGGTAATGGCGAAGAAGTTTGTATTACATAATCACACCCAATCGATATCTTATCATTCTTATTCTTTACTAACTTTTCACTTTTTAACACAATAATAATAATAAACAACAGCACGATATTCGTTACCACAAACTCACTGATCAAAAACCAATTATTTGTTTAGATTGTGGTCAAGCCTTCAAATTAAAGAAAATTAGCAAAGAAAATGAAGTTTTACAATATTAAACTTAAAAGAAATGTTTATACGATAGTTTATATTTAAAATTTTCAATTACAATAAAATAGGGTACATATTATATACACACACACTGCAATATTACTAAAAACATAAGAACTCTGGTTTTAGTTTTTTTCATAAGAGATATCGATTTTACGTGCACATAAAAAAAATATCCATTGCTCTATTTATTTTTTTTAGATTAATTAATTGCTTACAAGATTGGGGTGATATATTTTATTGTGATTTAACATGATCTACTTTTTCAACTTTAACTAAACCATCAATTAATTTATAGATATAAACGGTAATACTTGTTCCTTGAACATCCATCAATACAAAAGATGGAATGACATCACTGGGTAGTTATGAATAGAATGAGTTAGTATCAAAAATCCTTTTAAAATATAAATGAAGTTATATATGTGTGTGTGCATACTTTGAAATATTACTAAAAGAACCAGTAGCTGAACCAGGGTTAATAAAAAGTTTACCATTTGATTCATAAACCTCTAATCTGTGAGTATGTCCAGTAATGAGGACATCGACATCCAATTGTCTTTGTAAAGCTGCTAATGATTCTTTATCACCCCATGGAACAATTTGGTGACCATGATTTAATCCAAATTTAAATTGACCAATAGTAACAATTTTAGTCTCTGGATAAGTTTGATTCTGTTTCATTTCAAAATGATAATAAAATGATCAATATATAACTCAAATGTCTCTCTCATTAGTTAAAAAATATATATTATAACCTACTTCATCTAAATCACCTCTAACTATATGTACATCACTTGTCAAAACTTTAAAGTAATCGTGTATCTCTTTGGATACAAGGTTTCCTGTACATAGAATATGTTGAATTTTTTCTTGGTACCTATATATATATATATTTAAAATCATTTGTCATTAGATATGATATTCACATAATATTATCTTGTTTATAATGACTAAAATCCACATACTAATAGTTTTTTAAATTCAATAGGAATACCATGAGATCTGTGTGGTACATGAACATCTCCAATTGCTATGATAAACTACAATACATTATATATACATTGGTTAGATTGCTATATATGATCAATAGGTTTTATAGGTAAAGTGTGGTTGACAACATACGACCATTGTGTGCTTATATAAATTTGGCGATCAAGTTAAACCTAGGAAACAGATTTTTTTTAATTTTAAAAAAAAAAAAAAATAAAAAAAAATTCATTAGAAATTTATTACTAGTCCAATCATGATTTAAAATCTTTAATTAATAACTAAATCTTCAAATATAATTCATTTAATTTACATTTTAATAATATTTTAATTTTGATATGTTTTTTTTTTAAAATTTTTTTTATATTTTTCAAAGTTCACCAATGAATAAAACAGAAAAGAGAAAATATGATGAAATAAACGATAATAGTAATAATAATAATGGAGATAGTAATGGTGTATCTCATGATGATAAGAAATTAAAAACATCTCATATGACAGAAACCATCAATGGTAATGGTAATGGTCATAGTTCGAATACCACAACTACTACTGCTAGTAAAGAAATAGACCCTCAAGAAAAGATTAGATTATTAAAAGAACGTCTTGAAGCTAGAAAAGCAGAGTTAGCGAAACAAAAAGAATTATTGGAAAAACCTCCAACAACTACAACAACACAAACAACACCAGTTCCTACAGAACAAACTACAACTACAACTACAACCACAACTACAACTACATCAACAGCAGCAGTAAAAAAAGAAGTAAATGATAAACCAATACTTTTTGATCCAAGAATTAATGTTAGAAATATAAAGAGAATAAGATTGGATTCATTTACTTTTATAAAGCCAGGTAAATATAGTAAACTAGGTGATAAACTTAGAAATAAACAAATTCAAGAGGATCTTGCTAAACAACAACAATTAATTAATAGTAGTGGTATTGGTGGTAACAGTGGAGAGCTAGAATTAAAAACCACTTTTATATCACAACCAATGGTACCTGATATTGAATCTTGGGATAAGAAGATTGTATCACCTCAACAAGATGTACCTGATGACAAATTACTAGATTTTATATTAGACAACAGTAATAACAGTAAATTTGAAAATATGTTACATAAGTGTGATCAATGGTTATATGTATATCATCCAGTTCAGATACCATCTATTGAGAAGTTATTTGGACATGTTGATGATGATCAAACTATTAAAACTAGACCTGATTTTTTGTTGTTAACTTCAGAACGAAAGAAAATAAAGAAAATAGAGAGAGCGAAGGCAAGAGAAGAAAAAGAAGAGAGAGTTTTAAATGGTCTAGAGAAACCTGAAGAGAATAGAGTTAGATTAAAGAATATAATGAAAGTAATGATGGATAAGGGTATTGCAGAGCCAACAGCTTTAATGGAAATTGTAAAAAATAAGACTCAAGAGAGACTAGATGAACAGATTAAACACAATCAAGAACATAAATTAACAAGTGAACAGAAAAAAGAGAAAATTGTAAACAAATTGATAGAAGACGGTCAAAATCAAATGTACTGCGTAATCTATAAACTCGTAGATTTATCACATCCGCTCTTTCGTTCTCGAATAACCATGTTTGCAAAAGATAACCTTGCAACAGGATGTCTGATATTTCACCCACTAATGAATTTAGTGGTTTTTGAGTCGGGTCGTAAAAGTTTACAAAAATTCAAAAAATTGATGAACAGGATTAAATGGTCTGAACCACCACCTGTCAGATCCGAGGTAACTCCAAAACACGGGATTGAACAAATCCCTCCAGTTACTGACAGACAAAATGAATGTAAATTTGTTTGGGAAGGTCCCATTATAAAATCCAATTTCAAAGGTTTCATCTATGAAACTGCCCTAATGGAATCAAAAGCTAGAAAATTTCTTCAAGATCACCAAGTACCTCACTTTTGGGATATGGCAAAATATTTAGAATAATAATAAATTTCACACACAATGGGGTGATTACTATAGAGATTCTCTAAAAAATACCCACATATTTTTCTTTGAATCAAACAGAAAAAAAGATTTTGAAAATCATCACTTTTAAATCAAAATCTGTTTGTCATTTTAAAATGGACATTTTACACCCAATGTTGGAGATTGGATATTTTTATTTGTTGTTCCAAATTTTCATAGCATTAGTTTTTAACATAAAGGTTACATATTTTATAAAATTGCTTTTAATTAAAGACTTTTAACATTCAGAAAAGAAAAATTAAAATAGACAAGTGGTGTCGTGTTGTCATCAACATTATCCTAACTAATTTACTGAATATATCCAATGAAAGAATAGATAAACTATAGTTCGCTATTAAGGGCTTTGAACCATTTCAAAATCTATCAGATATATAAATTTCATAAAAAATATAATCACTATTAAGGTGATTTACGCGAAAGTATGAATAGTCACATCTGTTATTTTTTTCATTGCAATTAATTTATCAATCATTTTTCAAAAAAAAATTAAAAATATCTGTAGAAATTGAAAATGGATAAATAAACAAATAAATTTAAGGCCTTCGTTTCATCGTTTCACCTCTTTTATTTTTAATTTAAAAAGGAGTTATAACTAAATTTTTTTCACTCTTTATTCAAATTTATAAATGAAATATTTTATAGTATTATTATTGGTTTTATATTGTGGTTATTATACTAATGCTGTGATAGGTGAACTAATCGATGTTCTCGGAAGTATAACAGATTTGTTATTAAAAAATTATGATTACGTTATTGTTGGTGGTGGCAGTAGTGGTTGTATATTAGCACTAAGATTATCAGCAGACTCTTCAAATAAAGTTTTATTGATTGAATCTGGTAGTAGATCAACTGGTTATTTTCATGGTCCTGATGTAATTGGTACTAAAGGAACTTTAGATGGAACCACCAATACCTATACAGCTTCTGTAAATATCTAAAATTAAAATTAATTAATTTTCCCAAAAAAAAGATAATATTATTAACAAATATATAAAAAATTAAATTTAATAGAGAAAATTAACAAAATATGAGGTACCTTTGTATTGGCAAAGTGCATCTATAACTGGAACTAAATGGAACTATGCACCATCAGGTATTCCAAAAATATTAGGTGGATCAGGTACACATAATGGAATGGTGTTTCAAAGGGGTGTTCAAGCTGATTATAATAATTGGGGTGTCACAGATTGGTCATGGACTGATGTAAAACCATATTTTGAAAAAGTTGAGAAGATTTTGGATTCTGATTTATCAGGAAGTGGTAATCATGGTCATAGTGGGTTAATTCAAGTTAAGGAAGTTGGACCATTTGATTCTGAGGGTACTAATTTCCTAACCTCTTGTGATAATGCTGGTTTACCTTTTAATAGTGACTTTAATTCAAATACTCGTGATGGATGTGGTTATTTCCAATTTAATATAAATTCAGATGGTGAAAGATCATCGCCTGTACAAGAGTATCTTGAAACCGCTTCAACTCGTTCAAATCTTGATATTCTCATTGATGCCACTGTTGTTAAAGTTAATATTGAAATTGAGTTGCTAACTGGTAATAAAGTTGCAAAAGGTGTGCAATTCTTTAGAAATAACGATCCAACTACTTTTTATAATGCCAAAGCTACTAAAGAGGTTATTCTCTCTGCTGGTGCTTTAAATAGTCCAAAGATACTCTTACAATCTGGTATTGGAAACTCAACATATCTCTCAGGATATTCAAGTAGAATTCCAACAGTTTACAGTAACCTACCAGGAGTTGGAAAAAATCTTCAAAATCATTTCTTGGCATTTACAGTTTGGAACTACACTCAATGTCCAATTGATAGACCAACTTACTACAGTACATTTACACAAGATTTAGTATACTCAACTACTGGAACTGGTATACTATCAACACCAGGTTACTCAGTAGGCGCATGGCTTCGTCCAAACAGTTCCTATGCAGATGCTGAAAATGTCATGCTAGTTCTCCCTGCTACCATAGGTTCAGTAACTGCATTCCAGGCTATCACACTTGGAATTTCCATTAGCAACCCCGCACCTAATAGCCATTATCTTCAATTATCAGCATCTTTAGGTGCATCCTTATCAGCATTCTATCAAAGCGCCCCAGTCATTTCATTCACACTTTTGAATCAAGCTGCTGATGTTGATACCCTTGTTAGAGGTATCAAAGAATCCAGAAGAATCATGTCATATCCTCCAATGTCTACATTGGCAACTCCAGTCGTACCTGATGCTACTATAGATACTGACTTGGAATTGGCAACTTGGTTAAGCACAAATACACACCCACATGACCATTGGGTAGGTACTGCTAAAATGGGATATTCAAATGATACCAACGCAGTGGTTGACAATCATCTCAGAGTCTTTGGAATCAAAAAACTTAGAGTTATAGATGCCAGCATTATGCCAAAACTTCCACATTCCCTAGTTCATGCAACTGTAATGATGATTGCTGAAAAAGGTGCCGATATTGTTTTAGCCGACAACTAATTCTCTTAAAATAAAATTTACATGTAAATTTCAAAATGTGTGTGTAAAAGGGGGTTCGTTTGATTTGATTAGTTTTTAAAAATCTTTACAGTATTTTTTTTTTTTTTTTTTTTTTTCCTTTTTACCTTTCATTCTTCTCTGTTTGAATAGTTATAACCTCCATGATCTCCTCTATTAAAAATTCAGGTAAATTCTTAAACTTGGGAATTAGAAATTTCCACTCAAGTTCATCAAACTATGTAAATGTAGGATTTAATCATAGACATCAAATTTACCAAAATTTATAAATTTATATTAATTTTTAACTAAATTTCCCAACATTCAATTTCGAACGAAATTTCTGTACAGACTACTAAATTATTTATCAATGGTAAATTTGTTGAATCAAAGAGTAAGGAATGGGTTGAAGTTAAAAACCCAGCTACTCAAGAAGTTATTACCAAAGTTCCAATTTCAACAATGGACGAAATGAAAGCAGCTGTTGATGCAGCTGTTAAAGCTTTCCCAGCTTGGAGAGATACCTCTGTTTCTAACAGAGCTAGAATCATGCAAAATTACAGAGCTTTAATTATTAAGAATCAAGAAAAAATTGCAGAATGTATCACTGAAGAACAAGGTAAAACTGTATGTACATTACACACATTTTGACAATACATATTATAAAAAAAATGTGAATTTAAGAAGAGGATTCTAACAATGGTTTCTTTTTTAATTGAAAATAATAGTTACCAGATGCTCGTGGTGATTTATTCAGAGGTCTTGAGATTGTTGAACATTCATGTTCAGTTCCAAGTTTAATGATGGGTGAAACTGTTGAAAATGTTAGTAAAGATGTTGATATTTACTCTTATTTACAACCATTGGGTGTTTGTGCAGGTGTTGCTCCATTCAATTTCCCAGCAATGATTCCATTGTGGATGATTCCAATGGCTATTGCTACTGGTAATACATTTGTTCTTAAACCATCAGAAAGAGTACCAACTACCACTATGATATTAGTTCAATTAGCTCAAGAAGCTGGTGTACCAGATGGTGTTGTTAATGTAATTCACGGTCAAAAGGATGCTGTCAACTTTATCTGTGACGATCCAAATATCAAAGCAATTTCATTTGTAGGTTCAGATCAAGCTGGTAAACACATTCACGCTCGTGGTACTGCCAATGGTAAACGTGTACAATCTAATATGGCTGCCAAAAACCACGCTTGCATTCTTCCAGATGCCGCCAAAGAAAGAACTTTAGATGCCATGGCTGGTGCTGCCTTTGGTGCCTCTGGTCAACGTTGTATGGCTTTATCCGCTGCCGTATTTGTTGGTGAGACTAAAGACTGGATCCCAGAACTCGTCCAAAGAGCAAAGAACTTAAAAATCACTGCTGGTAAGGAAGATGGTGCTGATTTGGGTCCAGTCATTTCTCCAGAATCCAAAGAGAGAATTCACAGAATTATTCAATCTGCCATCGATGAAGGTGCTAAAGTCGTCTTGGATGGTCGTAATCCAAAAGTACCACAACAATATGCTAAAGGTAACTTTGTAGGTCCAACCATTATCACTGGTGTCAAACCACACATGACCTGTTACAAAGAAGAAATCTTTGGTCCAGTTTTAGTATGTCTAGAATCTGAGAACCTAGATGATGCAATTACATTAATCAACAGTAACCCATATGGTAACGGTACTGCTATCTTCACTCAATCTGGTGCTGCCGCTAGAAAATTCCAACATTTAATTCAATCTACAAACTGTGGTATCAACATTCCAATCCCAGTACCACTCCCATTCTTCTCTTTCACTGGTTCTAAAGGTTCTTTCTTGGGTTCAAATCACTTCTACGGTAAAGAAGGTGTCAAATTCTTCACTCAAATTAAAACCATTACCTCAAGTTGGAAAGATGATGATGTATCTGCTGGTGTTGCTACTCATATGCCAGTTTTAGGTAAACAATAAATCTTTTAATAACATTGTTTGATATTTTCTTTAATATTTCGAGATTGATGCATTTAAGATTTCGTCATTAAATTAACTCACAGTTCCCAAAAAAAAAAACTCAAATTGTTAATAAATTTAAACATGTGTCTTCATCTTGTAAAATAGTATAAAAAAAGGTATTGGTTGACGAATGCAATGTCGTTTTTGATATTTATAAAAAATCGAAAAAACTTAAAATTTTTTTTTTTTTTTTTTTTTTTTTTATTAGAATCATCACTTTCTAAAATATCTTGTTTCTAAAGAGAACTAAAACTTTGTAATAACAATTATAATAATAATAATACTACTTTATTATTACTAAAAGAATGGTTGTTATTTCAAATTATTATAATGGAAAACAAGTACTGATTACAGGATGTACAGGTTTTGTAGGTAAAGTTCTCTTAGAGAAGATGCTGAGAGATCTACCAGGAATTAGTAAGATTTACTTGATCATTCGTGGTAATGCCAAAGAACGTTTTGAAGATGATATTCTAGGATCACGTATTTGGGATTTTTTAAAAGAGAAAATGGGTGGTCAAGATAAGTTCTTGGAGTACATAAGATCCAAAGTCATTCCATTGGCAGGTGATCTGTCAAAGACTGACATTGGATTATCTGCACAGGATCTTCAAATGGTCATTGAAAATGTTCATATAAACATCCATTGTGCAGCATCCATTGATTTCCGTGAACGTCTTGATAAAGCTATTGAATCTAATCTCTATGGTTCATTGCACATGTTGGAACTCTCAAAGAAACTTAAAAACTGTTTAGGTTTTGTTCATTGCTCTACAGCATATGTAAACTCAAATAGAGAGGGTTGGTTAGATGAAGAACTACCAGTTTTGGATTTCAATCCAGAGGAGATGGTTGAACTCATTATGAAACAGGATATCAGAACACTAGAGAAAATCACTCCAAATCTTTTAGGTGCCTATCCAAATAGTTATACATTCACCAAAGCAATCACTGAGAGAATTCTAACTTTGAAACGTGGTGATATTCCAATGGCTTTTGTAAGACCAACTATTGTTGGTGGTTCTCTAAAAGAACCAACCCCCGGTTGGGTTGATAGTGTTGCTGCTATCGGTGCTGTTATGCTCTATTGCGGTGTTGGTTTAGTTCAATTCATGAAAGGTGATGCTAGAATGATTGCTGATATCGTTCCAGTTGATCTTGTGGCCAACTGTTTAATTGCAGCTGCCCCTTCCATTTCAAATCAAAATATTTTAAAAATTTATCAAGTATGTAAACACCCCCCTATTTTTAGATTTATTTAAAAATACATTTATTAATATTCCTAATTTTAAAAATAGTGTGGTACAAGTCACAGAAATCCAGTGCCATGGATAAGAATTTCACATTGGGTAACTGAATATTGGAGAAATCATACACCAAAGAAATCAATTGCCAAATCATCATTTAATTTCCATACCAGTTCATTGATGTATGAAGCACATTTCTTTATGAAATATGGTATTCCATCAACAATATTATCATTGATGGCATTAATTACTGGTAATGAGGAGACAAAATATAAAGCAGAGTCATTTAAAAAAGTAATTAAAGCAGCACGTTTAATTTGTGATACATTTAAACATTTTACTGGTCATGAATGGGTATTCTCTGTATCCACTGTTGAAAAGGCTTTCCAAGAGATTTTCGATCAAGAAGACAGAAATATTTTCAATTGTGATGCCGCAGAGATTAATTGGCAATCCTATTTCCAATTTTTCTGTTATGGTTTGCATAAATATGTAATGAAAGAGGAAGGTGTACGTCCACCAACTGATCTTTTAAATACTAGTTTGATTACCAAATCCGATATAAATCAAAATGGTTTATTACAATGGATATTCGCTGATGTTTCATGGGCTTACACTAGTTACAGACATGTAACTCAAACTCCACTGCCACCAAGAGCACCAGCTGAAATTCGTTCATTGGTTATGAACAGTCCACGTGTTCAAATGGCAATGGAGAAAGTCAGTAAAGAGGAAGGTGTACTTGTCAGTCACATTGAAAAACGTGCTATCCAAATCATGGATAAAATGCAATCTAATCTCAATATAATTGTTGTTCGTGTTCTAGGTTGGTTCCTTAAAAAAGTTTGGAGAAAGATCTATCATGGAATTCATGTTGATGAGAAAGGTATTGAACTGATTCGTGAAGCTATTCAGAAATCACCTGTTGTCTTGTTACCATCTCACCGTTCTTACATTGATTTCTTAATCATGTCTTACATCTTTTTTGAATATAACCTTCCATTACCACACATTGCAGCAGGTGAAGATTTCCTTGGAATTATAATCGTTCGTTGGTTCCTTAGAAATGCTGGTGCATTCTTCCTTAGACGTTCATTCCATGGTGATGCTTTATATTGGGCCATTTTCTCTGAATACGTTCAGAGACTTGTCATTGACAATCAACCTGTTGAATTCTTTATTGAAGGAAAACGTTCAAGAGCTGGTAAATCTCTTTATCCAAAGATGGGTATGCTAGGTATGATTTGTACACCATTCTTTGAGAATAAAGTACCAGATGTTCATGTCGCCCCAATTGGTATCAGTTATGAAAAAGTCCTTGAAGGTGAACTCTATTCACAAGAGGTTATGGGTGAATCTAAAACTAAAGAATCATTCAATGGTCTTCTAAGAGCCAGTAAAGTTTTAAAAATGAATTTTGGTCGTATCAATGTTGTCTTCTCTCAACCAATTTCCATCAAGAAATACACTGCTGACAAGCAAAAAGAATTTGAAAAACAAATTAGCAATGCCAACAATAACAACACTGCATTTGATCCATTCCAAAACACCAATGATCGTAGACAAATTGTCTCAGATCTTGGGTTCCAAATCATTCAGGATCTTAACAAAAACACTATTATCACTACAACCAGTGTTGTTGCTACCATCATCTTGGCATTCCGTAAAGGTATCAACAGAGAGGAACTCAATCACAAAGTTGAATTCCTTCGTGAAGAGATATTTGCACGTGGTGGTGATGTTGCATTTGAAGGTCCTTCTGATCAATTAGTTGATCACTCTCTTAAACTCCTCTCCAATCTCATTACCCGTAGAAGAAATATGTATGAGCCAGCTGGAACTCAACAAGGTCTGACCAACACCAACTACAAAAAGAATATTCTAGTTCTTTCCTATTACAGAAATCTTCTATTACATCTATTCCTTTGGGATGGTTTAGTATGTTGTGCTATCCTCTCCTATGTCAACAGAAGATTTGAAAACTACGATCCAAATCACATTCATGAAGCTCAATCATTGAATAACCTCAACATCTCCAACGCCAGTGCCGGTCAAAGTAACTCCAACAAAATGGATCAAGACAGACTTTTATCCGATGTTAAATTCCTTGCCAAGATTCTATCCAACGAATTTGTCTTCCAAGCTAAAGACATCACTGATACATTCATCCTCAACCAAATTCATCGTATGACCAGTCGTGGTATCATCCAAAGAGAACAACAAGGTGACCAAATCCTCTACCAAATCAAATCAGAGACACACGCCAACTTCTTGTCTAACCTCTTTTGGCCACTCATTGAGGGTTACAAAACTGGTTTGTTAACCTTATTCTCCATTCAACCTGAAATCTCAATGAAAAAGAATCTTTTCCTACAAAGAATGGGTTGGTTCTCTGAGAAGATGTTTGAAGAGGGTAAATTGAACTTCTTCGAATCCTGTTCAATGGAATTACTCAACAATTCCTTGTCTCTATTTGAACAAATGAAAATTATCATCAAAAAGAAACCAAACACTGAGGTTGTAGGTAAACGTACCACACAATCAAAGAAAAATGAAAAGAAACCAAGAAGATCTGCCTCTAAACAAGAGACTGAAATTGAATATATTCAATTACTACCACCATATCAAGAAAAGGATGGTAAACTTAAAGATCTCGCTGAAAAATTATCTCATTTTAGAAAATCTCAACACTCTGATTTGAGAAAATCCGTTATTGAAGATTTTCCAATGCTCTCCAAATTATAGAAATCTTTTACACTACATAATAAAATATTGAATTCATATTAAATCTACGTTTTAAATTGAACATAAATCTTTAAAAAAAGTTGCTTCTCAAACATGTTTAATCTAAATATATTTATATATTAAAGTTATTGTGGCAATGGTGTGTATATTGATGGTGGTAAGCTTCCATTTTGTTTTAAAACTGGGTATTCTGGTGAGACAATGAGAGAAGGATTGGGTGTAATTATTTCATATATTGGTTTTTGAACAAAAATCCTTTTAATCAAATCATGAGGAGGGAATCTTAAGGTATCATTCCTTCCATAGAGAAAAGTCATTTGTCTATTGGTTACAAAACTATTTGAAGATGTATTGGTTATTATATAATACTCTATTGTTCCCAATATATCAAAAGGTGTTCTATCTATTGAAAAGCAATGGAGAGATACATCTTGTGGGTTGTGATTACGTCTTTTGATATTTATATTTGTTACAAAATTTGTTTGTAAAAGAATTTGAATTGTTAAGACCTTTTCAATAATGTTCAAGTCATTGAGGATATACCAGCACAATATTGATGTTTTTTTAAATGGATTTTCATTACGATTATAGCCTTTAAAAGTAAAAAAGATTAATATATGGAATTTTACTCCTCTTATAAATACAAAAACATATTTACTCAATAATTTATGATTATATATTGCTTGATATAGATTATTTTTTGATGATCCAATAAAAGATGTCATAAAATATTCATTTCCATTTACTATACCTTTCAAATAACACATAAAGACCAGCTTTAGAAAATAATGAATCTCTTGGAGGTGGCAGAAATTCATCCTCATTTGTAGATTCAATACACTGCCAATTTGAATCAATAGGTTGTTGAAAATAACTACCATATAATTTTGGATTTCTCCCGTCTATATTAGACATTTTTATAAATGGGTAAAATTTTTCTTGAAATTATTTTTTATTCTCACCATATTTTGTAAAACAACACCACATTATTTGTGTTCTTTTTTTAGTTTATCAAATATTTATTTATTTATTTTTATTCAATTGTATATTTTCATTGATAATGTCTAGTGATAATAATAATAATAATAATAATAATAATAATAATAATAATAATAATAATAATAATAATATAAATGAAAATTTGTCTTGCCCAATCCATAACTTTAAAGTTCCTACAAAAGAGAATGGAGTATTCTGGGTTCCATTTTTTGATCCCACTAATACTGATTATCAAAATGATCAATTGATAAGATCAAGTGAATGTACGGAGGAATGTAGAAAAAATCTAATTATTTACTATAATAGTATTAAATTATGGGCTGATAACAATATTCAAATTTTAAAAAATACAAAACTCCATGTAAAAGAAGGAAGATACTCGGGTTATGGAGAATTTTTAACTTTTTTAGATCCTACAATAAACGATATTAAAAAAAGAGATAGAAATCTATTTGAAAATTGTTTAATCAAACCTATTTCAAAGGAAAATTTTGAAGAAAATTGGAAAAGATATTTTGAAAGATCTCAAGAAACAAATACTAAAAAATGAATTAATAAAAATTAGAATAGTTTTTATTTCTTAACTGATATAAATGAAAATTTTTTATTTTTAATTTATTTATTTTTGTAATTTTATGAATTTGAATATTTTAGGATTTTGATTGTTTATGATTTCATACCACACCACACACACCACAGACTAGATTAATTCCTAATTGATTATTTTAGTTCAATATAGCTAGTGGGGGTTCTGTTTGAAAGAATTTGCTGTCATACCAGAAATTTTTCCAGTTGTATATGCTTCAAATATCTGAGTTCCAACCATTACTGCAACTATATTGGTGACTACTCCACCTGCAACATAACCTGATAGTTTAAATATTTCTTTCAAAGTTTCTTCATCGTTATTTTTAGAAGCTTTTGGAGAATCTGGATCTTGTTTTTTTGTTGGTGGAGGAGTAGTAATTTTTGGAGTTGGAGGAGGTGAAGTAGCATGGTGTGGATATAATATTTATCCATTTATAATTACCAATCGTAACTCAGTATTAGGTGGTGATTACACTTTTAAAATTGTTAGAGGGGACATATGTGAATTCAAATATACTTTTAGAAAGTTATCCATATCAATTTTTTTAAAAATTCTTAAATAAATAATATTCATTTTCAAAATTAAAAATGGTATTGACAATAATAGTTATAAAATAAAAACAATTATAATTTTTATGTTTTTGTTTGAAAAACAAAAAAAAAGAAGGAGGTAAAATTCCGTTTATTAATCTTTTTTTAAAAGGATATATCGTAAAGAAAACCCTAATTAAAAGAACATCAATATTCACACACTTGAAATACCTTTTTATACATATTTGCAAAGTGTGATAAAGATCAACATGTTATATTCTTTTTGTTTTTATTCAAATTTTATAATCAACAAAAATCCCAAAAATAAGGAAAAATAACACATAATTAAAAAACAGTATATTGGAAATATATACTTTTATCTTATTAAATATAACTTTTTTTTTGGGATTCTGGTGGCAGAGATCAACAAAATACTAATTAGAATCAGCAATAGCTGGTTACTGTTCCAAAAATAAAATTTTAGAATGTTATAATGAAAATAATGGAGTTATTCTGTCAATATAGAAACAGAATCCACAATATCTAAGTGGTCAAACTGTCCCTTTAATAAATGTCAAAATAATCAATTATATTTGTCAAGAACCATTTGTAATTGAAAATTCCTTATCTGAATTTGTTAAAATCAATTCACACCAATAATTGTAAATTTTTTTGAACAAATAAAATAACTTTAAGTGAATAATCATAAGAGTTACATCATAGATACTTTTGAACATTCCAACTAAAATTATTTCAAAGGCAAAAATAAATTTAATTTTAATTGATATTTTTTTTTATTTGGATATTTTGCATTCCAATGTAAAACTAAAAAGATTCAACTACTCTAATCAAATAGTCTAAAAATGAAATTATCACTTATTATATTAAGCGTATTACTTGTAAATATTACAATAGTATCTTGTGATTATGTCAACACTATCTATTCTCTCTATGAAGAAGAAGGAGCATATTGTAACACTCAATATACTGGTGTAGGCTCTTTTCACACTGGAATTTGCGCAAATAATCAAATTATGAGTTGTGATTACGCTAACAATCAAGTAGTTATCAATAGCTATCTCGACTCATCCTGCACTGAATTGCACGAAACCAATTCAATCCAATTCAATAAATGTATTGATTTATATTACGTTATCAATTGTACATCTGAACCATTAATCCCACCATCATCATACAGTCAATTTACCTTCCAAAACTGTGCAAACCAAAACCTCCCATTATTGGTTTACAGTGCTCCAATAGACCAATGTTATGGTACTAACATATATAATTATGGTTATAGGATGAATATTTGCGATGGTAATATACTCCGTGAATATACTTATAACCCACCAAGTTCAGGTTCCTCTTACAATAACCCAACTTACAGTTCCTCAGCTGCAACCAGTAGCAGTGGTGGCTCAAATAAATTTGTAAACCCAATGAATTTTGATGATCAACAAATTAAAATGAATATTAAAGCTCCATCTTCATCTCAATCCTTTGGTGCAGACAGCTCATCTTCAAATGGTAATTGTTCTGCAGAATATCTCACCTCTTCTACCATTGTTAAATTAACCTCATCATCTCATTGTCAAACTGCCAAAACCATTACAGTTTGTAATCAATAAAGATTTTAAATCATTATCTTTATCCAAAATGCTCTTTAAGAAAAATTTTACCCAAGGGAATTTAAAACTCTTTGTCTGTTCTCAGATATTAAAACAAAAATAGGTCATTTTGAAAACGTTTGATATAAATATACATATATAGATGTCATGATAAATAAATAAATTTTTTAAATTAATTTTACTTCTGTATTTCATTATTTATTTTACTTTCAAAGATCAAAGATTATTTCATTTTGTGGTAATTTAAGAAAGATAAATTACCATTGGTATCTACAGTGGCAATGGAGTTCAAATGAATAGAGAGAGAAGTGATTGGGGAGTTTTGAATGAATTCATTTTCAATAGTTTGTGTGGAGGAATTCCAAACAATTAGACTACGATCTTTGGATGCTGAAACTATACGATTGTGGTCCAAATAAGCCAATTGAGAGATTTGGGCAGTTTGACTAATTTCAATCTTTGTAATGGTTCTATCTTGAATATTATAGATGTGAACATCACCTTGGAATGAACCAATAGCTAGATTCTTGGAATCTGGTGAGAAACAAATAGATGAAATGTCACTAGATGCATAGGCAATAGAATGTACTGTTGAACCTGGTTGAATTAATAATAAACTATTTCCTCTACCTCCGATAGCAATTAATTCACCATTTGGACTGATAGCAGTGCACTCCATCCAATCTTCACAACGAGTAATATCAGAAAGGCTGTTGGCTGTAAGATTCAAAAGATAAGCACGGTTACCCCAACCACTGACAACAAATATATCTACTTCCTTACTTGGTAGAGCTGTAATACTTGTAACTTTTTCGTTGGCATTGGAGATCTTTGCTGGACAGTTTGTGATTGGTGTAAAGTTGGTATTGGAGTCGTAGGCTAAGAATTTTCCATCTAATCTACCAACTAATAATGAACCTTTAGGTGAGAATGCGCATGAGGTACCTGGACTATCCAAAACAAAGGATTTGATATTGACATTCTTTTTGGTGTCCCAAATTCTGAGGTATTGATCTTGACCGACTGTAGCTAATATTTTACCATCAGCTGAGAATGAACAGTCATTGATTTGACCTTGGTGAACACTTGTTGATTGAGTTTGTTTATTGAAATCCCAAATCTTTACAGTACCATCTTCAGATGAGGAAACAATAGATTTGTTGAATGTGCTTGAAGAACTGTTTCCAAAGGAGGATGAAGAAGATCCAGAGCCAGCTGAGAATACAGATTGTTTAACAGCACCAGAGTGACCGGTAAATGTTGCAACGCATTTACCTTCGACTGGTAACCATGATTTTACAACACCATCATCAGAGGTAGAGAAGATTCTACCTGATCCATCTAGAGATGAGACCACATCGGATATACGTGAATCGTGTTTGAGTGAGGTTACTTCAGTACCAAATTCAGAGTCCCAAACTTTTACAGTGCCATCAAAAGCACATGTGATAATGTATTTTTTATCGGCTGAGAAGAAACCTTTTTCAACGGAACCTGCATGACCTTTAACGAGGAGTAATTCTTTTTTATTTGCAACTGACCACACTCTGACATTAAAGTCCCAACCACCACTGACAATTTTCTTACTGTCTGGTGAGAATGCACAGAAGTTAACCCAATCGGTGTGACCTTGGAGTTTGGCTAATTGTTTGTAAGGTTTACCTACTAACCAAAGTGTAACACAGTTATCACGGGAAACAGTGGCAACGTATTTGCCATCTGGTGAGAACATACATGATTTAACAGTGTTATTGTTACCAGCTAGGGTTTCAACAAGGGTCTTTCCAGACCAGATTTTAGTATGGTAGTCATCAGAACATGAAATCAATAGGTTATCTTCAAATGGTGCAAAGGATACACAATTGATGGTTTCATTGTGAGCATTTTCAATGTGGTAACTTAAGGTGTTGGTTGTAAGATCCCAAACACGAATGGATTTATCTTCACTTGTTGATGCAAGAAGTTTACCATTTCTGTTAAAGCTAAGAGATGAGATGGCTCTGGTGTGTCCTGTGAATTTTGCAATTTCTTTATAGATTTGACCAGAGACATCGTATACTCTGACAACACAATCTGAACATCCCATAGCTAATACTGAGCTTGTTGGTGAGAAAGCTAAACAATTTACCCAACCCTCAAAGGTTACACGATATTCACTTAATTGGTTACCCAATTGACTTGCCCATAATTTGAGTGTGTTATCGTCAGAAGAGGTTACAAATTGTTGTCCATCATCAGAGAATGAACAGTGATTAACTGATTTGCTATGAGTACCAATGACAGAGAGTAATTTAGCTGATGTTGTATCAAAGAGTAATACAGAGTTCTTCATTGTGGTTGCAATAATCTGTTTGGAATTTTGTGAGAATTTGCAAGATTTCATTGAACCGTGGTTAGTAGATTCATCAATGACTAATAAGAGACGATTGGCTGCAATGGTTTCAAATGGATCCCAGAGTTTAATAGTACCATCCCATGAACAAGAAGCAATTTTAGTACCATCTCTAGACCAGGTAGCACAGTTTACTGGTTTGCTGTGTGCTTTTAATAATCTGAAAATGGCACGATCGGCAATGTTAAATATCATTATTGTACTGTCCCAGCTTGCTGTTAACAAAAGGTTATTGTCAACTGGAGAGAATTCAACACAGTTTACAGCACGTTTGTGGTTACGGAAAGTAGCAATATCTTTTCCAACTACTAAATCCCAAACGATAACAGTTTCATCCCAACTTGCAGAGGCTAAAGTCTTGCTGTCTGATGAGAAGGATAGAGAGCTTACCCAATTGGAGTGACCAACTAAAGTTTGAATTTCAGCACCGTTGCTTGCCTTGTAAATTCTAATGATGGAATCTTTGCCAGCTGAGGCAATGAACTTACTATCTAAACTGTATGCAACACAGGTGGCACCATGAGCCAAACCTGTTATAGTTTGTTTACAGCTATCTCTCATCTCTGGTTTATTCAACCATTCTACCCAAGATTCTCTGTGTGATGACATTGATTTTTGAGCTACCAAATGAACTTGAGAGCTATTTGGTTGATTGAAAGCTTGTTGGAAAGTAAGCTCTGGTGAACGACTGAGAATATGAGTATTTCCAGAAACAAATCTATAAAAGTCTTTAAGTTTCTCGAGTGAATCTTTGTTTTTAATCATCTTATTCTGAGTAGAGAATGAAGAAGTCTTCTCTTCATCATCAGAATCACCTAGTACCTCTAAATAGTCATTCAAAATCTCAAATGACAAACCAAACTCACATTTCTTTTGAATGAACAATAAATTGGTGAGAATCTGTTCAAGTGCAATGTATTGCTTAGATTTTGTCAAATGATATGGGAGCTCTGAGAATGCAACACTGTCTTTACCTTTCCAAGATTGGTTTGAATCAGGATCTGCAATCTTTTGATAGAATGATGCAATCATCTTATGAATACGTGTTGATGATTCTGAAATGGAATGATATCTCTTCAAAACTACCAATTTAAGTTGATTATGGAAGAATTCTAAACCTTTTTCATTTTGGTCCAAGGATGTGAGGAGTAGTGGTTGAATAGAACGATAGATTCTTGACCAGATTGATGTTGGTAATGATCTTTCATCTTTTCTAGCTAACATTATCAAAATATCATCTTCGTATAGTGGTTGTCTAGTAGCAGCAATAGCACCTAAAATCTGACCAATCATTTCTTTACCATGATCCTTTTCTAAACGGTCAAGTATATCATCGAAAAGTTTAGGTAGAGTAGATTGAAGGTTTCTAATTTTATCAGAAAGATTTTCAAAGCTACCAAAGTAACGAAGTTCTTCACAGGCCAATACCAAGTACAATGGATTGAATGCATCAGTCTTGGAAAGAAGCATTAACATTTGATTGTTATCAGATGATTCGTCAAGTTTCTTACTGAATTCATTAAACTTATTACGAATTAGAGATTTTCTATCGGTTTGGTCTAATGGAGAGATTGTGAGTTGAGTTGGTGGTGTCTTTCTTCTCTCGAGAACAGAAAGAGTGTGGTCACCATCTACAACAGAGAGTATGAGTTTTACTTGACCACCAACTTGTTGTGGTAACCAGTCTAAAGAGTGTGCAGAATTCATTTTGTCTAATTGATCTAAACCATCAATGGCAACTATTATCTTTTGGGCTTTAAGAGAAGCTTTCTTTAATATTTGTGGGAACATAATCTTTAGTTGACTATAGTCGCTGTCAACATCGATAGTTTCATTGAGTTTAACTTTTTGGTTTAGTTGTAGACAAAGTGAGAGTAACATCTTTCTGATATCATTGGAACTTGGAATACTTCCAATGAAATGTTGGATAACAATTGGAACCTGTTGTTTTTGTAATCCTTTAACAGGCTCGTGTATTGACTGGTTGAGGAAATAGGAAATCAATGAAGTCTTTCCACTACCTGGTTTACCAGAGAGAACAAGAGTATTAGTCTTGTTGAAAATCATCTTTGAAGCTTTACTGCTACTGAAAGATCTTGGAATTTCAAGGAACTTGTATAGACATGAGATTTCATCTTTTCTACCTACAAAACCTTTACATTTCATATCGGCATAGAGTTGATGTTGATTCAATTCCATCTTGATTAAATCATTTTGGTCATGAATTTCG
Source organism: Tieghemostelium lacteum (assembly GCA_001606155.1). NCBI lineage: Eukaryota > Evosea > Eumycetozoa > Dictyosteliales > Raperosteliaceae > Tieghemostelium > Tieghemostelium lacteum. The sequence continues at coordinate 453,413 of LODT01000035.1, forward strand.
TCTTGGTCCAATGGGAAAACTCTACAAATTCTCTCCCAGAGATCATTGAGTAATTGTTGGTGTAAGTCTTCTAAACCAGCAGCATATGGAGTACCATCTATAGCACCACCCCATTTAGCTTTATAAGTTGAATATTTTCCAGTTTGTTGAACAAACTGTTTCAATGAATCCAATTTTACAGAAGCATTAGCATCTTCAGAATCAAATTGTGAACGATATTCTCTTGGTACCTCTTTCATAAATGATGGGTCTCTCATATAGAATACACAATTATCAGAAGATTGTGCAGAATTCATTGTGGCATATCTCATTTCCAGTTCGGTAATGGAACGATTGTATTTACCTGGTAATTCACGAATCCAATCGTATTTGGCATCAAGTGGAATTTTGTCTTTGGTAGGTACCCAACCATATCTTTGTCCAAGTAAACCAATAAAGAATGGTCTACATCTATCAACTTCTTCTAGACAGAGTTCAACACTCTTGTTTTTACTTGACTCTTCTTCAGTGATACCCCAACGTAAATCAACTTCAGTCAAATGAATTCTTCTCTTTTGGCAACGTTCACGAAGTTCAGGGAATACGTATTTTACCAATAGATCTCTTTCACCATGCATATCCAAAAAGGTTGAGGATAAGAAAACTCTAGCATGTTTCCATGGTTTTTCAATCTTTGCTCTTTGAGATTGTGTATTGGTTTGTGAAGTTGTAGAATCTTCGACAACCAATGGAACTTGAGTTTCCTCAGTACCAGTTGGAGCAGAAGCCAAATTCTTTGCAGGGTTTTTGATCTTCTTAATTTGATCAATTTGTTCAACATATTGTAATTGTTGATCTGATCCACCTCTCTCTGCAATAAATTTCAAAATACTGTCGCTGAAACCACTAATGTAAACATCATTTTCATGTTGATTGTCTTTTGGAATATTTGAGCTTTTTCCACTGAGATCAATAGATACATAGAGAAGATCTGGGTTGATATCTTGACGATACTTTGTAAGAATGTTCTTGTTGATTGATGAGTTGTCAATTTCAAGAACACTGTCATTGAGAACCAACAAGTTATCCATTCTCTTACCTGGAAGTAAATAGTCATTAAGAATAACATTGGTTGGGAACTCTGGAGTTGGTTGAGAGATACCAGAGTCATGTGGAAAATCAAATTTAGATTTAACATCTTGAATCAATCTAGCCATATTCTCTAAGATACTATCGAATGCCAATACTGGAACTGCGTGGTATACCAACTCTGAGTTTCTATTGTACCCTACAAAATATAATTGACAATCTTCACAAACATATTTACACATGAGTGATAGTAAGATTGCATTCTCGACAGCACTGTATTTGGAAGTTGGTTGTTTACCCCTAGTTGGAGCAGTTTCAGAAGGGTCTCTGAGATTCTTTGGATCGACATAACAAAAGACAACAGTTGAACCACGAATTGGACTAACATTGAGTACAGTAGATAATTTTACAGCAGTATCCAAAGCCTCTCTGTAAGTTTTAAAGAGATCTTGAGCTGGATAATAAGAGATTTTAATTTTCTTTTCCTCAGCCCATTCTTTAAGTTGAACGATATCCTTTGGAATAGAATCAAAAGCTGCTAGGAATCTTAGTGGGAACTGTCTACTGTTGGCAATGGATTGCTCACTAGTCAACTTATTCAAAATCCATTTATGATAGCTTGGTTGAATACCACAAATCATCATATTTCTGAGATTTCTCAACATGGCTGTAAAAGGTAATTTATTGTGATCCATAAGTTCCTCCCATGTTGATGCTTTGTTACCTTTTTCAGATACCAAAGTCTCCCAAGTTTCTGGAATTGGTAATTTCATTCTTTTACCTGCTCTATCAGGTTCAAATTCACCTGGTAACTTGGATTTGAGGAATTCCTCATAGGTTGCTGGGTATTTTTTACCCAATAGTGACATTATATTTACAACAGGAGTTGAAAGATGAAGAACTCTAATCAACTGTTTAAATGATGAAGTTTGATTTTCTTGAGATTGTTTCTTTAGTTTTTCAGCTTCCTCTGGGTTCTTTTTCATCATGAATTTTAATTGTTTTCTCTTTCTTTTCATTTTACCCTCTGTATTATATTTACCTAATTGATAGGTATCAAAATCTACAAACTTATTCACCATTACATTTCTCAATGATTTTGGAATAGTTTTTGACCTATTAATAATTAAATTTTAAAAATATTAGTATTTTGATCTTTTTGTGATATTATAAGTAATTATACATACTCTGTTAGCTTTGAAATGATATTTGGTAATTCTAACCAATCAGAAGGTAATTTGACTAGATCTTTAAAATATTTTTTTAGGTATGGTTGACATAGTGGTATTACAGCAGCCAAACAAATGAGATAGTTTGCAACTGTACGAATACCTAACTCATCACGAGTGTATAATGCCAATTTCAAGATGAATTCAGGATCATAGTATGAGATATGATAGACTGATGTCATAATAGTCTCAAGAGTTGGTGTCAATTGATTGACTCTTGGCTCTTTAATAAGTGATGCTGAGACTATATTGATCAATTTCAATTTCAAATCTCTCAATTCCTTAGTTCCAAGATAGGGGATAGGTTTAGTTTTCAACTCTTGGAAGAAAGTTGATTGTTTAATACCAGAATAAACTGGTTGATCATATTGTTTGTTTTCATTTGATGGTTTGAAGGATTGCGAATTTCTTTCTTTTCTTTCTGTGGCTCTTGGAGCTGATCCACCTCTAGTGGCTCCACCTCTAGTAGATCCACCTCTTGTAGATCCACCTCTTGTAGCCCCACCTCTAGTGGCTCCACCTCTAGTGGCTCCACCTCTTGCTCCGCCTCTAGCAGCACCTCTAGCTGTTGAAATTCCTCTGCCTCTTTGCATTCTTTATAAAAACTTTAACAAATCACAAATATATATATTAAATTAATTTTTTAAAAAAACTAAAATTACAGATAAATTTGAAGTAAGTATAACTCCTTCAAAAATAAATTTAGATTTTTTACAATCAAAAAAAAAAAATTTTCATTTTGATCAAAACTCTAATTGTTATAAAATTTCTGATTTTTATATTTCATAGAAAAATGTGAGAAATAATTATAAATAACTTAATGAACTTATTCTTACATTTATATAATTTTCAATCATTTATAATTAAAATATATATTATAAAATGAACTCTTTTTCGGTTTGTAAAAACTGGTCATCTTCTGAAAATACCAGTTTAATAAGTTATTTTTGGATTAAAAAAGAATATTATGAATTGTATAGATTTTAACTGGAGTCATATGCCAATGGATGTAGACATGTCTTAAGGTTTTGGAATCACACAAATAAAATGATAAACATAAATAGGTATGAAATGCGATATGTGATATAGATATTAGCTCAGAGATGAAAAAATTCGATTCGAGATCCAAAGATATTAAATTTAAAAAGAGGGAATGAGAATTAAACTCAGGTAGGATTGCGGTTTGACCACACAAAAATATCACAAAAATCGTAAAAAAAAATAAAAAAAATCAACCGTTGCATAACCAAAAAAATAAGGTCCAACAATTACTCAAAGATTGCAACGATCTGATGAGATTCATTATATATCCCTCATTTACTTTTTATTTTATTTTTTTTTTTTCTATCAGAACAAACAATTTTTGTAACATTAATTTGTAATATATAAAACATTTTATAAGTATTCCAAAAAGTTTATAAAATGAATAAATTAAATATTTTTATAATATTGATTTTGGTATCAATTTATACAGTCAATTGTAAACCACCTTTATTGACAAGTCTTACCGATACAAATCCCTTAAAAATTTGTACTATTGGTAATTTTCAATTGGGATTAAATGGTTTAGATTTTGAAAATTCCCCAACAGCTACTTGTCTGTTTCAATCTTCACCAGCCGGTGTGAATGCAACTACAAAAGTAACATTTATTTCTTCTACTCAAGTTCAATGTTTAGTTCCAGATAGAGTTGCAGCAGGTCTCTCTGTTAATGTAATTCTCTCTGTCAGTAATGATGGTGTTACCTTTTCAAATGGTTTTGAAATTAGATATTCAGGTTCATATGCATGGAAAGGAAACGTATTTTTAACAGGGTATGTTTAATTTATTCTTATTTACTTTTTTTATACTTCTTACAAGTTCTAACAATTTTAAATTTAATTTTATTTAGGGTATGTGATTTCTAAATTTAAATTTTTTACTTATATATATATATACTAATAATATTAATTCACTTCTTTTTTTATATTATTTAAATGATTTTTATTTCTTATTTAATATATAGCACGGTAAGTGATTTAGATAATATTTATAGATTTTTGTTAATTAATATATTAATAACTTTTTCTTATATTTAATAATATAGATCCGGATTTTCATGCTCTAGGAGGTAAATATGGTAATGGTGCTCCATTTTTTGTTAAATCATTGGATTTTGCAACCAAATATACATGGAGAGATTTGACAGTACCAGATAGAAAGAAATTCTTATTTATTGAAAGTAAAATGCCAGCTACAGGTACTGATGTAAAACACAGTTTAGATACATTGACATATTACAATCTAACTAAAGGAATACACTATGACCATGTTGATGGTAATGAATTTGCCAATGTTGCTTTAAGTGACTACAGTGCACTTGTAGTTGCATCTGCTGGTGGTGGTATGTTAACAACTTGGGAGATCCGTGCTTTAAATGCTAGAAAATCAGATATTGCCTATTTCTTGAAACAAGGTGGTGGTTTAGCTGCATATGCTCAAGGTATTGGTAAATTCACAGTAACAAAGAGTCTAGCAGGTATAACAGATTGTGCTATTTCTGAAGGTTTTGCATTCTTACCAATCACTGTAAATGGTAATCCTAATATTATCTTACCTTACAAACCAACTCAATTGGGTATTGATAAATTCAATATTACTGAATTGGAGATTAATGATCCTTCTCACTCTATTTTTGGTCAAACTGGTGGTTTGGATATTCTAACTTATGATAGTATGAATTCTATTGTAACTCTTGCCGGTCAGATTAATGCATGTCCTTATGATTGTAATGGTAAAGGTAGTTGCACTTGTGGTGAATGTACATGTGCTAATGGATACCATGGTAACTACTGTGAATGTGATCCAGCTGTCGACCAATGTCCTTCTGTTTGTGGTGATGGTCTATTGGCAGGTGACGAAAGATGTGATGGTACCATTGGTTGTAAATCTGATTGTTCTGGATGTCTCCCAGGTTATGTTGAAACTGAACCTTTAAGTGCATTCTGCTCTGAAATTCTTTACCCAAGAGTTGCAACAATTACATCAGCTCCAACCACAGGTGGTTTAGTAACTGTCACTGGTACTAATCTAGGTGTAGATGCTGGTGCAATTTCAATTAATATCCATGATTCTCCATGTACCAGTCCAACATTTACCGATACTACTCATACTAAATTCACATGTAGAGCACCAATTGGTGTTGGTATTAACCATCCAATTTCAATTAATGCCTCTGGTAGAATTGGTGATGGTTTAGGTCATCCAAAATTCAGTTATCTCCCACCAACTTTCGCTTCTTCACAATCAGTTTTCACTGAGGGTGGTGCCATTTCGATCTATGGTACTAACTTTGGTGAAGATATCAGTCAACTCAATGTCACAGTAAACAACAAACCATGTGAAGTCTCATACTCCAACCACAACGTTTTAGTATGCTCAGTAACCTCTGGTACAGGTACACAAAAATCAGTTAACATCAATGCAGCCTCTCAAGTAACAACTGGAACATACAGCTATCTCCCCCCAGTTATCGACACACTTACCGATGTGGGTACCCCAGGTGGTCTATTAACCCTAGTAGGTAAAAGCTTTGGTGTAGAATCAGATGACCAATATATTTACTATGTAAACGATTTCCATTGTGAAAATGCTCGTGTTATTGTTGATCATAAAATGATGGTTTGTACCATTCCTGAAGGTACTGGCGCTGGCTATGATATATGGGCAGTTGTAGACTCTCAAAAGAGTAATGTCAAACAATTCTCCTATTCTAAACCTGGATTTGCAATGAAATTTAACCCTGTTCCAACTAAAGGTGGTTACATCACCGTCATGGGCAGTAACTTTGGTAACAATGCTCAAGTCATGTCTGTTACCATTGGTACCAATCAACAATGTTCCGAAATTACATTGTTAACACCACATACTCTATTTTCATGTTTAGTTCCACCAGGTACTGGTGTATCTAATATTTTTATGACTGTGAATGGACAAAACTCACAAACTGATAAAATCAGTCGTTTAAGTGGTCTCATTGAATCTTCAACTTCTGTACCAACTTCTGGTGGTTTAGTTACTCTTATTGGTGATAATTTTGGTACTGATACTTCAAAAGCTACCATTTTAATTGGATCATTACCATGTGATATTGTCAGTCTTTCAAATAGCAATATTACATGTAATCTAGGTGCAGGTACAGGTATTCAAGATATAGTAACTACCATTGATAGTATAACATCAACTCTAACAGACTTCTTCAATTATGAAAACCCAACTATTAACACTACCACTAAATCCAAGACTCAAGGTGAATCTGTTGTAACTATTTCTGGTACTAACTTTGGTACAAATTCAACAACTATCTCTGTAACTATTGGATCATCGGAATGTACTGGTGTTTCAGTTTCAAAAGATCACACTGAGTTGACATGTACTGCTCCAAAAGGCACTGGCTCAAAAGCTATAAAAGTAACAGTTGATAGTCAAGTGTCTGAAGAATCTCAATTCACTTATGAATCTCCAACTTCTGAATCAACGACTCCAGTTCCAACTATTGGTGGTACTACAACTATTACAGGTACCAACTTTGGTGATGATGCATCTGTAATTCAAGTTACAATTGCAATGACTGAATGTTCCAGTGTAACTATTCTTCAAAATCATACTCAACTTAGTTGTGTAGCTCCAAAAGGTACTGGTGTTGAAGATGTTGTCGTAACTGTTGACCAACAACCAGTATACTCTGAAGACTTATTCACCTATGAGAATCCAACAGTAACATCTACATCAGTTATCCCAACTAGAGGTGGAAAGATTACAGTCTCTGGTACCAACTTTGGTGATGATTTCTCATTGGTAAAAGTATTTGTTAATGGAAGTCCATGTTATTCTGTAGTAATGACAGTTGAACAAGAACAAGTTGAATGTGTAGCTGCTTATGGTCAAGGTCTTGGAAATCCTGTGTATGTAGTCGTAGACTCACTTCCATCACCCTCAGCAAATCTCGTAGGATATGCAACACCAATTGTTAAATCTGCAACTGGAAGTGTTACAGCAACCAAATCAGGTACAGTAACAATCAAAGGTGATAATTTTGGTACAAATAGTTCTGAAGTCCAAGTTCAAATTGATGGAAACGTATGCAGTGATGTTAAATTACTTTTGAATCATGAGTCACTTACATGTCTCTTACAACCAGGCAGTGGATTCCAATTGAATGTAAATGTAACAGTTTCAGGACAATCTTCAGAACCCAACAAACTCTTTGACTATGATGATGGAGCTAAATGTGATGATCCAACTTGTAGTGGAAATGGTAAATGTGTAGGTGGAGTTTGCAGTTGTAATGTACCATTCTACGGCCCAACTTGTGCCATTAAAAACCCAGAAACTCCTTCTGGAACTACTACAGGTTCAGCTAGTAGCACTACTGGTATTACCATTATAACAGGTTCAGCAGTCACAGGTTCAGATACTATTCCAGACGATAACGGTGATGGTATTCCAGATAAACCAACTATTCAACCAAATACCACATTACCAGATGTAACCATTCGTCTACCTACTAATGAAACTATGAATATCTTTGTTAAAGAGATTAGAGAGCATTCATACACTGGACAACAACTCAGATCCTATCTAGTATCAACCATGAAATGGAATCTCACAACAGCAGTCACTGAACAACATGTTAAATGGAACTACAATTTAACTCTAGATAACGGTGCATTTGTTGACGTTGAAATCACCTATTTCCTACAAAACTCCTATGTAGAATTTGCAGGCCAGAATATCACCATGCCTAATGGAAATGTTAAATTCAATATTGATATCTACCAATGGTCTTACTTGGAAATGAGTCAATTAAATACCTTAAAGGTTATCATGACTGCTCAAGTTGTTGGTACTCCAAATAACTGTAATGAAGATCAAGTAGGTTTAGATAACAACAAAGAATCAGATCAGCTTCATTGGTTTGAGTTTAACCAAAATGGTCATTCACTTTATGGAAGATTCTCAAATAGAGGTATTACTGATGGTAGAATAGTTCCTGTCTCCCAAGCTATTGATAGACGTTCTGATGATGGTAAAGAAATTGATGTCAGTATTTCAGTACCTCATTTCACATCAGAAACCCATATTGATCCTGATTTCTCCATTCTTCTTGGTACCTCTTCTATAAACACTGATTGTGGTGATAAACCAAAAACCAATTGGAAAGCAATTGTAGGTGGTGTTGTTGGTGGTGTTGGTGCTGCTGCTCTGGCAATTGGTGCTACATTCTTCCTAAGAAAGAAAAAAGAAGAAAACAAATTAAAAAAGACTCTAGATTCAATTGGCAATAGAGCTTAAATTTAAATAAATTAAAAAAACATTTTCAATATTTTAATTACAAGGATTAATGATCATGATACCAGTGAATTTATTTAGAATTGTTGTTTGGTGGGTTTATTAAGGGAGAGGGAGGAGGGAGGGAGAACACTATAGTATTTTTTTTAAAAATTTAACTATGTATTGTACGAAGTGTAATATTCATCAACTGGTGTCTGACAAAATGGACATTCAGGACGAACAGATTTTTTGGTTACAACTGCGCATCTACGACACAATCTGTGTCCGCAACTAGTCCAACAAACTGATTTATCATTTTCAAAACATATATTACAAAGTCTCTCTCTTTCTAATTCATTCTTTAGTTCTCTGTTGTGTTTTTCTAAATAAATAATTTTATCTTTCATTTCACTGTTTAGCTATAAAGTTGATTTGCAAAGTTAATTGATATGCTTTAACTTGTGATAGGTAGAGTATATATACATACTATATAATCTTTTTCAATGTCAGTTCTTAAATCTACATTTTCTTTAAGTAATCTATTTTGGTCATCAATAGATAATGTTTCACCATTAGAATATAATACAGGAGGATAGTTGGATAATGGATGGTGAACATTGTATCCATTAACAAGATTATTACCAGCAGAAGATGATACTGTGGTTGTTGTTGTAGTTGTAGTTGTAGTGGTTCTATTAATTACCAAACCATCATGATCGTTAACAGTATTAGTGAGATTACTGTTATTACTGTTAATGTTATTGTTATTATTATTTTGGTTGTCGTTATTAGTTTTCAACCAATAATATACACAAGAGGCACCAGCAATTAATGCTGCTCCTATTAAATATGGTGATTTGAGTGCATCTTTCAAATTCAAATCATAATTTAATACCTTTTCAACTTGAATTGGTGCACCTTTGGTGATTATTTTATAAATCTCTTCGTCAAGTGGATCCATTTTACTACTACAAACTCTTCTACTTCTATTATTTACAAATATTTACAATTTTAATAAAAAAAAAATATATATATATATTTAAATTGACTGCAACTAGTACTATTGCATAAATGATAAAAATCACTGATTTAAAATTCCTGTTATTCTAATGAAATTGTAATTGTAATTTCTCTAAAAAAATGATTTAAAAAAAAAACAGTTACACACCTAAAAAATATGACATTAAAAAAAATTTATTTTTTTTATTTTTTTAAAAATAATTTTGGTTTTGAGCTAATGCATCCCATTTTTTTAATTCCATATTCATTAAATACTTATTCATTTTTCTCTATGTGACACCTTTAGAGTACAATTAGTTATTTAATTAGTATTGTATTCACCAATATATATTTGTAATGACAATAGATTAGAGATTATAATCTGGGCTATGGTTTATTATTGAAAGCAGTTTTGAACATTGTATATATTTATTAGATTTTTTAGAATATCATATGAATAAATCGAAATCTACATCAACTAAGATGTAAATCTGTAAGTATGACTCAAGGTTTCTTCAAATTCTGTACTTTTATTTTACCTTTTTTAGCAAATCACTTTGATGTAATAAATATTTTTATTTATTTTTTATATATTTTGTTACCTTTTTTAGCAAATCACTTTGATTTAATAAATATTTATTTTTTAAATTATTTATAGAGTATCACATGAATAGGAAAAAGAATATGTTTCCATATTTACACAAGCATTATTTGGATAAATTTGTAGTATTGACTCACTAGAAGACTCTGATATATAAATTTGACTATTATCTTGACTGCAATAGATATATGCATTATATGGTTCAGTAGTGTAAACAGTTGTAGTTTCATTACTATATTGAATTCCATTGAATGCTGAACCACTACATTGAGTACTATCATAATAATTTAAAGAGATAAAAGAATTCCAGGTATATGGTGGACCTACATATAACAATGAACTTTCATTTGAATTCTTATCAAAATAACCACACATTTGATTCCAACCACGTCCACCAATTTCCAATTGAGCACCACCTTTACAACTTTCTTGATAGTAGACAGCAACACTCATTATTCTAGTATCACCTTCAATTGTATAGATAGAAGCTGATAAAGAAGTATTTAAAAACATTCTGCATCCAGTTGGACCATAAAATGAAAACCCAACTGCATTCTCCATTGATGTTGGAATATTACAATAAGGACCTTCAGATGGATAAATGAACCACTCGCCAGCATTAGCAACCATAACCATCATCAATAATGTACACACCAATCCTATAATCAATTTCATTTTTAATGGATATTTATATATTTTATATTTATCTAATATTTCTATTGGTATTAAAATAAAGATGAATATGTTGATTTTTTTTTAAATAGATCTGTTTGATATCATAAATATCTTTGTTGATTTTAAAATTTTAAAATAGATATTTTTCGGAATATTCTATATGGAAGGGAAGCATGCTCTATATTAATTAATTGTTTAATCTAATACCAAAAAGGTAACACAAATGTTGACGTTTAGTTTTAATTAGAATAGTTGTTGGTTTATTCTAGGGTTATATTTGTCTATTGAAAATTTATAGATTGTTGCATGTATAGGTAAATGAGTAAATAGAATCTGGGAATGGTAGACATTCTCCACTGACATAGCTCTGTTGGTTACAAGTTCCAGGAGTAGAGCAATCTTCAATAATATGTACATGTTGATATTGGTCACAATAGACTTGTGCATGAGTATGCATTCCCATTGGAGTTAGATTAGTTAGTGTAGCATTTGGATATTTCATCAACAGTATAGAATAATCATTTACACATTCATCACCATAGAAATATTCTAAACCCACATAAGATTTCCATGGATATGGTTGTAGATTATTAATTAGATAATATTGATTATCAGCAAATGTTGTACAAATTGGCTCCATTCCATTACCGGATGCTGAAAATACTGGGTCACCACTACAATTTACATTGTCAGGATAAAGACCCAATGAAATTTCTCTTTCTTCACCGCTGTTATAGTAAACAGAAAGACTTTGAGAGGTATTTAAAAACATTCTACATAATTTAATACCATACATTTCCATTCCCACACCTTGATTGGCTTCAGCACATCTACTATTACTGGGATAAGCATAAATTTCCAATGTACATTCTCCAAATTGTACACTTAAAATTGATATAAAACAAATAATTAAAATTAATTTATTAAACATTATAAGTTGAGAATTAAAATGACGTCTGCTATTAGATAAGTGTTTAAGAAAAAAAAATATCTCAAGTAAGATATTCAGATATTTCTACAAATATCAAAAAAAGATTCCACCTTTAACATGGGTGGGATTCCATTCATCCAAAATTTTGGTATTCGAAAAATCAATGTAAATTTCTTACTTAATTTAATCTTTATAAATCTTGTTAATTTTCAAGATATTTGTTAATGGAATTGTATAGGAATTGAATGATAATAATACACTAGTGTGTTTCAATAATCTTTAGATTATTGAATATAAATTAAAAAGGTGAATATGAATAATAAAATGATTAATGTTGGTGAGATGAGACTACTTTTAATACCAGAGCAAATGAAAGGACCAGGTTCACCACCAGCTATAAAACCAGTAGAGGCATAGAATTTTGAACATGGGTTACTAGTGGATACTGAAACTGTTACAGATAATGATGAAAGTACTGATATTTGAGTATTGGATCCTGTGGTAACTGTTAATGGCACATAGGTAGTAGAATCACCTGTGGGAGTGGAAGATGTTGATGTACTAGTTGATGTATCTTCTGTTAGACCACTGCTGGTGACCGTACTAGCTGTAGCACTTCCTGATGCAGTTTGACCACAATTGTCATCGAGGTTACATGGAAGTACTGGGGGGACAGTTGGTACTGGTGTAGGGTTAAAAGGGATGGATGTAGGAGTACAAAAGTCATAGTCAACAGGACATAAAACACCAATGTCTCCAACAGCTACAATTTCACCTGGAGTATTACATATAATTTCTTGTCCATTTGCTAGAATACTTAATTGACCTGTTGAAGAACAAGATGCAGGCCAACATGCTAAACTTAAATCCTCAACTGGTTGATTACTATCTTCCAAATACTCAAAACATCTACAATTTGAGCATCTCTGTTCACGAATAGTTGTATTCACTGGTAAGCTCTCATCAGTACAATAATCAGTAAATGTCAAATACACTGGACAATAATCCAAATAGTATCTGTCTCCACCCCAAGTAGGAGTAGTAAAATATTGATATTCTGTAGGTAAATCTTCATAATATTCTACAACATTAGAAATACCCTTACCATATCTAGAACCAGTACACATTTGATTTTGACCTAAACACACGCATACATATTAATAAAATATTCAAAATCCATATAAAAACTTAAATTACTCTAATATACATACTATAAGGAGATGAAAAATAAGATCTCCAATTTTGAGAGGAACATTGAGCTATAAATTCACAACCCATGTTTCTACCCCATTCCATTTGTTCGGCCATTTGATAGTTTACATTATAGAAAAAGAATGAATTAAATACTGCCAATGTTAGATTTGATACCACTGAATTTGGATTTGAAAATGGCATCATTATTTCATCATAAAATACATTAGCAGCCCAATGTGAAGAATCTCCACCAAGTTCACTGAAATAGTAAAGTGGTGAGTATTGTGTGTATCCTTCATTAGCATTTGGATAACATCCGAATTGACTACTAAATGCTTGAGCTATATTTCATTAATTAGTATAAACAATTTTAGAAATGAAGAGGGAGAAGAAGGTATTTAAAATACATACAAACTAATTCCATAGTTAATCCTTCTCTGGTATCTGTAAAATTTTGACTATTTGCATTATATCCATCATAGGTGAATGTAGCAATTGCATTATTGTCTAGAGATGTTTAATGTTAGATTATAATCTCTATGTTAATATTTAAATATTAAATATTTACCAATTTGTGAACCTGAACTTGTATATGCTAGATAATATCTAAAGTAGATATCTGTAAATCCTAAACCATGGAATATTTCGTGTAAAACTAATTTATAAAGTGCTGTTGTTTGGAATGCTGTTGATCCTATAAATGATGATATCATACTTGGATTTAGATTGATGGTAACAACTTTTGGTCTACCAAGTCCAATAATAGTAGATGAACCTTTCTCTTGAAAGTAAACATCAAAATTACATGGACCACCATTAGCAAGTGTAGAGTCACTAACTATTTAAATTTAATAAACTAAATGTTAGTAGTTATAGATTATTAATCAAAAAATTGAGACTAATAGTTACTGTTTGCATTTTGTAAAATTGGTCTGGCTAGAACATAGATGATGGTATTGATACCTGATGGTAATGAACCTCTAGGTGACATGTATTGACTTGGAAGTGGGATATTATCACGACAAGTTGGGTATCCTGGGTTTAGTCCAACTGATTGAGGACCATCAGATGCAACCGAGAATAATTGTTGTAGATAATTCTGTGCAAGATTAAGAATATTATTTTGAATAAATTGTGAGAGTTCGGCAGTTTGAATATCTTCTTCTGTACAGTATAAATAACAGTTTTCATTATCAGGTGTAGTACATTGTACACTTGTATTTGGGTCGGCTCCAAACACTACTTTTTGACCTACTGAATAACATGAATAGGGGTAATCATTCTGACCTTCCAATAAAGTAGTATTAAAATAGATACTCATAGGTTGTGTTGCCTTTAATTTCTCAGCTGCTGGATCAATCTTTTTTAAATTTGATCGAGAGATCAAATCTTTCATTTCGGTATCGGTAAATTTAAAATCTTCATTGTGATTGCATTTGTATTCACCAATCTCCTTTTTTGAAAAAACAAATGTAGAGCAGAACAATATAAATAATAAAATAATTAAATTTGAATATTTATATATTCTAATCATATTATTTTGTGTTGATGTAAATTAACAATAGGGAAAATTGAATTCCCAAAAGAATTTAAAAAAAGAAAATAAAATTTAAATATCTAAAGAAAATATCTCAAATAAATACCAGAATGTACAAAAAAACAATCATTTATTTATTTGAATGTAGTTTTCAGAACTCACACTATAAATTCTATATTTAGAAACTAATTTAAAGATATATAAAATTATCTTAATAAAGATTAATCTTAAACATTTATAATAATTTTTTTTTTTTGATCATTTTATGTAATTGAGAATGGAACAACAAACAGCAAATGATCTTCAAGATGAATCATGTTCAAAGACATTTGTTATAGAGGAAAAAGAATTAAAAGAGTTGGTTAGAAAGATTACATCTTTAGAGTATAAGAACTCATTAGAAGAACTTTCAAATTCAACAAGTAGAGTTGTTTACATTATTGAATTGTATTTGGAGCAGTCTAATCTATTAGATTCACATTTGAAAGATATTATTACACCTATAATACAATTGATAAAATTAGAGATTAGCAGTGGTGTGTTGACTAAAGAGAATAGAGATACATTGAATAGTTGTTTTAGAATTTTATATACTCTTACAAAAGTACGTGGTTTTAAAACAGTAATTAAACTGTTTTCTTATCAGGTTGATGATTTAATACCCGTAATCAATAGACTAGAAGACAGGTACCAACAATGGATAAAATATACGTTAGAACAAAATGAACAGACATCACAATGTGTAACATGGGAGGAAATATATATACTGGCATTGTGGTTATCAATTCTGGTCATTCTTCCATTTAAATTCACAACTATAGATCCAAGAACAGATGAAAATAGTATAAGTAACAGAGTGATAAGACTTTGTAAATTAGGTCTATCGGATCCTTCACTGATTAGAGACTCTTTCTCAGAGTTGTTATCTAAACTCTTAAGTAGACCCGACCAAAAAGAACAACAACAAAACTTTATAGCATATGCAGTTTCAGAGATGAATTTAGTTTTATCAAACTGTAATAACAATTTGGCTGTATCAGCTAGAATTTCACAGTTACTCATTATTGGTATTTTTAAAACACTTGCAAACCTCTTTAAAATTGGTAACAAAATGGATTTTACACCATTTAATATTGTGTTGTTTAATGAAATTATTCAGTTGAAGGATTACAATTCCTCAAGTAGTGTTAATAAGAAACTTTATGTAAAGTTACTACAAAGAATTGCATTGATAATGCTGCCTTCTATATCATCTACTTGGAGATACCAAAAGTTAATTAAACCTCTGTTATTGTCTTCTTCTAAACAACTCTATCAACCAAATACAGAATCATCATTACCATTGACTGACTCTGATCCATCTACTTCAATACCAGTAGAAATTGATGTAATTATAGAGATTGTATTGACAGAACTAAAGAATAAGGATACTATAGTTAGATGGACTTGTTCCAAAGGTATTGGTAGAATTGTAAACTATCTACCAAAAGAAATGGGTGACCAAGTTATTGACTATATATTAGAAATGTTTGAAGGCAATGAGAATCTAGATGCTGATCCATCTAGTTGGCATGGAGGTTGTTTGGCATTGGCAGAGCTCTCAAGAAGAGGTTTACTTCTACCTGAAAGACTTGATCAGATTGTAAGTTTGATCAATAGAGCTTTATACTTTGATATCAGTAAAGGAACTTATAGTATCGGATCTCACGTCCGTGATTCTGCATGTTACCTTGCATGGGCATTAGCAAGAACCTATCACTCTACCATTTTACATAAATACTCTGTAGACGTTGCACAGAATCTAGTGGTGGTGTCTCTGTTTGACAGAGAGATAAATTGTAGAAAATCAGCATCAGCAGCATTTCAAGAAACTGTTGGAAGACATCAAGGTAATATTCCAAATGGTATAGATATAGTTACAATAGCTGATTTCTTCTCAGTTGGAAACAAAAGAAATTCTTTTGTAAATCTTTGTAATGATATATGTCAATTTGAACATTATTATCCAACAATGATTGATCATTTATTAAGATTTAAAGTTGTTCATTGGGATCAAGAGATTAGAGAACTTGCATCCAAATCAATGAAAATTCTCACCAATCACTACCCAGAACTGATCATTAACCATCATTTAAATGGACTCATTCAACAAGCTGCCAATTCTGATTTGATACCAATTCGACATGGTTCATTATTAGCCATCATTGAAATTCTTCATAGTATCTATGAATCCTCACAAAGAACAAAATATTTGGAAATGGTTAGTGACCAACAAAGATCTCAAATTCTTTCTATAATATGTGCCAGTAAAAATGAAACATTTTACAAAACTAAAGGTTCAGTTATCATTAGAATTGAAATTTGTAAACTCATTCAAATTATATTATTACTAGATTTTAATATATCAAATGACCTTCAATCTCCAAATAATAATAATAATAACACAACTAGTAAACAACAAGAACTAAATTCAAAATTACAATCAATTCGATCAAAAATGATGCAATCAAAATTAACCAAAACATCTTCTACTCTATCCTCTTCTACCCAAAGTAATAATATTGAAGTAATAATATTAAGTTTACTTTTGGATAATTTAAAACATCCAAATGAAATAATACAAAGAGAAACTATCAATTCACTTGAAGTTTTATTTAGAGAGTATATGATAAAAGAACAGGAAAAGAGAGAAAAGATAATGTCATTGATTAAAGATCATTGCACTAGTATAAAAAAAGATCCAAATAACTATATTAGAAGAGGTTCTGCATTGCTATTAGGTGTAGTTCCATTGAATATATTAGAAATAAGAGATATATCAGCTATATTGGATTCACTGATATTCTCTATATTTCAAGAGACTCCAATTGATTTTAAAGATATTGAAACTAGAGTTAATGCAATTCAATCTCTCAAGAATATTGGTAGTTTCTTACTGAGTGTAAATTGTAAGTTCTCCAATGAAGATACTCGATCTATTCTCTATAAGATTTGGGATTGCCTATTGAAATCCATTGAAGACTATTCAATTGATAAAAGAGGTGATATAGGTTCCTGGGTAAGAGAACTCTCTTGTCAAGTTGTATTCCATCTAGTTGGTATTATCTCAAATCAACCTGATAGAATATCATTGTTTATTACTGGTGATCTAATGAAACAATACGTATCAAAATTACTGCAATTAGCAGGTGAGAAATTAGATAAACTAAGATTAACAGTTTGTAAAATTCTCATCCACCAGTTATGGAAATTTAACGATACTCTAGTCCAACTAATACCCCACCATAATGAATTAAAGTTAATCTTTAATGAAAAGCCTGAAACAACTTTTAACTGGTCACGTAGTGACGAATGTTTCCCATTACTATGTCAATGTCTACAATTTAACGATTGTTATTTGTATCCAACTTTATTTGGATTATTTTCTTCTCTAGGTGGACCATCTAAATATCTGGTTTGTATTTTCCAAAATCATAATTTATAATTTCCAATATTAATATGAATCTAAATAGGTTGATGACTCAATGAAATCAATTCAGCAATATATAGAATCATCAATGGACCAAAGTAATCAAATTGATCAAATTCTTAGTACCATTCTGAATTTGTTAAAAAATACAAAGACCTTTAATCCAAATAATTTAAATACTCTAACTATATTTAAATCCATTTCTAAGCTATTATCAACTGGTCAATTTGATTCAGTAATTACAAATACTGATAAAAATCAAATAATCGAATCTATTTTGGTACAGTTACAATTGAAAATTCAAAATTCAAATGATATCTATTTATTATTATTTTCAATACAATTGTAGGTATATAATTCAATAGATGTAAATAATGATTATAATTTCTAACATTTATAAAGATTTAATTACTTTTTAAAATTTAAAGATGTCACCAATATTTATAATATAGTTATCAAGAATCTAATGATTCTATTGATAAATTATAAATTCCCAAAAGTTAGAATATTAGCAATGTCAGAGTTGAAACCATTGGATTTAAATATCTCAGATAAAGACAGTTTTATTAAAATTTTAAATCAAACCAATTGGAATGATCCAATTGAGAATATATATTCATCTATTCAGAAATTACATGGTGTCTTACAATCTAGTAATTTTAATTTACCACTTTTAAAACCATTACCAACTTCATCAGTAACTCAAAAAACTGCATCTATCAATAACAATTTGACAACAAGTAATGAAAATCTAGATGTACAATCTCAAAAAGTAGATGAACAACAACAGCAAAATAATGAAGAAATTATGGAAATTTAAGGTTAACCATTTCTTTATAAATTTATTGGGTATTACCTGAAACCAAAAAATAAAATGCCAGTGGAATGGACAGAGATTTCTTTAATAGTTGTCCCAAGTAATTGGATTTTGATTGATTTTCTTGATTGTTTTCATAGTATTCTACTTTAATTTCACCACCTAATTCCACAGAGATTTCAATGGAATGGAATATATTCTCATTGGAATTCAGGTAGATGATGCTAATGGATTGAGGAGGTTCACTGGTTATTTCAAATATAGTCTGACTGTTTTCAGAGTGATCTTGTAGTGTACTATTAAATTTAAATGGTTGGAAACAACTCTTAAACAACAATGACCATATTATTTCTTGTCTGAGAATTTGGATTATTGGTAGGATTTCAGAGAGATGATGAATAGGGAATTTCGATACTTGTAAACCTAAATGATATTCACCAGTATAGAAATACTTTTGTCTACTATTATATATTTCAATGTTACATTCTTGTATAGTGTCATTTGATTTACTATTAACACATTTTGATAGTATTTGATTCTGAATTGAGAATTTATTACTATATTCAAATAGATCTTTACTATTTTGGTGTTGTTGGAGCTGTTGTTCGTTTTCATCCACTGGTGTTTTATTATTAATAGTCTTTATATTGTATAGTGATTTTTTGGTGATAGTTAATGTGTTTTCTAATTTGATGAGAAATTGTATTGGAGGTTCCACAAAGTTATCCAAGAGGTCTTGATATTTAAATTGTAGATTTTCAATCTCAGTTGGTATCAATGAGATTCTGTTGGGTTTAGAAGATTCTTCAATCTCTAAAAACATGTTATAGTGGGTGGATTGGTGGTTGAAATAATTGATTTTTATACCACAACAATCTATATTAATTTTACCAAA
Source organism: Tieghemostelium lacteum (assembly GCA_001606155.1). NCBI lineage: Eukaryota > Evosea > Eumycetozoa > Dictyosteliales > Raperosteliaceae > Tieghemostelium > Tieghemostelium lacteum. The sequence goes on from LODT01000035.1 coordinate 473,140, forward strand.
ACTGTAGAGGAATTTATCCTTTTCATTGTCACTACCTGCTGGATATTGTTGTTGAATCTGGTGTGATAGTAACTTAAAGTCATTCTGAAATGTCAAGAAAGCCTTTTGCAAATCAAATTGATTTAACTTTCTAAAGATTAAATCTAAATGACAAATCTTTTTAAGTTTAACAATAAACTCTTTGATGTCACTTTTTAGACTATGAGAAAGTTCTTCGCTTTGATCTTTCTGAGATTCTTCATCCTCTTGTATAATCTCGCTAGTCTGCATAGAGATGTGAACTAACTTAACCTGTTGAATATCACCATTCCCATAGACAAAAATATCCAATAGAAATGTTGAACTTGATATATTACAACTGTACACTGAATCCAATTTAATTTCATTTTCATTCTTTATGGCATTATTCAACTCTTCCAAATCCGAATAAGTACCATACTTTTGATCCAATTCATAGGTCATCTCTTGAAATTTACTAGCTAACAAACTGAGTTTTCTTCTACCCTCATTTAAAACCATATTATTTCTAATGGTATTAGGACTTGGGTTCTGTTGTGATGGTGTCTGTGGTAACATTTCTTTTTCTTTTTGTTTTTGTTTACTAGTCAGAAGATGATCAAGATAGATCTTACCTACTAGTGAACACTCTGATATCGATTTTGAAAGTACATTATACTTTTGTTGTGTTGCATGATACTGTTTTAGTGTAGTTTGAAATCTAGGTAACTCTTTTGAGCCTTCCCATTGTCTATATTGTTGTGCTGTTGATTTCATAGTTTGCAGATGTTTATCAATCTCCATATAAATCTTTTCTAAATTATTCTGTGAGTGAAATAGTGATGGATCAAATCCATCTTGTTTACACCCAATAACTCCAATTTCATTAAATAAATTTAAAAATGAACTATTTATATTTTGTAATTTATTATTTAGTGTTGGGTTTTCTTTTGACATTTACAAAAATATAATAACAAAAAAAATTTTTATGATCACAGTGGTTTTTATTTGGTGGTCCTAGAATTGTTAGTATTCAGGATTGAGTATTTGGAAATTATAACGCAAAATATAAAACGAACATTTCAAGATTATTTCTAAGTGAGCTATAATTTAATAAATTATGTACACTAAATATCTAAAATTTTTTTTTTTTTTTTTTTTATATTAAATTAAATTGAATTTGATTATTGGTAAAATGACTGATGGAAATAATATAATCGATCATCCAAAAGTCAATGGTACTAGTAGTAAAGAATATAAACCAAGAGATATATTCTTTAGAGTAAAAGATAGAGTTAAAAAAGCAACATTTACAGGTAACACTCTAGATGATCTAAAACTATTATTCAAACAAAAATTCCCAGAGTTCCCAAAAGACTCTGAAACACCTTTTCACATTGTAAATAAAACAACTGGTAAAGAAGAACTGATTACCAATGCTCAGCATATTGTAGAATTTCAAGAGATTCTAGTTAGAAATGAATATGGTATGTTTTTAATCTGTGGATATCAATATATATATATATTAACATGTATTATAAACAGATAGTGATATGAAGAATGGTTCAACAGGTTACACAGGACTTGAAAAAGAAAAAGTTGTATTGGTAATGGTAGGATTACCAGCTAGAGGTAAAACCTATATTGCCAGAAAGATATGTAGAATGTTAAATTGGATGTTGATACCAAGTAAGGTATTTAATGTTGGTGAATATAGAAGATTGAGAATAGGTGCTGGTCAACCACACGATTTCTTTGATCCTAATAATCCAGAGGGTATTAAAGCACGTTTACACATGGCAGTTGCAGCATTGGATGATATGATTAGTTGGCTACATAATGGTGGTAGAGTTGGTATCTATGATGCTACAAATTCAAATAGAGAGAGAAGAGCTTTAATTGAAAAGAGATGTACAAGAGAAAAAATGACTGTAATCTACATTGAATCTATTTGTAATGATCCAGATGTCATTGAATCTAATATCAAAGAGACTAAACTTTTGTCACCGGATTACCAGGGTGTAGACTCTCAGAAAGCAATTCAAGATTTTAGAGATCGTATAAATCACTATACAGCTGTATACGAGACTGTGGACGGTGCTGATACATCCTATATCAAACTCTTTGATGTTGGAAAGAAAATTGAAGTTAATAACATCACTGGTTACATTCCTTCAAGAATTGTATTTTTCCTAATGAATTTACATATTATTCCTCGTCCAATTTGGTTGACTAGACATGGTGAATCAGAGTTCAATGCACAGGGTAGAATAGGAGGTGATTCTTCGCTAACTGAAAGAGGTGACAATTATGCACATCAATTGGCAGTTTGGATCAGTGAATGGTGTAAAAAAGTTAAATTAGAAACTGGTTATGAAGGTGAAGTTGTAGTTTGGACCTCATCTCTAAAGAGAGCTATTAAAACAGCACAGTATATTTCTCAACCTAAAGTTGTAATGAGAGCTCTAGATGAGATTGATGCTGGTATATGCGATGGTATGACATATGAGGAAATTCAAGAAAAGATGCCTGATGAAAGGGCTGCTAGAGATTCTGATAAACTTCAATATCGGTATCCTCGTGGTGAATCCTATGAGGATGTAATTCAACGTCTTGAACCTCTACTTTTGGAATTGGAAAGAACAACTCAACCAGTACTCATTGTCTCACATCAAGCAACTCTTCGTTGTCTCTATTCCTATCTTACTGGTAGAGTTAAAGAAGAATGTCCATTCTTAAATGTACCTTTACATACTCTAGTTCAACTCACACCCAAAGCCTATGGCTGTGAAGAAAAAACATTTTTAGGTGATAAACAATATCATTAACTATTATCCAACTACATTCACTCATTCACTCTCTCCTCTTCTTCTCTTCTCCTCTACCTAATATAGGTTTAAAATAATATAAAACAAAATCATTTCATTTTGTATTTTTATTTGATGATTTTCAACCACCAACCCTCCACTACCCACTATTTCTCTTTATCAGACTCTTTTTCCATTAATTTTTCATTGTGTTGATCAATTACATATTTTACATCATCAATATTATTATAAAGTGAAAAGAATGCATGATAACCTAGTGAATATATACATAGAGATCCTAATAGAATTGGAAATATTTTTTTATGTTTAATACCACTTGCCATAGTTGTACCTGCTAATAATGATGATAATCCACCTGCTGTTAAACTACCAACATTTTCATATTTATTATCAATCAGAGCACTAATATGATAATAATAATAATAGTTATACAATGTATAAGTATTTCAATACTCTATTATTCAAACTGTTTGCCTATAATTATAATATATACCCAGATAAAAGGAATGTACCTGATGAAATGATTGATATTTTACCAAGAACCTTCTTATTTTTGGCAAAAAAATATAGAGAGGATAGGAAAAAACTTGTAGATAATGTATATGATGGTATTGATGAAAATTTTATAGTTGATCCATTTACAATTTTATTTTTAAATATATTTAATTGTCCTAATATATCATTATTTTGTTCTGCATTATTATTATTATTATTTATAAAAAAACTTGTATTTTTATTATTATTGTTATTAGACATTTGAGTTTATTGTATTGAAATGAAACTGAGTTGGAAATGCAAAAACTGTCGATTTTTCATTTTTTTTTTTTCAAATGTACAGATTCATTATTGGTAATAAATGGAAATTGATTAGTAATCAACAGTTTTGTAATTCTTTAATTGTAAATAATAGAGCAAATATAGTATATTATTCAACCAGTACCAAAAATGGTAACAATAATGGTAATAATAAAGTAAATAGAAATATATTTGATGAGGAAGATGATGAAGATGATGAAGATGTAAATGAAGAGGAACGTTTAAAACTTGAGGAGAGAAAGAAATATGTTTTTATAAAACCTAAAAAACTATTTCAGAGAGAGAAGGTGAAATGGACTGAAAAGGATATTGAATTGATTATTCAAAATGAAAGATCTAAGAAAAAGGAAGAAAAAGTTAGAAATATATTTGAAGAGGATGATGGTGAAGAAGAGGAAGAAAGAAGAATAAAACAAAATGAACAGAGACTTAAAGATATGGGGTATAATTTAGCAGAGGATATAGGTGAGACTGATGATCTTGCTAGCATTAAAAACGATAGAGAATTTGCTAAACTTTTAACAGAACTTTTTAGGAATAAAAGAACTGGTCAAATGGATTTGGATGAAGATGATATTAAAGAAATTCAAAGAATGTTATTAAATGACTCTTTAAGTGTAATGTCAACTAGTTTACCTCGTGATCAACCTCCAATTCCTCAAACCCCTGAAATTAAAGAGGAACCAAAAGATACCAATACAAATCAACAACCACCTAATCCTATTGAAATTAACCAGCCTCAAAATATCAACTCTTTATCTTTTTGGCAGAGAATAAAGAGTTTATTCAAATGACGAATAAATTTGAAAATATGCAAATTACCCAACATTTTATTATTTTTTTTTTTTTCATTTTCGATCAAATCATTTTTGTAAATATATAAACTCAGTCTTTGACATTAATTTTATCAATTGGGTATGTGTTTAGAATACAATTGGAAGTACTAGTATCTCAATGTGTTAATAGAAATACAATGAATTTATAGTAAAATGGTTATTGCAAGAAGACTACAGACTGCCTATGAGGCAAGTTTAAAAATATTTGGATTCAGACCAGAAGGAAGTATAAATTTAGGTTTAAAATATCTTAGAAAACCATTGATTGGTCAACACCTAGTAAATTATTATCCAAAACCACTCTTATCAAGAGAGATGATTGGTAACTCAGATGAAAAAGGTTTTATTAAAGAAGAGACTCGTGAAAGAGATTTACAGAGAGGAAAAGTTCAAGTTAAAAAGGGTGCTGGTAAACAAGCACTTAAACGTAAGAAATAAACATAAATTTAGTAGTATAATATCAATAGTCAAAAGAATTACAGGTAATATATATTATGTGGTAAAATATATTTTCTAGAGGATGACAGGTTTTTGTTTTTAATATAAACAAAATATAGATATAAAATTGGTAATGAAATGGTTAACAGAATTGTACAATTATTTAATTCATTTAAATAGGGTGTGAGAAAAAAAACATAGATTCACATGGTCGAAATAACCCTTTTTTGGTATTTTTTAATTTTAAAAAAACATTATGAGAAATTAAATTCAATTAAATAGGGTTTTTGATCTTATTATAAATAGAATAGAAATAAACCAATAGAGAACAAGAAATATAAATAATTTGAAAATATGAAGGTAACTTGCCCATCAATAGAGAAAACTTATGATATAGAAGTTGAAGGTGATTTGACATTATTTCAACTAAAAGAAAAGATACAAGAGAAAACAGGTACACCACCAGTTCACCAACTTATACAATTACCTGACAAGAAAACATTATCCAAAAAATTCAACAAAAAGAGACTCTCACAATTACATTTAGATAATAATTCAAATGTATGTACAAACCCCTAAACTCTGTCAAAGGATTAATCAAACAATACTAACATTATAATTTAAATAAATAGATATTAATGATTTATCAAATGGCAGGTGGATGTGACTGTTGTGGATGTTCATGTGATATTTGTGGATGTGGAGGTGGTTGTCGTTGTTCCATAATGTAATGGTAATTTATTCTTCAAATAAGAATTTCTATGAAACAATATTATTTAAAATGATTTTATAGAAAAGTTTAAATAAATTTTTACTTCTATTACTCATCAACCACCTAAGGTAATAAATATATTATAAAAATAAAAATTTTTTTTTTTATTATTCAAACAACTATTGGGTAGGATAAATGAAAAGAGATAATAGAAATATGGATTCAGATTTTAGCAATAGAAAGAAAAACACCAAAAATCTATTTGATGATGACTTTGATTTTGGTTCTAGAGGTAACAAAGGTATGGGTAACAATATACCCAATAATAATGGATCCTTTGGTAAAGAGCAACTAATGGAACAACAAAACGATAAATACTATGATAATATAAACAATAAAATTACAGACTTAAAAAGAGTAACTATACCACTCTACTATAACCAATCTCTAAAGAACTCTTATACTTATATATACACTACAAATCAGATATCTTTAGATATTGAGTCACAAGTGCAAGAAAGTAATACATTATTAGAACGTATAGAGAGTGAATTACACAGTGCTTCCTCTCTTTTATCAAATACAATGAAAAAACTAAATGATGTATCAAAAACAGCAACTAGTAGACACATGTTATTCCTGATATTATTTGTAGTATTTATTTTCTTATTTGTATACATGCTAAAAGGATGGTCTAGTAAACCTTAAATTACCTATTTAATAATAATAATAACAAATCAATGATAATATAGAAGATAACAAAAAGAGACTTACCTAATGTATAGATAGAGATAGTATTACCCCAACCACAACTTACATTTTATTAATTACCAGTGCTTACAGTGGTAGATTTTTTTTGAAGTTCTGATATTAGGATATCTACATCAGAATATTGTATAAAAGAAAATAAAGGTGTGACACCAAATTCATAATGCGATTGTTTATGATAAAATAATAGATAATCTACAGGATATGGAACCTTTTTTTGATTTACATCAGATCTTAGAGATTCTAATGATTTACAATCGGATTCATAATAATAAAGTGAATGAAAACTATAGGGATTATCATTGACTACCTGTTTTTGAATGTTAAATGTTTCTGAAAGTTTTTGGTCTCTCCAAAAGAATCTAAAATCACTGTCATAATCGTACAATAAAAAACCTTTCCATGACAGAACATCCATTATAAATATTCTATGTGACTGTTCATCTAATAAACAATCCAAGATTACATGTTGATTTCTAAGTGGACCTGGTTCACGACTCTTTGCACTACCATAAGGCAATAAACTATTAATTTCCATTATAATCTCACCATCTGGGTTTCTAATAGTTGTATTATCGTTTTGAGCTACAACTATACATCTCTTTGCACTAGGAGCACACATTACAACCCATTCTTCTTCAAAATGTGTTGGTATCTCTTCCATTGGTTCAGCTAACATTAAATGATTTGAAAATAATTCAACTTGTTTTGATTCTCTTTCCTCTTTCCCGCTCTTTTTTGGTTTTCTTTTGTTTTTCTTTTTCTTATTTTTACTTTTACTATTATTATTATTATTGTAGTTATTGTTGTTATATGGTTTATCAAAAGTCATTAGATTGTCATCTTGATCGTCAATTTCAAAATCAATGGATTGGTCATTTAAACTATCATTAAAACTTATATCAGTGTTTGAGAGTTCATTACCCTCCATGCTATTGCATTCTGCGTTGGTTGAATCTACTGAAGTATCTAATGTTTCAGTATTGTTATTTGTTGGTGAGATAATGGAACGAACTTGTGATATTAAGTTTCTCCTTCTCTCCTTTTGTTTCTCTAAACTATATTTTATTCTCCTCTCTAGACCATCATCTTTACTTGTTGCTTTAAATGAACCAACTCTATGTGTAAAATTATGATAATCTCTATCATCTCTAATTTTAGAAGTACCTAACAGTGCCGATAAACTATCCATATCAACAGCTTTTTAGAAAATAAAAAAATACAAAAAAATGTCTCGAAATTAGTACTAAATTAAAAGTTTATTTGATTTTCAAAGTTTCTAATGATGTTGAAATTAAAAGATTATTAAATAGTTTAATATCTAAAAACAAAAAATTTAATTATAAAAGATGTTCAAGAGTTAGATCATTTAATCCAATTATTTATATAAATTTAAAATACAAAAATAGTAATAATAATTTAGTTAGTTTTTGAACCTTTTAATGCTTGAATTTTGGCATTTAGAACACTGTCAGTTAAATCAGATTGAGATTCACCAAATAGAGATACATGATAAGGTTCAAAGAATTTTTCAACATTTCCTTTATGTGAAGTAAGTCTACCCTTGGTCATTGGTGATACTGAGGTACCAACAAAATTGATATAGGCTAATTTAGCCATAACAGTGGCATCTATACGATCTTCAACTTTAACTAAACCATAATAGACATCAGAGGCTTTCAAGTGGCTTACTAGATCTTGTAGACCTCCAGTACCACTGCCTACTAATCCTAGAACCTCCTTGTCAAGGTATCCTATTAATACCCAATCTACTGGATCTCTTGGATCCTTTACCTTTTGAATGAGATCCTTGATATTTGATTCATTCTGATATGTTAGACCTTTAACAGAAGAGGTATTTGCAGTTGGTAATTTAGTGGTATTCGATGAAAATGGTTTCACAGTTGACTGAGTTTGTTGGACTTTTGGAGTGGAGACAGTCTCACTAGTTCTATTTCTAGAACCAGAGGCATCAGATACTTTATTTGTAATCTCTTGTTCTGATAATTCACTCTTTAGAGATGCTGTGATTTCAACGTTATAATGACCCATAAGTTTAGTTATAGCAGTCTTATTGGTACCTAATCTAGCCTTATCAATACCTTTAACCTGTTCACCAACCCAAACAATGAATACATATCTATCAGTTGGAATACCATCAACCAAATCAACAACTCTCAATATTGCATACTGCATCTGATTGTCATCTAAATGACTAACCAACTCATTAATACCACCAGTACCAACAGATTGTAATTTAATTGTGTCTTTATCAACATATCCAACTAAATACCAATTTTGGGCAAAACCACTGGTATGTACTGATTTAACTGCATCTAAAAACTCTTCATTATTACTAACTGATACTACATTACCACTGTTACCGGATGTTTGTATAGATCCAGCTTTACGTTCTGCTAATGAAAATCTTAAATCACCTGACATCTTTTAAATAATATACTAATTAAATTAATTTTTTTAATATTGGCTCTCCACTCAACTTTGGGATATTTTTTTTTCATTGAAAATTATTGGGTGATCATATCAAACCCAATTTAAATATCATTTTCAGATTTTATATTAATATTGAATTTCGTTATTTATTTATTAAAGAAATATAATATATAATAGTAGTAGCATAATGAGATAAAAATATTATTTCAACTCCCATTTAGAAATCACAATTGCTTAAACTGTTAGATTATACATTATATTACTAAGCTCATTATAATATAGATTATGATCAGAGTTCTACAAAAACCATGCTGGTAAGTAGTTAATATTTCCAATTTAATAAAATTTATTAACAAAAACCTATTTAGGTGTAATAATTATACACAAAGGTAATATGGATATCTATCTACAATATTCATTTTCTTTAAGTATTTGATAAGATAGAAGTAGGAAGAAAAAGGAAGAAGAAAAAAGATGAAAATGAAATGGATCACTCATCTATATCTAAACAACTGTTCAAATCAAGTTCATGTGATTTCTCAAATGTATTTGTAGTGACTCTTTTAGATATTGATTGCTAAAATCTAAAACCAACTAATTCTCCAAAAGAAAATTCAGAATCAGTTTCATCTTCATTTAAATTATCAAATTGTTTTTTTTGAACAATCTTTATCTATATTTTTATCTATTGTCTTCTCGGTAATAAATTTGTTCTTTTAAAATATTCGCGAATATGGTAAATATCTCAAAGTAATATTTTTTTAATTTAAGAGTTTACTTGAACCAACATGTTTTATTATAAGAGTCCTAAGAATATTCCCACTTGTCATTATTCTAAAGATTAAAAGAATCTTTGCACATTAATCTTGATTTAAATATAACTTCAAAAATAAAAAGATGTACATATTCGTGTATTCCCATCATAATATCTTCAGTTTGGAGGTGATGGAGATTATCGGCAATTTAGTCTGTACCTATATGACGCCAAAAATATTAAAAATAATAATAAGAATAAGATTTTGTACATTTAAATTATATATATCTTTAATTAAAATATTCAAGACTCGACTTTGCCTTTTCCATTTCTTTTAAAAATTGGTAAAATTGTGGTAGTGTTAATTCTATGAAATACAATTAATTAAAAGAATGTAAAGTTAGAACCTAATTGGTATATTTAATAAAAAATAAATATTAGAATATTTAGACATACCCATATGTACATCTTCTTTTGCATTATCACCTTTATCCAACACCAATTTCAATTGAAGAAAAGTGCTACCTTGTTGTTTATCACTACTAGATGCAACAGTAACACCAAATCTCCATTGCATATCGAGTACTTGGTTAACAGAAAGTGAATTACCAGCAAATGATCTAGAGAGTGCTATAAAATGTTGTTTATATTTTGTAGAAACCAACTCTGCCTGTTCTTCAGAGAGTCTGAAATTAATTAGATCCTCTTTGACATAGGTTGGTGTCAAATTTAGTTTAACTGAACCCTTAAGGAATACCATGAAACCTCTACATATATTCTTTAGTAGATTCTCACTCAAAGACTGATCTGATGCAAACTCAGTAACATCTCTAATGAACCCATCAGGTTGTTGTGCAATCATAAATTCAAAAATCATATCTACAAATCTTCCAAGTACCTGTACGTCAAAATTCCCAAGATATCCTATTTCATTTTGAATTTGTTGATCTGGAGTTTCATTGTTCCCTAAAAATCTATACACCATTTTATAAAACTTTTAAAAAAAAATACAAAAATTTATTTTAATTTTTATGATGATATTTATAATCATTTTATAATATAAATAGTTATATAGTAAATAATAATAATTTATTTAAATTTATTGAAAATTTTTTAATTCCAATTAAAGACTTTAATTTAAATTGATGATGTAAAATTTGAATATTCAATAGAAAATTCCAATTACCAAAGAATTCAATGGAAACTTAATACCATTTGGCTCTGGTATTTATATAAAAGATTGAGAACAACACATCAGATAAACTCTTAGAGGCAAGAAGATACCGAAAATCTAAGATATTTAGACGAATAAGCTTACACAAAATAAAATTTTATAAAATTATGTAGATATTTTTGCTCTTTTCACAGTGAGAAGAGAAAAAAAAAAGATTGAAATTTTCCACCTCCAAAAAGAATTTTTTGCTCTTTCATCTTTTCTTTTTTTTTTTGCACTAAGATTAACAAAACAACTTTTGATAAAATCTTTAACAAATATAACACAGATACACACAAAAGTGATATAAAAAATATAAAATATGGAAATTCAAGAGGCATTAAAATTCTTACCAATTGATCACGATAGCAATGGTGTTCCATGGAAAGCAGCTTGGAAAAAGGTAAGAGATGGGGATTTTAAAAAAAAATAGAATAATGAGAACACTACACTCTTCACTACACACACATAGATATAACAGTGGTTACATCTTAATTTTTTTGTAAAAAACAAATAATAATGTGGAGTGTTAAAAGAGTGTGGTGGTCTTTCTATGATTTTATAAAGAAAAAAAAAAGATCTAATACCAAATACCCCCTCTCTCTTTTTTTTTTAAAATTTTATTTTTATATTTGAAATGATCATCTTTAAAAATCAAGGTTCAAGAATTCAGTTCTGATATTTTTTCATCATCATCACTGATTTTATCTGATCCATCACGTTCACAATTAGATTTCTCATCCATTTTTGAAAAATCTTTGACCATATTTTTGTTGATTGAAAATATTGTCTCTAATAGATCACCACTTCAACAACTGATTCAGAATCAAAAGCAACAACAATTTTCAAAGAATCAAGGTCTCTTTACAGATCCAAATAACTATCAACAACTTCAAACACTTTTGGAATTCACATCAAAAATTGATATTACCAAACTATTTAACAACACCAACAATGGAACACCTTCTATTAATATTAATAGTGGCTCAGTTGTACCATCATCATCCACACCCACATCACCAACTGCCTCATCATCACCAGTTAACTTGTCAACTGATCTCCAAAATCAACTCTACGACGATGAATTTGAAGTTGTCAATAATCTGAATAATCTGAATAATTTGAATAATCTGAATAATAATATTCAGCAACAACCAATTGCAATGGCAACTGCTTCAACACCTGTATCTGCTAAAACTATTAGCATTCAAAATACTTCAACTATTCAATTAAGTCAAATTAGAAATAATATGAACTCTAGCAATGTCACTCCTGTCTCAAATGTTGTCTCTGCTTCTTCTGTTAATGATGAAACTAATGCACAAGGAAAGAGAAAGAGAAGACCAAGAGCTCCAGCACCATTTTTAGATACACTCTTTTGCCACTCCTGCGGTGAGACTCAAACCAGTCAGTGGCGTCGTGGTCCAGATGGTTGTAAATCACTTTGCAATGCCTGTGGTATACGTTTTGCTAATATTGTAAACAAAGAAAAGGCATTATCTGTCAAGGAGAAAAGTATTTCTATTAACATGCTTTTGAATGACTCTCCTTCTTCACAAGCACAAAATAATTTAACAACAGTAACCCCACTACCACCAAAATCAATTACCACTTTCCCAATTTTACCAATCGAAGGTATTCCCACCCAATCAAGTAATAATAGCGACAACAATTCAGATAAATCATCTTTAACTAGTGATGGTAAAGATCAACAAACACTGAATTCTAATAATAATAATAATAATTTTAATTCAAATAATAATAGTATTTCAACTACTCAACAACAGCAGCAGCAGAGTAATAATTATATTTTAAATAGAAATAATTATAACCTGTACAATAATATCAGTGGATACACTCCACCACCCCCATCAACAACCTCAAGTATCAACAAGAGAAAGTTATCTCAAAATTCAAGTATCTCAACCAATAGCTATAATATTAACACCTCAACTAGCAACCAAATTAAGTCACTCAAGACCCTAGAACATTTCTTTTCACCATCCACTCTGATTCAAACTAATCTCATTAGTGGGCAAATGCAACAACAACAACCACCAGTTGTTCCACAAAATTCCTATAATTTTATTCCAACTGGTGCTAGCTCTAATATTAATAATATTTTACACTCTTGAATAAATATTTAACTTTATTAAATTGATAAACGTTTCATGTCAAATCTCTTAAAACTAGTTACTGTTTTTTTGAATTATTGTTTAACAAGATGAGATTCTAAATGTCTAGTTAATTGTGGTGTAGTTTCAGTTGCCATATCTAATAGACAGGTAAGGGTATTGGTAGAATTATCAAATTTAAATATTCTAAGTAAATCAGTGGTATGTGGTGCCTTAGCAGAATCAGTTCTCTGAATTGATTTCAATTTAAAAGTTAAAGTTGTGTTATTATCAGTAATCTCACCACTATAGATATCTGCTATACCGGTTGGCTGTGAAATTATAAGTTCTGGAATACCATTTGGTGGACATCTTAAATATCCAGATTCTGCATGTAAAGGTAATCCATTTTCACCTAATGTCTTTTGACTTTAATATATTTATATTCAATTAGATTACATTTCTGTAGAAATCTAAACTATCCTCAAAGATATTTACACATAGAATAAAAATGGTTTACCATTTGAAGTGAATTCAATAGTCTCTTGATAGGTAAATGGTTTTATAGTTGGATAAATTCCATTTCCTTTACCTTTAAAAGTTCCAATCAACCACTGAAGTTTTGTAAGATTTGGGTGAACTGTTGCCATTCTCAACTTTTTTTGAAATTTGAAAAAATGAAATTTTTATTTGTATTTTATCAAAGTGAAGGTGCCCACCCCATAATCATAAAAAAATGGTAAATCATTCTAAAAATATACTATCGATATCAAATAATTACTAATATGATAAATAGTTACCATTATCACTTTTAAGAACAGGACAAGGTCACCAAATTGTAAATACTATTTCCTATCAGTTTTTGAGGATTCTTAATTGATTTTAGAGATTGAAAATAACTTATATTGATTTTTGTGTGTTATGTATATATATGTATATGACAATATATAGATGGTTGAATTAAAGAATGGTGAAACATATAACGGAGTATTAGTAAACTGTGATAATTGGATGAATATAAATTTAAAAAATGTAGTTAGAACATCAAAGGACTCAGATAAATTTTGGAAAGTTGAAACATGTTATATAAGAGGAAATACAATTAAATATATATCTGTACCTGATGAAATTATAGATTTAGTAGTTGAGGAAGAACAGACATTTAAACCATATATACCAAAGACATACGATAATAGCAGTAGTTCTAAAGATTCTTCTCCTAGAGGAAGAGGTAGAGGTGATTCTTCAAGAGGTAGAGGTGATTCTTCTAGAGGTAGAGGAGAGTCTACTGAATACAGAGGTAGAGGTGGAACTAGAACTAGAGGTAGAGGTGATTCCTCAAGAGGTAGAGGAGAATCTTCTGAATACAGAGGTAGAGGAAGAGGTAGAGGAACTCAATAAACCAATGTAGTAGTTAAATTCATTAAAAACAAAATCAAATCGACACCATAGTTGTAGAATATTCAAAAATACAAAATTGTTATTTTAGTGGGTGAGAAGAGATCCCCCAAATTTATTTTTTAGATGAAGAAGAAGAAGAAATTAAACTTTTCATTTCCATCATAAAGGTGGCTAATTGGTACTCCAATTCAGAGACTCTTTGAGTTAATTGACTTATAGAATGATCTTTTTCAATAGATTGTTGACGAAGTAATCTATTTTCCAATTCGATTGATTTCATTCTAGATTCCATTTTTGCCTCTAGTACCAATAGTGGATCTTCACCAGTATGATACTGAGGACGATTAGATTCCACAACAACATTGTTTGTGGTATTGGTAGTCATTGGTTTGTTAGTTTGTTTAGTAGGAGTTTGTGGTCTCTGTACAAATGAATTCGAAGTAGTATTATTATATGATGATGTAGATGAAGATGTATTAGTTTGCTGATTTCCAGGTATTGGTGATGCAGGTCTATTAGACATTAATTGTTTAGTTGGTGTTGGTGGTCTAACTTGTAGTTTAGATTGTGGATTATTATTTATCAAAGTACTATTTATAGTATTAGATTGTTCATTTATTACAGGTGGATTTAAATTACCAATTGATGACTTTCTCTTGGTAGGTGATGATGGAATCTTTGATAGATTACTATTTTGTACTGGTATTGGTTGTACTTGAGGTTGAGGTTTAGTTACAATAACTTTTCTGGAATTATATTGATGATTCTGTTGAGACTGTTGAGATGGTGGTAACTCAGTTTTTAGTTTTTTTAGAGGTTGTTGTTGTTGATGTTGGAGTTGATGTTTAGGTGTAATGTTATCAGTTTGATTCTCTTTACCATTTTTAATGTAATCTTTTAGACTTGGTAGATCATCTAGATCATCAGTACCTTTAGATTTATTATTTAAATGTTCTTTAAATTGATCAGGTTTCTCTTTAGGTGGAGATAAACAAAAACTAAATCTTTCCTTTTCTTGAAAGAATACAGAATCTCTCATTGAATTTAAGTCATAGATACTGACTTTGGGATCAAATTTATTACGATGTGTTGGTTTACTTTTCATTAAATGATCATAGCCATCCCATTTCTCATCTTGTAGTTGTTCATTATAAGTTACTGTTTTCTTTGCCCCTCCTCCACCATTTGACTGTTGTGTTTTCATTATTATAATAAATATTGAAAATTATTTAATCAATTCTAAAAAAAAATAATTTTGGCTCAATTTTTTAAATATTTATAACTGTAATAAATCCGTTAAAAAAAGATAAATTTAAAAAATATTTATTATAACGAAATTTTAGATATTTTATTACTTTAGTTTAAACAATCATTTAAATAAAATTTAAATTTAATATATTATTACTTGAATTAAAAAATAAGTATTTGAAGTTCAATAAAAATATTTTTTTAAAAATTTTTTTTTTAATTTTTGTCATTTCACTTCTTTCAACGGAAAATTTTTTGAGAGAAAGATTAACAGTTTAGAATATGAGTATTTTCAAGTATTCAGAAGATGGAAATAAGGAACAAGTGGCACAACTTATTTTCAGTGGAATAGATGTTAATGAAATGGATTCTAAAAACAGATCAGCACTACATTATGCATCAATTGGAGGATTTAAAGATATTGTAGCAATGCTTTTGAAGGCTGGTGCCTCTGTTAATTCAACTACAGGTCATGGTGCAATTCCTCTTCATTATGCAGCTAGAAGTGGTCAACAGGATTGTCTACCATTATTGATTGATGGTGGTGCTGATATCAATTGTAAAGATTCAAAAGGACATACAGCACTTTTGACTGCTATACTCTATGACCAAGCAACTACTGCATTGAATTTGATTAATAACTATAATGTAGATGTTAATATTCCAAATGTTGAAGGAATTTATCCATTGCATTCATCAGTTCAGAAAGTCTATTTAAAAGTAGTAGAGTCTCTTATTGAGAAGGGTGCTGAATTGGATAAAAGAGATCCAAAAGGAAATACAGCATTTCATTATTTAAATTTAGTTAGTAAGTAATCTGCAGCATAGTAGTTTACATTTTAGATAAGGATAACTAACTAATGACATAAAGAACCTAAGGATGTGCCCAGTGTATTACCAGAGACAATGAATAACGATATCTCTAGATTATACATGTTAGACGATGAAATGGAAGTAGACACTACAGTGGGGAATGGACATGCTTTACAGGATAAGATTCAATCTAAAAAATACTATTCAGATTGTACATTTGTAGTTGAAGGTCAGAAAATACCAGCTCATAAATGTATAGTATCTGTAAGATGCCCTTCATTTATCTCTATTTTCAATCAATCCACTAGTTCAAATATCGAAATTGATAATATCTCTACAGAAACCTTTACATCAATTATCGAATGGTCAGTAGTATTTAAAACTTACAATTTAAACAGGATTTTATAGATTAACCCTTTTTTTTGTGGTACAAATAGGATTTATAAAAATAAGATTTCAAAGCTATTGAATAACTCAAAAGATGTAAAATTCATTTTATCATTGTTGATGGCAAGTGAAAGATTCAATTTGAAATCAATAATTAGTCAATGTGAATACTTTTTGATAAAATCATTAGATAGTACCAATATCACTCTGATTTGGGAGGAACTATTGAAATCGGAATACATTAAATCTTATTGTCCACAGTTGATTAAACACTGTGCCTATATCATTCTAAAGAATTGGAATACACTTTCATCCATCAAAACATTTTCAGAGATGACAAATCAACAGGTGCTTGAGTTGTTCAAACTTTCAGAAATCTTACAAACTCCAGAAACTAAAAAACCAGCAGCAACAGAGCAATCAAAGAGATCAGCACCAAATAGTACTACCAATGGTAAATCAGCACCTTCTACAAGATCAACTCAATCTCCTTCAAAAAGTAGTACAGCAACAACAACAACAACATCATCATCAACAAGCACATCAACAGCTCCATCTTCATCTAGTGATAACATCACAATGGATGAAAAGAATAAACAAATTTGCAGTGGAATGGTTACTGCATTGTTTAAGAGAAAGAATTCTTATCCATTCCAGAAACCAGTTGACCCTATTTTAGAAGGTATACCAGATTATCCAGATATTATTAAACACCCAATGGATTTGAGTACCATCAGAACTAAATTGGGTGCAAATGTGTACAAAACCATTAGAGATTTTGCAGGTGATGTCAGATTAATGTTTCAAAATGCACTCACATATAATGATGATGCATCACATGTCTTCAAATTAGCAAAACTTCATTTACAATACTTTGATGCTCAATTTGTAAAGTCTTATCCAAATGAAAAAATTCCAGTTTATAAACAATTACAACCACCACCAACACCTCCAACAACAGCAGGTTCTACAACAACAACAACTTCAACAACAGCACAACCAGTATCATCAAGTAATAATACACCATCATCTGATAAGAAACGTAAGACACCAGATACACCAACAAATAACACAACAATTAAAACTGATTCAACACCAACTAAATCTGATAAAAAAGAAGAATATACAGAAACCAATAATAATAATAACAATAATGATAATAATAATAATAATTTAAATACATCAGAACAAATTCAAGATACAACTGATAATAGTGTTACTCCAATGTCTACTGAATCTAATGCAACACCTGCTGCTGCATCCAATATTAGAAAGTATTCAGAGGAAGAAAGAAAAACAATTATGGAATCTATTTCTTCTTTGGAAGATGATCAAATTAAACATATTTTCACAATAGTCGATAAGTCTGCCATTAAACAAATTGGTGATAATTTAGAGCTCGATATCACTGAACTAAGTAATGACAATTTAGCTCAAATTGAGGATTACATCAACTCTTGCCATAGAATTAGTATGTATTAACAAATTTATTTACTCATAATAATTACAACTATTAATATTTTATAATTCTTAGAAAAAATGAAAATTGATGAATAATCTAACCAAATGAAATGAAACATGTTTAAATTAATTAAATAAAATTTTTATTAGAAGTCTAATAAAAGATCAACAGAAAGTGCAATGTTTTTGTTTGTTTTTGGATGTATAAATATATTAGGGAATGATTGATTCTTTTATTTTTCATTACTTTTTGTATTTCTGAAATATTACAACTGATTTTGTAATATATAGTTAATAGTTATAGGTTGATAAAAAATAAAAAATAAAAGTATTTTATAATAATAATAATAATAATAATTACACAAATTTGATTAATCTATTATCAAATATGGGAATAAAGAACAAAATGTACTATTCTTCTTATTGAAATCTGCTGATTTTGAAGCCAACAGTCTCTTTTCGTCATTTGTTGTATTTATAGATCCTACAGTGGTTTCATTGTCAACCATAAATGACAAGAGACCAATTAAAATAGAAGATACTGACCACGAAGGTAACCACGATTCTGGATGATAGTCTGAAATTGATAAACATAACCGACGGTCACATTCAAATCTGCCATTAGGTGTATTCATCAAAATAGATGGTGGTGATAGTGGATAATTGTACTTGAATATCAATTGTCCAAAATAGATACCACCTTCGTATGGTGTGTTCTCTGGTCCTAAAATAACATAATACCACGATAATATATCTGATGGGTGTGGTGTAACCAGTATATTGTCAACTGGATTCTTACTAATCTCTAAAAACTCTCTTTTTAATCTTTGCTGTAGTTATATTTAAATTTGTCTCTATGTTAGATTCAATGCTACTCTTCAATTTATAAAATTTTCACAGTTTTTTCATATTTTCTGACGAATCCCTCAGGCTTTTATATGTACTTACAATACACTCTTTGGTTGGTGGATGGACTATATCTGCAGAAGTTGACATTATTTGAATGTGGAAAAACTATATATAAACAAAAGGTTTATACAATTAAGAAAAATAGATTTATTTACAGATAACTAGGAAATTAAAAATAAAAAGAAAAAAATACATAAAAAAAAATTTTAAAAACATTTAATAACTGCAAACTTGTGTTTTTTTAAGATATTTCATTGTGTTGTGTATGACATTATATCACTAAGAGATTAACTATACATTTATAAAGTTAATGTAAAACCCATGCTTAAAAATACATTTCAAATTGGAATATTATCACTATTCTATTCTTTGAATAATGATTCATTGGAATTATTTAGAACTAATGGAAATACCGATAAGGGAAATTGGATTGAAATGACAATTGATCAGGATATTCATTCTAAAGTTTTAGAGTTACGTTCAGAGAATATTTCAAATTGTTACATTACATCTCCTAGTGATCCTTTGAAAGCTCTCTCTATAAAATTACCAATACTATTGGTTATTTTAAAAAATGTAGGTTTCATTTAAAAGTGTGGTTGATTTTATCAAACTTTAGAATTTTAACACCCCACATTAATTTTATCATAAAATTATACCCACCACATACAAAGATGGATAAGTATTTTTCATTTGAAATCCAGGTATTAGATGACAGAAATCAAAAGAGAAGAATTAGAATATCTAATTTCCAAGATCAAGTAGTTAAAACTGAGATGATATCAACCATCCCTATGGTTCTAGACCGAGGTTGGAATACCATACAACATAATCTACAGGATCTTGTACACCAACTATATGGCAGTAATTTTGTTGAGGTTGAAAGAATTACATTTCATGCCAACACCCGATTAAGGAGAATTGCATTCACTGAAAAAATCTATACACTTCATGACATGCCAAATGAGTTCAAATTAAATCTTCCAATAGATTCACATTATAAATAATTTTCATTTTATAGTAAAAATAGTAGAATCACCTACCTTTTCGGCAAAATTGATGATTTCATTGGATTGTCTAAAAAAAAAAGAAGATATTTTAAATTAAAACAAGAATTTCAAAAGAAGTTTATTTATTTGTCGTATAATTAAGAAAAGAAGAGAAGCTTTGATTAATTTTTTTTTTTTGGTATTTTTTCTAACTAACAAATATCATCTGAGATTTCTTTTTTTTTTTTTTATACCAATATTTCCTTTAGTATCACCAACCACATTTATTTATTTTTTTATAATTTATAATAACACTACATATTTTTATAAATTCTGTAATAATAAAATCAGAAAAGGGAAAGAAATGATTAATACAGTAAATTCAGAATATGAAGATAGTTTAAATACATCAAGGGTTGAGAAATCACCATTGATAAGTGGGGCAGATAGGGGAACAGTTACAACAGAACAGACGTCACTTGTTAGTGGTAATACATTTTCACCAGTACCAGCATTTTGGAATACAGTAAAGGCATTTGCAGGAGCAGGTTCTTTTGCATTACCATGGGCAGTAATGAACGCAGGTCTATGGATAGGGTCCATAGGTCTAGTTGCAATTGCAGCACTTTCAAATTACACAATGACACTTCTATTGGAATGCAGTGTTCAAATGAAAAAAGATAGAGTAGGTCCTGAAAGACCCTCGTTTGCTGATATTGCAAAAAGAGCATTTGGAAGATACGGTGAGATGTTTGTATGTTTTATGAATTTTTTAGTGACAATGTGTATATGTATCAGTTACCTCATCCTTATTGGTGTCAATTTCAGCGAGTTGGTTAATCATCATGCATGGACTCAAAATGTAATGATTTGGATAACCTTGCCAATGATTATGTGTTTGACATTTTTGACTGATATGAAATACCTGGGATTCACTAGTATCTTTGGTGCTTTATCATTGATATTGGCAATGTCCACTGTCATGGCTTATGGTTTTAAAGATTACTCTGTCTATCCACTAAAAGACTATAGTGTAAATTACAAAAATATTCCATTGTGGTTTGGAAATGCCGCTTTCTTTTTCTGTAACCACATTGTAGTCTTACCAATCAGTCATGCTTCTGGTGACCAAAAACGTTATATACGTGTACTAGACGGTGCAATGATTTTCATTACCGTTATCAATACCATTTTTGCTGTGATTTGTTATCTCTACTACGACCATTTCCCAGGTGGTATTCCATCAGTTATTGTCTCTGTCCTACCTGACGGTGTATTTTCAGATATTGTCAGAATGTGTGTCGTTTTGGAACTTTCATGTTCATTCCCATTGGTATTTGGATCTGGTATTGCAGTAGTTGATTCAACTATTGACCTCTATCACAAACATTTCAATCCATATCCAGCATCTGATGATAATCCCGAGGCTCCAAAACCATTCTTGAGTACCAACTGGAAATTCTACGTTATTCGTGTTATTTTAGTTTGCATTCTAGCTGCTGTTGCATCAACCATCAAGAATTTTGGTACCTATCTTTCATTGATTGGTTCATTAATGTTAGCTGTTGCTGGCTTCATTATCCCACCTTTACTCTCACTAAAATTCTTCCCTAACCAATCACTAAAATTAAAAGTTATACATTATTCAATCATTGTATTTGGTGTCATTGCAACTATCACTGGTACCATTTTATCAATAGAATCCATGGTATAATCTTAACAACCTCCACCCCCAATTTTTAAAAAAACTATACATGTAATAATAAATTATAATATTGTTACAACAAATAAATGTGTATGCATTTTATTTACTTTGGAAGTTGAAATGCATAGTATTCTTCTTGAAATGGTTTATCATTAAAATTAAAATTCCATTCTGGAGTTGACCATTCTTTCTTGATTATATCGTATATATGAATAGTTGATCCAGCTACAAAATAGATTAAATCCTTGTCATTTACAATCTTGGAGTTATAACAGAAATTTGATGGCGCCTTTGGTAGAAGTGTAAGTCTATTCAATGGTAAGTAAAATTCATAGAAATCACTATTTTTAGTATATAAATAAAATAGATTTGAAGATTCAACATAACAACCACCTCTCAATTCCTTTGGTTTCATTCCTTCGAAATCCGATACAAGGTTTCTAATTTCCTTGGTTTTAGTATTAAATAAATCAATTCTTTGAAGATAATCATGATTATCACCACCCCATCCACTAATGATATAGATAAGGTCACCATGAGTTGACAATGACGACCAATAGGATTTAACTAAAAGTTTACCAACTTCCACTATGGATTTAGTGTGGATATTGAATTGAAATATCTTATCAGCTACACCAACATTATCATTATACCCTCCAATTAGATAGATATGATCTCTGCCATCATAGACACACGAAAACACTCTAGTATTATTTACATTTTCAGGAAACTCTATTTTATCCCATTTTGGAACTGCTGGACGTGTATCCATATAAAAATAATGTTGTTTATAAAATATATATATTTCATCATTCACCACAGTATTTTGGTAAAAAAAGTAACCATCTCTTGTGTGTGGGGTTTCCATTAGAGTAGTGTATAAATTGAATGTGTGAAGATCAAATTTTTCAACTCCTTTATGATTAACTCTTATAATACATTTACTAGTAGGTTTCAGTGGGTTCACAACTGGAGTATTTAATGTTACATTTTGAATTTCATCATTAATCTTTTCTAATGCGTTTGGTGATAGAAATGATCTGATAAAACTAAAAGTTTCTGCTACTTCTTTTTGACTATTATTATTATTATTATTATTATTATTATTATTATTATTATTATTATTATTATTATTATTATTATTATTATTATTATCATTACAATTTGATAGAGTGTTTTTATAGGAATTTATAAATTCTAGATTTTTCAATTTTGGTTGAGATTGTGGTCCAGAGTCTAAATGATTTTGTAAGAGTTGGTATTGTGAGATTTCAAATTCAGCTTTTGACAATAGTTTAGTATAGGTTTCCGAGTTATCATCTTGATAGGATTTCAATTCTCTTTTTAGCTCTACTTCTTTAATATGTAACATATCGTGTAATTGTCTAAAATAGGAGTCTAGTGATTGGGTGGTTTTGGTACTTTCTGAAACTATGAAATTATATGATTCCTCTATTGAATTTTTCTCTCTGGTTTTTTGTTTTAGTCGATCTGATATTTGGGTTTGTGATTCTGTGGCCTTTTTGATGGTATCAATAAGGGTTTTCTTATAGTCTAAAATTGAATGTTTATTATCTTTATGTAACTTTAAACATTGTTTACATAATAATAAATTACAATTTTCACAAATATATTTAATACTGTCATCTTTATGATCGTGTAGATAATCCATGGCTTAAATACTATCGATACAAAAAACCAAAAAACTAACTTGTTACCCCACTTGCGTAAAAATAGATATCTAAAATTGTAAAATATTGCGAAAAAGATTTTTTTTATTTTTTTTTTACAATAAAATTATATTTATTTATTCAACTTAAATATTGAAATTAAATTTTGTTGACAAATCAAAGTTAACTTTATACATTTCATTGTAATATGAAGAATCTAATTGATTCTAAAAATGAATTAATTGAGAGTTTAATTGATAGTGAACATATTCACTTGAACAATAGTCAAGATAGCGGAACTGACTCAGAAATTGACAATTATTCTCAATCAGCATCATCATCATTGTCTTCAAGACATTCCTCACCATCAACATCCCCAATAACAGTTATACCAAAAAAATTCTCAAAAAAAAAGAAATCCCACTACGAAGAGGAAGAGGATACCGAAACTATTCTACTTACAAAGATTCACCACCAACATCATGGTAGTACAGATCATGACAGTGATACCGAGCTTCTAATATTTGAAAAAAGTAAATTATTAGAATCTTCAACAAGCTCACTGTTGACAAAACGTAAATCCGAAGAAGACACTACTCTTCAAGATGGCAATACCACAACAAATAACGCAATGAGCAGTGGTAATTCTGTACTTAATAGCAGTCACAAATCATCTTCTTCATTACTCTCGGAAGATACTACAGGTCTTTTAGATAGAAATGAACTAGAATCACATTTAGTAGGTGACAATAATGATACCTCACAAATTGATAATCCTTTAAATGAAGAGTACGCAGGTATAGATAATAAGATAAAGAATACATTTGTCTTAACAGATTATCAAAATCTACCAAGTTACCTACAAGGAAATGAGTATATAACATCAGGATATCGTGTCAATTTCCCATTTAAACTATGTCTAATGTCACTATTCAAGATGCATAATGAAACTCTAAATATATGGACACATTTAATTGGTACTATTGGTTTCTTTTTCCTTATGATCTACACACAATTAACAATATTAGTAGATGCCGAGCCAATGGATAAATTCATATTCACTATATTCTTTTTTGGAGCCATTAGTCAAATGTTATTTTCTACCATGTTTCATCTATTTTGTTCAGTTTCTCCTAGTATGTGTTCAAACAAAAAAAAACAAAAAGAATGTTACTAATACTTTATTATAATAGCTACTTATCTGTGGTTTGCAAGATTAGATTATACAGGTATATCATTAATGATTGTTGGTAGTTATTTTCCAGTACTCTACTACATTTTCAAATGTTTACAACCATTGGCTACACTATATATAACTGGTATTTCATTTTTGGGAGTTGTTGGAGTTATTGTTGGTATGTTACCAATATTTCAAACACACCGATTCAGAACCTTCAGAGCTGTGTTTTTCATTATATTTGGATTCTATATTATCATTCCATTACCACATTTATGGGTGTTGAAAGGTTTCTCCTATTTTGCACCAGTACTTTGGAGACTAATGCTTATGGGATCTATCTACATTAGTGGTGCAACTATATACTCTACTCGTTGTCCTGAGTGTTGTTGTCCAGGTAAATTAGATTATGGTTGGAGTAGTCATCCAATATGGCATATATTTTGTATTGTTGCTGCTCTAACTCAATATTATGTTTGTATTTATTCTTATAACAATTATGGTCAAACATGTTAAACCTTTAGTAATAAATCCATTATTTATTACTTGGGACCAATATTTATTTGAAAATCATTATTATTTTTTTTTTAATATCTTTTATGTTAAAACATGTCAATTCATTTTATTGACTTAAATGGTTTGATATTTATTTTTGCTAGTATAAATAGTTTAATTTATTTTTCATTTTATTCATTCAATTTAAATATCAATTATTTATTCAAAACATACAAAAAATGATTTATCGTAAGTGTTTTCTAATTTAAAAAATAAATTTACTTTAAACTAATTATTTTTTATAGAATCCTTAGCTAATATGTCTCCAGTTTCTGGTCCAATTTTAAGAGGAACTCTCAATTCTTCTACCAATATTGGTGCTAAACAATCAAGAGATGAATTATCATGGTGGGGTGGAAGAAGAGGTTGTGGTAGAAGAAATGATGTCAATATTGATATTGATATTGACATTGATATTAACATTGGTAATAATAGATGTTAAACACTACATTTATTTATAAAATAAATTAATTTTTATTTTATTTTAAAAAATCAAATATTTGTTTTTGAAAATTCATTTCAATGAACATGAATTCAAATAATAATAGTTTAAATCAATCATTTAATACAGCATCATTAACATCATCATTGGATTCAAATCATAGTGATTTACCACAATTTCCTACAAATGGACTTATAGGTAACAGATTTAGTATTAGTAGTAAAAATAGAGATCTGACGACATCAGAAGAAGAAGATAATAACAATACATTAGAGTACAATACAGACTATGGATCAATAGTAACGGACGATAGACTAAGAATGGATATTGATAAGTTAAAAGGTGAATTAGAACTAAAGTTTGATATTGATTTCACCAGTTCTCACCAATGGGAAGAGATAATGATGGGTGACGATATGGAAATGGAACTTAAACAATACGAAATGCAAGATAAGATCATAGAAGATGCACTTAGAAAAGGTATTGATATCACACAGTTTAGTGAAGAGGTTGACGACGCACTTAGACGCTATTCAAATGAGATTTCAGAACTCTATCAACAAAGTATTCCAGACTATGTTTTAGAACGTGAGACTTTTGCAACAATGTATCAGACTATAAAATCAAGTGGGGAACTTTTAAATGGTTTCGAAGAGATGCTTCAAAAGTTTCATTCAGAATTGACAAATATCTCAAAAGAGATGAGATCTCTCCAGGAGTTGTCAATAACCCAACATGCAAAATGTTCTAATCGTAAACAAGTTGTAGAGAAACTCAATAAGATTATAGATGAAGTTAATATAGCCGATGATTTGGTTGTACTTTTAAGTCAAGGTGAGGTGAATGATCAGTATCTTCAGTACCTTTCATTGTTTAGTCGAAAACTAGGTAGTATAAGATCAATGAAATCAGGTAGTGTTTATGCAGCTAAAGAAGTTGAAGACTCAGCTGTTAGGCTTCTAAATAAGGTTCTAGAGAAAGTCTATAAATTCTTTATCACACAGTTTAATCATATTTCGAATTTTAATTGTTTACAATCTAAACAACAAGAACTGACATTGTATAGACAAGCCTTTATATTCATCTACAAAAACACTAGAAATATTGCAAGACAGTTATATGAACAGTACAAAGACATTACAGAACGTATCTACAGTAGTTATATTAAAAGCTATATAGTATTTCTTGAGAAACTACAAATGGAGGCTACCTCTAGAAATGATCTTATTGCAATTCCAGAGAGTAAGACAAAAGGTTTCTTCAGTAGCAAGAGTAATAAACTTCAAGTGAAAACCAGTATCTATACTGTTGAGTCTAGAATACAGATACTCTCTGAACTCGATTTACCAGCACTCAACCAACAGTCTCTCTCTAGTGGTACCTCTGCAGTTACCAATCAGATAAAGTACCCTTATGAGGTTATATTCAGATCTTTGATATTCTTTATCATTGATCTCGTGGCTTTTGAAAATATGTTTGTAAAAGACTATTTTCTATCGAACCAAGATTCCTCTCCATTTACATTTGGAAAATCTGAACAAATGTTCATTGAAAATCTTTCAAGCTATCTCGGCTCTACCTATGACCTAGTCGCCTTACTTTTAGTTGTATGCATAACTGGGAAATACAGAATGAAAATGACAAGTAAGAGTATCATAGTTGTAGATAATATGTTTAAACAAGTGCTGGATCTGACAAATAGACGTATTCAAATGCTTTTTGATGAGAATTTAGAGTCTATTAGAAATGCAAGTATTAAGGATTTAGGTCCTATAGAAGAGAACAGAACTCACTATATAATAAGAAGATACTCTGAATTGATTGGGTCTATATCTATACTCTTTGAGTATATACCTGTAGAGACACAACCTATCATTATTGAATCTACTGCTATAATGAGAGTGGAGATGTCAAAACTTATCAACAAACTCTCTGAAGAGATTAAAGATAGAATTTGTAGATATATATTTCTACTCAATAACTATGACCTTATACTGACAATTCTAGTTGATAAACTTAATGTCTCTAACGATGATAAAGACTTTTGGTTGGTTTTGTATGAAAAGGAGTCTGAGCAATATTCTATGGAACAGTTAATGTCATTCCCCTATTTCAAGAGAGTAATGATGATTGTAAAGGAACTGTTCCCACTTATTAACCTCTACACACCTGAAGAAATCAATCATCCTCAGTTGAAAAAGGAGATTCATGAATCTATCTTAAAGGATTTCAGTCAAAACTGGAGATCGGGTATTGAAGAAATGAATGTAATAGTAACCCAACAATTTCCAAATTTCAAAAATGGTATGAAAATATTTCAGAGAATTCTTGATCAACTATTTAACAATTACAAACAATTCACTCAAATTGTTCTAAAGTATTTTAAATCACTTAAAAACTCACAATACTTTATACCAGAAACTGAAATCTCTTATGAAATTAAAAAGTATTATGTTTCATTTGATTAATTTAATTAAAATGTATTAGTCTATTCCTTTTTTTTTTTTTTGAGTATAGTATAAATTATAATTTTAATTTCGATTAGATAAATTGAAACTATTTTTATATTTGTTGATAAAAGTTCACAAAAGTATTTTTGTAAATTATTATATTTTTTTTTTTTTTTTTTTTTTTTGATTTTTCATTTGTGATAATATAGTAATTTTAATAGGAACTAATTCATGGATAACAAAACTAAGGAACTTGAATTATTATTAAATGAATTTTTTACACTTGAAGGAAATAACCCAAAAAGAACTGAATTAGGTAATGTTTAAATTGAGATTTAGTTTATGATATTTTTTATTGAGAGTTTAAATGAAGTACATTAGTTATTTTGAAGGATGATACTAACTGTTGGATTTTGGATCTATAGATAAATTCTTGACAAATTACAAATCACAAGCAGAATCATTTGAACATGCTAAATACTATCTTGTACACTCGACCAACAACTATGTTCTATGGTTCTCACTATTGGTAATTGAACATAAAGTTTGTAAAGCATGGTATACAATGGCACCACAAGATCAGAACGATACAAAAACCTATCTCTATGAAACCTATCTCAAACCAAATAATCAATTTCCAACATTTATCAACGCAAAGTTGGGTCAAATTCTAGCAGATATTGGACGAAATGAATTTTCACCAACCTCAGCAACAGAGTATATTTCTAATATAGCAAACCTCATAAGAGTCAGTATAATAGTTATCATATATACAGGTCTCACTATACTCTTAAAAATAAGAGATGACTCCTCAAAAAACAAACAGTGTCAATTGTAATTGTATCCTCCCTCCCAAAAAAATTTTTCAAAAAATCTAAGGTGGAAAAAACCCCTAAACCTCTCACTCTGTAGAGGACCTAAATTACTTATTTTTAGAGCATAGTGAATAGTCAAATGATTATATTTTGATTTATTAGTACTAACACTCATTATTATATTTAGAATCCAGTTACTAGTTTAAGAGGTGTAAATTTATTACAATATATATCAGAGGAATTTCTGACAACTAAACACTTTTTACCTCAACAGAAAAAGAATGAATTAAAGAAACTATTAATATTACAGGTTCCATTGGTCATATCAGTTCTCACAGAATATCTATCTAATCTTTTTGCTCAGAATGCAGAAAAAAAACTACCATTTAAAAATAATAATAATAACCTATCTTCAATTGCACACTTTGCTGTTGGTTCACCAGATACCAATACCTATACAGGTTCATTCTCAAATGAAACTAAACTTTTAACAAAAGCTGTTTTTGGTAGGTTTTATTCATATAAATATTTTTGATATTGAAAGGTAGAGTACTAACATTTTCAATTAAATGATATATAGATGCATTAACAAGTTACTTTCAATGGATACCTTTGAATGAACTTTTAACACCAGTATTATTAGATGTATTATTTAAATATTTAAGATTAGATAATAACAGTATACCAGCATTGATGTGTTTAAATGAAATATTATCAAAGAATTGTGTACCTAAGGAATTTGAAGAGTTTTTAATGAGAATATTTCATCAGATATTCTCATTGATGACAGATATCATTGCCAACCCTAATCTATACAATAGTGATTTCCTAAACAAATTTACACAGTTTATCAATTTGTTTGTCAGTAATCATCTAAGACGTGTAGAGAATAATCCCAATTTCCCAATATCAGATTTCCTCTCCTTACTCTTTCAATACAGTTTCTTACAGCCTTCATCTGAATCTTTCCTCTCCTGTATTGAGATTTGGAATAAGTTTTTAGATTACCTAATCACACAGTCAACTGAAAAATCACAACCTGCACCAACCAAATATACAGATGGTCTATTACTATTCCAATCTGAACTAGTAAAAAGAACTCTATTTTCTTTTTCTAAAAATATTTTATCTCAAATAGATGATGAAGAAGAGGATATTGATGAAGAAGAAAATGTATGTAAAAATATTAAATAATTATCATCATCATCAATAGTCAACTAATTAAATTATAAACTATCACTATTCTAGGTTGAAACAAAATTTGATAATTATATTAAACAATGTATTGAAGTAGTAGCAAAAATTACAGAATTATATCCAAACAAATCATTAGAAAATCTAGTATGTCATTATAAATTATAATTTTTTAAAATTTAGTATTAATTAATGTTTTTTGTTATATATAGTATCCATTATTTACAGAAAATGTAACATCATTTTTTGGTAAAACAGAAGAAACAATTAAACAGGGATTAATAATGGATCAGAATGATGAAACTCTAAATAATTTGGTTAAAGATATTACTACTATATTGTTTTTGTTTAGTAGATTGGCAAATCAATTTGTATTGTCATTTGGTCCAACCTATATTGCAGCAAATTTTATATTTCAAAAACTACTGGATATGTGTTCATTCAGTAACCAAAATAAGACATTTAAATTTGGAGAGGATTGGGAGAAATTACAGTTACAGTTATTAAATACTATTAGGTCATTCAATTATTGGTTGTTAGAGTATGGCAATCAAGTTCGTACCGTACCATCACAACAACCTGATTTTGATAATAGTATCAGTAAATTAATTACTGTAATTGGTCCACTGTTTTCATTGGGTATTCCTGAGGAGATTTCAATATGTGCAGGTAAACTTTTAATGACATTGGTTGTAGTCTCTAAACCTATAAATCTCCTACAGCTGATGGATAATATGATTGCAGGAATTCATCAAGTTTGTGGTCCATTGTCACCTGGTGTTCAAAGTATAATATTCTCTGCTATTAGTTGTACTATTTTGATCCCACCTTCCAATGTCAATTTATCACATCAATGGGATGTCAGACGTCCAAAATACTCTCCATTTATCAAAGGTATCACAAGTGGTTATTTGGAACTCAAACAGATTCCTGGATTTATTGATGCAAAGATCTACGATAAACCAGAAGTGGTTCAGAGAGTACATAGAACACTAAAGATACTGAAAGGTATTATAAGATCAGTTCCAGATCTCTCAATGGCAAAAGGTATTCTACATGACGCAATTCAAGATACACTTCCAATGACTTTGGAACTCGTAGGAATATATTCCAAACGTCCAGATGTTTTAGAAATCATTTTAGACTTTTTCTTGACACTCTTTGAACAATTGAAAACTCAAGTTGGTATTGTTTTCCTACAACAAACCATAGCACAGTTTATTGATGCAGTTGGTGGTGGAGATAATCTCAATCAAATGCTCATGAATTCTCAAACTAATCCAATGGGTTCCAATATGGTCAGTAAACTCTTGCAGATATTGGCATTTGCCATTCAAACCAGTGGAAATTCATTTGAAAGTCTATTGACAAACACTGTTGATTTTGCAATGGATAAGATCTATCCATGTATTGTAAATTCAACCTCACCAGTTCTACCATACTTTTTCACCTTACTCCATTGCATTTTGGATAATCAGTGGAAACATTTGAAAGCTAATCAAACTCAAAGGCTATTACTCACCTTCCAGAATTCTTTTTGTCATGAAACCAATGTAAATCTATTTAAACAAAATCTCGATGCTTTTGAAAAACTCAAAACCAAAGTGAAACTCTATGACAAGATTGCTCAGATGGAACATATCTTTGGTTGTACTTTTATAACTGTCTTCTTTGACATTTTAATTGCTAACCAACAATCTGTTCAAAATGAAGATATCATCAATACCATCTATCATTTTGCATCTGTCAACTTTGATAAATTTTTCCAAGAGTTTCTCAATTCCTATCTCCTTTCAAAACAAATCACCAATGAACAAAAATCAAAACTTCTTTCAAATTTCACTATGGATAAAGATCAACCAACTTTCAATGCAAACATGAATCAATTTATAAATGATTACTGTTTTTATTCCTATTTAAATAATAATACTCAATAATAATAATAATAATAATAATACCTAATAATACAATATATTTATAAATTTAAAATAACACAAAAATCACAACCTATTATATATATAACACCACAATAACAATAACAAATCAACAACACAAAACTAAAACATAACACCAATCACCATTTTCATCATCCTTTATAGTGAATATTTATAATAACATTAATAATAGTAATAAAATATAGCCCATCATTTTTGAGAGAGACATAAATCATCTTTCTAAACAAAAATGAATTCATAGTAATAAAATTAGATTAATAAAATAATATGACTTCAATTAATTTATGTTTCCAAGTTATCCTCTATTCCAGTCTCCCAAGTTTTTTGATTTTTTTAAAAATTTTCATTTTCCTTCACCCCGTATATCACCTATCGAACTTTGAATTTGTCTCATAACTATTTAGGTGATGATTATATATGAATATCAAACCAAAAACATTCTTAATTAAACATTCTGCTAAAACTAAACCGATCCATGTAAATAGAAATAATAGTTTTACAAATAGAAATGATTCTCAATCCGTGTACACCACCAATCTCAACAATAACAATAACAATAACAATAACAATAACAATAGTAACCAACGCAGTAATGATTTGATTGAGAAATACTTAAATACAAATCTAAAGTATGAGATAAAAGGAAAAACCGACTCTGATATAGACTTAGATATAGATTCTGATAAGGAATATGATAGATCTCAACAAAAAAAGAAAAGAAGACATAGTAGATTGAGAACCTCACAAAGTAGTGCAACAAGTCCAAAAAGTAGTGATAGTGAATCTACCAAACTCACTCAAAAGAAATTTAAAAACAATGATGATCCTGATCAATTTTGGAACTTTAGTGACGATAATAACAGTAATAGTGGATATATAAATAACAATAGTAATAACAATAATAGTGTTGCTAATAACCTATTAAACCAAAACGATATATGTATGAACTTTGATATAAATGATTATATATCAATTTCAGAACCAGAATCATCACCTCCGTCATCAAATGATATTTTAATAGATTCAAAATATAATAATATCAATTTACACAGTAAATCTGAACTGAATTTACTTTCAAATAACAATCCTTTAAAATATAATAGTAGTTCATTGAACTATAAGAATAGTAGTAGTGATAGTGATAGTAGTAGCAGTAGTCAATCTAGTAGTGATGGTAGTTTAAGCGCGAGCAGTTGTAATGAAGATAATGATTACTTTCAACCATATGTATTTAAAACACCACCAAAACCAAAAGAAAAACATGAGGATAGTGAAGGATCATCAAATGAATATGACAGTTCATATGATGAAGGTTCTTTATATCCGAAAAATAATAATAATAATAATATAATTAATAATCGAGTAGAGAATGATGTACAATATTATAAAAGAGTGGCTGCTGAGATACCTAATTATCAAGGAAAATTCTACGATCCTAAAGAGGAAACTCATTATCCACCAACTCTCATTTACAATCCAAATATTCTAAGCCCAAACCAAACCAATAAATTCCTAAAGCAAGCAAAATCAAAATTACAAGGTTTCTCTCAGAGCCTTGTTCAAATTGGTTTACCACCAAAACCTGTAGATACCATCCCAGAAAGTTCATTATTAGATATACTCCATAGCTATGGTTACAATACTATAGAGGCTTTGAAATCAATTGATTTCTCTACACTACACTCTATTGACTCTACTCTGGAAAATCATATTGCTACACATTGGACCAGTGAAGAACTACTCCTATTTGAAAAAGCATTTATTTACCTTGGTAAACAAAATCTAAGGTTGTTTCCTTTATATGTATGTATTTACTAATTATCTATCTGTTGGAGATTTGATTTTAAGATCTAATCAAATATGTTTTAAAAAAAGATAAAAACTAAATCCATGGTTCAAATTGTAGAATATTACTATTATTGGAAATTGAGTCCTGTCTATAAAAATATGAAAAGAAATTTCTTTATTTACCAAGGTCCTCGTTTGGATCCAGTACCACCTAATTTTTCAGATAATATACCATCAAGTTCTGTTTTAATTGAACCATTTGATAAAGAAGCGATTAAAATAAAATTAAAAAGAAAAAAATCAATTAAATAACTAGAACAAATAAAACCATTGAACCCTTAATTAAGCTATAATACTAATTAAATAAAGATTACTTCTTTTTTGAGACATATAATTAGAAAAATAATTCTTTTGAAAATTATTTTATCATAATTTATTATAAAAATGGGTATTTTTGTTTCTGAATATTTGTTGTTTGATAGAGGGATGTTGGTTTTGCATTATTATAGTAGTTATAAATATATATATTATAATGTTTATATATTTTAAGTTTGGGGGTGGAGGGAGGAGTTTTTGGAAAAAAAAAAAGAGGTTGTATAACTAACAAATTGTTATTATGTTCTACTATTGTATATTATTTGGCACTACTACTAAAATTTTTGTTTCTTTTCACTTTTATGGTCATCTAAAACTAATCTTACATCATCAACTTTTGTCATAACATCTAGTAGTGGTAACAGAGTTAATAGTTCCCTATCATTTTCATCATCAAACCAACTGTCGATTGGGAATGCATTTTCAGGGTGAAACATATAGGAACTTGGTGAATTATCTACAATTATAGTCGATTTAAGGTCTCTTCCAATTCTAGAGAGATCTTTTACATAGTTGCCCTTGTGATTATGACAGGACTCTCTAAAAAGTCGATAGTGTACTACATGATAAATATCCAAAAAATTTAAAACTGGATCCGCATATTTTGCCAAACTTGCTGTGAATACTACTATTTCAAACTTGTCGCCAACAGCCTTCAAAAATTCATCGACACCTGGTCTCTTTACAACATAGACCTGATGTACTTCTCCTTCAATCTCTACTGGCACTATAAAATCGGCATTTTGAACTGGTTTAAATGATGAATGTACTAGTGTTTCATCAAGATCCAATACCAATGTCTTTTTACCAATGTGTTTAGATAGCATTGGTCCCAATAGATATTCTTGTCCTGTCGCAGATCCATTTACATGGGTCAATTCTTGTTTGTTGTTTAGTTTTTGATTATTCTTTTGTTGATTATTACTTGCTCCATCATCATCATTATTTCCTACTTTTGGTATAAAACAACATAATATTGAACTAAATATTCCCTTTTTTTTTAATTTATTACCTTTTAAGAAGAATCACATTAGTATTAGTAACTATATTATTATGATGAGTATTTTAGTACAAACCTTTAACTGATTTATTAGGAAAATTATTTAAACTATTTTGTGATATTAATGATGTACTAGAGTGATTTAAATTATCTGATGGTCTTTGAACCTGTGTGATGGGTGAATTATTGTCCATTATAGCCTTGGTCTCTATGGGTGTGTGATTTATAAATAAATTATTTACTAATACAAATGTATATATGATTACAAGTTTTGTTGTGGTTAGGATGTTTTTTGTGTTGTTTTTTTTTTTTGTTGATTGAAATAAACTTTTTGATTGATTTGAAATTAAACTACTAAAGAAATTGATTAATTTGTAAGTAAATGGTTTTTTTTTTCTTGCTAAAAGTCGAGATTATATCATTATTCCAAATTCAACAATTGAAAAAATATATTATATTATAAATAAATAAAATAAAAATTGAAATGAAATAAAAGATTATAACAGTTAACTTTAAAAATAAATCATAAAGATGTTTAAAAAGTAGCAGAAACCAAAAAAAAAGTTATAAATTTGGTTTTATATGAATGATAAAACAAAAATATGATAGATGTGTGAAATTTTGATGTGTGAGTGTGTTTTGGTTTTGTTTTTTTTTTTTCCTCCTCTGTGGGCAGTGGGTGAGTGGGGTGGGGGATTAATAACTTTCATAACTGTCTTGACACAGATATAAAATGTTTTTAGTTGATTTTTGATGTTAATAAATAGATAGCACCCAACCTCGCTAGAAAGTACCCAAAAATATAACACGTATTTTTGTTGATAGTAATTGTGTTCAGTGGGGAGGGTGGGTTTCTCTCAATAAAACTGAAATTGAATTGAAATCATTAAAATTAAATGAAGTTTTTGAATTGGTTGATATTATTGTTGTTGTTGAATAGTGATAGTGTTTTTTTAAATAAAAAAAAAAAAGAGTAGTTGGAGATGTACACATGAATCACTCTCCACTAGTACTATAAGTGTTTAGCTGATTTTGATTAATGTTTTAAATTTATCAAAAATATATATGTTCAACGATAATGTGTACCCTTTGATGATGTATTATCTGAATAAAATAAATTATAAAATTAAGATACTTTACATTGTGTGTGGATTGGTGTTGTATAGTTAAGTGATCTTTTTGATATTGCCACTGATTGTTGTATTATTACAATTTTTTTAAAAATAGATTTTGTTTGTGTGTTAAAACTCTGTGATTCTTTTACAGAGTAAGAAGCTAAATATAAATTAGAAATCTACTGGTTGTAAAACCAATGAATAAAATACACTCCTACAACTTAGTATAATCAACAAAAAAAAAAAAAAAAAAAAGGATATAAATAAAAAAAATTTTATAAAAAAAAAAAAAAAATTTTTTTTGATTATTTTTGATTTTTTTTTTGATCAACGGCTGATCAATTGTATAAACACTCAAACTTAAATCTGATATTTTTTTAAAAGATACAAGTGATTCTCGATCTTTGTATAAAGATACTCAAAAAAGAAATAAAGTTAAAATTTTTAATTTTTTACCATTTTTATTTTTTTTAGTTTTTTGGAGGGAAACTTGATTTGTTTGTGTTCACAGAGATGAAAGCTGGAACTAGAACTAGGAGATCTACAGCTCTTACTGCAAAAGAATATATTCAAGAGGAAATCGTTATAGATGATGGAAATGAGGATGAAAATGAAAAAGACGAGGTAAATGATATAGACGAAGAAGAAGATGACAGCCAAGATTCTGATCAAGACAGACCTAAAAAGAAATTTAAAGCATTTACTAATCAACAACTAAAGTCAATACCAAAAAAACAACCAAGTAAAAAGAATAATAAAACAACTAATATAGATAGCGACGAAAAAGATGCTAGTAGTGGTAATAAAAGAAAGAGAAAAGATTCACCATCATCACCAACATCAGAACCAACATCACCAACTATTACAACAAGAAGAACTCTAAAAACCAATAATAACAATAATAAAACTACCAATTTAGATAGTATAAAAACCAAAACCCAAACAACTAAAAACACACCTTCAAAAACACCCCCACTACCACTAGCAACTAAATTAAATTCAAGTAATGGTAAAATTTCACCTAACAATTCAACACCATCCAATTCAAATTCCTCTTCTAGTGTTACTTCACCATTGTTATCATCAACATCATCACCATTGAGCAATACCACAGTAGTACCACCAAAACCAACACTATCACCAATACTACCCACAACAAGTATTTTAAAGAAACCAATGATTCAGATTGATTTGAAACTTCAAACAAAATTAATTGAAGAAACGAAGTTAACTGAGATTTTAAATAGAGAATCACTAAGTCAAAGAATAGAAAAACAAGAGGAACTTGACAGACTCTCAATGATAAAGAAAAAGTTAAATAGAATTACAGGACCTCGAATAATATTTAGTTCCAATTCCAATTCAACTTGCATTACATTTTCTGAACCTATACAACAACAACAACTACTACAAATATCGGAATATTTTCAAGTGGCATCAGATGAATTTAAAAGGTCATCGCCATTGAGCACCCAACAACATTGTATCATTACTGGAGAGAAAGCAAAATATATTGATCCAAAGTCAAAACTACCTTTTGCCTCTTTGGAAGCTTATAGGCAATTAAGAGAAAAAGATAAAGATAAACAACAACTACAATCCCCTCCTGATCTCTCTTTACGTGATAGTTCAGTTATAAATACAAACAGTGATAATAATAATAATAATAATTATAGTATTGAAAGTAAAAAGAAATATATTAATACCATTCATGGTAGTTTAAATCTTTCAACAAGTAAAAATAATTTAATTTCAAAAAAGAAGAAATCTATTCCTAATATATCAACTTCATATCTGTTAAATAAATAATTAAAAATAGATTATTGTGATAAAAAATAATGTAAAAAACGACAAATGCTACAACAAGAAATAATATCCAACTAACATCACCTACAACCAATAACAGTTAAAATGACACGAATTGGTTAAACAGTCATTTATATCTACCTTCATTATATCGCCATTATAACGAATCTACCGGATTGGAACCTACTCTATAAGAACCACAATTATTTAGATCATTAGTTGCTGGAAGAAATATTGTGGGACATGATCCAATACATAATCCAGTTGTTGTTGATGCAGGAAGATGTACAATATCAAACATACATTCAAACAGAGTATGCAGTATTAATTCAAGTAATCAACCATTTCAAGTGATGACTCATACATATACTTTTCAAACATCATAAATAAATGCAATGAAAACTATTTCCTTATCCATGTTGATGATACTTTGTTTATAAAGTATTTCTGCCGCCTAATCTTCCACAATCTCATCTAATTCTCCGAACAATACAATAGAAGATAATCTTTAAGTTATACCATTTTTGCATAACTCTTTTTATTATTCATGTGTATAACCTAATTTGAAAAGTGGGTAATATTATAATCATAATTTATATAAAAATTTGAATTTATTTTTTATATAAAATTAATTATTTATGATTTCTTATTGATTACTGCTTTCAGTAAGATTTCATCATTTAAATTATCAATTCTAGAACTTTCTTTAAAAATTATGAATATGGAGCTATCAATTTGAATCACTAGGCACCTGATCCATAAATTAAATTCCCATTGTCACCATCACTGGAACTCAATAACTCCGAGTTATTTATTGATAAAAATAATACTAATAAGACTATTAAAAAATTTGAATAGATAATAGTAGAATAAAATATTAAATATTAGATGAATTTGAAGTAGAAGATGAAGGAATTATATGTACCCTATAAACAATATAGGGAGTTAAAGGGAAAATAAATAGAATGTAAAAGAAAAATAAGAAATTAAGGATAATGTAATTATTACTTAAATTTTAGAAAATACTTATATCTAGGTGGGTGCTACTAATTTATTTTGCGTTTGATAGAAAGTTTTAGGTTAGGTAAATTGATAATGGATGGAAATATTGTCACAGGATATTCTGAAGGTATTATAACACTTCCAAAATATAAATCTGTAATCGGTGTTACATGAATATGGTCATCATATATTATCCTTCATATACAGCTCCAGAGGGTTAGATGGACAAAGTTTAGGAGGATCGCATGCATTTTGTACGATGGAAACTCCAGATTTAGCGTGGGATGAAGGATATGCAGAAATATTCGGCATTTTGATGTCCAAGGAGTTGAAGATTTTTGATAATGGAGAGGGTAAAATAATTGGAGGATACGTGGGAAAGGAAAGTTTGATATATCAAACTGATGAAGATATTGAGGATTATTTGATAGATGAGAATGGAGAATTTGACGGAGTATATGCATTGGTAAGTTTGATGGATGGGATAACCGAGAAGGATGAATGTAGAATATTATGGATGTAATATACGAAACATATATCAAGATGAAGGGAGGATTATTGCAATGCTCTACGATCTGTACGATTTACACAATGATGATAATACCAAATCTATCATACCACGAATTTTAGGTCAATTCGATACCGCTAAAAATAGAGAATCATTCGGAAAATCTAATCATGGTGACAATAATAAGGAGGATGTACTAAGCATCAAACAAATTCTATTCGAAATTCCCATGAACGCCGAAAGTGTTGGATTATCAGGATATATGTTAGCGGCAGAAAATCTCTTCCCCGATAAAGCTCGACAAATCTGTTTGATATTTATCTACAATTATGGAGGTTCATCATCGAGTAAATGTGATACTTATGAAGATCGTGTAAGTATATGCCTCCTATAGAAAATCCCGCTTTTTAAAAATGTTTCATCTGAAGAAATTGTCCATACTATTTCTATTCCTTTTATGCATTCTCACATACAATTTTTCTTCACTTATATATGATAATGAATTATCTTCTGATAAGATTACATATCGATGATCGTGGCATTCCAATTGATCATCTTTAAAAAGCATGACCCAAATTGTAGTATCTTTATCAATATCTATCTCAGTATCAAATTCTATTTCTGACATGAATTTCTTATATGTACATTTTAGATTTGTAGTCTCTAAGATTGTTTCCGGTCCCGGCATAATTTCTCCATATCCTTTTCTCACTTCCAATCTTATATCATCTCCTAAATATCTCGAAAATATCTTCACATCTAAGGTGGAGGATATTCTATTCCCATTTACTGTACAATTATAATAGTTGGCCATGATAATTAACTTAGAAACATTTATGGGACATCTTTCCATAATATCACGATTTGTAATCTTGTCGTATCTTCCTAATATGAAAGAATTATTGGTAAAGATTATATACTTTTCGTCACATATCCGAAAAGATCTTGATTGTATGTCACATATTTTTATGACAGTATCATACCATATTGTAGCTTCGAAGACTACTCTGATAACTTTTCTATATATAGCATTCTTCGTACGTATTCTCGAAATGAGAGTAGATTTACTAAATTCGATTCTTCTTCCTACTCTAACTTCTAAACATCGTTCCTCAATCTTTCTGAGAGATACTATCTCGATATCGAATGTTCCCTCAATATACATGCCCTCAATCTTAGTCAAAAATAAAGTATCTTCAGAAATAGAAGCTCTAAAATCGTCCATTGATGAATAATGATAGATAAATATTGAATAATGATAGATAAATATGTGATAATGATATATAAATATTTTGAATAAAGATAAAGATTGATAAACAATGATGTTCACTACAGATAAATATTTAAATAATGATAAAGTTGATGAATAATGATAATGATAGATTAATATTGAATAATGATAGATAAATATTAAATAATGATAAAGTTTGATGAATAATGATAAAGATTGATAAACAATGATGTTCACTACAGATAAATATTTAAATAATGATAAAGTTGATGAATAATGATAAAGATTGATAAATTATATTTTTTTTTATTTTTTTTTAAAAAAAGACATTAATATTTTTTTTTCTACAATTCAAATTTGATGAGTATGATGAATATGATGAATATGATTAATATTGATAAAAATTAGTAAATTTTAAAAAAAAAATATATTGATAAAAAATGAAAAATTATATGATATCACACCTAACCAAAATATAGACTCTTTAATTCACTTATCCAAAATGAGTGTCTCACCAGCCCCATTTCTTAAAGATCTTTCTTTTAACCCATGGAAAATATTAATGCTCCTCAAACGTTTGCTCGAAAATGTTGGTTTGAGATGACAGGAAAAAGTGGGTGCATGTTTGATGAAATTTATTTGAGATGACGTGTGTTTGTTCGAAATATATCAGACTTCGATAAACAAACAAACGTTCGAAAAAAAAAACAAAAGTAGGAGCATTTAGAAAATAACCCAATATCACAACAAAATCCAAACAATAATTGTAATTTATAGTGCTGATTAAAGATAATGATTATATACATATAATGAAGTAAAGAATTAAAGAGTTGTAATGTAATTAAGATTGTATAATATATAAGATTATAGTTCCTATTAAAACATGTATTAGAATTGTTTAGTATTTATAGTTTTCTTAGAGATTATAGATATTCTATAAATGGAAGTACTATTACTAATTACTATTAGATTATAGTAAGCATAATTGTTTACTTATATAGTAATCATCGATATAGTAATTCA
Source organism: Tieghemostelium lacteum (assembly GCA_001606155.1). Taxonomy (NCBI): domain Eukaryota; phylum Evosea; class Eumycetozoa; order Dictyosteliales; family Raperosteliaceae; genus Tieghemostelium; species Tieghemostelium lacteum. Next base: position 515,089 of record LODT01000035.1, read on the forward strand.
ATATATCACAATAACACCCTCCACTCCGGCCCTTATATACTGTCTTGGTAAAAAAGATGGTACATAACAATGGTGCCAAAGATAAAAAAACAAGTTTTTTTCTGCATGTCAATGTGGTCATCCAAAAGACAATCATCCAGGACAAACACAAACCATATACTGTATAGAATTGTCTTTTGGATGACCACATTGACATGTAGAAAATGTATTTACAGTAAATTTCTTTTTAAAATTTTAGTACTACTTTTTCTTTGATCCAACAGTTGTGCAGTATAATAATTATAATATTAAATAAACACCTTTTAATATTGTTACAATTTGTTAATTTTATTATAAATAGATACTATTATTGTTATTATTTTAATTTTCTTCTTCTTGATTATTCTGTATTTTCATGTAATTCTACATCTTGTTCTTGTTGTTTTTCTTCTTCAGAGTGTTCATTAGCTTTTATATAATTATATTTTTGAATATAATAGTTTAAGATTAATTTTATAATTTGCTTATCTTGTGATTGACCTTTTAAGATTTCAGAGAAATTTTCTTGTGATATTGCTAGTTTTGTTTTAAATACAGTTGGTGTTATTATTGTTGTTAAATTATCTATACCTATTTTTGTGATTTCTATATTATCAGGTTGAAGTAACTCTGCATAAAATAGGAAAATGCTATCTAAAACATCATAAAATACAGGTGGTTGAATTGATTTTAATAGATTACTGAGAATAGGTTGTGTTTTTTCTGGATCTTCTATATCATTGTCATTATCAGTAGTTGTTATAGTAGATTCAGATTCAATTTGTGATAGCTGTTCAGAAATTTGTAAATGTACATTATCAGGTATCAGAGGTTCAGGTAATTCTCTAATCCATTTCTTTAACAATGATGCCCAAGTGTGAACCTCATATTGATTAATTTCATCACCATATGGATCAAATCCATTATTCGCTAATAATTCTACATCTTTAATATTACCATTTATTCTAAAAATACCTTCAGTTTGAAACCCATTCATCTCTTTAATCCTATTCATCAAAAAATCTAAAATCATTGGTATTTTATCTCTATCTTCGTCATCCTCATCACCCTGTAATTTCATAATTTCCTCTAGAGATACACCAAACATTTTAATTTCTTCTTCTTCTTCTTCTTCTTCTTGTTCTTGTTCTTGTTCTTGTTCTTCATCTTCATCATCTTCTTCTTCCTCCTCTTTTTCTTGTTCATTTTCATTTTCTGATCCATCATTACCTTGATCACTTTGATCTTCCTCTTCCTCTTTTTCTTCTTCCTTTTCTTCCTCTTCAGTCTCTTTTTCACTATTGGTCTCTTTTTGACCTTTTTGATCATTTAATGGTGTTTCATTTTTAGATTTATCTGTATCTACTGTAGTGAAAAATGATTGTTTTTTATTATCATTTTTATTGTTGTTATTATTATTATTATTATTTCCATCACTTTCATCAGAAGGTGATTGTGCCATGGAGGCCGCTGCTACATATAAAATGGAAATTAAACAAAACAAAAACACAGAGATTTTGTTCATTTTATAATAAATAAAAAATCCAAATTTAAAAAAAAAAAAATTAATCTCCACATTTTGCAAAAAAACTGTCAAATAAGCTTCATTTTAAATTTAGCTTGGGATGGGAAATATTAGTCGTAATAATTAGATTTTTTAATTTTTTTCTTTTCTTCAAAAGAATGATTGATTGTGGACAATGTCAAAAACTCAAAGGATAATGTCAATTTTAATTAAAGAAATTAAATATCAAGATGCCATTCCAATTAGAAAAGTTGTAATGTATCCTTTAGATAGTGATAATAGAAATGTTTGTTTAGAGGAAGATCCTAGTGGTACACATTTTGGATTGTTTGTTAAAGAGAGTGGAGATAACAATAGTGAAAAGTTAGTTTCTATTGTGTCACTGTTCCTCTACAAGGATCCATTGAAAAGTAACTCAACTGTAGCTCAATTTAGAAAATTTGCAACTCTACAACAATACCAAAACCAAGGATATGGTAGTAAGCTACTTGATTATATGATTAAACATTCTCAAGAGAATTCTGTTGACTTGTTATGGTGTAATGCAAGAACCTCTGCACTAAGTATCTACTCAAAATTCTCTTTACAACCATGCGACAAACCTTACATTAAAAATAATATTGAATTTGTAAGATTAGAAAGAAAACTTAAATAAATGAGTACCCCTAGTTTATTATTATTATAAAAACAATGTTGTATTTTATTTAAATTAATAAACAAAAAACTTACAAAAATTGTTGTTTTGTAATAATGTATATATCATGTATCGAAATCATCCTCAACATCGCTAACTTCATTAGGTTTTAAATTTTCACTTTTAAATCTTTTTGTACTATGAGAATTCACTTCAGTATCATCATTTTTTTTCATCTCGTTTGATTTTAGGTGGTACTTTACTGCTGACTTTAGAAAAGGATTGTGGTGGTGTCTTTGGAGCTCTATTGGTTGGTTTGGTAACTTTTTTAATTTTAGATTTTTCAACTTCAGAGTCTTCAGATGAGTCTTCTGATGAACTCTCAGATTCAGAGGAAGAAGTAGGATGATTTGGTGTTAATTTTCTTTTGAGTGTTGGTTTTATAGGTCTAGTTATAATTGGATTCTTTTGATCTCTAATAGCAGTGGTGGTAGTTGTTTTTCTATTTTTACTATTTTTTATAGATGGTATACCAAATTCAGATTCATTAGATTCATCATCTGTTAACAGTATTGGGGGTGTTAATTTTTTTTTGGGTATAGTTGGAATTGACTTTATATTATTCATTGTTGATTTCTTATTATTATTTTTACTATTTTTGGTTGATGAGTCAGAACTAGAATCAGTCTTTAGAATATCTTTCTTTTTCTCTGTAATCTTGTGTCCTTTTGAATTGAATTTTGATTTATCAAATGGTGTTTCATAAACATTTAAACCATCATCAGAACCACTTTCAATAATATTTTCTTTTGGTGATGTGGATTTAGGTTTAGATGTTTGTGATGTTACAATAACATCATCAGTGGTTGGAACATCAGTCATTGTGATATCAATATCTTGGTTATCTTGAAATGCTTGATTTAACAAATCCCTTTCCTCTTTTAACATTTCCTCTCTTGTGAGACTCTTTTCTCCATCAGAGCTACCTGAATTCATTATAGGTGATTTCTGTTTCTGTGAAGTAGATGATTTCTGAGAAGATGGAGGTGATGAAGTACTATTATTTGTAATATTTTGATGTGAGTTAATTATTCTACTTAATTCCAAATCCTCTTGTTGTTGTTGTTCACTTGTTAATGACGATGATATATGACCATTCGGATTCTCAACAATTTCCAAACTACTAGTATCAAATGAGGTTGAGAGTCTATGTTCAGTCTCTACAAACTCCAATTCATAAGTCTTTTCATCTTCTTCAGTTAACTGACTAGGATCATGTTTCTTTCTTAGTGTATATATAAGTGATCTGATAACATCTCTTTTTGCATCAGTTTGTGATGTTGGAAACCATGCTGGTCTTTGAAACTGAATAAAACCAATTAATTAGTATCACAATCTTGAAATAAAGGAAAATGATGGGAGTTTACTTACTGCACAATTTTTTGGGAATTTCTTTTCAGGATTTTTACAAAATAGTTCAATATAATGAAGTAAAAATATACCACAATCTGAGTAGTTTTGTTGCATTGGTACATGTCCTGTAAAGATTGGGAATTTCTTAGGATCTTGAAATGACCTTTCACCATGTTGTGATCTTTTATGTTTCCATTCCAAAGTCAAGTATTTACGTAAATGTGATACAATTGAATTTGGTTTCTTATAGAGTGAATCCAAATATATCATACAAGGTCGAATAGAATCACTGGCATTATCCTGATCGTGACCTGGAAAACATATAATTACAAGTGACCAATGTGACTCCTTATTAATAGGAACAAATACAAAATCCTTTTGAAAAATGTCAGCTCCCAATGTCCATTTCTTAATCTCCGAATATGAAGATTCCATATTACTCAAATTAGTCAGTTTTTTAAAGAAAAAACTATTAAAAAAGAAAAATCTATCTTTGTTCTCTTCTGATATATATTCATCTATAATATACCTATTTACATTAATTAGTATGGAAAGAGTTTATAGTGTAGTATCTATATAGAATGAAAATACAAACTTTGTATAGAATTCTATAATAGAATCATTTAGGAATTCACCCTTATCCAGTCTTCTCATGTCACTCCTATATATGGTAACTTGTGGTATTATTTTATTATCTTTATCTACATTGGATTTTGGGTACTGAATCATAATGTCATCTTGTGTTACTTTTAATTTTGGTTTGGAAGGTTTTGGTCTATTTATAGGTGTTGTAAAAGAGGATGTAGTGGAGGATATTGATGAGTAGGTAGTTGATGATGGTGTTGTTGTTGTTGGTTTTGTTGAATAAGATGATGATGATGGTGGTGAGTGTATAGTATGAATATTACTCCCACTAATTTTGTTTTTAAGTTTTTGAGTGTGTTCTGTGATGCTTACAGAATATTTACTAGGCTGAGGTTTTTGAATTTGTGAAGTAGTAGAACTAAATGCGTTGGTAAATGTGTTTTTGGTGTTGGATTTTGAAGGTGCTACTCTATCATCTTCAGGACTACTACTGCTATCAATATCTTCAGTACCTACAAATTTGAGAATACCAATATTTCCAAAACTAGATTTATAGTCAAATTTATCGGATATACCACAGAGTGTAACTGGTGTATGAACATACTCTTTAGTTTGTTTACCAGAGGTACTTATAAGTCTGTTCATATTAAACTGAATAACATCATTTCCAATGATAATCTTGGAAATATCCTTGTATTCCAATACAAATGTCACATCAATTTGGTGACATGGTATTCTCAATTGTCGCTTACCAAATGATACCTTTCCAACTTTAAATTCAGCAGGTCCCGAGGATCTATCCTTTATAACACTCTGTATAATAACTTTAGTTGCATCAATTTCAAATTTTGTTGGATCTGGTATATGAATTGAAATTGAAGATACTGATCTATCATCTACACTACTGTTATGTTCTAGTTCTTCCTCATCACTTGAGTTATCAAATATAGGTTCTGGTGGTTGAGGTTCATAGGAACTAGAGAATCCATTGTCAATCTCTAAACCCTCTCTTGTCCTACTTTTATTTGGTGATTCCTGTTTGTGTTGATGTTTTTGTCTATTCTGATTCCCTATCTCTTTAAAAATCTTATTAAAGGAATCATTGGCATTTGGTACCTTACTAGCAAGTTTAAATGTAGATGTTTTCACTATAGGTTTTTCTTTTTCAAACGCTAAATAGTCAAGTTGGAGAGGTTCTCCTGGTTCTGAAAATTTTTTATTATAACTCATTATACGTGTATATACATTGAAGTAATTGAACTATAATCTTGAAATAGATAGTCGAAGTGGGTGTTTTTACAAATAAAAACTAATTCATAAAAATTCAAATTTTCAATTTTTAATTTATTAAAAAACTGAATAATTTTATTTTTAATGAACATTATAGATTAATCATTGTGGAAATAGATATATACAAAACCAAAAATAACAAATCAAATTTGAATTTGAAGAATTTTAATTTAACAAAGATTTTATAGATATCGTATTTTTTTTCATTTTTTTTGCTAATCAAATTGCGAAAATTAACTAAAATCTTCAACAATAGCATGTTATAAATATTAGTTTTTTTACTCTCTATTTTTTTTTTAAGATTAAACAACATTTCTTATTTATTAATAGTAATGGATAATAATAATATTAAATATATACCAATAACAACAATAAAAGAAGGGCAGACATTTGATAAGGATTATTATCAACAAAAGGCAACACCAGATACACAGTCACCTAAAGATGGATACTATCATGTAAATGTTGGTGTTCAAGTTGTTGATGAACTAAAGAGTGCAACTACTATTCGTGTATCAGAGATGGAGAAGAAACTCTTTCAATTGTTAATGACAGTGGTCAGAGAGAGTGGATGTGGATCAACATTGAGAGTTGCAGGTGGATGGGTTAGAGATAAATTACGTGGTGACAATTCACATGATATTGATATTGCATTGGATAACATGATGGGTGCTACATTTGCTGAATTGGTTAATAAACATTTAGAAGAAACTCATCAAGAGGTACATAGAATCGGAGTTATTCAGTCTAACCCTGACCAATCGAAACACTTGGAGACTGCAACTGTTAAAGTCTATGACATGTGGATTGATTTTGTAAATTTAAGATCAGAGACCTATACAGAAGGCTCGAGAATACCTACTATTGATATCGGAACACCTCTAGAAGACGCACTAAGACGTGATTTGACAATTAACTCACTGTTTTTTAATATCAATGAAAATTTGATACAGGATTATATTGGCACTGCTATAAAGGATTTGCAGTTGGGTATCATTAGAACACCTCTACCTCCATTAACTACATTTCTAGATGACCCTCTACGTGTATTCAGATCTATTAGATTTGCAACTAGAATGTATTTTGCAATTGATAAATATTTGATGGAAGCTGCTTCAAATCAACAAGTAAAAGATGCAATTCATACAAAGATTAGTCACCAGAGAATTGCAAAAGAGTTTGATGGAATGGTTACTGGTCCCAGACCGGATTTGGCAATACATTTAATTCAACAACTTGGGCTATACCAATACCTCTTTGCATTGCCACCCGGATATAACGAATTGTCAAAAATCAATTATATCGATGCTTCATGTAACTATATAAACCAAATGATGAGATTAGCTCATTGGGGTGAAAACAGTGAGGAGTTGTCAACTAAACGTGTTAGACTTCTCTCAGCTCTCATGATACCTTTCCACACACTAACCTATAAAAATCCGCAAAATAAGAATCGTATTCAAACACTTATTCAATATATTCTATTGGACCATTTGAAACTCTCAAATAAGGACTATGATGATGTAATACTGATTTTAGATTGTGCAAAAATGTTCTTACCTCTTATAACACAGTTTCAAACAAACAATACATTTAATAGAAAACTAGTTGGATTGGCAATGGCTAAAGCAGGTGTACTGTGGAGAGCATCTCTATCCATTGCAATGGTCATTGAATTACCAGATCACCAATTTAACTTCACATTCCCTATGCATGACAGTGAAGAGACCCCAAAGATCTTTAATCATCATACTCACACACATCCACACCATCAACCAATGTGTGACCAATCCAAAAACATTTGTCTACTGTATGACCAATTTTGTGCAACTATTGATACTCATGGTCTCATTGGATGTTGGTCTATCAAAAGACTTTTAGATGGTAACCAAGTAAAAGAAATTCTACAAAAAGCACCTGGATCTTGGTTAGCACCTGTCATTCAAGCAATCTTTGAATGGCAATTAGAAAATCCAACAAAAACAGTTGATCAATGTAAAGAATGGTTAATTGCAACCTATAAATAAACCAATTCATTTATAATATCCATTTTTTTTTTCATTGCTTGAAATCTATCATTTTTCTAAATTGAAAACATATATTATACAATAATTAAAACAATACTAATTTCAATAATATTCGTCGTCAGGAAATTTAAGTAACACTTTTTTCGAAATTAAATTCAAAAAAAATAAAATTTTGAATCAAGGAAAAAACTTTTTTTTTTGCTTATCTTTGACCTTTTTGTTTGACACAGAGACTATACACCATGGCCCCAAAAAGTAGGTGGAAATAACATAGGAATAGAGGATATGAATTATACACAACAGGATGACATTATCTAACATCTATCTATAACAGCCAACCAATTGAAGCAAGATCTTTCAGTTAAAAAGAACGCCATCAGCATTAAATCCCCAGCTGCTGCTCAAAAAGTTAAAGCTACTACCGCAGCCACCGCTGTCAAGAAGGGTATTGCTAAAACTTCAAACCGTAAGATCAGAACCTCAATTGTCTTCAGGTAATTATACTATACACACACATACCCACCAAAACATGAGTTTAGGCAAAAGAAAGATAAACACAGGGAATTGGATATTAATTGATATAATTAAAATAATAGACGTCCAAAGACCTTATGTCTCCCAAAAAATCCAGCTTACCCAAGATCATCTGTAAAGAAAGTATCTAAAATGGACAAATTCAGAATCTTGAAATCTCCATTGACCACTGAATCTTGCACTAAAAAGATTGAAAAGTTCAACACCATCACTTTTATGGTTGATATGTTCGCCAACAAATCTCAAATTGCTCAAGCTGTCAGCAAAATGTACGATGTTAAAGTCAAGAGAGTCAACACTTTGATTACCCCAAGAGGTGAAAAGAAAGCTTTTGTTAAACTTACCCCAGAATTTGAAGCTGCTGATGTTGCCAACAGAATCGGTTTAATTTAAACTATTATTGTCAATTTAAATAAAACCTATTCATTTTTATATAAAAAGCAAAAAGAATCCTCTACATCAAAAATACACATATAACAAATCAACATATGGTTTCCCTCCTATTGCCAACCTCTCCTTTTTGTTTATTTACAAATAAAATTATGAAAGAGTAATTAATTTAAATGAATTTTGATCGATTAAAACCACTCCCCTATCTCTTTATAAAAATTAAATTTAATTTTCAACCATTTTCGGAAAACCGAATCAATCGAGTGTTTATTTGTAATTTTAAAACAAATTTTTATTTTTATTTAAACAACAAATAGATAGCAATGGATTTGAGTAAATTTGAAGGATGGATGATTGCTAGTGGTTGGCAAAAGGGTAAAGGTTTAGGTAAAAACGAAGATGGTATCACTAAAGCAATCCACGTAGAGAAAAAGTCTAATACAACTGGTATTGGATCTACAGGATTCAAATGGGATAATCAATGGTGGGAGGACGTATACAGTCACAAACCAATACAAATAGGTTCAGAAGATCAACAAGATCTCATTGAAACTCGTACCAAAACCCCTAAAACATCAACAATTGTAAATAAGTTAAATAGTAAAAATAGTAATAGTAAGACTTTATCTCAAAATGAGAGTGAAGATACTCAAAAAGTAGAGATTGACAGAACTAAATTAGTTTTTGGTAATTTCCAAAAATCAACAGTTATGTTATCAGATTTTGATGAGACAGTAAATGTACAATCAGAAGCTATTAAAGAAAGTGTGGTTGTTGATATATCATCATCCTCTTCTTCTGTTAATATAATCACTGCTGATGAAGAATTCAGTGCTTGTAAAGGTAGATTTTTAAGAAAATATGCACCAACTGGTAAATTACAAAGATTAAAAGATATAGATGAGGGTAAATTGGTAATCGAACCTAAACAACCTACATCTAAGAATAAAAGAAAATTAGATCAAGAAAATGAAGAAATTCAATCAACCACCACTGATGAAAAAGATATTAAAAAGATTAAAGTTGACAATAATAGTAGTATAGATAAAAGTGAAAAGAAAGTTAAAAAGGAAAAGAAAGAAAAGAAAGAGAAAAAGGATAAAAAAGAAAAGAAATCATCTAAAAAGGATAAAAAAGAAACAAAAGAAGAAGAAGTAAATGAAGAAAAGAAAGATAAAAAAGTTAAAAAGGAAAAGAAATCATCTAAAAAGGATAAAAAAGATAAAAAGAAAAATGATGATTAGATTGAATCATTTTGAATATTGCTTTTAAAAAACTATATCTATATATTCTATATCATACAACAATTATTTATTTGAATTTTTGAATTAAAAGTGCATTTAGTAGACCAGCATCTTTTAGAGTTGTTTTTGGATCAGTTGTAATTGGTTTTTGTGGGAAACCAGTTAGAATATCAAATGGTCTATAACTGCTGCTACTATTGGCATTGATATAACTAATTACATCTGAAATAGTATGATCTTGATTGAATGTAGTTGAAAGTTTACTACCATCTGCTAAACGAATTTGAACAGTTGTTGTTGGTTTACTACTATCAACTTTAACTGTACTACTATTATTATTACCACCACTTGATGATGAGGATGTAGAGGAAGAGGATGTAGAGGTTGTTGAGGTGGTAGTTGATGTACTTGTAGTAGTAGATGATGCACTACCTAATGAATGACCACCACCAGAGAATGCTACATATTTTGGTTTTGGTGGTTCAGTCCATTCTTTATTTCTTTGATCTACCAAAACAATAGGTACACCATTTTTACCTGATCTACTGACAAGTTCTTGAGGTACAACAGAATGTTTAATATCCTCTAAAAATTCTCTATTGGCTGGATTGTCATAGGCACGAATTGGACCTTCATCAACAGTGAAACCGTTTGACCAAAATGTGATTTTTACATCTTTTTCAGGTTCCTGTTTCTGTTGTGGTTGTGAAACAATTTTTGCAGATTGTTGACCAAGTGAGTTACCTAATTGGTATGCGGTACCATCAAATGTTGGTTGTTGTACAACTTGTGGTTTCTTTTCTGAGGCTGGTACAGCACCTTGTGATTTTGCACCTTCAAATACATTATCTACAACTTCATCTTTATTGGCTTCCTTCTTTTTAGGAGCACTTTGTACCATAAGACCACTCTTTTCTCCTCCTGTAAAGTAATTTTGAGTTTTATCATCATCATCACCATCATCATCATGATCATGGTCTTCATCATCGTCATTATTAAAATCTGATAAAGTCTTTATTCCACCTCTACTTCCACTACTGCTACTAGTAGTTTTCTTAGTACTTTGTGAAGATGCAACTGATTTTGAATATTGAGAAGTTGCTTGTGAAACATGATGTTGTTGTGGTTGTTGTGGTTGTGGTACTACTGGCTGAGGTTGATGACTACTTGGTTGTACATGACCACCAACATTTGTCTCTAAATAAGATAATACTGCTGCCTTTATATATCAAAGAGAATAATCAATATTCAATTTCATTATTATTATAATTTATGATTACAATTAACCTACCTCAACATCACCACCATGACTTTCTATATAAAATGCACTTTCTTGATCGTTTGCACCTGTAATAGATTGAAACTGTTTAACTAATTCTTCACTCATTTCTAAAAAATTATAATTTAATAAATTGTAAAATAAAAAAAATAAAAAAAATAAAAAAAAAAAAGAAAATTAAATTAAATTTTTTGATGATCACAATTTTGAAACACATGGTGTAACGTTATGATTTGGATTCTTTATTTTCATTTTCTTTTAATTGTTTCTTGTAATTGATTTGTGGTGGTTTATCTTGATTTTGCTTTTTTTCAATAAATTTTGATTTATTAAAACCTGTAATTTTGAGAATGGTATGTCTGATCTCATCAATACCAGTCTTATCAACTGAACTACTTTGAATGATATAAGGTAGACAACAAACTAAATCTCTAAGTTGAATTTTAATGTCATTATAGATTTTCTTTAGAGTGGATGGAGTTGATTTATCCGCTTTGGTAAGAACCATTTGAAATGGTACTTTATGTTCCTCCAACATTTTCATCACCTCTATATCATTCTTTTTCAAACCAATTCTACTATCAACCAATAAAAATACTTTAAATATCTTACTGGTCAGTAGATACTCTGAAATACTTTCACCCCAGACTGTAGATTTATTTTTTGAGACCTTTGCATAACCGTATCCAGGTAAATCAACTAAATATAATTTCTCCCACATTTGATAGAAATTTACAGTTTTTGTGGTGCCCTATACATTTAAATTTGTAAGTGATATCATTCTTCGTCTACAGAAGTCTCCACCCTACTTTAATACATACAGGTGTTTTTGAGGTAAATGCCAATTCAGACTTATTCACAAGTGAATTGAGTAAAGAAGATTTACCAACATTTGATTTTCCTAAAAATGCAACTTGTGGATAAGGTTTTGAAGGAAAATCTGATGACTTAATTGCCATCTTTTCCAACACAACAGGTTTTGAAAAGAAGAGATCAGAAAATCTTTTATCTTCTAAATTCATTGGTTCAGGGCCTTCAGAAGTTGCCAATTCCACTAGTTCATTTGGAATTCTAACTTTTGAGATCTCCATAGTACCTTGTTCAATCATTAGCTTTTTAAAACGAATTTCAAATTCAATTTCATTTGCACTACTGTTTTCGTCTGTAAAGAGTCTAGTTGAATTAAGACTATCAATTTCCTCTTGAGTTAGCGGTATTTTGATCTTTGGTTTTATAGTACTTGATTTAGGTGTCTGTACAGGTTGATCTATAATCTCATTGGTATCCATTTCCATGTCACCATCATTTATATCAAGATTACTATTTACAGAGTTCATTTGTAGTACTCTGTCTTCAAATGTTATATTTTGATTTAATTGTTTACGTTTTTTAACAATTTCTTCATGAGTAAATTTTATATAGGATTGTTTCATTCCTTTGTTACTTGGAGTTTGTGGAGATGATTTTCCACCTTTTTTATATTTTCCTTGAAAGTATGATCTAGTGATAAAAAGTGAATTATTGCATCCTATTGAATTTTTCAACGAATCTTTAAATAAATTTCCTATACTGTTTAACCATTGATTTGTTGTTAAATGCCTTTGAGATTTGATCAAAAAATTCATTTGATAAAACGATCGAATTTTTAATTAAATTCAAAAAAAAAATTTTTTTCTCATTTTTAAGAAAAGTGTATCAAAAGATTTGTTATTATAAAAATTATTATTATTTTAATTTTTAATTTCTATATAATATAGTATTTACAATAACACCCAATACCTCTTTCTTTAAAATCAAACTTTTATTGTTTATCATTTAACTTTTAAAGTAAAGTTAAATATTATAATTTTAAAATTGTTATATTTAAAAATATTAGTGATTGATGGGGGTTAATGTAAAATAAAGATTAATAACTCAATTTTAATCGAATCTCATTGACACAAACATTGATTGATAATGTTTAGATATAAAATAAGAATAGTGATATAAAACATTGTTATTATAATCAAACAAACAATTTGTTTTTAAAATCAAAAACACACCTTTCTAATATATATGTATTATAATATTTAATCGCATTTTTATTTTAAAAAATGTGTTAACATAAAAATTGATTATAAAGTTTTGTAGTCAGTTGTTGTTGAATGAATAAAATATTAAATACACTAATATTAATATAGATAAAAAGTGTGTTTTATTAGTGGTTTATTTGTTGTTATTGATAATGTCAGCTGAAAAAAATACTGTTTGTTATTGTTAAAAAGTAATTGTAGTATTATCACAGTGACACATTCAAACTACTACTACTAAAAAACCACAAATTTTATTTTCAAGATTCACTACTATTACCACCGGTAACAGTATATTAATATCAATCGACTTTTAAAATTTTGAGATTTACTAAACACATAAATACACTACCACACCATTAATAAAAACAAATTTAAATCCAATCAAATGAATTTAAATATATTTAGAGTATACATTGGTATTTTGGACTCCAATGAAAAACGAAATTGATACTATATATGTATATATTTTTTTATAACAACAAAACACACCACACACATCAAAAAAAAAAAAATATTTATATAAAACAACACACCCACACTCACAACTATACATTTTCATGTTTGTCTTTTAAATAAATCTATAGTGTCAGAGTGAAAAATAGTGCTTTAATTATGTGTAAAGTAAAATATGTATTAATTTTATAATTAATAAAATGTTTAAACATTGTTTTTATAAAATTTTGATGTACTTTGTTGTTATTTATTTTCTATCCCCAGTGAGAGTGTAGTAAATACTAACAGTTATTTGGATAGGGAATGAGAGTGTGTGGTATTTGTTTTATTAAACACTCGAAATGTATCTGAAAATACACACCCACACCCCACAAAAACACCCCCACACATAATCTTACCATGTATTATAAAATTTTTTGGTCAAATTAAATAGTAATCGTAGTACACCCAAATTAAAATTTGTATATTGGATCAAATATTGTTGTTATTGTATTTATCACAATTGGTTTTGTATTATATTGAAACTCTAAATTTAAATATCAATTTTCTTATTATTATTATTTTTTTTTTAATATTATAATATTACATTTTGTTGCTGCTGTTTTATAAATTTTATTTGAATTCTTCCAAATATATATAAATCTATTAAAAGATATATTTCATATATTTTAAATCATTTTATTATTTTTTTTTTTTAAAATTAACATTACAAAATATCTTCCACATATATAAATTCACAATACAACCATAGTTTTTGTATCCCCCTACCAAATATATTCATCTAAAATATTTTAGTTTTTACATTTTACATTTTTGGATCTTTTTTTTCCATATTTTCAAAGGTAAGAGAAAAACAACAAATTTCAATCAATCAATCAATATTATATTGTTTTTTTATTACAATTTATTTCATGTTATCCAAATTAATTTTTATCATTTAAAATATGAAACAAGAACCTAAGAAATAGTAGGCAAATCTGCAAATTAATTAAATTAACAAAAAAAAAACCCACACATATTACACAATTGGATTTGGTGTTTACATCTGTAATTTATTTTAAAAGTAATTTTTGTTTTCCACTTTTTTTACTTATTTTTGGTACTTATTATAAAATATATATACTTTAAAATTTTCTATCTCTCTTTCTGTCTATTGTCTTTTCATTTTAACAAAAATTTAGAAAAATAACTGTTTGTTTCATTGCCTACTGTGTTAGTAAATAGATAAAACAACAATAAGAAATGTAAAAATTTAAAAAAAACTTTCCATCTTTGTCTAATTTAATATAGTTTTCCAATTGTCACCATTTATCCAATCATAGATTAGTTTTGGTTTATATGTGTGTGTGTTTGTGTGTGTGGGTAAAAAATATTTATGTGTGTGGTTTGATATTTAAGATTTACTTTATGTTGATGGTGATGATGTTGGTGTCTGTCTATTCTATTTATATAGACCCAATTTTTGTGTGGGTGTGTGTTTTATGTAAATGGGATGATACTCTATTTACTCATATTTTTAAAATCTATATAATATATGTTTATATGGGTTTTTTTTTTAATGGAGATATCAATCTATCAAAAAAAATCACCCATTCTTTTGTTTTTTTTCCAATGGGGAAGAATGGGAGTATTTACTTATTATAGATTAAAAAGTATCAGAATAATATTAATAATGGTGTCCAATACCACACCCACAAAAATACACTGTAAAGATATCTCAACTAAAACTTGTTATTTCAATCTTTACCTTTATTAATTGTTAAAAATCAACTAAACAAACTATTGTTTTTTAATTAAATCTGTTTTTATTTAGATATTTAAAACTGTGTTATAAAGATCTTATCTCACTCTCTTTGATATTTTGAAAAGATAATTATTGTTCTATCTATCTATGCTTTTGTTATTGCAAACACTTGTTGTCATCTAACTAGAATTTTAAGAAAAAAAAAATTCAATATTACCAACAAACATCAAATAATTCTCATCTTTTGACTTTAACACACATACCGCTTGTTGTTGTTGTTGTTGTTAGTTTAATTAATTAAAAATTTCACTTTATTTAGTTTTTTTCAAATATTTATATATTTATAGAATTTATTTAATATTAATAGAAAATATTTATATATTAATATAATTTATTTATTATTATTTTAAAATTATTATTGTTATTATAATTGGTTAATAATGATTAGAGACAGGATGCTTGACATTAGAAGTCTAGGAAATAAATTAAATTCTCCATCACCAACACCTTCAAAGAGTAAAGTGAATTCATTGATTAATGAAGTAGAACTTCAACAAAATCGTCTAGCAACCTTTGGTGTTAGATCACATGATTTTAACAATAGTGGAAGCCTTTCACATAGTGATGATCAATCTGTTCTAACCATGTCCAATGAGCATCCTCACCAATTTCATAGCGAGCAATCACTCTACAACGATGACTCTGATGATAGCGAAGACGAAGAAGATGATGAAATCACAGTACACAATATGTTAAATATACTCTCTAAATCAGCTTCAGTCGTTCGTACCAATGAAAAACTTCAATCTAATAACACCAAGCCTCTCAATCAATCTCAATTAATTCCAAATTCCAAATCTTTATCAAAAATTTTACATCCTCAAAGTTCATCACATTCTTTGATTCCTAGTCATATAAATACCAATACCAATACAAATAATAATAACAATAGTACCAACCAAAATAGAAGTCAATCGAATTCCTCACCACATCCAGATGATGCTGCTGAGGCACCTTCATTATCATCACCTTCAAGTGAAGATGAACTAAGTGATATGGATGAAGATGAATCATCAAGTCCTATTCAAGGTCAAGGTCAAAAGTTCTCATCATTGACTATAAACTCTCCAAAAACAAATAAGATGTCTTTGGGAGGAGGTCAAGGCATGGGACACCAGGGATCATCTTCTCAGGCTAATATCATGCGAAATGTCCCAAAGAACTGTTCTTACAGCCAATGCTGTATATGTAATTATGGACCACCCCCATCATTCTTTACTAGTGCTCCAACATGGGCTGATATATGTTATATTGGTCTGTATTGTTTGACTATTAGTAAACCTGAAATCAAGTATTTTCACATTAAAAAGGATATTTGCACCTTTATTGATGCACATTATGAAACTATATGCATGAGAAAGAGAACTTCAATATGGAGACAAACAGTCAATATGACTTTATCACATCCACAGTATTTTGAAATGTTCCAACAAGAGTCTGCTTTGGAAAATGGTAGAAAAGGGTACTATGGTCTAAAACAAATTCATGATCCATATGAACATACTGCACTTAATAAACGATCGAGAAGAAAGAGAAGACACGAACAAAAACTCATTCAAGAGGAGATGAAAAGGAATGGTCAATATTCAAGTTTACTCTTGAATTCACCAACACCTCAAACTCCAATCTCTGCAATAATCTCTGCAACTACATCTCCAATTCAAAATCAATCTCAAAATACAACTCCATCACACCCACCTCAACAAATGTCTTCACCTACTAGTTCAAATTTACATCACTCCAATAACAACAATAACAATAATAGTAGTAATAGTCAAAAATCACCATTTCTTCGTATTGATATTCAACAAGCTCCACCATCACTATTGGCAAATACATCATCATCCAATAGTAATGAGTGTAGTAAAAAAATTAAATTGAATAACGATAGATCTATCATTTTACCTCTACCTACTAAATCATCAAGTTCATCTAAAGGTAGTTTTGATGATATTCTAAATGCACATAATTCACAAAATGATGATTTGGATTTCCATTCATTTAAATATGCAAAGAATATTTTACCAAAATTAGAAGACGAAGATGATGATACCCTACAATCAAATGTTTTTGATAGTGAAAGAGAAGTCCCAAGATTAAATAGTTCTGGTAGTAGATCAACAACTCCTCTGAATAAATTACTTTTAGAGAGTAAAATTTCAAACAATAATAATAATAATAATTTAATATGTAATAGTAGATCAAATTCACCATTTCCACATGTTCAACAACAACCTCCACAACAAGCACCACAACAATTACAACAACTTCAGCAGTCACCACAAACTAGTAGATCATCCTCACCATCTAATAGTAGTCCAAATAATAATAATAGTATTAATAATATGTCGAATGTATCTCTTAGTAATTCTGGTTCTGGCACCTGTTGGAGTGGTGTTAGTGGAATAAGTTTATCATCAAGTGGTAATAATAATAACAATAATAATAATAACTTGGATGATGATATGGAATTGGATGACGATGATGATGACGATGATGATGAATCACCAAAGAAACGTATGAGAAAGACTACAAGACCAGAGGAAAAATCAATGTTGGAGAAATATTATCAGATACATTACTGTTCCAATGCTAAACATTGTAAAGAGGAATTACAGATTCTCTCTCAAACCTTAGGCTGGAAAGTTAATAGAATACAACGTTGGTTAGATAATAGAAGAACTAAAGATAAATTAAAGAATCTTCGTAGTCAGGATAGAAATTCATCAACATTGTATAATAGTAACCCAAATAGCTCATCTTCCTCTTCGAATTTAACTAGTTTTTCAATATCAAGTTCACCCATTTTACCAATTAGTAGTTTTCCAACTTCCTCATCATCTTCAAATCCTCTAGTTCCGAATAACAGTAACAGTAGCACCAAAACAAGACAATCACCAATACATTTCTCTCAACCTAAACAACAACAACAATTTATAATTTCCAATCATCAACAACAATCAAATAACAATGGAGGTTTTAGAAACAATCTTCCAGTGATATCTTCATCAAATATAAACAGTCTACTAAACTGAGAGTGGTGAAAATCAGAAATAAAAATTATTCATATTTTTACCAAAAAATAATATCTTGGATCATCTTTAGATATTTTTGTTTTGAAATTTTTTTTTTTTAGACAAATAGTTTTTTTTAACTTATCTCATTGTAATTGTCTTTTGATTGTCTCTTATTGTGTACAATATATTCTACACCTTTACATCTATATTTAAATATTTTATTTTGATTGAGATATATTTATCAAACGATAAAAAATATCAAAAAACAAATTCTTTTTTTTTTTTTTTAATTTTTTTTCATCCAACTTGTTATTAGACAGATCTGTTTTAGAACATTGTTTCTATTAATTAAAAACAATATAAACAATGTCAAGTAGTAATTTATCAAATCAAGGAGCCGCAATGGGCTCTGATTTATTTGATGTAATCACACAACAAGATCAAGTGAAAGGTGACGTTTTGGCAAAAAGTTTGTATAGAAGATTTAGGAAATCTCAATATAGTGTCTACACACATTTTTCTCAATAGTTTTTTAGCTAACATTTTAAATTAAACAATTAGACCAAAAGTTACTTTTTGATTTAAAGAGAGAGATATCACTTTCAAGTAAAAACAACTTTACATTGGATAGAGATGTAAAGATTATTGATAAAAAGATTGCATTGTTGGTAAAGAATAGAATATCTTTAGAGGATGTTCTTCAGTCTGGTGAAGCACTGGACTTGAATTCCAAGACGACAACAATCAAGGATAAGTCAAAACGTGAATTTTACGGACAATTGTTTTACCTTTTACAAAACAATACACATTACATTGCACAGCTTGCAAAGTTGGTAAAGGTCGGTGAGATTGATAATCTACTGCAATGTGTAATGTTTACACTCTACGGTAACCAGTATGAGGAGAAAGAGGAACATTTACTATTGTCAATGTTTCAGAAGGTACTTCAAGAGGAGTTCAAAGAGGCAACTTCTATAGGGTCACTATTGAGAGCTAATACAGCTTTGACTAGAATGATGACTACCTATACTCGTAGGGGTCCTGGTCAACAGTACCTCAAACAGAGTCTCATTAAACCTCTACAGAATATCACCAATGAAAGAGACATGAATCTTGAAGTCAATCCCTCAACAGTCTACGAAGCCTATATAAATGATTATGAGACTAAAACTGGAAAACCCTCACCTCTAAAGAGAAAAGTCTCACCTGAAGAGTGTGCACAGAATCCTCAAGTTAAGGAGATCATTGCTCCTCGAATTGAAAAACTCATCTCTCTAGGAGACGCATTTCTCGATTCTATCATAGGGTCTCTCGACTCTGTACCCTATGGAATCCGTTGGATCTGCAAACAAATCAAGGAACTAGTTGAAAAGAAATTTGCACCAAATGTCACCCAATCTCAAACCTGTGGTCTTATTGGTGGTTTCTTTTTACTCCGTTACATTAACCCTGCTATCGTTACACCAACAGCCTTCATGTTGGTTGAAAACATTCTTCCAAACTCCAAGAAAAACCTCACCTACCCAGCCAAGATGCTTCAGAATCTAGCTAACAATGTAATGTTTGGTGGAGTTAAAGAGTTTTTTATGGAGCCTTTGAATGTCTTTCTCAACAAGAACAGAGATCGTCTAAATGATTTCCTAGAAAAACTCACCAAAGTCGAGAATTTAGATGAGAATCTCAACATGGACCAATATGTAGCACTGGGTAAATCCACAGAGACTAATATCACTATTACTCTCAATGAAATGTATTTTGTACATTCTCTACTGGAGCAACATATTAATGTATTGGCACCTAATCCTGATGATCCTTTGAGACTTATTCTATCTGATTTGGGTCCTGCCGCACCACAATTATCTCGTGCTGAGAATGCCAATGTCGAATTGAAACTCATTAATAGATTTGCAGATCAACAGGCAGAGTCGTCGAACCCCGACCAAATCTACACTGAAACTAAACATCTTCTCTTTAATGTACTCAGAGAGATGGCAACCTACAACAAACAGGTACCACAAAGTCAACAGATTACTAGTTTTGCTGCAATGTTTCAAGTGGCTGCCAATGCAAAGAATCTGGAATTGCAAGACAATCTCAAGAAGATTGTGGTTAATATGAAGATTCTCATTCAGAAACATAACTATGCTCACAATGATCAGGATATGATTGGCAAGATGAAGAAGGATTTGGTAAATGAGTTTTTTAATTTTGATGCTCATATTCAAAAGTCAAATAGTGATTTGGAAAAACTCAAACAGGTCTTGGCAGCCATACAAGAACACAATGTATTTCTACAACAACAAATCAAAGTCTACGAAGAGTATCTTAATAATGTGAAGGCTAGTTATGATACTGCTGATTCTTCAAAGAAAAAAGATAAGAAAAAAGATAAAAAGGACAAGGATTCAAAGACTACTACTACTACCACCAGTGGTAGTTCATCTCCTAAATCCTCTAAAAAGGGTCCATTTAAATTTGCATACTCTCAATTGGAGAAGGATGGAATGATCATAGAATCAGAGGTACCTAATGACAAGAGATCTATGATATTTTTTAATTTTACCTCTGAACAACCTGGTATTTTTGATGTAGTTTTAATGTATAGAAATGTAAGCGTAACTGAAATACGTCTACAATTGGATGAATTATTAGAAATGCAATCCGTCGGAAAAGTTGAATATGAAACTGATTTTATTAAATTAAATGTTAATCTATTAATATTTTTATTAAATAAAACTTTTGTCACTGGTGATAATCCAGTTGACAAAAAAAAATAATAATTAATAATAATAATAAAACAACAATAAAATATTTTACAATTAAGTTTAACTACTATTTTAGAATGACTTTTTTTTTTGGAAGTTAAGTTCTTAATGAATATAATTTAAATATCAATTATTTTCTGAAATAATATTTTATTTTTTTTTTTTTTTTTTTTAAATTTCTTCATTTGAAACATGTATGGCTTATCTCAAGATCTTGGTAACTTAGGCCTTAACAAAAAAAAGAATGATTTTGATGAGAATTTAAATACTCTCAATTCAAATAATTTGGTATTTCAGGATAATGATAATTCACAAACTCAAAATAATATGGAGTTCGAAGACGACTCTGAGGATTCACAGGATGATGATAACGTAGATGATGATGATTACGAATTTGAAGATGAACCTAGTAATAGTAATAGTCAAATGGATAATTCTCAGTCACAAAACAACAATGCCTATGGATATTTAGCAAATAACAATAATCCATATAATAGTCTATTCAATTCACAACAACAGGACCCATCTTTTGCAAATTCACGTCTAAACTTTGAGGAGCCGGACGAAATTAATGAATCCCTAAATATTAATTTACCACCACACGCTTGCACGTATGTATTCTAACGTTTTTTATCTTCAACAACCTTATATACTAATAACGAATAATGTTCTACAGATATTGTGGAAATCATGATTTATTAACAGTTGTTCAATGTAAACATATGAATTGTGGTAAATGGTTTTGTAATGGTAATGGTAAAACCAGTTCATCACATATTGTTACACATTTGGTAAAATCAAAGCACAGAGAGATTGCATTACATCCAGAATCACCTTTTGGTGATACTATTCTAGAGTGTTACAACTGCGGTTGTAAAAATATATTTCTTTTAGGATTTATAACTGCAAAGACTGAATCTGTTGTAATTCTACTCTGTAGAGAACCATGTGCAACTTCTCCTACTAATGTAGGTACATGGGATATTGCCAATTGGAAACCACTAATTAGTGGTTCTGATAGATCATTCTTACCATGGTTGGTCAAAGTACCTTCCTCTCAAGACCAAGAACGTGCACGTCAAATTACACTCAAACAAATTCTCAAACTTGAGGATTTTTGGAAATCAGATCCAACTGCATCTATAGAGGATGTTGAAAAACCTGGTAATGACGAAACACCAAATCCTACACTACTAACCTATGTAGATGCCTACCAATACCAAGATACACTATTACCTTTAATAACATTGGAATCTCTTCATGAGAAACAACTTAGAGAGTCTCTATCCATGGATGGAATCTCAGTGGTTTGGGAACAGGGTTTAAATAGACGTTGGGCTGCAACATTTAATTTCTCTCGTGCAGATTCAGAATTTAAAATCATTGCAGGTGATGAACTAAAAATTCTCTGTAAGGAAATTGATTGGGAGGAAACAGGTAGAGTCACAAAGATTGAAAATGAATGTGACATTTTCTTACAGGTTCCTAAAATTCCACCACAACTTACAGACTCACCAACTCACCTAAAGTATCGTGTTGAGATGGTTTGGCGTTCAACTTCATTTGAAAGAATGAGCGCTGCTTTGAAATCTTTTGCAATGAAAAAACAATCATTGTCATCTTATCTCTATCATGCATTATTAGGTCACGATTTACAACCACCTCCTCAAAATGTAGAGTTACCTCAATCCTACAGTCTTAACAATCTACCAATATTGAATCAATCTCAAATTGAGGCTGCTAATAATGTATTAAGATCACCATTGTCTTTGATCCAGGGTCCTCCAGGTACTGGTAAAACTGTAATCTCTGCTTTCATTGTAAATCAATTTGTAAAGAAAATTCAACAACGTGAGAAGGTTTTGGTTTGTACTCCTTCTAATGTTGCTATTGATCAATTGACTGGTCAGTTACATCGTATTGGTTTGAAAGTTGTTAGATTATGCTCTAAACTTCGTGAGGAGTTTGATTCACCTGTTGAATATCTGACTTTACATCATCAGACTTATAAACTAGATAAAGCTGGTAATAGTGAACTTTCAAAATTACAAAGATTGAAGCAAGAAACCTCACATTTAGATGACAAGGATGAAAGACGTTATCTTCACCTAAAAAGAGGTATTGAGCAAGAGATTTTAAGAAAAGCCGATGTTATTTGTACAACTTGTGTTGGTGCTGGTGATCCTAGACTCAGCGCATTTAAATTCCCTTACGTACTTATTGATGAGGCTACCCAAGCTTGTGAACCTGAATGTCTAATTCCATTGGTTATGGGTGCTAAACAAGTTGTTCTTGTAGGTGATCATTGTCAATTAGGTCCAGTTTTGTTCAGTAGAAAAGTAATTGAAGCTGGTTTATCTAATACTCTTTTTGAGAGACTTATTAGATTAGGACACCATCCACAACGTCTTAAAACTCAATATCGTATGCATCAATCACTCTCAGAGTTTCCTTCCAATACATTATACGATGGTCAATTGGTTAGTGGTTTATCTGTGGATGATAGAAGTGACTCTACTAAATTCCCATGGCCACAACCTAAACATCCAATGTTCTTCTACAATTGCACAGGTTCAGAGGAAATATCATCAAGTGGTACTTCATTTGTTAATATTCTCGAAGCATCTACTTGTGAAAAGATTGTAACTAAATTTTTGGAATTGGGTGCTAAACCATCTCAAATTGGTATTATTACTCCATATGAAGGTCAAAGAGCTTTCATTACTACCAATATGACAAAGACTGGTAAACTCTCTGCTGATCTCTATCGTGAGATTGAAGTTGCCTCTGTTGATTCTTTCCAAGGTAGAGAAAAGGATTATATTATCCTATCTTGTGTACGTTCAAATGACTATCAAGGTATTGGTTTCCTTCAAGATCCTCGTAGACTTAACGTCGCCTTAACTCGTGCTCGTTATGGTCTTATTATTCTAGGTAACGCAAGGGTACTCAGTAAGAATCAACTATGGAACAATCTAATTAACCACTTTAAATCCAAAAAGGTTTTAGTTGAAGGCTCACTTGCCAATCTAAAAGAATCTAATATTCAATTGGAAAAACCAAAGAAATTGTTTGGACAAGGTAGACTTCCAATTCCAGGACAAAACTCCAGTAACACCCCAAGTTTGAACCCAAGTAACATTGGTTTCTATGATGGATACAATAATGTTGATCCAAACTATGGACAATCTATGATCTATGGTTCCAGTCAACGTTTCTCTCAGAACATTAACACCTACCCTGGAAACATGGGTGGAAAATATCCAATTGCTCCAATTTCCAGTCAACAATATAGTCAACAGTACAATAACTCTCAACAGTACTATAACAGTTCTCAACAAGGACGTCAAGGTGGAAATGGAAATAACAATCAAAACAATAGATACTACGATAATTCTCAACCAACCTCCAATGGTTTCAGTCAACAATCTCAACCATCATCACAAGCCTCCTCTCAAAATGGTGATTATCATCTAAGTATCCCAATGTCACAATCTTTTAATTCCAGTTTAAATTCACAAGATTCTTATAAAAAATAAGATCAAAATGTTCAGGTCATCATACAATCATAGCACATTACCTCGGATCCAAACAAAATCAAATTCCTTCTCCCTTCTTATTCAAGTCAACTATAATATATCTCTAGAGTATTGAATATCTAGAGAGATTTTGATTGTTTATAAACCATCAAACTTTTCAATACTTTTAAAGGGATAGAAGACTAAATCTTCACGATGTCTCCAGATATATATATAATATTTTAAATGAAATAAAATTACTATAATGATAATAATAATTCTATCCTTTGCTGTTGTTGTTGTTTTTACTACTATTAAATTTATTTTCCCTATAATCTACCTATATAATCTATTTATTTAACCATGGTCTTCTGGTTTTTGATTCTTTATAATTTTGATAATCACCAGAAATATGATTTAATTCTGATGTATTGTCATTTAAAACATTTGAATGCAATAGAGCTTGAAACTTTTGCATTGATTCTTTTGATAATTGTTCAGTTGCGATCTTATTTTGATTTGCTGTCAATACAACATCAAAACATTGCTCCTCTAATTTCAAATCAGAGTATTTACTTAATAAATCGCTATAAATGGCAACATCTTGGGTTTTATTCTCTTTGACTCTTTTTAGTATAGAATCCAATGAATCTCTGTTGACTGATGTAATTCTGTGATGGTTTAATGTTAGAATTGATCTTCTATGATTAAAGTGACAGATAACTCATACTTGGTAGAAGTTGTATATTGTCTGGTGAAATTTAATGATCTGATTAATGTTCTAGGATACATGGTTTATTAATTGATATTATCTACAAAACTAAATAAAAAACAAAAAAAAATCAATTTTTTTGCAGTAATTATGCTTCGTATCTTGTTTGAAAATCATTGAAATTCGGAAAATTTTGATGAAATTTCACTATTTGTTTATCTTTTACATTTTAACTTTAATTAAAATGACATCAAGTAAAGATAATAAATTTTATAATTTAAAGATAATTGATGACGATGCATTATAATAAATTTTTATTTTTTAATATGAAATTTTTTTTTATGAAAATCAAACATGAGCAACGGTGTAACTCACCAACCCAACAGAAAATCGGAGGATAACCACAAGAAGAAAAATGAAATATCCATTTGGGTCAAATATGAATCAGAGGCTCTATTTATATTTTGTGTAGTTGGTATATATATATTTTATTTATATTATGGTAAAGCTCAAGAGCAATTGTATGAATTCATCTTCGGACATTTAGTTTCATATTTTTTATTAGGTTATTAACACAATGCATTTTGAATACAGAAATGCCATTTCGTATGGTGAAGAAAAAAAGAAATTTGGATTCACAGGTTTTTTACTATTTTCGCAATGTGTATTCAATGTTTTATCAGCATGGATAGTATCGTTAATAGTTGGAGGTAAAAAAGATAGTACACCATTTTTAAAATATGGATTCGTTTCAACATTATTAGTTATTTCGACTTACTTAAGTAATCACTCTATAAGATATATCAGTTACCCAAGTCAAGTACTAGCAAAATCATGTAAACCAGTACCTGTATTGATTATGGGTGTACTGTTCTTTAAGAGAAAATATAATTTACTCAAATATTTCATTGTGGTTATTGTATGTATTGGTATAGCAATTTTTATGTACCCTCGTCGTTCAAAGAGTAATATTACCAATGAGGGTTACGATCATATAACTGGCTATATTCTACTATTCAGTTCATTGATGATGGATGGCATAATGGGACCATTTCAAGATAAAATGGTGAGAACTTACAGACCTTCAGCTACTCATATGATGTTAAATACCAATATTTGGAATTGCATGTTATTTGCAATAATTACATTTTTAACAGGTGAATTTAAACCAGCTTTTGATTTCATTTTCCAATATCCAGAGGTTATACCAACTATTTTGGTATTTTGTATCACAAGTGCTATTGGCCAACAATTCATCTTTCTAACAACTAACAAACTTGGTTCACTAAATTGCTCAACCATTACAACCACTAGAAAATTCTTTTCCATATTGGCTAGTATATTTTGGTTTGGCCACAAGATAAATAGTCAACAATGGTTTGCAATAGGTTTAGTATTTTTTGGTTTAGGTTTAGATGTAGTACAAAGTTATGCATCCAAACCAAAAATTAACTAAAATAAATCGGCACATATCCAAAATTGCGATAATTAATCATATAGATATTAATAAATTGATTGTTTCTAATTATTTTATTATTTTAAACTTTAGTATGTATAGAAGTTTAGTTTAGAGATATTGTCCAGTCTGAGTTTACAGATACCAATGGTTTTCTAATTGTTAATTTTTGAGTTGATTGATCATATTCAAATGATAAGGTATCCTTGTTACTTGTTTCAATTTTGGATGGTTTATTCTCTAGACCAAGTATGACAACCTTTTCAACAGTGTTTTCAAAGTTGTATTTACCTTTGGATTGTGGGACATCTTTGTAGGTTAATTTACCGTTTTCAAAGGTCAATTGTTTGTACAAGTATTCATTCGATCTATGATGGTTGAATGAATGTTCGTCATCAATGTACAGTTGACCAGAGGCCTTTTGGTTTTTATCTAAGGCAATAACTAAAGTGTATGGATCTTCTCTCATTTGACTACTAGATCTACGTACTCTCTCTTTCTTTGGAACGATTGTACCACCTCTTTGGAATACTGGAATCTTTTCCAAAGGAGTAGAAATCTCAACAGTTTGACCTCCTTGGAATTTCTTCAAAGTGTCGACTTCAAACCATAGCTGAGATTCACCACCTGGTAAAATTACATTGGTACTGGTTTGACCTTGTTGTACAACTGGTTTAACCAAAAGACTATCTGCAACCATAACATGATCTTCAACAGCAAACAGTGCAGATTCTTGTGGGAATTCAACCCAAAGTGGTCTGAGAACAGGCATACCAGTTTGATTATTTTGGTAGAATGCAGTGTACCATAATGGTAAATAACTGTAACGAGCTTGAATAGCTTGACGAATGACAGTTGTATATGGTTCACCAAATAACCATGGTTCACGACGTCTTGCGTCCAAGTGTGCATGACCTCTAAAGAATGGTTGGAAAGCAGCAGCTTGATACCAACGTGCTACCAATTCAGCATCTGGATTTCCAAAGAAACCACCAACATCAGCACCAGAGAATGTAATACCAGCCAAACCCAATGATAAGAGCATTGGATTTGAAATTGCCAAATGATCCCATTTAGCTGCATTATCACCAGTCCAGATGGCACCAATTCTTTGTGTACCCGCAAAGAATGCTCTAGACAATACAAATGGTCTATCATTGTGATCTGGGTTTCTTTGAATGAGACCTTGTGCAGTAGCCATATGGTAATAGTAACCGTAGAGATTGTGAACATCTCTGTGTTCATAGTCACCATAGTGAATGTTATCCTTGTGCATTGAGACTTCTGGACCACCAAAAACTGATGGTTCGTTCATATCATTCCAAATATAGAGATTCTTGGCTGATCCTTTGTACTTGTCGTAAGCAAATTGAGATGACCACCAATCACGAATGACTGGATTAGTGAAATCCAAGTACGATGAGGTACCAGGCCAACACCAACCTTCAAAGTCATTTCTATCTTTATTCTTTACATAGTAACCTTTTTCAGAGGCTTCAGAGTAAATATAGTAATTTGAATCCTTTTTAATGTGTGGATCTACAATGGTTACTAATTTTCTAGATTTTTTGTCTAGTTCAGCTAGCATATTCTCTGGAGTTGGGAAGTTAGATCTGTCCCAGGTAAAGTAACGTTTACCATCTGTGTGTTCAATATCCAACCAAATGACATCATAAGGAATGGAGTTGTCATCGAAAGCTTGATCTACTTGTCTGACATCTTCTTCAGATTTATAGTTCCAACGTGATTGATGATAGGCAATAGAGAACATTTGTGGGAGAGCTGTAGTACCAGTAAGAGTAGCATATTGTACAAAGAACTCTTTTGGTGATGGACCAGTTAGGATGAAAACATCCATAATACCTGACTCAGATATCCAGTGAGTGTCTTTACTTGGTTGTTCAGTTTTACTGTCTTCAATATCAATATAAGTCTCTGCAGCGTTTAACCAAAATACACCAACAGTCTTTTCAGTGTCATGAGACAACATCAAAGGTACAGCACCATAGAGAGCCATAGTTTTATCGAGTTCGTATTCAAAGACATCGAGATTGTACAAACGGTATGGGTGTTCACCTTTAGTGTTCTTCAATGCCATAGTAGATGCATGTTCAGGTATACCATAGACAAATTGTGATCCAACAAATTTGAAATCCATTCCAATGGAGGTTGGACCATTTGGTTTGGAATCGTGATGAGAATGGAATTTCTCTTCCCATAAACCTTCTAGAGATTCTCTGAATTTCTTTTCCTCTTCATTTTGTTCATTATTGTTTTGTTCCTCACCTTCTACTGGTGGTTTTGGTGGTGCCAATTGAAGAGTTGGTTTCTCTTTCATTTGTTCAAAGTGCATGTAACCTCTGTTATTTGCACTGACAGCGACTTTACCATTAACCAAAACATCTACACGGAAAGGGTTCATATTGACTGTTGCTAGATTATGATTGGATCCAAATTCAATAGTGAATTGGTTATTTTGTGGTTTAGATTTCCACTGAATGGATCTGTCAATTTGAATAGTTGGTAAAAGGACATCTTGTACTTGGTATCTCTTTTTACCTTGTAATAGGTTCTTCTCTTTGATACGGAATCTCAACATGTTATCTTGATATGCCATTAATTCCAATGCCAATACATCTTGTGGTACACCATCTTCAATAATATCAGCTGTAATTACTCCGTCTACCAACTGAATGGTATTTTCAAGTAATTTATAGATTTTAGTAGTGTCACTAGCTGAGCTTTGTTCTGTTCTTCCTTTCATATTTCTTTTACAAAAGTGTGAATCCTCACAAGTTCGAAATTGATTTTGATCTACAGATTCAATTTTAATTATATTAATTATTAAAATAATTAAAGTAATTAAAATTAGTTTAGAGATGTTCATTTCTCTCTGAATCACTATTTTATAAAAATAAAAAAAAAAAAAAAAAAATACTGGTTTATGTAATGTAAGTTAGATCGTACATTTGAATGTTTTTATTATCAAAATTAAATCTCCAAATATAACCGATAATACGAAATAAATAATTAAAATAATAATGAAAATTGAAGATATGTAATATGATTATTTAAATAAAATTGTTTTTTTTTTTTAATTTTTGAAATGCAAAACTAATCAAGGAAAGTCAAATGTTTAGTTCGTCACTGAATCAAACACCACCATCCTTAAATGCTGGTTTTAATAGTAGTAATACATTTGGAAGAACAAGGGAGTTAAATACAGAATTGTTAGAGAAACTAACATCAACACCAGTACCAATAATCTTGCCACCTTCTCTTAAACCTGAAGCTAAATATGAAAAATATGTAAATCAATTAGTTGGAAAGGCAATAATGTCAGCTGCCATCATTTCAAAGACACCTGGTAAGAAATTAAAAAATATGTTGTAAGTTTAAAAACATACCCAATTAAATAGTTTTTAGAATTACAATAATAACAATATCTCTTCTAAAGATTAACTCAAAAAGGTTTATTAATAAAAGGAAATGAAATCTTACAATTAATAGATTACATTTCCAAAGGAACATTACAATCTGAATTAATAAGCATTTCAGGAACCAAATGTAAATAGACAATAATAGAATAGAAAATTAATTATATTATAACATTATATTAATAGTGTAATTGGATAAATAGATATTATTACCACTGTAAAGGAAAGATCATATTATGGTTCAAATACCAATTTAAATATTGGTGGTGGTATTATTATTGTAGTATTAGATAAAGTTATTTTAGTAGCATTATACCCAAACTCAGTACCAATGTCTGAATCTGTACCTTACCTAGAGAAGTTTGTATTAGATACTGTTTTAAATTAATGAACTATTACATTTCTAGAACATCAAACAATGGCACTTTATAGTGGTTTCACCATTTTAAAAACCCAATAGTAGTAATTTAGATAGAATATAGAATATCACAAACTATGTAATAATTTCATAATTCTGATAAGGAAAATAATCGAATGTACAATCAAGATTAAATTAGTCTATTTAAAGGATAGAAGTTCAGAGATAACATCAATAAAATGTCTTTGATAATTTAATTTTTTTTTAAATTTTGATGAATGCAACACTCGACTGATGCATTAATATTTAATAGAGAAAATCAATTGAATCAATTGAAAACAAAGTATCTTGCTAAAAACTTTTCATTAGGAGATATATATCTTTGTTATCAAACTTATCAAGATTTAATAATTGTAAAGAAATGGGATAAAGTTGAATTCAATAACACTGATGACTTTATTTATATAATGGCTTCACATAGCACTTTACCAGAGACGAGTATAATTATACCTTGTAAATCTTTTACAGATTGGTCAATTTCAAAGTATTTATAATAGCAATAATATCCAAAGTACCAATATCTAACCACACTTTTTTAAATCAGGATAAAAACCTATTTTAATGAATTATCAAATTCTTACAAAAATGATAACATAAATATAAAAGATCCCAGATCATTTGTTTTGGCAATACAAGATGAAGATTCATCGATTGTATACTATCAACTATCAGAGGAGATCTCAATTTAAGATAAACTCAATGATTGATTAAACAAATAAAAGTAAGTCTGATACTCAAAAGATTTTGTGTAAATAACTGTATCAATTATATTATATCGAGAAATTTTAAAAAAATTATTTATTCTATTATATTGTAAAGTAAAAGTTTATGCTAAACTAATTATCTAGAGCAGCTTGTAGAATTCTCATTAATTCTGAAAATCGATTGGCATAACTTGGATGATTTTGAATGGCAATATTCATTAATTCAATACCACCAGATCTAGCAATCACTAATTTATTTTTTGCTATAAATAGGAAAATGTTAGTTATTTGATATGAAATTTTGATGATATATTGATTATATTATACATACGATTACAAGATAGATTTTTTAATGCACCACGACCTTGCATTTGAACACCAGAATGGAAAGGATGATTTTTCATTGCTTTTAGAATAAGATTAACACCACCTTCTTGAGCAATAGTTTCTTCATTGGTTTCATCTTGATAGGCTAAATTGATGAGAGCGGCACAACCTTCATCTTGTACGTCTGGGTCATCTTGATGATTAGTCATAGCTTGTAAAACCAATTGAATACCGCCTTGTTTAGATATCATATTTTTATTATCCTCATTTCTAGCTAAATTTCTTAGAGCACCACAACCATTTAATTGTAAATCTGGGTGGGAACTAAAGATTTTCATTGCTTTAAGAATTAGAGAGATACCTCCTTCTCTAGCTGACAAGATCTTATTAGAATCATTGCAACCGAGGTTTCTCAAGGCACCGCATCCTTGAGTTTGAATACCAATATGATTTGGATGATTTCTCATTGCTGTTGCAATTGCTTGAATACCACCTTCTTGTGCTACACGACTCTCTGAAACATCATTTCTAGCCAAATTTCTAAGAACAAAACTAGTATTATACTGAACTCCTGGATTGTATAAATGATTTTTCATGGCTTGTAGAATCAATTGAATTCCACCTTGTTCAACTACCTCGAGATAATTGTTATTAGAGTAGACACCTAGGTTATTAGGACTGTCACAAGTGAGATTTCCAAGTGCACCACATGCATCTTCTTGTACACCTGAATCGTATGGATGAGTTTTCATAGTCTGAAGAATCAGTTTAATACCCCCATAACGTGCAATTAGTGATTCATGTTCATCTTCTTTTCTCTGTCTGTAGGATAGTCTTTTTAAAACATAACATGTTTCACGTAAAATGGAAGGGTATTGAAGATGTTCTTTCATTACACCAATAACCTTCTTTATTTGACCATTTTCATCGTTTGGATCAAAGTTCTGGTAATACTCCTGTGGTAGACTATCAATGTAACATAATATCATTTTTGCTTGGTGTGGTGTTGGTGAAGTCCAACGACTGTTGAATTGCATTGCAAAGTATATTCTAGGACATGTCTTTTCAAAGAGTAATTCCCAGAATTTAAATACATCAATCATATACCATATTCTCTTACAGGTTAATGATATTCTCCAAAGATCTTTAGCAGAGAGAAACCCAAGTAAATGTACCAACATTTCAGTGGGTATGGAAAATATATCAAATTGTGTATTTTCAACAGCTTGACTATTGGTACCTATGGAATTATATATTTTATTTGAACTGACTTTCATGCTGTTATTTGAATTTTGAATTAATTGATTATTATAATATTTTTGTTGATTTAGTAACTGTTGTTGTTGTTGTGTTGTACTATCAGGTGGTGACAATATAGAAAGATTAAATTGTGATATAAATGTTTTACTAACTGATGGAATTAGTGTATTTGGTGATGAATAATTTGAAATTGATTTGGTTGACATTGTAAATGTTATTTGTATTTGGGGATGTGAATTATTTAAATCTGGTAGATTTTCAACCTCTTGTTGCTGTAGTTCTTCCTCTTCTGATAAAATTGATGAATTATCCTCTTCTTCTTTTATATTGCGCCCAAAGAATAATTCTAGAGTCTCTGGTGTACAATTACGACAATAATTAGTGTAATCTTGACTTATTATAGGGATTCTATTAATATTAATATAACTAATATTATTATTATTATTTAAGTTATTGTTATTGTTATTATTTAGGTTTGTTGATGACTTGGATGATTTATTAAATGGAGTTACTTTGAATAACTTATTTAAAATCGATTCATAATTTAACATTTTGTATTGTTTGGGATATTTCTCACAGCTGAAACAGCACTCTGAGACTGTGAATGATTACTATGATTTACTTTTTTAAAAATTAATAATTTAATTTTTAAATAGTGAATAAGTTTGTTATAATTCTTAGTCTGCTGCAGTCAATGGTAATTGCTAGAATGAAATTTTAATTTTTTATCCCTATAATGTCTCTACCTATCCAACAACTAATTATATTCCAATCTAATAGATTTTTAAAATGGAGTATTATTCTCTCTCTCTGTTGTATATCAAATAAAAAAAAAAAAAATATTGAAAATTTCTGTATGATTTTATTGGGTTGTTGATGATGTATATTGTTTTATCTTTAACTTTTTTGAATAACTAATAAATTTTGTTATAACAAAGATTGCTAGAGGGAGGGATACAACACACACAATTTATGTAAAAACACACTAACTCAAAAAAAAATTTTATTATCAACAATAAAAAATAGAATACACCAACAAGGGTTTATATTAAAATAATATAAAAATGTTAGACTTCTTTTTGTCATTCCTAAAATGTGTAAAATAGAATTTCAAATTTTTTTTTTTTCTAAAATTGGTTCACAACGAACATCACAAAATATTTTGAAAATGTCTAACTTATGTTAAGGTTAAGAGTTGACTCTACTATTTTTTTTTTTATTCTACATCTTCTATATCAAAAGATAATTTACTTGCTGTAGTGGGTTTTTTTTTAGATTTCAATTGATCTTTGGGAGATTGTTGAAATGATTTTTTAATGTCATGAGTGGTTTTTTGTAGAGATTTAGAACTCACTCTTTTTATAGATGCAGATGGTGTGGAAGATGAGGTTGTTACATTATTATGAGGATTTTTAAATAGAATTTTTCTTTCAATGCCTTTAGCTTGCGCTTCTTGTTCCAAAATCAAATCCTCATGAATTCTCTTTTCCTTCTCTTTATTAAATTCCTCCTGTACCTGTTGTTCCTTCTCTTTTTCTTTCAATAAGAGGTCATTTTCCTCTTTTAAAGCTCTTTCAACAGCATCTTTGTGCAATTGATCCTCTTGATCATCTTGATCATCTTTTTCAAGATACTCTTGTTTGAATTTATCATCAATCTTTACTTCATGTTGTTTGAGTGTTTGTAAAAACTTTGGTACTACTTTTTGAAACTCTAATGATGATCCACCTAAACCTTTTCTCTTTGACATTTAGTCAACTACACTTTCATTGAAAAAAACTGTTAAGAAAATTAAAATTACAAAAAAATTTACTTGAATCACAATTCTACAATGGAATTTAAAATTAAAGTAAAGTGTTATTTGAATCTTATTTTATTATTAGAAACTAACAAAATTAAAAATAAAAAAAAATGAAACGTTTATTTTTAAGAAATTCCATTCATTTAATAGATTCTTGATGAATATCCAAAAACACTTTTTAATCTCTCCAAGATATTTCTTCTCCAACCCTCTTCAGTCTTTTCAAATTCGTCAACTGGAATACCAGTTTGAACTATTTCAATTTTTGTAGCTGGTTTTGATTCGACTTTAAAGGTAATGGTTACCTCCGATTCAACATTTTGAGGCCATGAATTTAATCTCCATTTTTGAACCAATTTTGAACCTGGTACTAATTGAACATTGGTTCCTCTAATCATACCGCCATACAATGAGAATTTACCACCTTCCTTATTTTCAAATTCAACCTTATCTTGAGTGTATGCAGCAATTTTGGCTGGATTTGTAAATACATCGTAACTATCTAATGGACTAGCTTGAAATTCTTCAATAATTGTAAGTGTTTTGGTTTTTGATACTACTTTTGGAGTTGTTGTGGTTGAGGTTGGTGTAGATGTAGTAGTAGTAGTAGTTGGTGTTACAGGTTGTGGTGGTGTAGAAGTAGTGGTATCAGAAGAGGTAGTTGGAGAGTTGGTTGCTGGTTTTAAGGTAAATTCTTTTTTCAATCTTTGAACAAATTCAATAGCTTTTTTCTGAACAAATTCAATAGATTGTGATCTTGGTGAACTACTGAGTTTGTTGATAAATGATTTGTTGTCATCATCTTCTTTAGTAGTGACACTGTATGTAACTTTTGGTTTCTCTTCTCCATTTTCATCGGAAATATATGGAATTGAGAATTCACCTTGAACTTTAATTTTATTATCACCTTTGGTCTCTGCAATCCAATTTGCTTTGACATTGATTTCGTAGAGGAAGATTGTCTTTCCTTTTCTGTTATTTACATTACATTCACCTTCAACAGTAGGAACTGATGTGATTTTAAATGTAAATTCATCTGTATCCAATACTGTTTGTGTTAAAAGTTCTGTAATCACTGTTTTACTCCATGCTATAGCAATTTAAAAAACATTAGTATTAGTATCTCTCTCTTAATAATATATAACTACTAAAGATATGAATACCAACGAAGTCTATCAGATTGAACCCAATGCCAATTGTTGACATTTTTTCCATCTGCTCTGTTTTCTACAATCCAACGTGGGTCAGCTTCGTATGCATTTGCCATTTTTCTTTAAAGAAATTGTTAAAACTAGACTTGTAATTACAGAATGAAAAAAAATATAAAGGAAAAAAAAAAAACTTACTTATAATATTTTCATTGGAAATTCATTTAAATTTCGTTAAAATATTAAAATTTTGAATCATTTTATCATTTGATCATCAATTTGAACACTTACATTAATAATTTTTTACAATATAAATATTTAATTAAGATGAGTATTACCTAAAATGGAGATTAAAGATTTTAAAAAATAAAACTTTATAAAAAAAAAAAGAAAGAATTTTATAGAATTTGAATTTAAAATGTGGATACCTATAATTATTCCGATAGGTGTTACAGGGAAGAATAAGTTGATGGACAATGAAGTTAGAGTAGTAAGTATTGTATAAGATTAAAAAATAATAAAAATCTAATTTAAAAATAGTGTGTAAATTGTCATAATAGTGGAGTACAATTATTACAGAACAATTCATATTTTGAATTATTTTTAGTACCTTTATTTAAAGTTAAAAGTGGAACACCATTTGTACATTGTCCAACATGTGGATGTACAGTACCCTATAATAACGAATTACCAGAGAAACCAAAGAAAAAAAAGAAGAAATGGTTTGGAAGAAAGAGTAAACATCCAGAAGAGACTGAAGCATCTAAAGAAGTATACTATGACCATTTCCCTCAAGATGCTAAATTCCAAGAATACCAAAACAATCCGCAGGTCTATGGTACTAATGACCAAGATAATTTAAATATATCAAAATAATAAACCATTTTAAAATTATTTATATGTACATTTACATTCATTGTGTATATTATTTATTTAACATTGAAATAGGAGCCATCCATTATATCCAAACTATTTACAGTGTCATTATGTAAAATTTGAATACCTTTATAATAAATATTCTTTAAGTAACCAATTCCAAAACATTTTAGTTGTTGTAAAATTGGGTTGATTCTATCAACTTTAATAGCTGATATTCTTCCATTATCATTGATTTTAATAGTTATTTCTGTATTTAAGATGGGTGGTTCAGGAATGAGTTCTTGTTGGGGTTTTTGATGTGGAGTTGCATCTTTGGAATCGGAAACTACTCGGTCTTGTAGTTCTTGAACTATTTGTTTTTGTATTGTTGGGTTTGGAATTGGTGGTGTTGAACCTCTATTTACATTGCTATTAGATTGAAGATAATTCAGTTCCCATATAATAGTACTTCCAAATACTTGGAAATAGTGTAAATAGATACGCATTGTATTTTGGTATCTAGTTCTTCTAGATTCCAATGACTCGAACTCTAAATTTGGATTTGTGTGTAGTGTGTACCCAATGAGAGAAGATAACTCTTGATATCGTTTTGTATCCAGAATATGTTGATGCCATATCTCATCAATCAATGGAGGTGGCGTTAGTTTATTCCCATCTATGTCTTTTGTCAGAACTTTCAATGTCAGAAATCTATTATACTCTTTAATTAACTGAATACCAAATTGACCTTTATATATAGATGATGAACTCTTTCGCAGAAGTGTATCGAGAATTGGAGTATAATTGAAATTAGTCAACAATTTCATTTCAATCATTCCACATGAGTCGTCTTGGTTCAAAATTATCTTCTTTGAGGCAGCAGCTTTGGTCACTATTGCAAAAGTATCTCTAAAATCGTCCAAAGTGTGATTTTGAATTTTAATTTGGTGTTCTAGTAATTTAATTTTTTTCATTGCCTCTGATGAAATACGGTGACTTGATGTGACAAGTTCACGAGATGTTTGTATTTCATTTTTCAAAGTCAATATAGTTTTGTCTTTTTCCTCTTCTGACATTATTATATTTTCAATAGGTGAACTTATAGGCGGAGATGTATCAGAGTCTGATTCATCCAATAACATTTTCTTTCTAGCTGGTTCCTCTACAGCCTGTTGATGCTGAGCATCTAAAATTATAATTTTTGAATCTTCAAATGATCTTTTATTATTCTTGTAGTTTCTAATTTCCATTTCATTCTGGTATAGGAATGTGGGGTTTTCCATATTATTTGTTTTTCAAATATTATATAACTCGTTGTATACAATAAGTATTTTTACTCTAAATCTAAGTTTACTACAAAACTAGAGTTTTTTTTTTTTAATTTAATTAGTTTTCATTATTTTTCTATAACAGTTAGAGATTACTGCAAAAAATTGTGAAAACTGCATATTTTTAAGTTTTTTAAAATTGGGTATAACGACACAAACGAATGTTTCGTCAAGTGAATAAGTTAGCAACTTTGAATAGATTGCCAACATGTTCTCAAAATTTATATTTTTATAGAAACTATTCTACAGGTTGTGGAAAAGTGTCAGGTATTTTTAACTTTGAAGAAAAATCAGTTAGTCCTTCATCCACTCTACCCGATCTTAATATCAATAACATCAACATCAACAACAGTAACAGCCTCAATAACACAATCAATGATAATAAAAAAAATATATTGTCTTTATCAAAAGATGATCTGATAAAAGAATGTCAAGAACTACATATGACCCCATTTAATGCAAATCAGATATGGAATTGGGTTTACAATAAGAATAAGATGAGTATTGACTCTTTTAGTAATATCTCATTGGAAAAACGAAATGCACTCAAAGAGAAATTTTATATTGATTTTGGAACTATTAGTAAAGACAGTCTTTCAGTGGACGGAACTAGAAAGTTTCTTTTGGAATTTAAAGGTGGTGATAAGGTAGAATGTGTATTTATTCCAGAGGCTAATAGAGGAACCTTGTGTGTAAGTTCACAAGTTGGATGCACATTTTCATGTTCATTCTGTCACACTGGTACACAAAAACTAGTTAGAAATCTGACATCGGATGAAATTGTTGCACAAGTGCTGGCAACTAGAATGATACTTGGTGATACTCAACCTAATAAAAAGAGATTGTTGACGCATATTGTGTTTATGGGTCAAGGTGAACCATTGTACAATTATAGAAATGTTAGTAAAGCCATTCAAAAACTAACGGATGGAAATGGAATAAGTTTAGGAAAATCAAAAATTACATTGTCAACTAGTGGTGTGGTACCTTTGATTGACAAACTATCAAAAGACCATCCAGGTGTTGGACTTGCAATTTCATTACACGCTTCAAATGACAAGACTCGTGATGAACTAGTACCTTGTAATAAACAATGGAATATAGAAGAATTGATGAATAGTTGCATTCAATATTCAAAAACCAATAGAGATCGAATTACAATTGAATATGTAATGTTAAAAGATGTAAATGATTCCATAGAAGATGCTTACAAATTAGCACAATTAATTAAACCATTCCCATCATTTGTCAATCTAATACCCTTTAATCAATGGCCTGGAACCAAATATGTTTGTTCAAGTAATAACGCAATTCATAGATTTTCAGATGTATTACAAAAACAAGGTATCAAAGTAACTATTCGTCAACCTAGGGGAAGAGATATTCTAGCTGCATGTGGAACTCTTAAAAGTGATTCAGTAAAGAAACCAAAAACCGTACCACCTCCACTGTAAATCTCAAATAAATCTAAAATAACTCGTTTATTAAATAAATGAATTAATGTAAGATTAAATGAAGCCAACACTCAGGAATTTGCGAAGCAAAATTCCGTTCAATTCATGACCAATAAAGTTCGGACTTCATCCGCAAATAAACTAAAGAAATATATTTATTGTAAAATATATATAATTAAAACAAAAATTTTTTATTTGTTAAAAAATTCATAACTATAATTAATATTATTAATAATATTAAATTATAATTGAAATAATAAATCCAAGTTGCCTAAGTGAAAGAAGAATAAAAAATTTATCGAAATCTGTAGTTGGATAACCAGGTTCAAATGAAACAATAACAGTTTGAGTTGAATCTACCTTTTCTCCTTTGTTTGTCATTATGAAATCTATTCTTCTAGCCAAGGAGTTATGGAAAGACTTCATCATTTTCTTTAACTTTGAGAATCGTAACACCAATCTGTAATTGGTTCAAACTCTTTGTAGTATATTTGGTGGTCTATGATATACCAGTTTGGGATATTTCTATGTCTGGTTTGTGGAACAACTTTTTCAAGGTGGAGGGCTTGTTCAATAGAAAGTTTGATTTTGAAAGCATTATCTTTGGTATTGTTTTTAATAGTATCACTTTCATAACAAGTAGAGAGATAGTTGAGTGTATCAAATGTATACTATGTTTACTTTGGAATT
Source organism: Tieghemostelium lacteum (assembly GCA_001606155.1). Lineage (NCBI taxonomy): Eukaryota > Evosea > Eumycetozoa > Dictyosteliales > Raperosteliaceae > Tieghemostelium > Tieghemostelium lacteum. The sequence continues at coordinate 555,250 of LODT01000035.1, forward strand.
AATAGGGAATTGAACTCCTCTTTTCTAAGAATTATATATTCCACCAAGTTTTTCAAACAATAAATTCTTTAAAGTGTGGAAAGAGTTCTTATGTTAGTAAATCTGTTGAATAACTTCTCCCTTATAAAAATGAAATATTGCAAAGAGGGAGAAGTCATATGTGAATATAAAATGAAAATTTGAGAATTAGTCGAAATAAGAAAAGGACCAATTAAGTATATTGTATAACCAAAAAAAAAATTATATCAATATATTTCTTTTAGATTCCCTTCAGTGTGAACTCGTACGATGTCATTAATGAATGGGGCAATTATAGACCCAATCATCTTTCAACCTCAATTCTGCCATAATGTATTTGCTACTGTATCACAATTTGATAATATAGATTTAATAAAACCAGGGAAAATTTTGAATTTAACTTATGAATTTTAAAATGTGGAATATTTTTCGAAATCCATAAAATTCTTTTCTTGAAAAGAACAAAAAATATCTTCTTTTTTATAGCAAGTTTTTAAATAGAAATTTTTTTTTTTTATTATCACAAACAATCGATCAAATTATATATCACAATACCGATAAAAGGAATTTAACATATTATTTATCATTACCTTTTTAATTGATATAATTATTTCAGTAAACATGTCAAATAATAATAATAATTATAATAATAATAATTATAATAATAATAATAATTATTATATGAATAATAATTTAGATTCTTTTCCGACTGCACAAGATTTACGTAGAAATTATGTTCCTTCCACTTGGGACCCAGTAAATAGAACTGACACTCCTTATTGGGTTTTGGATATAGAATCTCAGGAGGTATATCAATATGTTTCCCTAGCTGGGGGAAAAAATTTAAATCAAATCAGAATCAAAGATAGAAATGGAAACTTTACACAACCAACTGCAAAAAAAGGAAGATTTATTTTTTTCAAAAATAAGTTTTTGGGTGATAAACATCGTTTACCTGTATTAAATTTCGAAGCTGATACCACCAAGTCTCCCACCTTTAATCGTCCGCCAATTGGACTTTTAGGAAATCCTGTGCCTTATATTTCTCAACCATTCTTCAAACAAGAGCAGTTATCAGATAGAAATACCCAACAAGCAACTATCCATCAAAATCTTGATAATAATCTCATAGAAAATCAAGAAATTCCAATTGTCGATCAAGTACAACCACCCTCAATGAACAATGACCAAAATCTTGATGATAATCTCATAGAAAATCAAGAAATTCCAATTGTCGATCAAGTACAACCACCCTCAATGAACAATGACCAAAATATAATGAATATGGTTGAAAATTTATTACGTTCATTAAACATTGCGGATTATGATCATGTTAAATTAGCTCTGGAACTCCATAGATTTAGAAGAGATAAACAATAAACTCTGGGAATCTTATCCTAAATTATAATTAAATAAAATTACAATTATTAGTTCACAACATTTCCACACTGTTGATATCTAGCTCCACCCTTCCCTGTCCTTGTCCCTGTTGAGGTGCAACACCTGGTGGAACCATAGTTTGCCTATTCATCATATCTTGTTGACTTCCACCTCCTATATAATCATACATCATATTAGGATTCTTCATTGGTGTATTTAATAAATATTCCTCTTGTGAAGTAAAATGCAGTTCAATTAAGTTCGGACTTATCACACCCGCAAAAAATATATCATACCTTAAAAAAAAGTAGTACTTTTAATTTAATTTTTATTTGTGAAGTTATAATAATAATTTGTTTTTGTGTTTTATATATATATAATATATTATTCATTTTTTGGCAAAAATGGTATTATTATTGAGTAAACATTCTTGGAGCTATAGACATTGACATGAGTTCTTGGAATAATAGTTTGGCGGCATATGGCATTCTGACTTGAGAAATTCTGGTTTTATTTTTACAACGACCACACTCGAATGAATTCTTTTTCAGATTGGCAACAGCAATAAGACCACACAAATCACAAACATGAACTCTGTAGGAATCTGATTGATCAAATAGACGTTCTTTCAAGAATTGAGCAGCACCATGTGAAATCATACAATTGTGAGCTACAATACCATTGGCTACAAAGTTCTCATTATTGTGAACTTGAATATCAAACATTGGTAGGACACCAATTGGTTTAATGTCAATAACTTTGAGATAGAATACAGGTAATGCGTCACTGGAATGACAAGGAAGTGATTTCTCTCTAAAGAATTTATCAGAGCCAATAGATTCAAAGTATTTCATTGCATGTAAGTTTGGAGTGCAACTATCTTTACAATTAGGTATATCTATTGAAGTCTCCAATGAGTATTCTTCACAGCATTGATTGATATGACAATCAGTGTGTTTGTAGGCATTTTCACAGTTTCTGTAATAGGAAACTGCAGCTTCTAGACAAAGTGTCTTTATGTAACTGTAACGGAAACCAATGAGATTATGGAATTTAATAGTTTCATTTGTATCTATATTCATTGTATATTTGTCATTTAGAGTAATGGCATTAGCCTCTATACCAAGAGTAACTAACATTTCTTTTAGATCTTTCATATCTACATTTTCAGATTGACTAAAACCAATACTTGTAAGTCTTTCATTATCACTAGTGAGATTTGGTGCACAACCACTAGAACCAAAGAGTGCAGCAACAAATTCACGAAGGAATGGTTTTGGACAATTTCTAAGACCTTGTTGGTTTAGAGTATTTAATGATTTTGATATATCTAATGGTATAGTGATTTGGTATTTGGAATCAGAGTATAAGGAAGTTGGACTACATTCTGGAGATACTAATTTCATATCATCAATGATATCCTTTACATCTAATGAATGGGTACTGTAGATAGTGGAAGTACTTGATCCACCAAATGAATAACCAAGTAGACGATACTTGGCAGACTCCAATTCAAAGTCTTTAATTGATTTAGCATCGGTTTGCAACATTTCATCTTGAATATTAATTAATGGTTGTTCAATAGATTTAACTAAACGACTTCCAATTAAATCATTAACTTGTCTCCATTGACCATCTTGACATAAAAATGGATGATCATGAGTAGCATCAACAAATGTGCCATCTTCCAAATGAATTCTGTATGCTGGTAAATTACCTTTGCTCTTAAAAGCAACAATACTGTCACTTACAATACCTTCTTCTGATGGTTTAATACTCTGTCTGAATGAATATAAAGATCTTTGAATAAAGGAATTAATTAAAGAATCTAAACGAACTGAATAATGTTTCATTGAGATTCTAGAGTCACCTGATAAACAATCACGCTCCATCTCACCAAATCTCAGACCACCATCTCTGGAACGACCTTCTACAGGCTGTCTAGTAAGAATTTGTACAGGACCTCTAGCTCTACTGTGAATCTTGTCATCTACCATATGCTTAAGTCTCTGATAATAAGTTGGACCTATAAAGATTTGAGCATCCATTTTACGACCGGTATGACCATTGTACATCACCTCATGACCTGTCATTTGGTAACCATTCTTGTGTAGTGCTTGTGAGATTGCTTCTACAGTGACATCAGTGAATGGAGTAGCATCACCTTCATCACCGGTACTTGCAGAGACTTTACCTAAAAGACATTCAATCAATTGTCCAATAGTCATACGAGATGGAATAGCATGTGGATTTACAATGATATCTGGTACAACACCTTCAACTGTAAATGGAAGATCTTCTTGACGATATGCCATACCACAAGTACCTTTCTGACCATGTCTTGATGAAAATTTATCACCAATTTGTGGTGTACGCATTGAACGTACTCTGACTTTTGTGAATTTCAAACCCTCTCCAGAAGTAGTCAAAATGACTTGATCAACAATACCAGTCTCAGTGGAACGTAAGGCAGTTGAAGAATCTCTCTTTGTCTGTCTTCTTGATTTTGTATTCAAATCTTCAGTGTTATCAGGTGGTAATGGAGTGGTCTTACCAATGATAATATCATCACCAGTCACACGAATTCCAGGAGCTACCAAACCATCTTCATCAATTTTCTCGTAACTACCATGACGAAGTGATGCACATGTTGAAGGATCAGGTTTCTCAAAGATCTCCTCTTGGAATGAAGTTTGTTTTCTCTGTTCATCTTGATAGGCACGATAGAACATGGATCTGAAAAGACCTCTATCAATAGCAGACTGATTCAAAATTACAGAATCTTCTTGATTGTAACCTGAGTAACATGCAATAGCTACACATACATTCTGTCCGGCTGGTAACTCTCTAAAATGCAAATACTCCATAGAACGTGTGATTACTAATGGTTTTTGTGGATAGAATAAAACATGTGCCATAGTATCCATACGTAATTGATAGTTTGTAATATAAACACCCATAGCTTGTTTACCCATAGCTGCTTGATAGGTGTTACGTGGTGACTGGTTATGGTCTGGGAATGGAATAATAGAGCAACAGATACCCAGAATCATTGATGGATGAATTTCACAATGTGTATAGGTATGTATGGTAGTATCACTTGGTGAGGATATTAAATCTTCTGGTGTCATTGCAATGAGGACAGTTTCTTCTTCTTCGGCATCTACGTATTCAACTAGACCATTAGTTAATAAATCAGCCCAATGTGTTTCCTCGGATTGAATTGACTTTATATGTGACTTGTTGATGACTAGTTTGTTGTCATTTACAACGAATAGCGGACGACAACATCTACCTGCGTCGGTATAGAGACGTAGTTCTTTCTCTCTGATATCTCTAACCATACTGACTTCAACAGAGACATCACCAGATCTTCTAAGTTGACGAAGAGTTGATAAAAGACTCTCAGGTTGACGATGAATACCAACCCACATACCATTGACAAAGATCTTAGTGGCATTGAAGATGGAAGAGGGATCAGAGAGTTCTTCGAGATTCTCTGTTGTCCATTCTTCAAGAAACTCCAAAATGGGAAGTGAAGCAGAACCTACGGAGATATATGACATCATTGCAAGATTCTTTACCAAACCACAAGCTTGACCTTCTGGAGTCTCACTTGGACATACAATACCCCAATGAGTGTTATGTAATTGACGTGGTTTTGCTAATTTACCTTCTCTTCCAATTGGAGTGTTCAAACGTCTCAAATGACTAAGTGTAGATGCAAAAGTAAGACGATTGAGTACCTGAGCAACACCAGATTTTGCACCACCAGATTTTGAACTACCCCAATTACCAGTAGCCAATGAATACTTGAGACCACTGGTAATAGTCTTGGTATTGACAGCAGTCAATGGATTAAAGTCACGATCCTTGTCAATACACTTTTGTAAGTACATTCTAACGTCTTTAGTGAGTTTCTTAAAGAGTTGTCTGAAAAGCATACCCAATAATGGACCTGCTAAATCCAATCTCTTATTTGCAAAATGGTCACGATCATCCAATGGACGTCTTTCTAAAGTTGCCAAAAGCAGTCTGTGAATTATATAACCGAAATAGTATGCTTTTTTAGTCTCAAAAAACTCAGCTACACTGACGTGGGGTAACATTTCTTTTTGCAAAACTTCTTTGGCGAATTTTATACGGTGTTCTCTAGTACCCATAGTTGAACCTCTTTTACCGAGGAAATCAAGTGCAACCTCTTGATTTTGAATGACGAATGACTCCTCTAGAGAAGGTCTCATGAGATCCATCATTTGACTATCGGTGAAATCATAACAAATGTGTTCGAGGATATCTTTATCAGCAAGGAAACCTAAAGCTCTAAAGACAATGACAATGGGGACATCTTGCTTAATGTATGGGATGGTAGCTTTCATACCTACTGCACCTTTATTGGTGTTAGCTAACATTTTTACATACATTGTCGAAGTTGGACGAGACCCTGTTTCTTGACAACTACGAATCTCAGCGACATAGGAGTACTTTGATGGTGGAGTCTTCTTAAATACATAGACGTGATTGTTATTCATCTTCTCCTGAGCAATCAGTACTTTCTCTGAACCATTAATTATAAAATAACCACCTTGATCGTAAGAACATTCACCCATTTGAGTGAGTTCTCTATCGGATGCACCACCTAACAGACAGAAATGAGATCTTAACATGATAGGTACTTTACCCATTGGTATTCTCGGCAGGGTTTTTTCCTCCTTTTCAATTTCCTCTTTAGTCTGTTTGTTTATAATTGTATCGGTTTTGGTGATATCAGCCAACAGTGGTGAACTATAAGTTAGATTGCTGAGACGTGCTTGATTTGGTGTAACTTGACATGGGGTACCTTCAATCTCTATAGTAGGTCTAGATAAATAAATCTGACCAAATTTGATACTAACTGTAGTTGTTGTGTTACTGACTGCTGATTGACCTGGAATATGTTGTGTCTCTGGTCTTAATGTGATGGGTGGTGATTCATCTATAATCTCTTGCATTGTATTTTGAATAAATTCATCAAATGAATCTAATTGTTGTCTTACCAAACCTTTCTCTTGAAAATAGGAACTGATAACTGTCCAAACATCTTCCTGAACAATCTCTTCAGTATCTCCTGTCATTTGTTTGAGATATATAAAGTAAATATAACTAGATCTATTTATATATATCTATAAAATATCTAATGTATATTACCTAAATCATAGTCCATGTGATCTGTATTCATTTTTTTGTGTTTTTATATATTTTATTTATTTATCTATCTATCTAATCCAAAAAAAATATTTTTAATAATTTTGATCAAATATTTATTTATAGATTTGTTAATTGAATGTTTGAAATCGATCTAGTTTGATATTTAAAAGATTTAATAATTTTTAATCTATCTCTTTGATCTATCGACAAAGACAGTTCAAAAAAAATAATAAAAAATTTTGAAAAAACAAAAAAAATTTAAAAAAAAAAAAACAAACATTTTTTTTCTGCATTATTTACAATGATCTTTTGGGGTATGAAAGATGATTAATCTTTATGTAGAAATGAACTTAAAGAATCATACATTGAATTTATAGTACTGTTATTAGGTGACTGATCCAAAAAGTCTAATCTCCAAACACCAACACCACGAATATGCTGTGATTTAGCATATTGAACTTTATAGAAGATACTAATTGGATTGTCATATTGAACTTGGTATATGGACCCACCAACTTGATAATTAACATACGGTGTCATAGATTGATTATTCCAAAGCTCCCCACTGTTTTGGTCAGTTTGCAGAATCTGGTAGATATTAATATAGGAATAGGACATTGGGTATTTATAGGTTGGTGTCTCACAGGTAGAGTTAAATATAGACTCTGTCTGTACACATTGACCATAGTACCCATACCATGGTAACCCCAATACCAATTGCCATGGATTTACATGTAAAAACTGAAGATAGTACTGTAAACCATCAACTACAGCTGGAAGTGGTGAATTTGGTCCTAAAGGATTAGAATTCCAACTGCAGTCATATGCCATTATAAACCAAAAATCTAGTTCTAAACCAACAGTTTGCACATCCAAGTTTCCAGGTGGTTCTAAATCCACATCATAAGATAACTGTATATAAGGGTTCATTTTATGTAACAATTTTGATATTCTCTGAACAAATATATTCAAAAGTTCAGTTTCATTAGAGTGTAGAGGCATTTCAAAATCTAGATTCAAACCATCAGCATTGAATTGTTTCACTAGATAGAGATTTTGTCGTAACCATTCATTTTGTGTAACTAGATCCCATGAGCCTGGCCAATCAACCATATGATGAACTCTCACTTTATGTTGGTGTGCTAGACATATAATCTCTGGATTTGTACTGTTACTCAATGGTACTATAACAGATGTCAAGTTCTGCCAATTTACATATTGTTGATAGAAATCCATGTCATTGTCTAAAATGAATCCTACAATCTCCTCTCTAGGTGGAGTTTGTAAAACTTGACATAACGATTCATCTTGACAAGGACACGCAAAGACTTTCTTTTCAAGTTCTTTTATCAAAATGAAATCAAATAATTCCGATTCTATTATATATTTAATTTCTTCTCCGATATCAATATGTTTATTATTATTATTGTTGTTATTATTATTAATATAAATTTGCTGATTTATTGAAATACTATTTACACTATATACAATTTGAACAACACTTATTATTATAAATAAAATGAACAAATTATTCATTTTTTATTTCTACACTCTATGAAAACTAATATTAAGTAAATTTAAATTGAATTGTTAATTTTACACTTTTTTCAAAAAAATGTAATTTGAGGTGGTTTGTTGAGTTAAAAAAAAAAAGCAAAGACAAAAGTGATTGGTAACCTGTATTTTTGAAATCATTTCTATTATATTATGATGGGTCATCAATAGTTTTTTTATTTTGTTTTTTTTTTTGTGATTTCCTTATAATCTCCTTTTAATATGAGATATTGTAAAATCATGTTCTATAAATAAATTACCTAATGTGGTTTCTTTAAACTTGGATCATGTGTTGTTATAGTTGTTGCTTATATATATTTACATTACGGAATATATATTAAATAGTTGTGTTATTTTGGTTTGGTAGTGTTGTTTTTTGTACATTTAAAAAAATGAGAAATTTGAAAGGAGTAGAGGAGATGTTGATTATCTGATAAGAATGATGAATATCATTTCAAATACTTTTAGTGATGCTGTTTGTTTGTAGTAGATGAAGTTATTTGAAGGGTTGATTGGTTGGGTTGGTAAAAGTGATTTATAATTGCATTCCTATTTCCTTTTTCTTTTCTTTCTCTCTAAGTCTGGTATTTATTGAAATGATTGGTGGAGTCTTTTTGTTTGTAGATGGATTCTTGTTATCAGAGTCCATTTTATCGGTATCTATATTATTATTGTTATTATTATTGTCTTGATCAACAGTCATCGGATTCTTAGCTGTTGTAGTTGTTGTTGTGGTTACATTTGCATGATCTATATTGTTATTATTTTCGCCTTGGGCAGCATCAGAAGTTTCCTTTCTTTCAGATTCAACTTTTATATAAATATCTGATTGTGAATATATAGTGTCTACCCAATTTGAAATGGCTGTGTTACTCCAATATTTGCTAGTAGAATTTTGCATTGTTGTCGTAAATCTAAGGATTCAAACTCATATCCTACAAGACCACAAATTTATGGAATTGAAGTGAAAAGAGGTGTGGAGAGAAAAGAAAATAGGTAAATTTGAAAAAAAAAATGAAAATTTTAAAAAAATTTTTTGAGTTTTCAAAATTTAATCTAAGTGGGGTGTGGAAAAGTGTTTAAAGTCGACAAAAATGGAAGCTGAAATGTTCAAAAAGTTAAATGATTATGTTCCAGGATTTCAGGAATTTATGCAAGGGTTAGATAAATCCAAAAAACTTAACTATTTACAAATGTGTCAAGAATTTCTATTTAAACAAACAGAAGACATGTTGAAACTCCATGAAAATGATTTATATTGGGTGTCACCTGAACCATTACCTGCCCCTAAAGACTATCAAGATTTTAAATCCACTTTGGAAAATCTAAAAAAAAAGGGCAATGATGAACTGACTTCGGAATCCAATATGGCATTCTACGGTAATGAAAGGTCTATATCCTACTATACAGTAGCTCTAGAGTACTATAGAGACCATAAAGATGCTATTGATGTTCCAGAGGAATGTGTAGGTGAACTTAATCGGTTGCTATCGATTATATGTTGTAATGCCTCTCTTGGGTATTTCAAATTACACGAGATTGGTCAATCATTTAACTATTCAAATAAGGCTATAGAATTTGATACCACCTTTGCAAAAGGTCATTATCGAAGAGGTATATGTTTTCAAAAGTTTGTGGATTTTGAAGCATCGAATATTGAATTTAAATTGGCTATGGGGTTTTGTCAAAATGATAAAACTTTATATTCTCTAATTGAGAGTGAATATAGACAGCAAGAGGAAAAGATTAAAAAGATGTTGGGTGAAAAGGAGAATATAAAGGCTAGAATAGAATCTGATAAACAATTTCAAGAGTTCCCAGTACATTTGACTTGGAGGTCGGATGTAGGACGTTGCATAGTCGCAAAGGAGAATGTCAAACCTGGAAGTGTTTTACTTAGAGTAGCACCATTCACTCATGCTCTAATAGATGAATGTGAACTTTCGTACTGTGGTTCATGTTCTCGACCCTTAAAAAGCATTGACCATCACAATTGTAGAAAATGTCAAAGACATGTACTTTGCAATCGATGTCAGAACGATGAAATTGTACAAAAAAATCATAATGAGGAATGTGATATACTACATTATCTCACCAAGAACTATCCAGATAGTCAATCGAGAGATTTTAGATTTATGTTAAGGTTAGTTTTGGCAGCTAGAAGAAATCGTGATGGTCTATTAACAAAAGAAAACTGTCCTCCAATTTGGAAACAACACCCATATATATTCGACACCTATCAGGATTTACTGAATCTCTCTAGAAACCAAAACCAGATTGAAAAGAAGCAAATGGATGCTTTTAAACGTGGTGTAGACTCGATATTCGCAATATGCCAGATTGTGAAGGGTAATGACTATCTAAAGGGTGTTGAGAAATCTGATATACTCAATGCCTATAGTATCATTCAGTTGAATGGACATGAGGTTTTGCATCCGTTACATGACAGTAATGGGTTTGGCATCTATCCAACAGCATCGTATCTCAACCATTCTTGTGAACCTAATTCATGTTGGTACTTTGATGAGAATGGAATGATATGCATAGCAAATTTCAAAGAGATAAAGAAAGATGAAGAGATTACCATTACCTATATAGACACAACCTATCCTTTGAACAGTCGTAGAAAGGATTTGCTAGAGACCTACCATTTCTTTTGTAAATGTACAAAATGTGTAAGAGATGCTGATGGAAGAGTTGGAGTAAATTGTTTGAAATGTCAAACACCATTACTTTACAAGAATATGGAAATTCAACTACCAGAATCAAAATACCTCAAAGAACATAAATACTATCCAATTTTAAAGCCATCAGGAAGAATATTTAAATGTCAGAATTGTAACAGTCAATTTGATGCATCTTTCTTTATGCATTGTTTAGATCAGAATATGAAGGAATTTATAACAAAGAAATCAGTATATCTAGAAAAACTCTTTGGTACTTTTAATACTCATTATAATAAGCATTATCATGATATTCGTTCAGAAGCTAGAGAAAACAATGATATTGATACTGCTATTATATGGACTAGAAAGATATTAAGAAACTATGAGGCTCTAGAAAATGTGTATCCATGGTCAACGTTGGGTACCTATTACTATCTCTTAAGATATTTGAAAAAACAAAACAAATCTGATACTCTAAATGAACGAGAACAAATAATCAAAACTATCAAATCCAGTATTGAAAATCTAATCGATATGCAAAGCTATTTCTTTTCAGATAGAATTTTACATAAATTGAAAATTCAAGATTAAATCTCCGAGTCAATACCACACTAGTCTCTTGAGTACTGTAAATTGGGGAAAAAGAGATACAAAATAAAAATAAAAAATATTTATTTTTATTTTATTTTATTTATCTCTATCACATTGGTGTATGATGTGTGATGATTACTATTATTATTGCTACAAACTTTTATATATTATTAAATATCATTGTGTGTGTGTGTGTGTATGTATGTATGTGTGAGGAGAATGCTTTGGTTGTTGTTTGATGTTTGTTGTTTGATGATTGTTTAAGAGTTATTGTTATAGTTCTTAGTTTTTTTTTTTTACTTTCACTTTCTGATTGGTTGATTGGTTGGTTGGTTTAGGGTTATTATAATTATGACTAGTTTGGTTTGTTTGGTTTATTGTATTATACAATTCTTTGGATCTTTGTCACCTTTTGTTTTACTTTTATCTTTAGCTGCTAATTCTTCTTTTGATGGTGGGAACAAAACAACTCTACCTGCTTCTTCGAAAACTGTTGTCAAACCATCTTGTGACAATGCAGAGCATTCACAATATTTATGTGCGCCAATTGCCTCTCTCATTTTTTCTCCCATTTCAAGTGTGACTTCTTCTCCACCATGACCTTTCTTTCCTCTTAAATCCAATTTAGTTCCTACCAATATAATAGGAGGTACTGGGTCTACATTTTGTGTAATTTCGGGATACCACTATTTAGAATTCAAAGAAAAGTAATAAAAAAAAAAAAAAAAATGGAGGTGAAGGTGGTATTAATATCCAAATTCACAATTTTGTGTAACATATAAACAATATAATATAATCTCTATAACTTTTTTCCTCTGTGTATATATAAATATATATTATATCTTATCCTATCCCTACTTTTTGATGAACATTTTGAAAACTAGATGTTGAAATTAATGAAAAACAAACAATAAATACATCGGTACCTGGATAGGATAGTGGTCTAAATGAATTATATTCCTCTGAACCAGCAGTATCCCATAAACCTAAATTAATTGGGGTATTATTTACAATTGCATTGGCGTTATAGTTATCTAGATTAAAAGAATAAGTATTAATAAACTTTTAAAACTTTTTTTTTTTTTCGTTTTATATCTGTTAATTATGTTGGTGTCATCATACCAAATACTGTAGGAACATATTCTCCAGGGAAAGAGTTCTTTATAAAGTTGAAATCATCATGTTAGTACAAATTCAAAATCTATAAATCATCTGATACACTAGTGATAATGAACACTCTTTATCATTTAGAATGACTGTTTTGTCACGCTGAAAATCCTCTCCTACTTCTATAGAGTGTGATATCACTTTATAAAATTTATAAAACATACTGTAGTATAACTGATTAGTAAACAAGTTTTACCAACACTCATATCGCCTACGACCATAACCTTTATATCCTTGATCATTTTATATATATCCCTCTTACTATTTCTCACACTAAAAAACCAAAAAAAAAAAAAATTTTAAAAAAAGGGTTTTTTCAGTTTTTTTCCACTCATACACATTTTTTATATATCTCTCTTTATTTTACTATGTATATTTAATCAAAGTAATTATAATATATATTTAAAAAAAATCAATCAATGTTAATATTAATTAATTAATTAATTAAGTTGATTTGTTGGAAAAAATTCGATTTTGAAAAAATTCTATCTGAAATTGGTTTGGAATGAAAATCGAGATAAATTTCATGAATTTTAAGATTTTGAGATTTTTAAAAATCCAAAATTGGAAAAAAGAAATGCAGTTCCGTTCTAATGTTGGAAACTTGAAAAGATAGATTGTATTTTATGCAAACAAAGGAATTTATGACTGTTGAGCAATGAGGGTGTACACCAACTTATGTAAAGCAGAAGAAAATGTCAATTCTATCCTGAATGATTTGATTTAATTCTGAACGGTGGTTTTAAATTAATTACCGTGGGAATTTAACTTCAAGTGGACAGTGAGATTTCGTGGAAATAGTCTGCCGATAGCTTATATTATAGTCTTCAGATTAATTGAAGAGTCATCAATGTCAATTGCATAAAGAAAGATTTTTTTTTTTTTTCATTCTAATTTTTTTTTTATTGTTGTAACAATTCAGAAGGTCTTTGACAGCACTTTTAAATCAAATCACACATTTCTATATTCAGAGATCTTCTTTTTTCATTTCTCAATTTTATTTTTTTTTTAAAATATATATCATATTTTTTTTTTTTTCTTTCGTCTTCCTCCTTACACATTTAATCTATTTATATATATATCATCTTACATCTTTTTTCTTTCCCAATATCATCACCATCCACATTATTTATATTAAATTTACCACTACTATTTTTTTTGTTGTTTTTTTACAGTAATCAAAAAGTTTGGTACATATTTTCACATAAGGTCTTAATTCTGTCCTCCTTATAATCACAAAGGCATACATAAAAAAAAAAAAAGAAGAAATTTAGTCAAAATATCTTAACAGATCAAAAAAAAAAAAAACGTAAGGCAGAAAAACTTCTGCAGATTTCTTCAATTGAAGGTCCTAAAAAGATTTTTGGAAAAATTTTGTTGACAGCATTAACTGCCAATCACTTTTCAAAAATAGGTTTTAGTGTAGGCTCTAAAAAAGTAATTATACCTCTTTGTTCATTTATTTATTTATATACATCTTTTTTTTTTAATTTTTGAATGTTTTTTTTTTTATAAGTATATTTTTTTTTTTTACCAATGGTCAAAGAGACATCAGTATACTAATTTATTTTAATTTTTGTTATTTAATTAATAAATTAAAATTTTTAGTTTTAAATATATAGTAAAAAATGGATAATGGTGTAAACAGTAGAAAAAAAAATAAGCCCAACTTTAGTACTCATAATCAGGCTCAAGTTTTTACGTCGGTTTCTCAGACGGATTCTGATTCTGAGATGGAGAATAATGAAAAGACATCTGATCCAGAGGACCAATTCCAGACACCAAGTCCTTCCCAATTAATGGATAATAGGGCAAAATATCATCCATATCGCCCAGGACAAATGGCCCAAGTATACCAATCACAAAAGGTAAATTCAAACCAACAACAAATATACTCTATTCCAAAGTCGACTTCTGTCCAAAAACAAAATTCTCCTCTATCTCTTTCTCCACCATCTACTCCTGTCTCTTCTACTCTATCTCTAGGCTCCATGGGAAAATTCCCAAGCGACTTGGAGGACAATTTCCATTCCATTTCTAAAACTACCACTCTATCCACAAAAAGTCATCACCCTCAACACAAAAACAGCATAAGCTCAATAATTTCAAGAATACCATCACCTCCAACAACAGCATCAACAACATCAACAACATTGGCATCGTCAACTACAACACATTCCAGTTCTTCTGTGGATTGTCATAGTGATTTTGAAAACTATAATTTGCAACACGACCTACAGTTAATGTCTGTTGAGGTTGGTACCAACAAGTGCATCTACTATCGGAAGATTCTTTTAGTGTTACTTGGCTTGTCCCAAAAGAATATATTCTCCCCACTGCAGTTAAGTAATTTTCAGTCGTATTGCTATCTTTTGTTGGACCAGAATTACCAGGTACTTTTTGACCAGGCTAGTGGACAGCCATTAAGAAGCAGCCAATCTAAGGAATTTGAATTGTCAAGTAGCCCAACTCAACCAATACCAAATGCAACATTTGCAAAGTATAGATTGGGATATAAGCCTTCATCTTCCACTACCAGTCGTGTCTATAATATTCCCTTATTTAATACCCAAATTAAAAATATTATAGAAGACAATCACATTAGCAATGGTAGCCACCAGTCGTTTTATGAAACTAAAACAGCCATCCTGGACTCCAAGTGGTACTGGCACTTCCTAAAGGAATCCATCGAACAATATCTTTTCACATGTGATTGTTTCAATACAACTTCAACATCCACTTCTTTCACTCAATCCTATAATAATAATATTAATAATAATAATAATGTAAATAATAGTAACAATAATAACATCATTTCAAAAACACAACTAAATAACATTGGACATTATCCAAAAGTAAATAATAATAATAATAGCGATAGTCAAGAATTGTTAAAAATTCTAAAAAATGTTGTAAAGAATCAAAATGTACTTCAGAATCAATTAAATTCACACAGTCAGACTTTAAATAATATCCAACAGCAACAACAACATTCACAACAGTTCACTAATATATACAGTCAAGGTAATCCCACCGAAGTAATGATTCAACAATATTTTAATAATTTTCAAGCGATAGTTCAACAATATTTTGATAAGCAAAATACCATCTTGTACAAACATCTAGATGGAATTAAACAAATTCTAACCAACACTTTTCAAAATACAACATCTTCAACTGCTATCGTAAATCCTTCCAGCACATATAAACCACAACAACACGGCATTCAATCACTTTCACAACCTCATTCAGTTAGACATAAACCTTATAGTCAACCACCATCTTCAACAATGTCGAGTATTGCCAATACCACTTCATTATCATTCCCTGGTAATAAGCCAACTACATTTACAAATGCAACAGTAACAACAACAACAACAACAACACCAACAATAACAACAGCAAATATAACAACATCACAAACCAACAGTAACAATTCTAATAATAACAATAATAATAACAACCGATCATTTATACCAATATCAAGCTTTCTCCAAGATGAACCTGAACTTATTGAAGCTGCCAATAGTAATACCGGTAATCTAAATAGCATGAATCTTGATAGTTATGTATATTCACAATCTTCTATAGTTAGAAGCACACATGATTCACAAGATAGTTCATTTATACAATCATCAAATATCAACCTAAACAATAGTAATAATAACAATACAACATCTTCACTTGTAAGTGGTAACCATTCAAGTAGCAGTGGTTCACCACCTTCAACTCCAAATTACTATAGATCCAATTCTCCATTTGGTGACACTGATCCAGAATATTCAAGATCTTCTAATATTCAAGTTATTCAACCTAAACACAGCAGTTCCAATAACAACAACAACAACAACAATAACAACAACGCACAAATTATCAACGTTAACAAGCATCACATTGTTAACGATGATATCAATAGTTCATATCCACATTCACAGTTGATACTTTCAAGTAACAATAGTAGTTCAAGTAATAATAATAATAATAACAATTTTGTTAGTAGTGGTGACAATAATAAGTTTATTGATCTTACCATACCATTTGATGGAGACCTTAAAAGAAGAGACAGAGACAGAAAAAGAATTTCAAATTTTAAAGATACACTCTTTAAGATTATTGACGATGATATATACCAGACAAAGAAAAAAGTTTATTTCACCATGGTGGCTGATTTTAACAAATACTACAGTACTTATTGTCCTACAACCAGATTGGTTCGTATCGACGATGATTTCCCACAAACTGCTAGTCAAGTTGATGAATATATGAAAAGACATAATCTCTCTTCAAAGAAAAGAGATGATAAAAAGAACAAAAATAACAGAGAGTTGGCAACTAATGCAACCATTTTAGCCAAACAAAAGTATTTTAGTGGAAGTCAGATACCAATACTAAGCCTTCCACCTGCAAATGCAAGCTTTTCATCATCATCAACACCCACACATACCTCCCCCTCCTCCATTTCTATTACAAACAGTCCTTCACCTAATAGTCCAGTTATTCAAAATAATAACTTTACTACCTCGAACAGTCAACAACAACAGCAACAACATCAACAACAACAGAATAACACAAGTCCACAACCAATTAATGCTAACAATACAACCATAAATAATAACAATACTAACAATACAAATAACAATAGTCAAAATAACAATAGTCAAAATAACAATTCTGGTTCGAGTAAAGTAGTTCCGCTGTTATAATAAAAATTGATATATATACTAAAAAAAAAAACTCGCATGACCTATTTTATCCTTTTATCTTTTTTTTTTAAGTAAAAATTAACTCAAATGAAGTTCCTTTCATTCTTTATAATTTCATTAACCCAATTTTCCATGGATTTTATATTTTATATTTGTTTTAATGTATTGTTTAGATACTAAAGTTATTATATTTTGTGGTTTTGTAAATAATGATGCACCCAGGGTTGAAATTCAAAATATCTATTAAAAAAATTATGTATTTTTCATTCAAGTATTTAGGATATTAGGCCCCACAACAAGAAATCCTTGATATCTATGAATTGAAAGACAACTCAATACCAAAATTAATGAAGATACATACATTTCTAAAATCATCAGTACACAATGATAATAGAAAGGATACATCAAGTTAGATAAGAAAAGGTATTGGATTATATTTTATTGTTTAAAAACATTAATGATGTCACATTGGATACAATATATGAAGAACTATCAATCACCTACCCACAATTGTATTATCACACAAGGAAAAATACATAACTTAGGGTTGCTAAAGCATTAGATAAAGCAGTAGTAGAGTAGGTAAATCAAAGACGTAAGTGAAAGAGATACACTCACCAATTTAAATATTTTATAAAATAAAGAGTGGAGAAAGGCCAATTTTCTACAAAATCAATAACTATATTAATTTTTAATATTCATAAGAAAAATAATGTAATTAAATACATCAAATATCTCTATTCTTGATAAATTACCTATTTTTTTTTTAATTATCCAAGTTTTTTTTTGATTAGAAATATTGTTAATGACAACTTTAATAAGACTACCCAACTATTTAATAATCAATATATTAAATATATTATCTTCTTATACTCAATTTAAATTAAATTTATTCAGTTTAATTGAAAAGATATCTTTGGTGTCTAGGGAATGGAAGGATTCATTATTAACAAAAGTTAACTTTGAATTTGGAATGCTTTCAGATAGAGGTAGTTTTCAATTCATTAGAAGTTTGTTAGATAGAGGGTTAACTAGAATATCTATAAGTATATCTGGAAAGAGAGGTTTAGTAGATGATGCTATTCATCTTTTAAATCATCCAAAAATTAGTGAGATTACTATTGGAACTCTACATTTGTATACAATGACAAAGGATACACAACTAAATCTGGAGAATAATTTAAAACCTTTAAGAGCCTTTGAATTTCATGAAACACCAGATCAAATGGATTTATTATGGGATCGACTTAAATTGAATAGATCATTCAATCTGATTGATACACTTTGTATGTCTTTAGATTTGAATATTTTGAAATATTTTAAAAATATCCAGAATATACATTTTCATCAACAGAGAATTGAAATAGCTACTATTCTTAAACTGGTTCAAGAAATTAACCCTAAATCACTGAAACTTCATTCTACCCCATATGGATATGGACAAGAAACCTATCACGAGCTTTTTAAATGGATTCTTGAAAGTGATAGAATAGAGACATTTATAGTTAACAATCAATATGTTAGTGTTAATCGTGCTGACTATTTGGCAATGATAAATCATCCTACCCTCACTACTTTCCATGCTAGCTATATCAATGGAAGCACACCAGTGTCAGTACCCATCAGAAACAGTAGATTGAGAGAATATATTGATTTTAATGGAGATAATAAAATTATAGAATCATGGGAATGTCTGTCTAATCTAAGGTCAATTAAAATGATAAACTTAACTGAAACTACAATGCAATGTATATCTAAATTTCACTACAAGAACCTACAGAAAATATATATAGATAATTCCATTGAAGATATATTTATATTGTGTAAACTAGTTGAACAAAATCTATCGTTTCACACATTGCACATCTATGACAATAAGAAGAGGATCAATTCGAAGCTATTCATGAAAAGTTTAAAGTCTAATAATACATTGAGATCTCTAATAGTACATTATGGAGATCCTGAGTTCTATAGAGATATACTTAAACTTGAACATCCAACTATAAAAAAGTTTAAAATTCAGACAACATCTCAAAACATTCAATATTTTGAACAAGATATCATCAACAACAAAACTATCACACAATTAGATATTCAGACTAAAAACATGGAATTCAATGGAAGCTTTAAATCCTTGTTAAATATAATCAATAATAACAAAACTCTAAATGTTATTGGTTTTCCAGCACCTCTTCAACATCAGAAATTAGATAATGATGAAGTACAGCTTTTAGACACTGCACTCTCAAATTCACCACAGCTGCTTTCCCTTCGTATTGCAGGATACAATCAAACTCGTTATAATGCAGCACTTAAACATCCAGTGTTATACAAAAGAATGGTTAACTGTCGGGAATCAAAAAGCATATAATATTGAAAAAATTAAAGAAAAAAATATAGAAAAAAGGAAAAATATATTTTTAATATATTAACTGATTTAACTATTATAAAGATGGAAGATTTAAATCTTATAGTGGAAAAAAAGGTTTTTGTTGTTTTAGGTTTTCAGGTGACATTTGCATTTTTCTTTTTTATCTTTAAAACAAATTTATTTCTTATTTTGGTTCTACATTTCAATTACTTTTGTTTTTTTTCAACATGAGTACAAATATACAATCAACAAATTTTGATAACGATATACCAAAAGAACATTGGAACAGTGAATCAGTTCAAAAATGGTGTCAGGTAATAGGAATACCTGAATCTGATATTCAACATATTCGTGATAATAAAATTGCAGGGAGTTGGTTAGTTCTAAAAAAAGACAATTTAGAGGAAGAGTTAAAAGAAATTCAAGTTTCTGCTAATTCAGCTTTTGAAATATATTTAAAGTTCAACCCTAACCTCACCAGTACTGGTATGTAAACTAAACACTTATCACTAATCTAAACCTTTTATACATTGATACTAAATAGGATTGAGGTACTAATTCTTTATTTCAAATAGGTCTTGAAAATGATGATATTATAACACCACCATTTACATACTCAATCCACACTTTATTATTAGAAAAGGGATAGATACAGATATAGTTAACTTTTTTGAATATAATATCAAAGGATTTGGAAGTTTACAGAAAACAATGCATTTTTTTCTTTACATTATCAATGGCAGCGGTTTAGGGAAGTCTTGGACAGGATTTTATGCATGTAACCGACTTAGATTACAGTTTCCAAATGATTTAACATATTCAATATGCATTGACTTCTCCAATGGTTCTAGGTATGTGATAGATCTTATAATACCAATAAAACAAACGACTAACACCAATCTAGATATATAGATATTGATTCTCATCTTGATATTGAAGTGTCATTTGGGTTGAGGGTTGCTTCATGTTTTCTTAACGTCCCTTGGTTATCTTTATACGAGAAATATAAAAATTCATTGAGTAACCTCAAATTCAACAATGTTATGGAATGGTTTTCTAAACAATATAGGAGGATCTCGAATAATCAAGGTCAGATATTTTTTGGCATCCATCTTGATGAAATTCAACTCAACTCTACATTTTCTCAGAAAATTCTTCATATCATAGCATCATTCATGTGTAGAACTGTCGAGAAAGAAATTTCAGATTCAAGTAGATTTAACATTGTTGTTTTCCCAATTCTCACAGGCACTTCTTCAAAAAATCTTCGAATGGCTATAACAGACCACGGGTCTTTATATATTGATTTGCGTCCCTTCACTTTGAAAGAGAGTTTTAAATTTTTGAATAGCAATATTCCTAATTTTAATTGCGAGGATCAAAACAAGAGATTCCAAAGAACTGTTATGAGTATGGGTGGGATCCCACGTTTGCTTGAAAGATTTGCCCAATACATAAAATCTGAAGTAAACATAAAATTTCTAGACCACATTATCACCAGTACCAAGACAGAAATTTCATGTATATATCAGATTGGTGAATTCTGGATGCAAACCTGTCAGACTATAAAAAACGTCAAAATGATAATTGCTATGTCAATATCAGGAAAATTAGTAGATTTAACCACTAAACTTCCTGACAATGAACTAGAAATTGAAGATGTGGTAAAAGGAGGCATAATATTTCTCAAAAAATCTCCTTATGGTTACTACATCACCTATCCTCTACTCATCCTTGAAATATTAAATGAATGTTTTAATTTTACTACCCTCAATTTAATGGAGCCTCTTTCCCCGGACTGGAGTTGGAATAAGTTTGTGGAATTTGAAGCAGAGTTCGAGAGATTAAAGAATAATTCATATGTAACATCTGGTTAAGATACCATTGAGATTTCAGAATATTACGGAGTTTTTGATTGTAAGCACCATCTAGATTCAAAGGAATTTAAAATGACTGAATTTAAGAATGTAAAAATAGAGAATCATCAATTCCTAAAGAAAGACTTGAATTCAAATGCGCTTGAAACAATATCAGGGAAAGATTTATTTAATAACTCGTTTATATGTGCAGCTGGAAATCCCTCTGTTTACACAAGAGTTTTCAGAAAGCCAGTAGCATCAGATACCAACAAAAAACCATGGATGTTTGCAAAACAACTCAAACACACCCTAAGCCAAAAAGATCAAGAGATTAGTTATGATTATATTGAAAGCCAATATATCGATTTTAAATCTAGAATAGAATCTTTGAGAGAGAAATATAGAATAGTGTATATTTTTTTCACAAACAAACTAGTTAATCAGGATGTCATAAAAAAGTTCTACAAAAAACATATTAGTAAGTAGTTAATATTTGAATTTAATATAAATTTATTAACATAAACCTATTTAGGAGCTATAATTATACACAGAGGTAATATGGATAACTATCTACAAACTCCATTTTCTTTACTTTCATTATTTGATGAAGAAATGGAAGTTGATCAGATAGAGGAAGATGAAGAAGATGAAGAAGATGAAGATGAAGATGAAGATATGGAAGTTGATCAGATAGAAGAAGAAGAAGAAGAAGACGAAGAAGAGGATGAAGAAGAGGATGAAGACATGGATCAATTAAATGATTAATCTAAACGAAATCAATGATGAACAATCAAACCAATAAAGATAAAATTAATTTCAAAATATAGAAAAAATATATTATTTTAATTAACTTAAGTTTTTTAACCTATTTTTATAATATTACATATAAGATTTATTGAAACATTCATTGAGGAAAGTGTAAAGCGAATTTTCCGTCCTGATCCAAAAAAGACCGTTTTTGCCCTGGTTTTTTTACTGTTTATGGTTTATTTACATGCGTAAGTGATATACATCAGGTTATAATAAAAAGTTGACATGATCATTGTCAATATATTCAAAAGTACTATATACAAAATTGATTATTCTAAATTATTATTATTACTACTATTGCCATTAATTGTAACATTTAAATCAATTTTTAAAAGAGCTCTAATAGGTGATCTACAAATTGGACATTTAATTGAAACTTTTCTAAGTATTTCTGCACATTTATTGCATAAACAAAAATGTCTACAAGGAATTGCTAACACTTCTTTTGGATCATTTAAACAGGCTACACATTCTTTGGAATCCTCTGATGCCAGGGATTCAATACCATAAATATCATGAACTATGTAAACCTTTGAAGATAACTATAATAGAAGTTGGTTAGAAAATGTTGAATGAATAAAACGCCTATAGTGAGTATATACACACAAATGTTTTTTGTTTCAGAGGTTTAATTGCCAATGTTTTATCGTTACATTGTAAGAGAGTTAAAAATGTCAATTGTGCTTTTAGTATCTTTTCTTGAGTGTTTTGTGACTTTTCCAAAGTTAAAAATGATTTTGGTTGCTTTTCCTCTTGCTCTTGTTGTTGGCTTAAACTGTCCTCAAAAGTGACGGTTTTCAAGGAGATAACAACTGGATAGATGGACTTATCGATATTAAATGTTAAGATATCATTTTCAGAATATCTTGATAAATCAATATGTTCATCTGTTGGTACTTGGAATTGTTGAGATAGACCTTTTGGGAATCTATATGGTCCTAAATGTAGATGTGAAGAGAGTCTCTTGCTTATCGATTGATCATCCTCTGTACATCCCAAATAGATATCTATTATACATTCTTCCTCAGAATCAAAGGAAAACTTTAAATTATAAATACCCTCTAAATAAGTTGATGAGGAACTTGTAGTTGTTGTAGTTGTTGTAGTTGTAGTTTGTTCATCTTTCTCTTCATTAGAATCACTAATACCACTACTTTCGGTAGCATCAATAATAGTATCATTATTAACTTGTTTTTCTTCTAATATTGGATAGGATTCAGAGTTTGTTGCATTAGAAGAAAATGTAATATTATTGTTGGTTGTATCTTGAATAGTAGGTTTATCAAGTCTTTCAAATCTTATAGTTTCTCTGTGAATATTAATTAAACTCTTAACAACTTCTGTTGAGTATATCTGTGGTAATAAAGAGGATATCGAAGATAGTGAAATATCATCTTGTGAGGTTGCATTCGATAATTCACCACCTCTTTCTAAATCCTCATTATTATTTTCTACAGCACCTGTATTTTGTGTATTTTGATCCTCTAAATCATTATTTGGTCTAGACAATGTTATTCCCATATTTCCCCAACTTGCAAGTTATTGTTTTATAAAAATTAAAAAAAAAAAAATTCAATATGACTTGTTGTGTTTTGTAGTTAAAAAATCAGTAGTCACAATTTCTAAAAGAATATTCTTTATTTATTGATTACACTCTAAGTAATCAAATAATTTCCATTGAAATGATTTTTTTTTATAATAAATAAATAAATAGCATTTATACAAGATTAATAATTCCCACAATTTTTTACTATGGAAGGTAATAATATTATTGAATTGTACATGTTTCTTTTGAAAATTTTTCGTGATTAGATAATTTATATTTTGTTTGATTTGGTTGAGAGATATTTGGTTGAGTATTTGAGGTAATAATAGTGGAATTATTTAAATTCAATGATAGTTCTGAAGTTGATGGTGAGAGATTTTGCAGTGATTCTATGTAAAAATATAAAATTTATATAAAATTAATATAAGTATACAAAGAGTATTCTCAGTGACCATAGTGTTTAAATTATATTCACGTATATATTTACCTATTAATGCCATAGTTTGGAAAAACAAATAATAAATTTATAAATTGGTTAAATGAAATAAATGTGAAAATGTTTTAAATAGCTGAGAGAGAGTGAGAGAATTTGAAAATTTGTCTTTTTATAAGCGTAGTAGTTAGCTTGCTTCTCACTCTCTGTATATATCAGGAAAGCTTGTCAAAAATTTACCAACATTTTAACTATATATATATCAGAACCATTACACCACTTTTGGCTGTCAATCTCTTACACAACCCACTCCACTTACAATAACAATAAATATTAAAAATAATTTAATATTTCATGGTTAAATTAACAGTCTAATTATTCATTAGAGAATATTCTATAGACACAACCAACACACACACATTCTGTGTATAATTGGTTAGATTTTTTTTTTATAGTAGTAGTTCACTTCTTTAGTATTGTGTTTGGTGTTTAACAGATCTAATTTAAAATATTAAAAAGATTTAATACCACTTCTTTTTTTTTTTTTATTTTAAAAAACAAATTTAGCAATAATACTATTGGTTTCTATTATTATAATATTTAAATTTGTTTTGTATTTGATGTCATTTGGAGTAGATTTCAATTTGAATAACTATTAGATTAGATTATTTTGAAATTTCTTCACTATAAAGATATTTTTATATTTATATAAAAAATAAGATGATTCCATTTATGATTTGATCTATTGGTTAATCAAGTCTACTATCCCAATCAAGACTATAAACACTTCTATTTGTTATTATTATAATATTAAATAGTAAAATAAATAAAAGATAAATTAAAAGTTTTGCTGTTTTAAAATACAGCTTTTTTCTTTCTACTTAGTAAAACCCGCGCATTTTATTGTTTTTTCAAATTTTCAAATTTTTAAAAATGTGTTTTTTTTTTTATTTTTTCATTCATAGATTATCTTATCACAACCCTACATACATATATACACTAAAGAAATGTTTGAAGCACGTTTATTAAAAGCAAATTTATTAAAAAAGATTTTAGAATCAATTTCAACTTTGGTTGAAACTGCCAATTTTGATTGCAGTCCTTCTGGTATTTCATTACAAGCAATGGATGCCTCACATGTTACTTTGATCAATTTGATTCTTCGTAATGATGGTTTTGAATCCTACAATTGTGATAGATCTCTTTCATTGGGTCTCAGTTTAGTATCTTTAGCTAAAATTTTAAAATGTGCTGGTAATGATGATGTACTCACTTTGAAAGCTCGTGATGAAGCTGATACTGTTACCTTTGTATTTGAATCACCAAGTATGTATTCTATTTAGACACTGCAATTTATATTATTCAAAAACCAAATAGAAGTATTAATATAATTTGTTGTTTTTCCCGCCTTTTTTTAAATATAACAGAAAATGACAGAATTAGTGACTTTGAAATTAAATTATTAGAAATCAAAAATGAACAATATGGTATCCGTGATTCTGATCACACTGCAGTTATTAAAATGCCATCTGCTGAATTACAAAGAATCTGTAGAGATCTTTCCATTATTGGTGAAATTGTTACCATTAGTGCTGATAAACAAGGTGTTAAATTCTCAGTTTCTGGTGATTCTGGATCTGGTAATATCACTGTTAGACCAACCTCCGATGGTGATGCTGAATTGGCAACCTCTGTTGATGTTAAAGAACCAATTGTTTTAAACTTTGCACTCAAATTCTTGACACATTTTACTAAAGCCACTCCATTATCTCCATCTGTAAAGATTAGTATGTCTGATGGTGTGCCAGTAGTTGTTGAATATAAAATCGAAGATTTAGGTTATTTAAGTTTCTTTTTAGCTCCAAAATTGAGTGACGAATAAACACACCCAACTCACAATAACAACTCAAATCCCCACCCCACACTCAAAATCAAATCACCTCCATCAAATTCACCAATTAACTTTTTGTACACAATAAAATTGGAAAAGACTAGTAATTCTCTTCCAGTAATATTTTAAATTAAATTTCATGTTCTTTCACAAATCATTTTTAAATTTTATAAAAGGCTAAACAATTTCATATGCATTGCAAACTAACAGATATGATAAACATTGGTTTATTATTACTATTATTCTATATTAGTAATGTTCAATGTGGTATTCCTATTTTAAATTTTGCACCCTATAAGACATCAGATTGTAGTGGTAGTATGGTTGGAATAGGATTTGGAATGCAAGAATATCAATGTATAATGAATGCCACCTCATCAGTTGTAGCCTATCAGATTGAAAACACCAACTATGCAAATTTGACTAACCGTGGTAGTCAATGGTGTGATTCCTATACAGGTTCTTCAGACTTCTATTTTAATAAATGTGGTAACTCTTTTGTTGAACCTACAAACTATTATTTCTTATACAAAGGTTATCAAGCAAAGATACCACCATCATCATTTGTAACCTATTACATGGACTACAAATGTAAAAATCAACTTGGATATTGGTTTGCAACTAATGCCACTGTGGTACATGAAGATGAAAATGTATCAACTGAGTATATGTGTCTCGATAATCAACCATTCACAAATACTTGTAATTCTCTAACTGGTAATTGTCAACTTTTACCAGCTTCCCAATCATGTAATCCTACCTATACATTTAACATTGAGTGTACATCTTCTTAACACTCCAATTTACCACTACTTTTTTTGTACTATTTAATTTATTCAAATAAAATTTAATTTTAAATAATTATACCTGGTTATTTTTATAGATTTTACAAATTTTTAATTGTTGTTAACTTGATTGGTAAATGTCATAACCAGGCTGATATTTATTTTTATAGATACCCCTGTCAGTTATTTTTTTTTTCTTTTAATTTCATTTTTGTTTCGTTTGTAGTAATATTACAAAAACTATAGTACTATTTCAGAAAAAAAATGAGTTTACTATTTAATAATGAAGTTTCAGATGAAAATGAATTGACTAATCTTGTTATGCAATGGTTGGATGAAAAAGGTTATTCCAACGCATTGAAATCCCTCGAAGAGGATTCAGGACACCAATATCATAGCAGTACAGTTAAAATGGGTGGCCAATTAGAGGTCATCTTTACCGACTATAAAGAATTACAATTGTCAATGCAATCTGCAAATAATAATACCGATGATGATGATAATGAATTGGTATGTTAGCTCTCACAAATTTAGTGAATATTATAAACTAACTAAACTCATTTTATATATATAGAAAGTAGAAGGAAATGGAGTATATCCAAAGACATTATGTAAAGTTTTTGATAAAGTACATGCAGCAAATATATTATCCTTTAGATTCCATACCAATGAGACATCAAATCTCATGGTAACATCATCATCTGATAGAACAATAAGAGTAACAAATTATATAACAGGTGAACACTTAAATACATTCTATGGAAATTCACACTTCCTATCTTTAGACTTTAACCCTGTCAATCCGTATGTTTATATAATGTATTTTATGTACTTTCATATAGGAAGATATTAACATTTAGGTGTTTAATTTTAGTGAATTTTTATTAGCATCAGCAGTAGACGGTAAAACTTTATTATTTAAATTAACAAGTGATGGAAAGGTATTTGAAGTATTACAGGAATTCAATACACACAAGAAATATGTTGTAAGAGTTAGATGGTCAAATGACGGTCAATTATTTGCAACATGTTCTTATGATAAAACAGTTTGTGTCTATGGAAAAGATGGTGATACCTATAAACTTAAACATACATGGGAAGTAGCAAATACAGTTGAATCATTGATATTTACACCATCAGGTGACAATATCATTGCTGCAATTAGAGAAAGTAATTATCTACACTATTTCAATATCGAAGATCATTCCATTGAGAAATATAATATGAATTCAAATGGTGATGATCATGTATCATTCAGTGCAATGGAATTTTCAATTCCACCTCAAAGTAACTATCTGGTAGTTTCAACTGACAGATCCAGACTCATAATGTTTAAATTATATTCTGACAAACAAGTTAGAAATTTCTATGGTGCTACTAACGACCAATATTGCACTACCAGAAACAGAATGGATCCAACTGGAAAGTATCTATATTCGACTTCACAAGACAATGTAATCTATGTCTGGGAAATCTCTTCTCAAAAAGTAGTTGCAAAACTCTCTGGACATCGTAATTCCATTCGTGATATTGATATAGCTCCAAATGGTGAGATTTTAGGTTCTGTTTCATTTGATAAAACCGTCATTCTCTGGACAAATGATGGTGTTGAAGGTAATCTCTATTAGGTTAATTAGTCTTAAAACTATTCTTTATTTTAAATGATATCGTATAATTGGTTGTTTAATAAATTCAGATCGGATAGTGGATGGTGAAGTAAATTTACCAGATGCCAATAACAAGGCACATGGTACAATATTCTTAATTTGATTTTCATTGGCATATTCAATGTGTTTGTAAACTGGAAGTTCATCTATATCTTTAGGAACTGTTGGCTCCTCTATAGAATAGATGGATCTTAGCATTTGAATTCTACTTTGTTCAGTTGAAACCTTCATTATATTTTCAACTATTCCACAAGCTCTATAGAATAACTTATTATTTGTTAAACTGAGATCAATCATTCTGTTACTATACACCTTTCCATAGAATACAAAGCCACCAGTAGTCAATGAATTCAATATCAATTTCAAAGATAACTCTTGGTATACAGTTGAAAGATTATCCAAAAGTTTAGGTTGACTTAGTTGAATATTTATAATTTTAATATCACCTGTTCCTAATTGTTTTCTAATTGTATTAAATTCAATTTCATTAGAACTGAATATTAATAAATATATATTTTTATGTGTTGAATATTTTGTGGAGATGGATTGAATTTTCTTTAACTGATATTCCAATGCTGGTGAAGAAGAAGAAATTGAAATTACTAATGTATCGTTATTATCTAGATTTAACTGATCAAAATCATTTTCAGAGATTAAATATTCTTTGGAAATCTTTGATAAATCTCCATCACGATTTTGCATAATTTCCCAACCTTTCTTATTATTACTATCAAATAAATATGCATTTACATCAGTTGATTTGGCACCAAATGTAGGGACAGTTTCAGATGCATCTATAAAACCTACAATACCCAAACTCTCATCAGCTAAATAATACAATTTAGATGAGTTTTTTAATGAATTTGATGTTGATTCTATAATTTCAGAGATTGCATTGATATTATAATAAGTCTCACGAACTGTAATTTCATATACCAAAACAATGTCTCTTAATATACCAATAGTGGCATCACTATTTAAAGAACTAACATCTTTACCAATTAAAGGTAGGTTAAATGATTTGGCAATGGTAGTTGAAAATATTAATTCCAGAAGGATCTTTGTAGTTGAACCTGATTTCATTCTGGTACTGCCAGTTAGTGGTTCTGGACCAATTATAGGGTTTACTATAAAATATCTTCCAGTTTGATCATTGTCTCTTTTTTCTGCTAGAATTTTTGTAATCTCATAGAATGAGTGTGTCCATTTTTCAATTTTGAGTTTTCTTGCTAGTTCGATAGTATTGAATCCCAATAATGTTGTAATGACTCTAGATTGATCGGTAAGTGTCAAAAGATTGTTTAATTGACCTGCTATATAAGGTGCACTGAAACCACATGTAATACCAATATAGAATAGATATTGGTTGGAGGATTTTGGTATGAATGGTTGTAAGTTATCAATGGATTGTTCAATGTTATCTTCTGCACCTTCTATACCAACTGTCAGTGCTCTGTCACCTCCTGCTATTAAATAATGAAATCTAATTCGATTTTGTTGCTGTATTTCCACCATTAATCTATTGAATGTTCTAGCAACAAAAAATGCAATTCTTCCACTAGTACCTGCACCTGACATTACAACATCCAATACACTGTCACTAGTAGATTTCAATACAGTGACTAGAGATTGAATAAGTCTTGTAAGTTCCTGATAGTTTGCCAAATCATTTAAACCATCAAAATCAGAATATCCACTAAAGATCTGTGCATCAGTTTGTCTAAATAACATTAATAGTCCTTTACTATTAACTTTATCTAATTCACCAACAGTTACAGAATTTGATCTCTCTGTTATTGATATTTCCATATTATCTGATTTTAAGATACACACAAACCGCACCCAGAGTGGAATTGGGAAATCAAAAAATGAAAAATAATATCTTGGAATTTAAATTATAATTAATTTATTTACAATAGAATATAATGATTATCTGTATATACCTTTTCCTCTTAAGTTTAGGTATGCCTCTTTTACATCGTCAGTGAGTTTTTGTATAACTTTAAAAACTGAAGAATCATAATATCTAAGTGATGATTTGGGATCTGTATAATTTGATGATAAACCAGTAATATCACAATACTTTTTAGTTGGTACCAATGTTTGTGATACTTCAATATTTTCATCTGTTTATAAATTAAAGTTAGTTACAATGAAAATGTATTTCAAGATGAAAGAACAGGATAAAATATACTAACAAGTTGGAAAAGTTGCAGGTAATTCACTATAGTTTTCACTTGCAATGATTTGTTTTACAGTTTTCCATTGTTTCTTATAGGAATCAACTGGATAGGTAAACTTTGGATTTTTAAATGGATAAATGATATTTGCTTGTGGTTGAATTAATTGTGTTGTTTGTATTGGATCTTCAACAGACTTCTTCCTACCTGGTTTCTTTTTGGTAGAAGGTGGCGGAGGTGACCTAGGTGAACTAACTGGCGATGGTGATTTAGATCCAGTTTTGGTATTTAATGTGATTTTTAATGATGGTTTTTGATCTTGAACTGGTGTGGCAGCTGCTTTTTTACCTCTTCCCCTGGTTTTAGGTTGAACAGGTGTTGAGGTTGCAGATTTATGTTTTTTATTTGGTGGTCTATCTGTTTCGGAATCTGAATCATCTTCAGATTGATCTTCTATATTTATATCTTCCGAATCTGAGTTTTCTTGTTCTGATTCACCTTGAATATCGTCATCAGAATATAGACTCTCATTTTGGTCATCAGATTCCTCAGATGATGTTTCTAAATCAATTTCCTCATTTTCAATATCAGATTCCTCAGAGGAAACAATCTTTTTTCTTTTTCTTGCTGCTGTTTTGTTTACTGGTGCTGGTGTTGCTGCTTTTTTACTTGATGCTGCTCTTTTACTTATTGGGAGTGGTACATCTACATCAGAAATGGATGAATCTGATTGTTCATCTTCTGACAGTTTTATAACCTTTTTCTTTCTACCTGGAGGCATTTTTTAAAAAATTAAAGAACAATGAAAAAAATAAACAAATAAAAAGAAAAAAAAAAGTATATATTTATAAAAATAGTAATAATTATTATAATTATTTAATTTATAATTAAATTTAGATTTATAATTTCTATGAACTTAAGTTTTGGGTTAAGTCATTTTTAATATCAATAAATTCTTTTAAAATTTTAATTTTATTTTTAAAACAAACTGATCAAGCATTTTATTTGAAAACTTAAAGTTTTCTTTGATTTGTTTAATTTTTTTTTTTTTTTTTTCTTCTCCACAACCGAATAACTTGAGTTAATTTATATTTGTTTAGTTCCAAAAGTAGATATACAATTGTAAATTAAAGAAATGACTTCTTCTGTCAGTCAATTATTAGCATCTGATAAGCAATCATTGGTTACCAGATCATGGAAAGTAAATATTTAGAACAAAACCCCTATATATAGGATTGGAGGTTTTCTTTGAAAAATTTTTTGACGTATGATATTCACATCTTACTATTTATAGCCACAAGGTAATGCCATTGCAACAGTAACATTTATTCATGGTCTAGGTGAACATTCAGGTAGATACGAACATGTATTCTCAAAATTCACTCAAGAAGGTATCATTGTAAATGCCTATGACCAAAGAGGTCATGGTAAGAGTGGTGGTGTTAAAGGTCATTCTCCATCTTTAGATCAGTCATTAAACGACGTTCAATTGATTGCCAGCAATGCTGATCCAAATCTCCCACATTTCATCTATGGTCACAGTTTTGGAGGTTGTTTAGCTCTTCACTATACCTTAAAGAAGAAAGATACTCCACCAACAGGTACTATTGTAACTTCACCATTCATTAAAGCAGCTGTAAAAGTACACCCTGCCAAGGTCTTCTTTGGATCAATCTTTAGTAAGATTGCACCATCAAGCACTGTCTCTAATAATGTCAATCCAAATTTCATCTCTAGAGATGAAGAAGTTGTTAAAGAGTATATGGCTGATCCATTAGTTCACGGAAAGATCTCTTTGGCTTTGGGTAAATGGGTTCTTCAACGTTCTGAACAATTGATTGATTTAGCTCCACAATTTGAATCACCATTATTATTGATTCACGGTGCTGATGATAAAATTACTGATCCAAAAGCTTCTCAATCATTCTATGATAGAGTTACTGCTCAAGATAAAACTTTGAAACTCTGGGAAGGAATGTATCACGAGGTTCACAATGAAAAAGATAGAGATCAAGTCATTCAAATGATTATTACTTGGATTAAAGATCATATTAAGAATCTCAATAACACCATTGCCGCTACCAATGTAAATATTCCTGAAAATCAAAAACCAGTAGATGAGGTTAAACCAGTTGATGAGGTTAAACCAGTTGATGAAATCAAACCAATTGAAGTTATTAAACCAATTGAAGAAGTTAAACCAGTCGAAGAAGTTAAACCAGTTGATGAGGTTAAACCAATCGAAGAGGTTAAACCAGTCGAAGAAGTTAAACCAATTGAAGAAGTTAAACCAGTCGAAGAGGTTAAACCAGTTGATGAAGTTAAACCAATTGAAGAAGTTAAACCAGTTGAAACTGTTGTTGAAGAGGTTAAACCAGTTGATGAGGTTAAACCAATCGAAGAGGTTAAACTAGTCGAAGAAGTTAAACCAATTGAAGAGGTTAAACCAGTTGAAACTGTTGTTGAAGAGGTAAAAACAATTGAAGTAGTTAAACCAGTTGAAGAAGTCAAACCAATTGAAGAGGTTAAACCAATTGAAGAGGTTAAACCAATTGAAGAGGCTAAACCAATTGAAGAAGTTAAACCAATCGAAGAAGTTAAACCAGTCGAGGAAGAGAAACCAGTCGAAACTGTTGTTGAAGAAGTTAAACCAGTTGAAGAAGTTAAACCAATTGAAGAGGTTAAACCAGTCGAAACTGTTGTTGAAGAAGTTAAACCAGTCGAAGAAGAGAAACCAGTCGAAACTGTTGAAGAACAAAAACCAGTCGAAGAAGCTAAACCAATCGAAACTGTTGAAGAACAAAAACCAGTCGAAACTGTTGTTGAAGATGTTAAACCAATTGAAACTGTTGAAGAACAAAAACCAGTTGAAACTGTTGAAGAAGTTAAACCAGTCGAAACTGTCGAAGAACAAAAACCAGTTGAAGAAGAAAAACCAGTTGAAACTGTTGTTGAAGAAGTCAAACCAGTCGAGACTGTTGAAGAACAAAAACCAGTTGAAACTGTTGTTGAAGAAATCAAACCAGTCGAAACTGTTGTTGAAGAAGTCAAACCAGTCGAAACTGTCGAAGAACAAAAACCAGTTGAAGAAGAGAAACCAGTCGAAACTGTTGAAGAAGTCAAACCAATTGAAGAGGAGAAACCAGTTGAAACTGTTGTTGAAGAACAAAAACCAGTCGAAACTGTTATTGAAGATGTTAAACCAGTTGAAGAAGAGAAACCAGTCGAGACTGTTGAAGAACAAAAACCAATTGAAGAAGAGAAACCAGTTGAAACTGTTGTTGAAGAACAAAAACCAGTTGAAGAAGAAAAACCAGTCGAAACTGTTGTTGAAGAATCAAAACCAGTTGAAGAAGAAAAACCAATTGAAGAAGAGAAACCAGTTGAAACTGTTGTTGAGGAATCAAAACCAGTTGAAGAATCAAAACCAGTTGAAACTGTTGTTGAAGAGGTCAAACCAGTAGAAACTACTGAAGAATCAAAACCAGTTGAAGAAGAAAAACCAGTTGAAGAATCAAAACCAGTTGAAACTGTTGAAGAAACTAATGAAGAAGAAACCAAAGAAGAAGAAACTAAAGAGGAAGAAACTAAAGAAGAAGAAACTAAAGAAGAAGAAACTAAAGAAGAGGAAAAATCTACTGAAACTACCACTGAAGAACAAAAACCAAGTTCACCAGACTCAAACAACAATAACAACACTCAAGCACCAAAGAAACCAAATAACAGTCAAAAGAAAGGTAAAAAGAATAACAAGAAAGGTAAAGGTGGTAGATAAATTATAAATGTAAAATATTTTTAAATTTATAAATAGAAATACCTTAATATTAAGGTGACTTTGTTTTTTATTTGAGTTATTATTATAATTATCCTCTAAAACTTATTTCTAGTGCTGGATATTTTGATCTTAGATATGCCAAAGTCAGAGTTCTTTTGAAAACTCCAGCTGGACGAATATAGTTGAGTTTTGGACAACTGTCAATTAATTTTACATAGGCTCCATCACCAATTTTGATGGAATCAAAGAAAGATGCTCTCTCTAGATTATCAGTGAACTTGGATTGAGATAGATAGATCAATGATGTATCTGTAATATCAAAACAATTTCTGAAATTTAAAGTGTGTATTTTGGAATTTAGATGATCAAAGAGATTCATAAAGGCAACATCTTCAAAGTTTCTGGGATAGTCTAGTGATAATGTAACAATATTTGGGAATATTAAACCAACATTGCTATAGTTTTCAATTGGTGAGCTAATATGTCCTAATGTTAGATGTTGAATGGAAGTTGATACTGTATCGCTTGGTAGCAGTTTAATAGGTCCATTGAAAACTGCTAGGTTAATTAGATTCTTAAGACCACCCAACAATTGAGCTAACATCTGATCATCTAGGTATTTATAGGAGATATCAAGAGTTGTCAAATTCTTCAATTGTAATAGGAATTTAGACATATCTTTAAATTCATTTTGATGGAACATCTTGAGGTTTACCATAGAGTGTGACCATGTATTTTCAATACCTTCAACGAATTTACTTTCCTCTAGATAGTTGGTGTAACCATGGATATTCAAGCTCTCCAATGGTAATACCTTTACATAAGTGAAATTAAATTTCAGTGATGTTTTAATATTTCTGATATTCTTACATTTTTCTACCACATGTTTAAAGTATTCATGATAGCAGTCATCATTTACTTTTAATGTCACCAATGAAGATGGAAGATATTTTGGAATTACTCTGAAGTTGCCTAAAGTAATTTTCTGTAAAGATACCATTTCAGAGATGGCAATTTGAACTCTAATATCCATTTCTGTGAATATCTTTAAGAATTTTTTTTCTTCAGGGTCTATGAGGTTATCTTCTACCTTTTCATCCTGTTGCTCTTCTTCTTGCTCATTATAGTCTCTTGGAGTATAATCAATCTGCTGTTCATTAGGGTCAGGGTAATACACCTCAACACCTTGGTCATTGACAGCTGTGTAATCAGTAGATAATTCTCCTTCAACTTCATCTTTTGGTTTATCTTGAAGAATCAAGTGAGCCAATGACATGGATTCCAATGAATTTTTACAAGATTGGAATAAACCCTCAACAAATTCCATTGGACATGTTACACTAATGATTTTTAGTCTCTTTAGATTTGGGAATTTCCAACCTGTAATGAGATGACTAGTGATATCACTATACTTTATAGTAACACTATCCATACTTAGAAACTGAATTCTTGGACCAAATACCCTATTTTGGTATATTGCCCCATCATTTAATGAGCATGTCTTCATATAGAGGTATTTTACACTTGGTTGAGTGGATATATCAATATCAGTCTTGAAGAGTACAAAACTTTCCAATGGGATATTCAAGTGATTGATTATACTCTGGAGAGTGTGATTGGATCTGGTCAATAGAGATGTGAAGATATCTCTTCTACCAAGTACACCATGGTTGTGGTTGAGGTATTCTTTAATGAGTTTGGTGAGAGTTGGTGAAAACTTACAACATGTGATTATTTGTACTGCATGTAAAAATGATTTATCAACTTTAAAGGAATAGTCCAAGAAAGCGTCTAAGATTCTACCATTGTAAGATAGAGCTGCTTCAATGTATAGTGAGACTATTAATTCAGCATCTTGAACAGTGTGATTTGTTCCATATTTAGTGGTATAAACAGTGATCATTCTGTTAATATATTGGAAATCACCACTAGACAATATCTTTATCATGTGCACTGTCATTATATAATAGATGTTATTCAGGAATTCTAGTTTCAAGGGTTGGTCGCTTGGAAGAGATTTAAGTGCATCAATTAGGACAAAGCATTGGTGAATGCCAACAGAAAGGTTATTTACATTGGAAATTGAAGTATAGATGGTTGAGTAGAAACTAGCACTTTCATAGAGTAATGGAATGGTTACATCCAATGGGAATAGTTTTAGAATCTTTTCAGTATAAATTTCCATTGCCTCTTTATGTTGTCCGATAAGATCCATAAT
This sequence comes from Tieghemostelium lacteum, assembly GCA_001606155.1. NCBI lineage: Eukaryota > Evosea > Eumycetozoa > Dictyosteliales > Raperosteliaceae > Tieghemostelium > Tieghemostelium lacteum. The sequence continues at coordinate 592,051 of LODT01000035.1, forward strand.
AGATGCCAAAGACAATAGATTACTACTAGTTGGATTATATTTAATTGAAGTTTTGAACATCTCTCTTGCAGATTGTATCAATGGATTATTTTGTGGTAATGCTCTGGTTAGTTTATATCTCTCCATTTCAACTAACCCCAATAGATGGTATAGTGAACCATCAGTAGTTGATGAACGACTTGCTAATCTAAGTTTTTGGTTACACAGCTCCAATAGTGATACCTCTTCACTGAACTCATCTTTAAATCTGTTATAGTCTGGTTTTACAATAGGTTTTCCAAAGTATACTTGATTTCTGTAGATTAGTTCAGTTGCCTTCATATACAGTGAAATTCCCTCTGATCTTGCAATCATATTACTATGTTTAATAACGGGTCTAACTTCTTTAATATCACTTGGTAAAATCATTGGTAATCTAACTCTATTTTCAGTTGCCAGCATTTTCTTTATTCTGGAATCCAATTTGATACCTGTTTTAACTTGGAATTTAGCCATTATTATTGGAAGATTAACAGCTTTTAAAAGATCGTATTTACTATCCATTTCCTTTTCAGAAAGACCATTTGAATCCACACCATATTTATCCATACACATTGTCTTTATAATTACAGTCCAAAAGTCTTTTTCAGATTCATAACGATCAACATTGAAAACTCTATTGATAAAATCAACTATTGTCTGAATACACTTCTCCTCTGAGCCTACAAAATGACCAGTTAAATTGATTCTCTGAATCTCTTTAATCTTATTTTTAAAGATTCTAGCTACCATTTCATTGAGAATTACCATTCTCAACTCTGGATGTTGAACTAATTGTCTGACTCTACCCATATGTCTTAGATTGATACCAAATTTATGACATTCCACAGATATATCCCATGACTTTTTGTAATCTTGATGTTCAGATAATCTCTTAAATTCAGCTTCAAATTGACTTGCGGCTTCTGGAATTATCTTATTATAGAGATCAATAGTGGCATCACCAACTTCTTTGTTGAGAACTTCACAATCAGGGTCTTTATGGGACCAGCCTGTGAAAGCATCACTTGAAAGTGATTTACTAATTTGTTTTAATAGCTCAGGTCTTAATAACTTATAAAACACCTCTCTATGTGGAATAGCTTTAGTTTTATCAACTTTGTCAAAATGAGCTTCAGGTGGGAACAATCTTCCAAAATCTATACAATAGTATCTTGCATCACTTGATTTATGAATTTCTAAATCACCAGGTCCATAAACAAACTGTGGATTTACACCTGATAAATGTCCCTTTAAATTCATTGATTCACCCATAACCTTCATATAATCATTCACCTCATCAATATCTTTATGAACTAGATTTCCACCATCTGAACTACCATAAATTAATGTCTTTTTAGAAATTGGTAGAACTGACATTGCAATCACTATTTCATGGAATTATTAATATCAATTCATCAATTTTAAATATTAATTCACATTAACTTACATCTATAACCATAATAATCAATGATACACATTAAAGGTACATTTAAAACATTTGCCAATTCATTATCAAGAGCATGTTGGAAGAAACAAGATAGACCTTTAAGTTCATTTCCAGCAGCTTTTGAGGCACCTAAATCATATGGATATTTACCACCATATAAATAATGACCATCAGCAACCTCTTGATCATAGGCAAATTTAAAAAGTATATTTTGACATCTAAACTTTTGACCACCTGCAATACCTCCAATGTCAATTGGTTTAATAGTTTTCATTTCAACTGGCATAAACATTTCCTATTTGGTAGTTAGTATTAGTTGTTCTAGAATATATATATATTTATATATGTTGAATATTGACATACTTTAATAATTATAAAACCATAGTTTTCAGCAGCTTTTACAAAATCCAATGCAAGATAAGATAGTTTTTGAAATTTATCTAGACCTGGTTGAAGTCTTAGTAGTTGTTGGAACTCATTATTCCAATCTCTACCACTTGATTTCTTCGATCTAGTTTCTTTTAGTAATTCTTTTTGAGCTTGTTTAGTGGATTTAACTGATGATATAGATGCAGCAGAGTCAAGTACATAACTATTACTGCTTGAACCATCAACATTACTGTTTGATAATTCATAGCTATTGGCATTATCTGAAATGTTACTATAGGATGAAATAGACTGACTATATCCACTAGCACTATCTTTTATAGATCCAACTACAGAGTAAAATGATGAAATGGATGATGATGGTGGTAAATGACTCCCACTATCTTTTTCAGAGAGTGATGATACATAAGATTCCGAACCCATTGAGTAACTATCATTTGTTGGCTGTGATGGTGTATAACCTATTTCTTCAAATTCAGAACTTGCAATAGAGTAGGCATTACTAACTGAATAGGATTTATTAAAAAATGTAAATCCATCTTCTTCCTCTTGTTGTAACAGTTGTTCTTGTTGTCGTTGTTGTTCTAATTCATATCCAGTTGAGTTTGATACACTTTGGAATGAACCATACATTGAGTTATTGATAATACCATACCCACTATTATTACTATTATTATTATTATTATTATTGTCATTATTGTTATTATTATTAGTTTGTACAGTGGGTTTATGAATTAGAGACTCTGATGGTTTTGAATTTGCGGTGGTATTTTGAAGTTTTTTGGGTTGTTGAGATTCTTGAGTTTTAGGTTTTGTTGTAGATTTATTATCTTTTACAGTCCAATACGCTAAAACATTTTTAAAATTTTTATTATCACTCATTTGTAGCTATTACAACTTTGAATAAGTTGTTTTTACAATTAAATTAAAAAATTAATATCTGTTTTTTTTGGTCCTTTCATATTTTAAGCTTTTTTTATTAGTTTTTTCAAAAAAAAATTTAGTAATGATCATTTAAAAATTATTATTTATTTATAACTTAGAAAATTCATATGATTTGGTAAACCCAGTCACAAGTTTGTTACAAAAAATTATGAAAAAAAAAAATGATGTAATGATTTAAAGATAATTTAAAATATCTTTAAAAAATTATTTAAAACCCAATATGATTTTAAAATATTTCTATGAATCGAATATTGGCGACCAGATATTTATGATGGATGACGTTTTTGATATTTTTATTTGATTTAACAGCCCTTCACTCATATTTTTAATTTTTTTTTTAGGTCTTTTTGATCATTTGGTTTTGTACAAGTAAATTCAAGAAACAATGGATAATCCAATTGCATCAAATATATTTAGTATTCTAGGTTTAATTATTTGGAGTACTCAAATGATTCCTCAAATTCGTTTAAATTTTATTAGAAAAAGTACAGAAGGTGTCTCATTGATTTGCTTTTCCTCTTGGGTTCTTTCTGGTCTAATTCTAGCCCCATATTTGGTAGCTACTAACAAAGGACCTGCTTTGGTTGTTCAAATTTCTGTTTTGACAACTTTGACAACTGTAGTATTATTCCAACATTATTATTATGATAGGTAGATATTAATCCAAAACCATTTAAAATAATTTTAAATTATGAATATTAAATAATTTTTTGTTTTTTAAAAGAAAGGTGGGATTAAAAAAATTACTGTTTTGGGCTTTGATTACATTGATTGTATCAATGGGTATCAGTATTGGTATTTATTATTTAATGAAAAGTTTCTCCAATGAAGAATTTAAAGTCAGTTTGGCTGTATCAGTTGTTTCAACATTTTTTATGTTAGCTGGGTTTTTGCCTCAAATATATGAAATTTATGCCTATAAGAACTCTGAAGCTATTAGTAAGGTATTTATATGTATGGATTTCTCAGGTGCCTCATGTGCTATTATATCCCTTGCTTTTATAGAACCATTTGATTGGATGTCATTTGCAACCTATGTTGTTGTACCAATTTGTGAATTTACACAATTTTGGATGATTATATATTACTCAAGACTTGTTAAAACTGGAAAAGTTGAATACCAAGATGAAACATCGTATCAGCCAGACAAAAAACCAAGTCTTTGGAAACGTACCCATCGTAGAAATACTGTTACGACTGCTGGTATCACTATGACAAAACGAGAACCCAATCAGAATTTGATTGTAGATTCTGAAAATCCATAAAATTAGAAAACAATTACTTGAAATTATATTTATAAGTGAGCTCGTCATACTTTAATTTTTTATAATTTTAAAATTTTAAAACGTGGATGTCATTTCGCCTTCATCATCACCTTAAAAAAAAAAAATTTTGGTTTTGGGTTTCAGATATTTTGAAAATCAAATGTCGTCCCACCCCCCAATTGTTTTTATTTTATTTTTTTATAATCTTAATCTTATTCCCATCAATCATTAACAATGGATAGTCCAATTGCATCTAATATTTTCGGTATAGCAGGTTTAATTATTTGGAGTCTTGAATTACTCCCACAAATCAGATTGAACTATATAAGAAAGAGTACCGAAGGTGTCTCCTTACTTTGTTTTAGCTCATGGTATCTCTCTGGTATCGTCTTAGACCCGTATCTAGTATTCACAAAAAAAAGTCCAGCCCTTATAGTTCAAATTTCAATATTCACCTTCCTTACATTAATCATATTATACCAACATTTTTATTTTGATAGGTAAATATATTTAATATTTATTAGTTTTATTATTTACATCTCATGAGATAAGAATAAATTTATTCCTATCTAAATATTATTAAACCTATTTACTAATATTATCATCTTTTTTTTTAAATTTTTTTTTTATAAACCATGTATTGTATTATAGAAAAATTGCATTAAAAAAAATAATAATTTCATTTGTGATTGTAATGAGTTTATCTATATTGGTGACTACAGGCATTTATAAGATATTCGAGAATTTTTCAGAATATGAATTTACTATTTCTTTGGTAGTAACGATATTGTCATCATTGTTTATGCTTGGTGGATTTTTACCTCAAGTTTATGAAATTTATTCAACAAAGAATGGTGAAGCTATAAGTAAAGTATTCATTTGTATGGATTTCTCTGGTGGATGTTGTGCAATTTTATCTCTGGCTTTCATGGTGCCATTTGATTGGATGTCTTTTGCTACCTATATTATTGTTCCAGTATTTGAATTTATACAGTTTTGGTTAATAATCTATTACTCTAGTGTGGTCAAGACTGGTAAAGTTGAATACATTGATGACGATGCCTATGAACCACAACAACCTAGAAAATTATCTCTATGGAAGAGAACACATCGTAGGAGAACTATTGCAAATACTGATAAAACTAATATTGAAATGGGAAATAAAAACACTCCAACTCCAGAGGCATAAAATATCTTCTATTAGATTTCTAAACAAATTGTTTGTAAATCTAATTGAAAATAAACATTTTAAAAGTATCCAATAGAGTTATCTGAATTGGGTTTTATTTGAATATTTTTTAGAATTTGTGTTAATTTTTTATTTTGATGTCATCGAGTAGTACGCCAAATACTAGTTCATCGTTATCATTTAGGATAACACTAGATCATATAAAAGAGGATCTTTCAAACTTGGAGAGTTTAGATAGCACTGAATATTTTCAAGATTTAATTTTAAATTTTAATAGAACTAAAGAAAATAAGGAAGGAATTCAACAACAACAACAACAACATCAACATCAATATGATGTATTTGATTACATTTTAAAAAATGTTAATTTAAATGATATATCAGATGATTATATATACATTAGAGAGATTGATAATGAACTAAGTTTGAAAGATATAGCATCACATGTCAATGAACACAGTGATAATGAAAATATAGATACACAACCAAAAGACCACAGCGGAGTTAGTCACAGTGGAAATAAAGATAAAAAAGAGGATATTGATAACAGTAATAGTCAGAATAATAATGAAAATATAATTGAAAAGGCCAAATCAGAGATTAAGAGGAACAAGAAAAAGATGATAAAAAAGGTTATTGAATTGAAATCACACGATACCACTTTTAATGAAGCTTTTAAACTTTTAGAAACTGACAGATGGTTAAAATCTAAAGGTTTAGATTTGATATCAGAAGATGGTACCATTCAAAGTGATATTATGACCTATATCTCAGAATTAAATACCTCAATAGATCAAATTCAAAATATTATTGATAATAATAACAATAGTAAAACTAAAAATTCAATTGAAAAAGAACATACATCCATTTTAACACCACCCCTTGAATCAACAACTTTAAATAAGTCACAAGAATTTGATAATAAATAAAATTATTATAACATTCTGATTTTTGTACATACTAAACTTTAAATATCACATCATCACATTTTTTATCAGTATAAAATTTATATGTCTGTTTTAAAAATATCAATGTCATTTTAGTTATAGGTAAGTCTGAATTTCTGATGGGATGTTATTATTAATCTGTAAATAGAACTTAGAAAGATATTTTAAAATTTTTTTGTTTATTTTTTAATTTAAAAAAATTAGTCCATCAATGAACTCTATCCCAAAACAAAAGATCATCGTCACTGGTGTAAATGGTGATGGATCTTTAAAATCAGATTGTCATTTAGAATTTGATGAATTTGGTTCAATTGATATTGGTAGAGGTAAATTAGGTATACAAGATAAAAAATGTTCAAGAAAACAAATAACAATCAAAATGGACACCAATAATAAAGTCTTTATACAATCTGTATGTTTTTTTGTTTGAGTGAATATTGATTGTATTTTAGAAGGTTAATACTAATATATAACTTATTAACAGACTGGTGTTAATAATAGTTTTTTAAAGAAACATAATACTGATATCTTCAGTGCAATGAATACTAGTCAAGACTATGAATTAGAGGATTCGGATTGTTTTTCACTGTTATTTGAATCACACACATTTATTATAAATTTTAAACCTAATCCAAAATATGATATTAAAAATAATAGTAACAATAATAAGAGAAAATTAGATGAAATAATTACTGATGACCATAATGGTGATGGTGATGGTAATGATAAAGATAAAAAAAAGAAATCCGATTCACCTAAACTAGAATGTCCACATGGTGCAAATTGTTATAGAGTTAATCCTCAACATTTAGAAGAATTTTCACATAGTGCTAAAAATATTAGTACATCAACTACTACAAAACCAACTACCACTTCTACTACAACAACTACAACTACAACATCACCACCTATAAAACCAATAACTGATCAACAACCACAACAAAAACCATCTCACTATAACAATCATACAACAACAAAAGTTCAACAACAAAATAATGGATCATCAACTAATACCACTACCACAACAACAACTTCACCAACTATTAAACCAATAACAGATAACCTAAATAATAATAATAATAATAATAATAATAATAATAATAATAATAATAATAATAATACATTAGCAACACCAACAAATGGAGGACATAAGTTTATAGGAGCTAAATTTAAAAAAAGAAAGTTAAATGATGTCAATAAGAAAAGAACATTGGTATTTCCATTTATATCAACATTGATATTTAATTTTGATGTTGAGAAAGCTGTTGAAGTTGCTGGAAAAGTAATATCAAGTTATTTGAAATTTCATTCACCAATAGTAAATGGTGAAGATGATATCAAATTAAAAATGATGGTCGACAGTTCAATGTATTCTGATACTTTAATTAATCAGTTTAAAAAGGTAATTATTTATAGATATATAAAAAACTTATAAAACTTAAATTATTAACATTATTTTATTTAGGTATTTGAAAATAAATGGGATTCAAGATTTGAAATTATCAAAGTAAACACAGTTCAATCTCCAAATGAAGTATTTTGTAGTCATGATTGTAGAATTTATGCGACTGAAACAACATGGAGACTAAAGAAAACACCACAAAACAAACTACTATATGATGATTTATTAGGTAGTAAATTTGAAGATGAAACTAAAAAAAGGTAATTATATATATTTTGTAGTTGAGTTGGGTATATGAAAACGAGTATTAACAATAGTGTATTATATAGATTTCCAAATTTAGGGCAAGTAGGTAAAGTTTATCCAATTCCATTGGGTGAAGAGGTACCATTTAAGAAAGAATATGGTGTTGATACTGTAATTTTAGTTTTGGGTCCGAATATGAATGAAAAGAAACCAGATTATATTAAAGACTACAATGAAGCAATACCATTGTTGACAGAGACCTATCATTCACTTTTAAATGCTTTGGATAGTATCTAAATGCCCAAGGGAATGAACTAGTAATATAAATTAATCATGTTATCATTGTGTTTCCAAACAAATAAAAATACAAGTTTTTTATTGACTAGGAGTTCCACTGGTTTTAGTGTCACTATAATTAACTTCTGAAATTGTCTCAGCTGCACTACTAGTAGTAGAAGAGGTTTCCTCGTCAATTGTGAGCTTTGATGGATCATCTTCGATATCTTTAGAATCATTTGTATCCTTTATAGAGGTTGGTGTCTTTTTACAACCTTTTCTAGTTAATTTAAGTAACTTTTTAAACAAAATTTTAGAAAGTATAAATATAATTTCAAAACAAACAAATAATATCAAACACCAGGCTATAAATGAAGCAAATCCACCGTAGAGTACTGAAACCTTGTCACCCTCACAGAACCCATTAACAAAACTATATTGGCCTCTTCCATAACTATAAAATGAATGAAAATACGATCCAACCAGTATCCAAGGTAGAAGGAAGGTATAGACAGGGTTCAGTTGTAGTTGTTCTTTTAGATTGATTTTATGTCCAAATGCACTGTGTATAAAAGTGATATCATTTGATTTGTTTTTTAAACTCTCCATTACCTTTTCTGTTGTTAGGTAACTTGCTGTTACTTGGCTTTTGGTGTCTATAGATGAGTCAACTGGAACATTTAATAGAGACCATGTATTTACTCTAAAATCCAGATGCAAATCAGTACCAGTTAGAACTCTGATATTGTTCTCTTTGGCAAATTGGTATCCTTGATAATCAAAATCATTTCCATTAACAACTTCAATGAAATCTATATTCATACCTTTGTAGTCTTCCATTGAAGGCTGTTTTAGTCCAGACCAATGAGACCAAGGATAATGATTTAAAACCACCAAACCACCATCCAAATGAACTTGTTTAATTAAATTACTAATCTCATCATTTGTAGGCCACTTTATCTTTGGGTAGACTTTAGTAGTACCTATCAATCCCAAGTGACATCTACAATTTGTCCATTCTTGACCTGGAATTACCACAATTTCATTTTTATATTTTTCTTGAGCTATTCTAACACCTTCTAAACCACCTCTATTAGTATTGTGATCTGTTAATATCATTGCATTGAAACCATTCTGTATATGCCATCTTATGTTATCCTCAACAGATAACTTTCCATCGGATTCCAAGGTATGGGAATGTGCATCCAAAATCACATTATAATCTTTTGCAGATGTTTTATTATTACCATAGAAATCTATATATGGTTTCCATTGATCTCTAACATCAAAGGTGTTATCTTCAAATTTTACATTTTTTCCATAATATTTTCTAGGTGCTGAATTGTAAGTTGCCAATCCTAATAATGCTATAAATGCAATAACTAAAACATAAAATACAAAGTGATATAGATATTTATATAATTGTTTCCTATTTATATATTTTCTAAATGCTTTTTTTAATTGGTAGTTCCATTGTGACATTATTCAATATTGAAATTATAATAATATCTGGTGTAAAAATTTATAACCACAAGAATTGTTATAAAATTCACATCGATTAAAATATACTTAAATGTAATCTAATAAAGGTTTGAGAAATTATTGAAATGTTATTACATTCTTAAAAAAGTGGTGAATTTTGAATTTCAAAAACACCACACTTGTTTAAAAGAGGAAAAAATTTGTCAAAAGAAACCATTGTTGGTTGTGGGGTGAGTTAATATAGTATAGTGTAATGTGTTTATTTTTATTTTTATTTTTCTATCTATCTAAATATAAATTGTTGATAAAAAATGGGCTCTAATTCTCTAAACTATCTTCACTTGGAGTCAATTCAACATATTGACTGACAGATTCTCTGAATGCTTTATAACTGATATCCAATTGTGCGACTAACTCTGGTGACTCATTTTTAGATAGACGCTTATTGAGTGACAATGAGAATGCCAATACATTGGTGAACTCTTTAATGACTTCACTTAACTTGGTGATATGATCGGCATTATATTTACTGAAAGAATCTTGTGAGAGGAAGGTACTACAAACTGCCAAAGGACCTGCATTAACCTGAAGTAGCAGACATCCTTGTAAATTGATTTGAAGTGTCTTTGTATTTGGAGTTGAGGTATTGAGTTCAGCACGGAAATCCACAATCTTCTTTGACAATAGTTCAATGGAAGCCTCAATAGGAGTCAATTCTAATTCTTTTTTACTAATGATTGGAACACGTTTTTTCATGTAAGGGAAATGAGATTTGGTAGTCAAGATGACCTTTCTCTTCCATTGTTCTCCAATATTGTCAGAGAGTTTACCAGTCTTGGAGAATGGAATCTCAAAAATGAATTTGTTGAGATTGGTGTTTTGTTCAAATGGTGATATTCTTTCACTGAGTTCCTCAGGTAACAAGTATGGATCTACAGAGACAATTTGAATATACACTTGATTAGGATCCAGAGTATTAACCTCAACTGGTTTGTTATTGGGTAGTAATTTGACTTTATCTTCACCAAATTTAGCTCCATACTGGTTCTTGAGACGTTCAGCGATATCAGCAAGACGAAGGAAATTAAGTTCCTTATAGATAAACTCTTTTTCATTGAGTTCTGGAATGAGGTTTTTAGAATAAAATGCAACACGATAGTAATTTGAGAAAATTCTCTGACTTGCTGTGTTTTCAGAGATGATTTGAACACAGAGGATACGTAGTTCATTGTAGCATTCAATTTGCTTCTGCCAGTCTCTTTGACGTTGGTAGGTTGGTAGTAACAATCTGTAAGTGTCTGCACAAGATTCAAAGAAACAACCGCATTTCAGTAGGTAAATAGCCTCTTTGAGTAGATTGATAAAACCAGTTTCATTGAAATCGTCTAGTTTACAAATTTCACCTTCAACATCTTCGAGTTGAGTGATATCTGGTAGAGTCAATTCAGAGACAATGTTTGGTGATACAATACTAAAGTCTACAACAATGTCCTTTGGATAACGGTTCAAGAGTTTCAGGTATCCACTGACCAAGGCAGCTGCGATGATATTGACTTGAGCTGCTTCCTCGTAGTTTTTGTTTTCTTTGAGGAATGCTGCTAAACTCTTTAACCATGTGATTCTGAGATCTGGTGATTCAATAAAGGTATTAGCGAGGTTATAGTAGAGATCAGCTTTCATTTCAGGGTCATAACTGTACTGTTGGATCTTTTCATTGTTTTGGATGACACCAAACAAACGGTTTCTTAAATCATCCATTTGTTGACTTAGTGGTATGATTTGTTTGGGTTTGGATGGTTGTTGGACACCAACTGTGGTACCTTTAGCTGTGGAGACTGATGGTGTTGGAACAGTTGTTTTTAGCAGATTAGAATTACAATGCAATTTTACAAATTTGGTAATTGATTCCAAAGAGGCATAGAGATATTGGAAGAAAAGAGTGTGATCTTTTTTCTTTTGTTCAGGGTCATTTAGAGTCACATTAAGGATTCTTGAGATTGCTACAGTGGATTGTAACTTCATTCTAGAGAAATTACCCATCTCTCTGAGATTGTTGTGAATGAGGATATAGACTAGAGTGGTTGCCAGTTGACGATCTGGTCCATGGCTACTGTAGGAATAGTCGAATATAACCTGTGTTAAATCAGCACAAACTGTATTGTTGAGTTTGAATAAGATGGTTTTGAATTCAGATATCATTGATGATAGAATGCAGAAACATGTTTTTACAATAACATGACTTTGTTCAAGACTAAGGATACTAATGATAGATTTGAATATCATATCTAGGAATGAATTGGACTGGTTCTTTAAAAGTTCAACTTTGTACTCACGGATATAACTGACTAGACAGTTGAGTACAGTGAGTGATACCTCATGAGTGAGGTTCTCTAACATTGGTGGGACTAAATCAAAAGATAATGATGATTTGTTGGTTGGTAGAGATGAGGTGTTGTAGAATGATCTATAAGCAGCTGGACTGTTGCTAGTACCCATGAGATTACTTGAACTTGTGCTACTAGTAGAGTTATTCAATTTCTCTCCATTTGGAGTACCTCCGTTTGTATTAGGTATATTTGGATTGGATCCAGAGAGTGGGGCACCTACGGTATTAGAAGATGGTTGTTGAAGGTTAGGTGGAAGACTTTGACTCATAGAGTAGGTTCTCTCTGATTTTGCCATTGACAACGCAAGGTTTTGTTCAATTTGTTCTTTGGCCTTATCAGGTGTCAATTGAGTTGGTCTACCACTTCCAGGGGTATTAGGTTTAGAGTTAATACCTTTTTTGAATCTTCTACTTGGAGAGTCATTATTAGACTGGTCAACAGATTCAGCCTTGTTATGTCCACTTCCAGGTGTACCACTACTACCATTCATAGAGGTGCTTTGAGAAATGGCATTGGATGCTGGTAAGAGACTTAGCATTCCAAAGTGATCACTATCTTTACCATAATCAAATGTCTGAACACATTTGTTTAGTAAGTTGAAGAATATCATCTTACGACCTGGTGTCTCTTTCTTCCACCATTCGGTTATAACAGTACCGTTAATGAGATTCTTTACAACATAGATGAAACATATCAACCAGATCTTTAGTTCATTTCCATCGAATTTATTCACTAATTGATAGTTGTCAACTAGTGTAAGGATATAAGGGAAATAGAGTGCAGCTATTCTCTCTCTCATTGGGGCATTATTGTAGAATGCTGATGTATCAAATCTTGACATGATCTCACGAAGAGTTTGGATACAGGTAATTCTCATGGTACGTTCTTTTGCAGAGATTATAGTGGAAACCTCTTGAAGTAGCAAACCAACTAGGAAGTTTCTCTTGTAGAATGTCTGGTAGACTTCAGCAACTGTAGATGGGAATGGGAATGGCATTGGAATATTCAATGCAATAAAGTTATCATTCATTGCTAAAACTCTAAAGAAACGTGATTTGAAGTCTACCAACTCCATAATGGTATTGCTTGAGTCCAGTCCAGTGACATAAGAGTGAATGAGCTTGAATACAAAACCTCTATTAAGAATATCCAAAAGATCATTAATAAAATGACCAATATAGACAATGAACAATTTGAATTTGGTCAATTGATTCTTGTAGTTTTGTTTGAGTTGGATGAGCAACTGGTCAAAGAGATACTTTAGACGGTTAAGAACCTCATCTGAGAAACGACCAGTACGATTTCTTCCGGATTTCAAAGTATTCTTTATATCAATTTCAGAGATCATTGATTTCTTTATGATACCAAAGAGGAACCATGAATACTGAATGGACAAGTTGATAAATGAAACATCAGCAGTCTCCAAGAAATGGTTCCATGTTTGAATTAAACTGTCATAGAGAGTCACAGTTGCACATGCATTACTGAAAATATAGGTTACATAGCTACTCAGTTGATCTTCAGGAACGTTATCGCAGAGATTTAGAATAGCTGCAAAGGCATTGTGAGCAATTTCAGTGGACAAGGAAGTTATACACTTAAATAGTACTCTAATTACAGCTGGGAAGTATTGAGATTTTAGTTTCTTTGGTACAGAATCAATCTTTTTAATTTGTTCATTCAATAGATTATGGTCGCACTCAGTTGAATTTCTTAACATAAATGACAAAACTGGATCCTGTGGATAGATACTGGATATAACTCTAGTTCTAAAACTGAAAACTGGTTTCTTATTATCAACCCACATTTTCAAATTAGTTGGATCCTTTGGATCTTTTGCCTCTTCTGCCAAATATTTTGGTGGAAAAACTGTTGCAACTGGTTTCTTGTATTTATTATCAACAATAATTCTAAGTAATATAAAGTTAGTTAGTAAACCTATAAATAAGAATTTAAAAATTTAAATATATATATACTTACTGATCATTTTCAAATAAACGAATTGCACAATAACCAAGTGGTACTTCAGGTTTATCAGATTTTTTAGATTGACGACAACCCAAGTGATAAAATGTTACAAGTAGATGATGGTTTGGAGTCAAATTGGCTGGTAAATTAATTTTAATTTCATCAGTGAATTTTGGTTTACGATTATGATAGATAACTTGTGTATAGAATTTTCTGGTGAGAATTGGATTTAATGATGTTCCGTAGATATTCTTTAGACCTTGATTATTTACATTGGTATCGTCTTCGAGAAGTTTTACCTCCAAGAATATATTTCTGGCGCTGGATCCTTTATCCGATTTGAAATTGGTCAGATTGACTGATTTTGGATAGAGATACAAGAGATTACTGTATTGGATATATGGTTCTTTTGAATCTTTACCAAATTCATCTCTGTCCACTGGTTGATAGTCAAATTGAAGAATTTCTTTTACTAATGGTACAAATGGTTGTGGTTGGCTAGTTGGTCCTTTTTTAGGTCTTAGATGATGATCTACACGACCTTCTAGAGATTCAGAATATTGGTAAATCTCTTGGCCTGTAGAAGGATTGATGGTATTGGTAGATGTTGAAACTTGTTGGAATCTAAGTGTACAATCAAATACTGAATCTTTAGTTGACTTCTTTTCTTTGGTTATAAAATTCAATAAGTCACCTTTGGATTTGACTAAACTGGTTAATTTAAATTCAGTTTCATTACCATTGCCAAAGAGGAATTGGTGGTTTTGTTGGTCGAATAATTCAACACAACCCCAGAGGAAAGTCTGTCTAAAGTGACCTAATCTCTGTACACCATCTTTTACTTCGTTTTTGAATTTCTCCAATTCTTTGGGTTTTTGTGAGGTGTTAAAATAGGCTTTGGTAGTTTCTTCAGGGTCACCTAGAATAACTTTATCGAAACAAACTACCAAATGAATACTACTGGATCTGGTGGCAACTGAAAAGAGTGATTTTTTGAATTTAGTTGGCATCTCCAAATCTGAGGTTTTAGGTAGTAATTCTAAACTCTTTCCAGAATCAAAGTGAAATTCCTCTGAAACAACCCCAGATTTTAAATCGGAGGCTCTGGTATCAAAGAGAAACATTCTACCAAAGAATGGCTCAAAGTGTCCAATTTGAGGTTTGAATTCCACACATTCGACTGTGAATTGAAAACCTACATATTCAGAGATGGCTTTTCCAATTTTTGCAGGTTCAATGGAGGAGAGGTCATCATCTGATGTTGGAATGGTTTTAAAGAGTGGTACTCTGTTAACTGATTTCATAAGATCCAGTGTCTTTGTATCCGGTGTTGGACCAGCACTAGTCTGAAGTAAATCCTGATTGAGATCTTTTACAGAATCTACAGCTGTTGATAGCTCACATTCCAAGTATGGTTGAGAATCTAGTTTCTTAATTGGTGTATTAGTGGTTGTTGGTAACTCAGATCTTGATATCAGAGTCCATGTTTGGTTGCATACTGCCATTGACTCTTGTATGCCTTTTGGTAGTTTCTCAACTACAATATCCTCTGGGACACTGCTTTGACCCAGTAGATTACTCTGTCTTTTCTCTGTTTGTACATTTAAAAGATCTGGAATCAATGAAATCTTTAGTTGGTCATTGATCACAGCCTTATTGAAAAACTGCTCTTCGTAGTCATCAAATTTATAGTCTGTTGTCATTTGTTTGTTAGTCTGTGACATTTCACCGCCAACATTGCTCTTAGTGCTGGAACTGTTAACTTGAGTTGTATTAGTGACACTCAGTCCTTGTGAATTACCATTGGTACTTGTTGTCACTGATCCAATTTGACTCTGACTGATATTACCTGGTATAGGTGATGGTGGATTTGAATTTATTTTACTACTGTTTCCATAGGGTGATGATGAGACACTAAGTGTTGATGGAGCACTAATTACATGCCCACCAGTCCCACTGCTACCCATATTCTTTTTAGATTCACTACTCATTGTTCAGTGTGTGCGTATTAATCTAGATGTGTCTTGTGTTTTTTGTTTTTACTCTGTTTTTTATCCTTTTTCTTTAAATATTTTAATTTCCTTAATTTGATTAATTGAAATGGTGATGATGAGAAGTGTGGCCTTCTTATTTTCCTCTCTTTCTCTCTCTTTCTCCAAAATGAACTTAATTTATGATTTAGATATTGTTTTGAAAAAAAGAATTAAATTAAAAAAAAAACAACTATACTTTTATAACTAACAACACAAAAACACACTATTCACTTCTATAATAATACAATATAACTTTCTGTTGAGAGTGTGTTAATTTTTTTTTTTTGTTGTTAAATGTTTGGTTATATATATATTAAAGTGTGAGTTATATATAAAAAAACAGTTTGTGTGGAAAAAATCTTGATCAGTGATGAAAAAAATTAAAAAAAATTTATTTGAAACTGAGGGGTGGAATGGCTGATCAATTTAAAATTTTTTTCATTGTTGTATATCTTTATTTTTAGTATAAGTAAATAGTTTGAATTTGAAAATATATTGATACTAATAATTTAGTATGAGAAGATTTTTAACGGATCCTTATTTAAAAATATGGATCATGATTTAATTTTGATTTAAATCAACTATTTACACCAATGAAATAATGATGTGGTGTTTTATTTTTAGTAGTTTTAGTAGTAAACCTTGAGAAAAAAGAAAAATCAATTAATGGGGTACATGGCTACCAAGCTGGTGCTGATACTTTGTTAATGTGGTATGGATTGGATAAGATTCTCAGTTGTAGATACTAGTCAATTGGCATTTGGTATTCAAGTTTTGCAATATAAAATATTGTCAATTGAGATCAAAGTTGGTGTTACTAGATTTAACATACCTTATGGTTCTATTAACTCATCCTTTGCTTGGAAGACTAATGAAAGGTACAGAAACTGGTTCATTTGCATTTAGTAGTCAGTTGTATATCACCTACTCCTATTTGATTCCAAATGGTTTAAGTGCATATCATAATAATTTATAAAATTGATTTCTTATAATTAGTCAAATCTATTGTATGATTTTTATTTTATTTTTAATTTTTTGTTTTTCCCAGAGAAACAGTGATATTTTTTTTTTAATTGGTTGATTTTTGTTTATATAAGTGATGATATCATGTCTGGTAATTTAGATACATCACTACACTATTTTTTAATATTTAACCCGAAATTGGGGCAAAAAGAAGGAACAGAACATGAAAAGATACTTTTCTTTTATCCACAAACTATATCAATAGGCGATCAGACCAATTTTGTTGGTTTGACTGAAGGTTATATTGTGTGTACTAGACAATTCTCACCTGAAAAACCATGTGAATTCATACATACACAAAAGAATACAATTACTATATTGTCACCAGAACCAGATATTTGGATTGTAATGTCAGTTAGTAACCCTTCACAACCAGGAAAAGATGCAAAACAGAGAGACTATGTGGAAGATGAAACAGATGAATTCATACTAAAGAGAGTTGCACAACAGGTGTATTCAATGTGGACTCTATTCAATGGACCACTACTGAAACTACCTCAAGACAAACAACCCATCAACTATGAACAACTTCGTAAACGTGTAGATCAATTTCTTAAACCTTACATTCAACAGATGGCATTCGACCAATTGGATATATTCAATTCTCTAGATGGTATTCGATTCCTACCATTGAATAAGAATGTCTATCTCACACTTATCAGCTATGTAAATTCTATAGAATGTAATTTTCAATCGACTATTCCTTCATTTAAATTTGGAACCTTGTTGTATAAAGATAATATCATATGGTCAAGTCTCAATCAGAATGATACCAGATCTATATACAACTATCTAACTAATATAGTTAAAATTGGATCAGACAGCTCAACTGGAGGTACATCATGGATGATTCTAAATAACAATGGTGAACCAAATTGGCACACCAAAGGTAGCAAAAAGAATGGATTCCTTAATATGATTGATCTTACCTCCAAAAGTACTCTACCATTTGTCTATCTAGAAGATAAAGAAAAGCAAACCACAATGATAATTTATGAAGTAAATATCCACCTCCTACCTATTATCTATATCCACCACCTTAAAAACACATCTCTAACGATCTCTACTTTACTATAGCAAAAAGATACAATTATACTATTTTTCATCGACCCAGTGGATATACATTTACTGAAATTTGAAGAGCTATCAGCATCATTAGTTTCGAAATTTGAATTTATAAACCCAATATTAGATGATAGTTATACAAAAAAATCATTGTATGTAATATTAGTTAGTTTACTAATACAAATGTAATAATATATTAATCAATAGAATTGTATACCCTAGTTTTGATGACCAATATAAATATATTTATTTTAATCAAATGAATTTAGCAATTAGAGCATCTATAAAATCAAAAAGTCCAGAACTCACTAAAGATATTCTAAAGATTTTAAACGATATTCATGCAGATTTTGAAACCTCATCAGAAAACATTTCAGAGACAATTATAAAGACACAAACTGACAGATGGATTGTAGCAAAAAGAATAGATTTTAGAGAATTTTATTTTATTTTTGATAATAAGAATACAACATTATTGGAAATTGATGGTATGTTTTTATATTTCAATTAATAATAATACCACCACACTTTTATACTAATTCTAATACAATTTTATTTATATTTTACAGAGGAAGTAAAGAACCTGACAAATAAATACTTTAAAAACCTGTTTATTGAATGAAATTCATGTATTTAACCTGCAAACCAAAAATAAATGTGTAATAAGATATCTTATTCAATTTAGATTAATCCTGTTGAATGGAAATTATTTTAATATTTCCCATTTCCATTAATTTTTTGTAAAAATCTTTTATTCACCAAATATGACAGAACAAAGTAAACAAGAAGCCGCAAATGTATGGTATAAATTACATGAGTGATCTGATGAAAAGTTAATACTAAAATTTACTTTGTAGATTCAAAAATGTATAGAAAAATGTTTTACATTATACCTAACTAAAACAGAGATTATAGTGACACTTCAAAATCAACTAAATGTAAATCCTCAGTTTTCAGAATGTGTATTAGATAGTTTAGAACAAAATCATCCTGATTTTTTTAAAGTCTATAATCTTAGACTAAAATTAAAATCACAAATACAGGAGTTCAACCAATTGACGGGTTTTATACTTCAGAATCTATTAAATAATGGTAACTCGAATACAAATCAAAGTAATCTAAAATTATTGCCATCACCTATGAGTACAGGTGCAACAGGTCCTATTTCAGAGCAAGAAAAAGAGCAACATCTACAGCTACAGTCATTGATAAAGTCACAGAAACAAAAGAGAAATGAGTCATTGTTGGTTGGAGGTAATAATGCTGGATCATTAGGATCGTTAGGGTCTTTAGGTACACTAGGAAATCTACCGGCTTTTAATGTAAATACTAATTTAAATGATAATGAAAGAGCCAATGATTTTTCAACTATTCCTGTGATTTCTAGTTCAATTTTACCATCATCAACATCAACTCCTAATCTAACGACACCATCAACACAGACATCAACACAGAGTGGTATAGATAATAGTATGGGTATTGGAAATCAACAGCACTCTACTAGTAGTTCTGTGAGTCATTTAGATAACAGTTTACTGACAGTCGGACAATCACAACAAAGACAACAATCAGTATCTGATTTTTTGAATATATACGATCCATTAGGAGGAATAGGTGCAAATTTGAATGCATCTCTATCATCTCTACCTAAATTCGATACACTAGGTGGAGATCCAAACTATAACTTTGCATCATTTTTAAATCAATCTAATAGTACCACACCCATAACCAACACAACAACAACAACCAATAACAATCAGAATGTAAATAACAATAATGGACAACTGACTCAAAGTACAAAATCAACATCAAATCTAAACCAAAGTTATGATTTTGGTATGTTTGTCACATATTTATCATATACCCTCCCAAGTTCACCTACTAATTACAACTTTACTCTTATTTAGAATCATTTTTAAATTTAAAACATAATGAACATTTATAAATAATGTATAGTAGTGATATAAAAAAAATTCATAAAATAGTAAACAGAAAATAAAAAGGAATTTTTATTTTTGTATTAAAGACCACAGATTTAAAAAATTGACTTCAAATTAATTGCCAAGGTCCTGGTCTGCAGGGTCTTGCATTTTAGGTTTTAGTATAGGAGCTGATTCTGCTATTTCTTTAAGATCCTATGTCAGTAAATTATTGTAAAGTAATCTAAAATATATATTTACCTTCCATAGTATCTTTGTATTTTGGAGTTAATATATTAAATGGTAGACATTTCATAAATATAAATAAACATCACCCTAAAACCCCTAATAGAACAGTTATATATGTATATATATATATATAACAAACACACACACACACAACTATAATAGGGAAATTTTAAAAATACAAAATTTATGCATAATTTCCAACATTTTAAACAAATAATGAAATTATTGGGTGATTAATTTAATAGATACTATAGATTAAGATTTGGAATCCATATTGACATATCCCATACTCCGTGTGTGGGTGATTCGAATCGCATAGTGGGAATTTTAGCTAAATTATGGCGCCAGTACTACGGTAAAGTCTTAATTACATTTATTTATTGAGAGGTATTATCTGTAAACTCAAAATTGTGTTGTGGTTGGTGTTAAATGGTATTTATCTAGGTTTTGATTGTTTTGTTTTTGTGATGTGTGTGTTGTGATTATACATTTATGTTGTGATAGTTGGGTGTTCTTCTTCTTGTTTTAGTTCTTGTTTGTAAGTTCTTCTTTATTTTCAGGGTTTTACTATTATTTATTTTTTTTTTTTTATTATCATTTTTAATTGTGTGGAATTGGTAGGCGATTTTAAACTGTTTGCTAGTTTCTATTGAATTCAAATTTAAGTTTAACATCGTCGTTGGAGTTGTTGATCCTTGATTGGTAGTCTAGGTATTTTAGCAGTTTCCATTTGGCAATGTTGATTGTTTCGGATAGTGTGTTCATTACAGGTGATGGTCTATTGGATTTGTCAGTTTCAAAGAGGTTGTAACAGATTATATTCCACATTTGGTTCATTATTATAGCCATCAGGGTAGGGAATGTTTTCTCGTGGTGGCTGATTTGATTTAGATCTATGGCATTTAGACTCCAAGAGTGGATTTTCTTGATAGAGAGTTGGTTTACAATGGGAACAATTTCGTTGCAGTGTTTAGTTGATAGCTTGCAGTTGAAAAAAAAGTGGATGTATGGATCAGTGAATGTTAAATTACATTCATTTCGTGGGCATCTCTTTCTTTGGTGATTGATGCCAGGTAGTCATCTTGCAAAAAATCTAAAGAAGGTGTTTCTACCTTTGTGATGAACAATTCTAGCTATTCTAGGGAATATACCGTGTAGATTAAGGTCTAGTTGGAGATTGGATTGGCCAATAGTCCTTCTAACCCAGAGTTGTATTTCTTGATGGCCAGGTTCTTATATATATCTCTTAACTTGATGGGTTGATTGTGGTCATTTCTAATTCCATTTACTATTTTTATATCTAGTTGATACTAGTTCTTTTTGTATTTCGCGACTATTAGGATTCTTCGTCGAGTTGTTTAATTAAACAAAAAAAAAAATCTAGTGCCAGAGCAACCGATCAAAACAGGGCAAATTAAAGTTTTTATGAAAAATATTTGTGTAGATGGTGGTCCTGGTATTAGCCAAAGCTCGAAAATTTTGAAAATCTAACCGACCTTGAATTTTAGAAAACAGTATTTAATATCAATTATTTAAATTTATTTTATTATTATTTAAAAAAAACAAACAAATATGAATAAATTATCTATTCTATTATTAATTGCTCTTGTAGCAGTTGCTTCAGCCACTATTAAGAAAACTCACGAATGTGAATGTAAATTCCAACATTCAACTCACAAAATTATGGCTTTCAAGTAGGTTTATTTTAATTGTACCTCCTAATACAAAATTTAATCTAACTCAAAATTTAAATATTTAAATAGTGAAAAGAATTGTGTTGAAAGATGTGAAATGGTAGCTGCTCAAGTATACCAAACTTGTGAAAAAGATACCTGTGTTTGTGATAATAAGGTAACTCAATGTCAAGATGAAAAGATTGTAACCAGACATGGTCATGGTGGACACGGTGGTATTCATGGTAGTATCTCAATTGGTCCAGTATCCATTTCAGTTGGAGGTTCTTCTTCAGGATCAGGTTCCTCAGGTGGTTCCTCAGGTGGTTCCTCAGGTGGCTCAGGTGGTTCAGGTGGTGGTTCAGGTGGTGGTTCAGGATTGGTTACACCAGTTGTCAAGAAATGCCCATGTTCTGAAACTTTAAAATCAACTGTTTTCAAAAACTAAATAACTTTAGGTACCTTATTGACCATTTACCATTATAATTAAAATTAAATTATTTTAATTAAACACTAATTTGTATAATACAAAAATCCACATTTTTAACAGGCAAACACAATTAGATATTTTAATACTAAAAATTCATTTCTTTGAGATTTTTTCAGTGGTATCCTGGTCCTTCCCAATACCAATTATTTTTAAAAATTTTAAAATATTATTTATTATTATTAAAACCATATTAACAATGAATAAATATATTGCACTACTATTATTACTTTCTATTGTTGTAGTAAGTTCTGGTTCCATTAAACCAACAAGTGATTGTGAATGCATTTTTGAAGATTCCATTCATAGAATTATGGCTTTTAGGTTTGTATTTAATCATAATAATATCAACTAAGAGAAAAGATCTAATCAAATTTAAATTTAGTAAAGAGAGTTGCCAAGAGAGATGTAAAATGGTATCATCTCAAGTTTCACCAAAATGTGAATTAGATGAAACATGTATATGTTCTGGTAAACCAACTAAATGTGAAAATGTTGGTAAAAAGAAGCACACCTCACATGGTGGTGCATTCCATGGTATTCAATTATCATCTGCTTCAGCTGGTACTGGGTCAGCTGCTTCTTCTGCTGGTGGTCCAGATGATTCTTCATCAGGTATGAATTTCCCATCTTTTAAAAATCTCCTGTGTCCTTGTACTGCAACTTTGAAATCAATACAATTCACTCAAAACTAAATTTAATCTATTC
The DNA here is from genome assembly GCA_001606155.1 of Tieghemostelium lacteum. NCBI lineage: Eukaryota > Evosea > Eumycetozoa > Dictyosteliales > Raperosteliaceae > Tieghemostelium > Tieghemostelium lacteum. The sequence goes on from LODT01000035.1 coordinate 615,170, forward strand.
AATTAATAATACAAATATTTTGTAGTTCCTAAATCGATTAGTTTACAATAAAATTAAGTTTTAAGATTTTTGTGAGTTTCATTTGTGTCACAAAGAAAAACGAAACTAAATCATATGATTAATTTATTTTGGAAAAAATTAAATTCTAAGTCATTGTCAACATGTGTATATAGTAAAAGATATTATAGTTTAAATAGTGGGACTGGGGTATCATACCAGGACAGTAAGAGATGGTTTGATGTCACTTCTAGATCAGCATATGGTATGCTGAATCAATGTTTTGATAAATTGATTGAAAAATCACTACCAGAACAACAGAATAATGTAATTAAAGATAAATTCAAACCTACCTTCTCGGTTGCATCCAATGCCAAATTTAAATTTGATTATTCATTAAATAATCTAGTTGTAGCATCACGTTTACTCGGTCAATCTAAACCTAATGAGATTACACTGAAACTCATTGAAACTTTTAATAGAGAGAAGAGTAAAGATAAAGTACAATCAGATAAAGAAGATAGTATACCGTTTTTAGATTTAATTGAAAAAATTGAAGGAAATGAAAAGGGTACTTTAAATATACATTTATCAGACGACTATCTAAAAGATGCTTTACTGTTATGGACAAAACAAATACAATCTCATAGATTTCAAAATACAGATTCAACTGCAGTTAGTAAAGACATTCTAGTTGATTTTGCATCTCCTAATATGTCAAAAGAGCTACATGTGGGTCATTTAAGATCTATAGCATTAGGTGAGAGTATATGCAGAATATTAGAGTATTTAGGACACAATGTAGAAAGAGTTTCACATGTAGGTGACTTTGGTACACCTATGGGAATGGTAATTGCCCATGCAATGGATGTCAAAGCACCATTTTTAGAAGATTCATCTATAACACCCACACCAAAAGAACTGTCCATTCTATATTCAGAGTCGAAAGCTAAAACTAAGGTTGACCCTGTTTTTGCAAAAAGAACTCTATTGACAGCTGCTGAACTTCAGAAAGGACCTCCATCGTTGAATGGGGGATCAGACCCAGCAATCTATCATGCATGGCAACGACTTTGTGAGGTCTCTAGAATAGGTTTCAATGAGATTTTCAATCTTATGAAAGTACAAGCTGAAGAGCGTGGTGAGTCATATTACAGAACCATGTTGGCACCAGTCATAGAGACACTGGAGGCCAAAGGTCTTGTAGTAGATGACCAAGGCGCTAAATGTGTTTTTCTACCCAATCTCCAAAAGGAACCTATTATCATTAGAAAATCAGATGGAGGCTATCTGTATGCTACCACTGATTTAGCTGCGATTAAAAGTCGTGTGGAATCTGGAAAAGACTGGGTCATTGTAATTACAGATGATACTCAAAAACAACATTTTCAAGCTGTTTGGCAGATTGCACAGAAAGCAGGTTGGTTACCTACTGATGGTTCTATTCGTGTGGACCATTTATCATTTGGTGTTGTAAAAGGTGAGAATGGACTAAAGCTCTCGTCTCGTGATGGTACACCCACACCTCTACTGGATTTAATAAAAGAATCTATAGAGAGATCTAAACTAGCTACAATAACCTCAAGATCCTTGACAAGATCTGAGAAAATAGACTCTTCACAAAACAGTTTCCATAGTGTGGAATCGGAGAGATTGCAAGAGAAATTTGAAATACCTCTTCAAGACCCTGACCACTACCGAAAGATTGGTGTAGGAGCACTGAAATACTATGACCTAATTCACCGAAATAATCCATACATTTTCTCATATGATAATATACTGTCATTTAAAGGTAATACTAGTATATATATTCTCTATAGTTACACTAGAATTTCAACAATCTTAGAGAGATCTCAAATTGCACTCAATGAACTACTGAGTAAACAAACAACACTGGATATTACCAACAATCAATCCATACATGAATTTACAGAAAAAGAAAGAAAAATTGTATTTTTGATATCAAGATTTTCAGATACCTTAAAGAATGCTGAAAATCAATTGAAACCTGGTATCGTATGTGATTATCTCTATGATTTAGCTGATAGTTTCCATGCATTTTATGAAACTGATCGTGTTATTGGTTCTGAAAGAGAGACACAAAGACTACTGATATGTTTAGCAATAAAAAGAATATTATCAACTGGTTTACATCTGTTAGGTGTAGAAACAGTAGAGAGAATCTAATCGAAATTTTATTTCATTTAAATAACATAAAAAAATGATCTGATCAAAAAAAGATTTTTTATTTTTTTTTATGTATTTTTTTTTTTTTTTTCACCACACCAATCCCTTCTTTTTAATTATATATCTTTTATTATTACTTTGAATTAGTTTTTTTAATTTTCAAAGAAACTTTTAAATAGTAGTAATATTACACTAGTTTTTTATTATTATTCTATATTGTAACATTATTTTTTATATATAAATTAAAAAAGAAATTAAAAAGATAAAATGTCAGCGGACCCAACAACTTCAGCACTAGCTGATGTATTTGAAAGAGTTGATCTATTGGATATGGTTCAAATTCACGATGATCAATCGAGTATTGAATCATTACAACCAGTTATTGGATACAATGCCTATGACAGTATAAATTTCATTGATAGAGGTGCATTTGAAACTCAATGGAATGAAGAGACAGTGGCAATGGAGAAAATGGAAGATATATTAAGAGTAGGTGAAGGATTCATCAATATGGTCTACACTTATAGATCATGTTCCAAAGCATTACCACAGGTAAAGAGTCAAGATCAACCAAACAAACAACAAATCTATGAAGGTATTTTCGCAGTACTGGAATTAGAAGTCAAAAAACTTAAAGACTTTATGTATTTCCAAAAGGATACCATTAAATTCATTGTAGAACACATTAAAAAACTAGCTGGTACCTATGATAAGAAAAAAGAAAAAATCATTGCCTCTGAAAGCTTTTTAAATTATCTAGTTAGAATTTTAGATCTTTTAGCCATTTTGGATGCTTTAAAAAATATGAAAGCATGTTTAAATAATGATTTTGCATTCTTTAGAAGGTATGTGTATATTCTAAATCAAAAACAAAAAATCTATAGGGGGTTTGGATATTAATATATAAATCTTTTTTTTTTTTTTATATATTTAGAGCTACATCTGTTCTTAGAAAGAATTCAGATGATCAATCACAAGAGTATCATAATTTATATTTATTTTTAGCAAATCAAAATTCAATTACCAATACATTGAAGAATGAATTGAGTGGTATTGAAAGATTTGATGATGTTTTACCAATTATTGTCAATCAGTGTGCTGACTATTTGGAACAAGAAAAGTATATATTACCATCAGAGAAACACTGTTTACTAAGAGTCATGCCATTTATATTGTTACTCATTGACGATGAGAAACACAATATCTTCAAGAACAAGAATTTGAATTTCTCTAGATACTCAAAGATCTTTAGAAAGAATCCAGTGGTTCCATTGTATGGTGATATGCAAATCACTTTGGAGTCTGTTGTCAGAAAATCACCACATTTCAATGAGAATCAATGGGGTACCTCTACATTGGACAGTAAAGTAGCTCAAGAATATGAAATTATTCATGTACTTGATAGCACTAGACAATTGTATAATGAATACGTTGCCAAGTTTGCCAATATGATTAATGAGATTAAAGCCTCAAAATCCAAGAATCCAAAAGAAGCTTTACCCGACCAAGACATTAAACAGATTTTGCTTCTGGGTTTGAGAATTCTCTCTGATTGGACTTGTAGAGTACTTCAACAAGCTGCCTGGAAGTACAGTAAACCAAATAACGATGCATCTCTTCCTGCTCAATTTGATTACGAGAGAGTAGTTAAATTCAATTACACTCCAGATGAGAGAACAGCACTCATTCAATTTATTGCAATGATTAAAGGTTTGGCAACTCTTATGACTAGCCATGAATCACTTTTGCAACCAATCATTAAGAAGGTTATCCATCAAGAGTTACAAGAGTTTATTCAGTTGCATCTTCGTGAGACCATCAAGTCATTTGCAAAGTCAAAAGAAAAGAAGAAGGATCAACTCAAGATTGAGATGACCCAACTAAAGAATATCTCTGTTGATTGGTTTGGTGGTGTTGAACCTCAAGAAGCTGTAGCTTCAAAGAAGTCTAGTTCCAAGACTGAGGATGTTAAACCTCAGATCCCAGTTCGTGCAGTTCCACCAAGTTCCACTCAATTGGAGTTAATCATAACCCTCGTACATAGTCTAATGGAGAAGAAGAAAGAGTTCTCAAGCAGTCAATTCCAAGAACTTGAAGATTTTGTTGGAAAAGCATTCTACTATCGTTACTTGCTCAATTTGACTCAATCCGTTACCAGTATAACTGATCTTGCTGATATGTGGTACAGAGAGTTCTATCTAGAGTTGAATAATCGTGTTCAGTTCCCCATTGAAGCATCACTTCCTTGGATTCTAACTGACCACATTTTGGAATCTGAAGATGCTTCTCTAATGGAATACATATTCTATCCACTAGGTTTGTACAATGACACTGCTCATCGTGCTATCCAACATCTCAACCAACGTTTCCTCTACGATGAAATTGAAGCAGAATTGAATTTGTGTTTCGATCAATTGCTCTTTAAACTCTCTGGTAAAATCTATGCCCATTTCAAAGTTGTAGCATCTAGTATTCTCTTGGATAAATCCTACAAGACCCAATTGGAATTGGCTCATTTCTCAGGTCGTTTAGTTGCACCAAAATCCAGATTTGATGTATTACTCCGTCAGAAACATATTACCTTATTAGGAAGATCATTGGATCTCAATGGTTTGTTAGCTCAGAGACAAAATACATTCCTCAGACAGAACCTCGAATATGCCATCTCACGTTATGAAGCCTCTGATTTGACCTCTATCATTGAGTTGGAAACTCAGATTCAAAACCTCAAATTGACCTACAAGTTACTCAGTGAATACTTTACAATGGACAGCTTTGAAATGATCTTTAATGAGGTTAATGAATCCACTTCATTGGTATCCTATCATGGACGTATTGTACTCCACACCATTTTTGAAATCATGTCTGATTTCTCTAGAAACTATACATTTAATGGTATAACTCAACGTTTTGTTAAGGCTCCTCATTTGTTTACTGATGAGGTTCAAAGAGATGCTATGCCACGTCCAAATCCAACATTTTTGTTTGGTAACAAACATATGAATGCTGCTTATGGTAACAGTGCAGAGCTCCATAAAACCTTTATTGGTATGCCACATATTAAATCCATGTTGAATCTTGTAGGTAAGAAAAATCTACCATTGATTGTAGGTGAATGTCTTCGTTCTATGGAGATTAAAATCATCAATGTACTCTCACCATACGTAAAGGAACTCTTGGCTAATGGTATGCCTCCATCAACTAAACTTCCAATTTACGATTACGGTACTGAAGGTGGTTATGGTTACTTCCAATTGAAACTTCGTGATATCTACATTTACCCTGATCTTCGTCCAGAAGTTCTCCAATGTTTCCGTGAGTTGGGTAACACCTTAATCCTCATGAATCTCCTTGACCAAGCTGTTGTGCAAGTTGATTCCTTTAACTTTGTAAAATCAGCTCCATTCTTGGGTATCACACCAGAATCATGGTTCCAAGACCAAAACGGAGAGGATCCAACCCTCCAATCTCCACTCTATGCCCAGATTCAAAAATTAGCTCAGTTCCTTGAGAGCAATCCACAAGGAAGCACATCTAATCAGGTACTTAACGATATTGTTGCTAATGCATGGAGAGCTGATAAATTCTATCGTCCAAATGAACTCAATAGCTCACTATTCAAATCAGTTCTACAGAGATTCTCTCAATTACTTAACGTAGTTCGTGGTGAATGGGCTGGACAAGCTCCAGATAATGGTGTAATTTGCATTGATTCCTCCACTGAATTCTCTAGATTATGGTCAGCTTTGCAATTTGTCATTTGTTGGCCATTGGTTAATGAGAATGATAAATCATTCCATGAGTTGTTTGGTGATGGGTTAATGTGGGCTGGTTGCTCTATTATTCATTTCCTAGGACAACAATACAGATTTGAGGTATTTGATTTCTGTTATCACATTTTGAATGTTGAAGAAGCTGCCACTATCAGATCTGATAAACCACAATTAAAGAGTTTCTTTAGATCAGCTCAATTGATTAAAGATATCAATCAACAGATATTCTCAATTCTCAATACCTATTGTCCACCACCTCCATGTTCCAATATCATATTGTCACCACCAACTACTGAACAAGCTGAACAATTTATTGTAACCACAACAGTTCAAGAACAACAACAACAACAACAACAAATGCAACAACAAACAATGCCACCATTAGATAACAGTGTAAATTTACCACCTCCACCTCCTTCTGGTAATATGCCACCTCCACCACCAATGATTGACGATATGCCACCTCCTCCACCATTTGGAATGCCACCTCCACCACCAATGTAAATCTAATAATTCAATATCTCAAAACATAACAATAATTATCACAAAAACAAATCTCCCTCTCCCTTCTTTTTTTCTAGTAGTGAAAATAACAATACAAAATAATAAAATTACAACAAAAAAAACTTCGAGTATTATTAAAATGTTTTGGTTAGAATTTATTTATCTATATATGCATTCCAATTATTGTTTTAATGTATTGTTAAAAAATATAATCAAGTTTGAAATGTAAATTTTTTTTTGATTTTTTAATTTTACATTGCAACCACCTTGTGAATAACACACTTGCGATCAATGGTGTGAATGTAAAATGTTTAAAAATTTTTTAACACTATATATCATCTTTAACACTTTATACTGATGTTGGTGTGAATTGTATTTATAACATCAATGATGTTATTACATCAATGGCAAATGTATAATTCACTTTATTGCTTAAAAATGGTAGAACAAGGTTAAGATTTTAAGCTGCATTAATATAGATGTAATTGATAGATATAACAATCATTGAGTTTAACTACTTTTACATCCACTGCTACTATTTTAAATGTTACAATGAAATGCCATTGTGTGAAAATCGAAATTGTAAATCAAAACAAAAATAGAAATACATTCTTATTTATTTTCTTATTATTAATTTATAATTATAATTAATACCCATTAAACCTTAGTATTAAATTAAAATCTAAATATATATTCATATGTAAGTTTTTAAAATTCTAAAATAAATTATATATCATTTGTATTAATATTTATTTATATAAATTAGATATTTAAAATGGTAAATTCTAAATTAATAGGTATATTGTTATTGGTAACAATTTTCTATTATTTTGAGATTACCAATGCAGTTGAAGATATAAAAACTCATGATAGTAATCAACTGATTTTTTCAAGTATTTATAACCATGGTGCATATGATTGTCCTTGGAGTAGAAATACGAATCAACAAAGTGTGCATCTATCAAGTCAAGATGATAAAACATTTTTCATTGGCCATATTATGGTACCAGGACACAAGTTTAATAATCCTGGATTGACCCAATACACTGGAAAGGATCCATTGAATATTCTTATGCATTATATAAGTGAGGGCAGTTATTGTTCTCATGAAGATTCTGTAATCAATATTGACTTCCCTTATGAATTCAATAACTTTTTATTGTTAGTTGGTAGTGTTGATGGTAATGATAGTGTATCTATCACTGCCAGAGGCGTTGATGGACAACAAGATATGACCAGATGGATTGATTACGGTCGTGGTTATTTTTCTACTCAAGAACAAGGTGACTTTACATTTGAAGCTGCTGTTAGCCCATGGAAACTACTTGTATTTGGTGGTTCAAAATATGTTAACGAAAATTACCAACTATTAGGTCCAAGTGAACCTGTCACTTCTATTCAAATTTCTTATAGAGCATGTCCAGAATCAAATTATGTTTTCTATGCCATTATTGATCTTAATGGTGATTATCCAACCGAGACCACTTCTCATAACAGTGGTAATAGTGTTGATCAAAGTTCAATAAGTACCACAGGTGATAATACAGCATCAATAACTCAACAAGGAACAACGGGTTCAAACTCTGGTGTTGACAATGGAGGTAACTCTGGTTCTAGTAGTCAAGGTCAAGTAACCGCATCAAGTATCGGTATTGTATCTAGTGGTTCAATTGGTGATCTCACAGGAAATGTTATTGCACAAGTATCTTCAACAGATACAATTTCTGGATCTGGTGTTCAATCTATGGGAAATACAATTACTCAATCAAATACTGTAATTGGACCAACAGGTTCCATTGGTAATGCTCAATCTGGTGTTGGTGTAATTAGTAGTAATGCTATTGCTGGTGTTACAACTGCCAATACAATCTCTGGAGTTGGATCAGCTTCTGGTTCTGGAGTTGAAACAGTTGGCCAAATTACCACTATTGGAGTTGCAAGTTCATTCCAAACTGGAGTTTCAGCAAATGGTATAGGACAATTAACAGGTGTAGGCGAACTCACAACTGCCACTCTTGCCAATAGTGGTGTTAATTCTATTGCAGGTGTTACATTACCAGATGAAACAACCTATGCCACTTCTGTTGGTCAGATAATTGCAGAAGTAACTGGGAAACTAACAACCGCAAATTCAATCTCTGGAGTTGGTTCAGGATCTATTGGTAACTCTGGATCTGATGTAAATTCAATAGCTGGAAGTGGAAATGTAATTGCTGGAGGTCAATCTTTTTCAGGTATTATTGGAGGTAACGGGGTTGTTGGTTTATCATCTTCTAATGGTATTGGAAATGTAATAGCAGGTTCTGGAACTGGGGCTGTTTCAGCAGGTCAAATATCAACAATTGGAGTTCAAACTGCTGTTCAAACTGGTGTCACTGCAAATGGAATTGGTCAAGTCTCAGGTCAAGATTCTATTGGACAATTTACAACCGCCACCCTTGCTAACAGTGGTGTCAACACAATTGCAGGTGTTACTGGTACAGGTCAACTTGCAACTGCTGCAGGTTCAATAGGAGACGTTACTGCTGATGTTGTTGGGAAATTAACAACTGCAAATAGTGTCAGTGGTGTCGGAGGACAATCTCTTGGTAACACTGGTGGACAAATAAATACAATCTCAGGTCCAAAAGGTGTTATTGGTAATGCTCAAACTGGAGTTGGTGTTACTGGTAGCAATGTGGTTGCTGGTTTAACAACTTCAAACTCTGTATCAGGAGTTAACGGTAATTCCTTAAGTGGTGTATCATCAGCTGCCCAACTATCCACCACAGGCATTCTAGGAGATGTAAATACTGGAGTCACTGGTAATTCTGTTGGACAGGTAACTGGTGGTGAAAACTCAATTGCTGGATTCACAACTGCAACATTAGGTAACTCTGGTGTTAATACTATCGGTCTTGCAACTGGAGGGGAAGTATCAAGCGCTGTAAACTCTGTTGCAGAAGTAACAGGTAATGTTGTTGCTGGTTTAACAACTTCTAATACAATTGGTGGAAGTGGTGTGAATACAGTTGGTAATTCAGCTTCTGTTTCATCTACCATTTTATCACCATCTGGTAATGTTATTGCAGGTGCAAATACTGTGACTAAAATTACTGGAGGTGTTGTAGGTCAAGTTTCAAGTTCAGGTGGTATTGGTGAGGTAGGTGGTAATTCATTAGGTCAATCTGCATCTGGTATATCATCAATTGCTGGACCAGGTCAAGTTATAACTGGTGCAAATTCAATTTCTGAAATCAGTGGTAAAGCCATTGGACAATTATCAACCAGTAACTCTATTGCAGGTGTTACTGGTCAATCGGTAGGTCAATCAGTAACTGGTGTCGCATCAATTGCAGGGGATGGAAATATCATTGCCGGTGGAAACTCAGTTGGTGGTGTTATTTCAAGTAATGTAATTGCAGTTGCTTCGACTGCTAATAGTGTAGGTGCTGTTATTGGTAATACTGGTTCAGGTGCAAATTCAGTTGGTCAGGTCAATACAATTGGTGTTAATACTGGTGCACAAACTGGTGTAACTGGTAACAGTGTAGGACAATTATCAAGTGAAAATTCAATTGTAGGTGTTACCACTGCTACTCTAGGTAATACTGGTGTAAACTCAATTGCAGGTGTATCTGATAATGTTGGAACTGGTGTAAATACAATTACACAAATCACTGGTGAAGCTATTGGTAAATTAACAGGATCCAATGGAATTGGTCAAGTTACTGGAAATTCTATTGGTCAATCAGCATCAGGTGTCTCATCAATTGCAGGAAACGGTCAAGTTATTGGAGGAGCTCAATCAGTCGGTCAAGTTACATCCAGTAATGTTGTTGCTGGTTTGACAACATCCAATAGTGTTGCTAATGGAATTGGTAATTCAGTTGCTGGTGTCTCATCTATTGCACAAGTTGGTCAAAGCCTTGGTGCAGTTGGTGGAGTACAAACTGGATTCACTGGACAATCAGTAGGTCAAGTAACTGGTGGGGAAGCATCTGTTTCAGGAGTATCAACCGCCTCAATTGCACATGCTGGTGCATCTACCGTTTCTGGGTTACATACAGCTGGTATAAATACTGGTGTAAGATCAGTTGGACAAGTTACAGGAAATGGAATAACTGGTCTAACAACCTCCAACAGTCTTGCTGGTTCAGGTGTTCAAACTGTTGGACAAAGTGTTGGTAAAGCTGGAACAGTAGCAGGAGGTGACGGTTTAATTGGAGGTGTTCAATCTGGTGCTGGTGTTATTTCCAGTAATGTTGTCGCAGGTTTAACAACCGCTAAAAGTGTAGGTGGTGTTATTGGTGCAACAGGTGGTAATGCACAATCAGTAGGTCAAGTATCAAGTATTGGTGTAGGCAGTGGTGCACAAACTGGATTCACTGGTCAAACAGTGGGTCAAGTAACCGGAGGCCATGCATCTTTAGGCGAAGTAGGATCTGCAACAGTTTCAAATTCAATTGCTCAAGCATCTACAATTGCTAAATCATTAGGTGTAGGTTCTGGTTCTGGTGCCCAATCAATTGCTGATAATGCTATTGGTCAATTCACAGGACCAAATACCTTAGCTGGATCCGGAACTGGAAGTATCTCAGGTGGAAACTCTGTAGGTAAACTCTCTTCAATTGGTGTCGCTAGTGGTTCAGGTTCTATTGCAGGTGGAGAGGTAGCAGGCCAAGTCACAACCAGTAGAACACTTGGTGCAGGTCAATCCCTAACTGGATTTACAACTGCTATCAATGGTGGCGTTTCAGCTACTCTTGCTCATGTAACTACTGCTTCTGTGGGTGAAGTTACAGGTTCTGTAACAGCCGTTACATCCCCAGCTACCATTTTTGAAGTTAGCACTGGAGGTGCTGGATTTACTACCGCTTCAATCTCTGGCCTAGGTACTACTCAAGGTACAGAAATAATTGGAAAAGCAACCGGAACTGTTACTGGAGTCACATCTCAAAATACAATTGCTAAGACTTTGGGTCTTGTTGGTGGTGTAAATAATGGAATTTCAGGTACAGTTGGAAGTGTTGGTCAAGTTACCAATCAAAATTCTATAGTCCAAGTAGGTGCATCTATATCAGCAGTAACCGCAAAAGGATCTTCAATTGGTGGATATGGTGCTGTTACCACTAAAGACTCTATTGGAAATGCAATTGCAGGACCAAACGGTGTAATTGGACAATTCACAACTGCTTATACCCTCTTTGGAATCCAGACCTCTAAGATTATTGCTAATTTGAATGACCCAGAGATCTTCCAAACTGGAGGTTTGGAAATGGCTCTACAAGAACAATACCGTTTACTATTACTTGAACAAGAGTACCAAAGACTCCTAGAAGAAAAAAATAGACAAATAATTGATAACCAAGGAGAACAATTACAACATGAGGAGCAATTATTAGAACTTCAAAAAGAACAACAACTTGCTAATTTACAAGACCAGATTCAAGTACATTCTAAACATTACCAAAATGAAATTGATGAACTTCAAAGAAAGATACAATACTCTGAATTGGAAAAACTTCAACACGAACAAGAACAAATTGAAATTCAAAATCTTCAATCTCAACTTAAATATCAACAAGATATGGTAGAATACTATCTAAATCAACAAAAATTAGCAGCTGAAGAAAATCAAAGACAGAGAGAGGAAATTGATACATTATTTGTTGAAAGACAAAAACAACAACAACAAGTTCATGAATCAGAAACTCAACAAAATCCAATAGACGTTGATGAAAATGGTGAGATTAATTGGGATGAATATGATTTGGAACGTGAATTCCAAGATCAACAACAAAGAGAACATGATGTAGATAATGAAGAAAAAGAATATGAGAGTGATCAATTTATCTTGGATAACCCTCAATTCTCAAATCTTGATCAAGAAAATGACAATTTCCATACTGATATGGACAAAATGAATAATTTTGAATTAAATAATGCTTAAGCAATGTAAATAAATATAAACAAATAAAAATGATATAAATTTATAAATATAGTCATCTACATAAGGGCTCAATGATTTTTGTGCCTCTTTACAGTTTTATTATCAGAAAGATCTTTCTTTCTCTTTTTGTTTTCAATTTCTTCCAATTCTTCATCACTATCTACATCACTTTCAACCATTGGGGTGAGAGTTCTTTTCTTTGAGGTTTGGTTAATAGCTTTTTTAGGCTTTTCTTCTTTTACTTCTTCTTCTTCCTCCTCTTCCTCCTCTTCCTCCTCTTTGGCATTTCTCTCTTCTCTTTCTTTTCTCCGTTTTTCTTTTCTTTCCCTCTTTTCTTTCTTTTTCTGTTCTTTTTCTCTCTTCTTTCTTTCTTTTCTTTCCTTTTTGGATTCTTTTACTGTTTCTTCCTCACCTTCCTCTTCATTTTCACCCATTTGTATATCACCATCTACAGTCACTTCCATTTCATCTAATTGGTCACCAAATAATATCAAACCATCACCAGATTCTTTTTTCTTTGAGAATGAATTTTTCTTCACTTTAGAAGACTCTTTTTTAGATACTTTTTCTTGTTCAGATTCCTCATCACTTGATATAGTCTTTTTAACTGTCTCTTTCTTTTTTGTGATGGGTACCTCTTCATCTGAATCACTATCGGAATTTGATACTAACTCACCATCGCTATCCTGTAAGACCTTTACATGTGAATTCTTTTTCTTTTTGGGAGTTGATTTTGTACTTTTTCTACTAGTGGTAGTTGATGATGTCTTTGTAGTCTTTTTAGGTTCAGATTTCATCTTTTCTGGTTCAACACTATTCTTTGCTGCTTTAGGGTCATTTTCAGTTGCTAGAACCAACTCTCTAATTACCATTAGATAATTTGGTGTATAAATTGGATATTTTGGAATGGTATATGGTGCCAATTGCGATGTTGGTCCTTGGAATTTAACAACTCTAAAGAATCCCTGAATAGCTTTAGATTTTACATATTGTTCTTCTGCTCTTGTGTTATAGCTTAATTCATGTACAGTGAATTTTGGTTGATTAATCTCAGAATTTCTTTTAACAATAGCAGCTTGTAAATGGTTAGTCAACCAAGGTATAATAGTTCCATTCTTATCTTGTCTTATTACAACTGTAATATATCTAACAAGATCAGCCTTATTTAAACCATCTTCTAATTTTGACATTATACCTGGCATTACTAATTCTTTGTCATCTATTGTACCATATTTCTCTTTTAATTTATCATCCTTCTTTTTTCTTTCTTCTTCAGAAATATATTCCTCTTCATCGGAAGACTCTATGACCTTTGGTTTTAACTTCTTCTTTTCTTTGGGTTTTGTTTCTTTAGGTTCAGAGTTATCTTCAATTGTAGGTGGTGACTCAGATTCAGATGGTTCCGAAACATTTTCAACATAACTGTCATCACTAGACATATGTACTTCCTCTTGCTTCTTTTTTGTGGGTTCAGCAAATGACATAATATCATCTAAATCAAAGTTATTGTTATTGATAAAATGACAATCCATCTTATACTTTGGATAGAGGATATCTAGGTATACATTAGGGTTCTTTTCAATTAATGCAAAGAAATTGGTAAGGATCTGATTGATCATTTTCAATAGATCAATTGCTCTGAAGTCCTTTGCAATAATTGGGTCATCTAGGAGATTTTTAAAGAGGAAAAAGTAGGATAACTGGTAAAACATTGGCTCCAATTGTAAATCATTTACAATCTTGTAAAAGAACTGAGTAATTTGGTAATTGGTAGCTTCAGAGTTATTATGATAATTACCCAACAACAGTGCAAAGTTTTTAATGATTTCAGGATGGGCAAAATCACATACAATATCTTGATAGTTTAGTGATGTTGAAGCTATTTTTTCTTCATAATCAGATTCATCTTCCTCTTCACTATCCTGATAATCTTCATTCTCCTCCTCTTTTTGTATTTTACTTTTCTTGTCAGTCTCTTCTTCTTCTTCTTCTTCATCCTTTTTATCTTCATTTTCAGAGTCTTTCTCATCAATTTTCTTTTCTTTAGTTTCAGGCTCCATATCCTCATCTTGATTCTTTTCCTTTTCACTTTTATCTTCAGAATCAGATTTCTCTTCTTCTCCTTCATCCCTCTCCTTTTTAGTCTCGCTATCACTCTGTTCTTCAGTATCAGAGTTATCCTTTTTAGATTTTTCTTTTTTTACTTGTTGATCAGCATCATATTCATCAATGATGGCAGCATTCTTTTTCTTGGAGCCAGTTGAGTGATATCTTCTATTGGATTTAACAGTGAGAGAATCATATTTCTCACAGTAGATTTTAACCATTTCCATTGTTGAGAATGCAAGATCACTAAGATCAGTGACCATACTCTTTGTGAATTTAGTTGGATCGTAAAGTCTCAAAAGCTCTGTAATCTTTTTAAGGAACATTTCTTTATCATAATAGATGGTAGATTGAATCTTTCCTGAAATTTCATTGTAATACTTTACATCAGATACAGACATGAAATGCAAGAGTTTAGTCATCTCCTTCAAAGTAGATGTAGCAATCTCCAATGACCTATAATGTTTCTTTATGATATAGATATCACAACAACTAATGACATAGTCAAACTGATTTGGAGATAAGGTCTTTGAAAGACTACCCAATATATTTGCTTTAGTTGACTCTTGAATTCTAAATTCTTTCTCTACTTCCTGTGACTCTGAATCACCATTAGATTTCATATTATAGGTATCATAGTGCTGTAACAATGCCAATGAAAATCCAGTAAAGAATCTAGTCAACGACAGGAAATTCAGTTTATCTTGATCTATAATTTGTGCACTGTCTTTACTGAACTCCTTAGTGACAATTGCCATCAATGGATCATAAGAGTCATCTAGAAATTCTTCAGCCCAATTCTTTAAAATTAATTTTACTTGAACTGAAGATGGTACCAATACTCTATCGCTCTGGTACTTTGCTCTCTTAGACAAAAGTGTCAGATTAAAAGATCTCTGATTGGTACCAGCCTTGACTTTATTATACTTTTTATCTGGAAGTGATTGATTAATGATAGTCTTCTTTCCAGATCCACTATAAGTCTCAAATACACCTTTAAATCTATTATTATTACCAGCTTTTAGTGATGCTGAATTCTTCAAAATCTTTTCATTCTTTAACAGTCTTGATAAAGTTTCATCAGGTTTAACCTGACTACCTGTACTATTATTATTATCATTATTTTCCATATTACTATATATCTCTTGAATTTTATTAGCTGCCGACCAAATAGAATCTGGTTCATCATTCTTTAATAATAGAGTAAATATCTCCAATAGTAAGAATGAATGGGATGTAATTGATTTATACAATTTAATACAATTGATATTTTGAGCTAATGTTAATAGTAAATTTAATATGTTAACTCTGTTGTTGAAATTTGAAATGTGAGTATGACTTGAATAGTAGATATTGTGAATTTATACAAACTCTTCTAATAAAGCTATCAAATCATTATGCATATGACATCTGTACTCTTTTTCTATAGTTGAAGATGAACTAAGAGGATCTTCAATTTGTAACATATTTTTGATTAATGTCAAAAAGAGTTCAATTATAGAATAGTCTTCATTCTTTCCTTTTTCTTCTGCCAATCTTAACATTGGTTCCTTTAGTATTCTAACTAAAATCTCTAATAAAGGTTTAGAAATAAATGCTTCTTTATATTGATGATAGTATTCCCTCTGTTTTGGAATATCATAGGAATCCTGTAATATAGGTAACTGTAATGTCAACTTTACAAATATTTTTACTATACAGTAATATTAGAAATTGTTGATCGAATAATCCTTTCTAGAACCTGAATGAGGAATCTTTCTTACATATTGAAATCAACAAAGGAGTATCACTATGATGATATATAATGATAGGTATTAACTTATTCTTTACAACATCCCAAGAACCTAATCTATGATGTATTGGTTTATCTATATCATCATCATTATGAATTAACCTGTACAATGCTTTCGATGCCTCCAGTGCATCTTCTCCAATCACATATTTCTTAGTCTTATTTGCATTATTCCAACTTCCCAACTCCTCTAGAATATTAATTAATTCTGTATGATCATCATCCATTGTTTATATTCAATCTATCATCACCCACGTGACTTTTACAAATAAAAGATACAAAATGAAAAAAAAAATTGATAAAATTTTGGCGGGCTTTCAATATTGGGATGAGTTCGAACTGTTTATTTGGTTTTTCATTAATGATAAGGCTGAGGAGGTTCCAATTCTCTTCACACCGAGGTTAATCATTCTCTCTGCATCCTCAGGAGTTCTTACACCTCCAGCTGCTTTAACAGGCAATTTTCCAGCATTATCTAACATTATTTTTATACCTTCAAAAGTAGCTCCAGATGGTTTTCCACCAGTTGTTTGGAAGAATCCTGTGGAAGATTTTACATAAATATTAGATAAATCCTTTTCTGTAAAGTTTTCAGTTGCCCATGTTGAGATCTTTGATGTTAAATCAGCAATTTGAGTATCAGTTAGTGCAGCAATTTCAATGATCCATTTTGCAACTTTATGTGATTTCAAACATAATTGTGTACATTGAAGAAATTCATTTTTAACATCCTCTCCATTCAAATAGGCAGTGTAATTAATTACAAAATCCAATTCATCAGCACCATCTTCAATTGCTTTAGTTGCTTCTTTTAGTTTTTCATTAATTGGTTTGGTTCCCTCGTGAAATGAAATTACAGTACCCAAAACAACTTTTGAGTGTTTTTCTTGAATGAATTTTCTCACATTTGATACATAATCAGGTCTAATCATAACAGCATATATAGAATTATCAATAGCTTCCTGTGTAAGTTCATATACTTTTTTTAGAGTTTCTTCATTAGATAAACCTGATTGTTCAGGTGTTTTCAAATAGGTTGAATCTAAATATTGTGAAATATTCATTTAAATATATTTAAATATAGAGACTCTTCTAGTTCTAATACAAAAAAAAATAAAAATTAATTTGTTTTTTTATTTTTGTGTTCTTCAAGTTCATCACTCTTGATAAATGCAAAGTGCCTTGAATATTACTCCTGTTTGGACTTTAAAGATCTCAGATGAGTCGTTGGCATTTATTGATAATAGAAAACAGAATGTTATAGACAATGATTATGATTTAGACGTTGATACAGAAGATGACGAAGTAATTGAAAAAGTAAATCAAGATAAATCTACAATAGATACTCTAGATTGTCTTCCAGATAAAGTAGATTGGACAGAATACAGTACAAATATACCAGAGGATTCTCATGGGAGTACATGTGAATTGATATCGTGGTCTAGTGATAATCTAATTGCATTTACTGGTAAATCAATGAACGCAAACTCACTAGACAAGAGCATCTATTTGAAACCAGAAAGACAGTTAATTTATATAGTACGAGCTGATATACCTCATGAGTACTCTATTATCAAGACTTCTCATGCCACACCTATAAAATCATTAGATTGGACTAATCAGTCAACATCAGGAAGTATTCTAATGTCAACAGATCACTCAGATAAGGTATGTCTGTGGAAAACTAGAGATCATTCGACTGATGATTGGATATGCCTGAAATCATTTAATATACAGTACCTTTTAATGGCAAAATGGGTGGCAATAAATCAGACTTGGTCACCTATTTTCCATCCATTCTATCATAATTCAAACTCTCATGAAGAGACCTCTAAAGCACCTTTTGAAAAACTATATCCCAATGGAGAGAGTGAAATATTTATTACAATATCAAAAGATGGAAAAGTAAGTTTAAAGTATCATTCTAGAAGTTCACATCATTATGATATTTATAGTTTTAAAACCCTTAGATAAATATAGGATACTACAGTGCTTTAGAATCAAATTGGAAACAGATAACAGCATATATACCCTTACCACTCTATCACTCTATAGATTGTGCAGATATATTTTCAACAAAAGATGACAGTATGACAATAGCAACTTATTCAAACAAAATGAAAAATATCATTACATTGTATAAAGTTACTTTTGATATATACTCTAATTGTATGTAATTATTTATATAGTATAAATTTATTTATAGAAATTAACATTTTTAAATCATTAGATTACATAAATGTATATAATTTTGATAAGATCAATCTAAGTAATATCATTAGGAATGATAATGATTTAAATAGATCCAAAAGAAATGTGAGTGTATCAAAAATCATTTTTGATAACTCAATCAATTCTTTGATAATTCTAATGAAAGGACATAATAATACCTGTATTTTATACAGATGGGAAAAGAAAATCAGTTCACAACATCAATTGATATATAATTTGTTTGATGGTGCTGATCAACCTATGGGAATTGAAGAATGGACATGTACAGCCACAAGAACCATTCAATCAAGTCACTCAAAATATCCACCAATTTCATCTATACACTATTCTCAATTATCAGGACTGTTGTGGTTAAATTACAGTTATAATGAGAAAATTGAGTTGGTTGATAGAATGTCCTTTAAGAAACTGTCTGCCATAGATTATAGATACCAACAACAATCTGGTCAATATCCATTGGATGTCGAGTTGAATATATCCATTTCCACATCCCCTAATGGTTGTTTGGTGGCCTGTCTCACAGGAGGTCTAAAAGTTAAAATACTAGCACCAGCTATCAATCTACAAGCACACACACTAAATAGAAATTTTGCAAATAACCAACAACATCAACAAGAAATACAACAACAAGAAACCAATAGAATATCTACATGGTTAAATTATTTATTCCAAAACTCAATTCTGACATCTACAGACTGGTGGGATGTGTTGGTAATGTTGAAACTCTACAGTACCAATAACAATAACTTCAATCTGAATAATCATTGTAAAGTAAAGAATATTCTCTTTAACAATGTAATTATTCAACTTAGTCAAGAGTATTGTCCAGATCTAACTATACAAAAATCATATAGATCCTCTATAAATGCTATTAAAGCTTCTATATACAGAATGGTAACAGGTATGGAGACTGCATATATAGATAGTCAGGCTAGATCATTTATCTACTATCTCTATGATACTCTAAAATCCTCATATTTACCACTATTCCAAGAACCATTTTCTAAAGAACGTGAAAATATTTTGATTCTAATTGACTGGATAATTGAATTTGGTATTTTTTTAGCTAAGAATTGTTATTATTTTTCAATTCATTCCACTAAAGAACCCTATGAATTCAATATCCCACCTGAATTCCAAAATGAAGATTTTTCAAAAATCTACCCATTCTTATTCTACACCTCAAAACCAAGATTTCCTATACCATTAGTATGTATTCATTTTAAAATATCTATTCAAATAGGAGATATTAATATTTTCATTATAGTTAAGTTTATTTTTTGATCTCAATTTGATGGTTGTATTTATGGAATTATTAACCTACGCCAGAATATATAAGGAAAAGACAAATTTTCAAACATCAACATCCAAATTAACCTATACTACATGTTCTGAAATCAACTTGATTTTTATGACATTATATAAAATTATAAAGGCATTCTTGGTGGCATTGGGGGCTCAATCTGATAATGAAAGTTTTGAAAATTATTATCAACAAATTTATAAATCCATAAATGAAGAATCATTCTTTATGGATACTATAACATTTTCAGTAAAATGTGATGGTTCAAATTTTGATAAAATGATTTTGGTATTGAAGGAACTTAGTAAAATCATTCCGCAGTCTTTCTTCCAGAATGTAGGTGAAATCACATTGAATAACAGTTTTAGTATGTTAGATCTTGATCCACCTTTAGATGGTTTCCTTGACCAAAATCCAATTAATTTCCAACAACCACAAGATCAATTGTTTAAATACTCTCCAAAGAGCACAGAGTATATGGGTATAGCTCATGATATCATTACTAGAATACCCATTGCACCTAGAATTGAAAAACCTTACAAGAAATGTACAAGATGTCATAGATTGACTGTGGTCTTGAGAACTTCATTGTTTTGGTCAGATAGATGGTCATTAGCATGTCCAATGTGTGGTGGTAGATGGAAATTATATCAACAACAGCAACCTCAAATTCAACCTCAACCACAACAACAACAGCAACAGCAACAGCAACAACAACAACAGCAACAACAGCAACAACAGCAACAACAACAACAACAACAAGCTCAAAATGCAATGTACAACCAAAATCAAAGAAATATGATCCAACAACATCAACAACAACAATTTAATCAACAGCTTCAACAAACAATGAGAATTCCACAAAATCAACCTACACAACCTGTTGGTCAAAATGTGCAACCAAATGCTACAGGTCAACAACAAACATATAATATGCCCTATTATAATCGAAACACTCAAACAAGTGGTCAGAGATTTTAATAACCATTCCACAAAAAAAAAACATAAAATATTTATGATTAAATAGAGTTAACCATTTATCAAATTCACCACTATTTTTATTTTAGAAAAAAAAACCATTGTAATGTGATTTTATATTATTTCATTTTATAAAATATACAATTAAAATGAATATGGAAATGATCTATGCAATGAAAGAGAATTGAACATGAATCATTATATTCGTTTAATGAGATAATTTCAAAGATATAATTTAAAAAAAAAAATATAAATTAAATTAATTAAATTTCAAACTAATTCTTATGATGAATATATTTGAATAACTGTTATTTACAAAAATAAAAATATTGAATTAAAATCATTAAAAAAAGAGTGGCTTTTGTTATTGGCGATCTACCGATGCTACTCTCGATTGTCTAACTATTTACCACTCTTTAAAATTATACTTACTTGAATTTTAATTTGAAAAAAAATAATGAAAATACTGGTGAAAAATAAATACATATTTTAAATAAATTTATATAAGTATAGATCTATATAGATTTTTTGTTATGTAGTTTTGTGATTTTGTTCTGTTGATTTTTAATCTAAAATAAGAATGCGTTCTTTTTGATTTGTTCACGTTTCCATTGTGAAATCTTATCAAATTCCTTTCTAGGCATATGAAAAATCTTTTCAAATTCCTCATCTGGTAAGTAGGTTTCTAATTTCTTTGGATCGACACCTGGTGGCAATGGGTCAGATAACAATTCCTCATAGGTATACACTTCTCTAAGATAGTTCTTTAGAACCTCTTGGACCTGTTCACCTGGTTTTTCTTCAAGTGGTACCTTGTTCTTTGGATATTTACTTAATGACCATGCTCTGAAATAGGATCTGAATGCAATTGGTTCACAGAATGGCTCGATAACTATAATTTGTGTCTTATCAGTGTGACCAAGTTTGGAAGTCTTTACAAACTCACATACAACTTCCATTGCAGTTTTTTTAGTTCTGTGAGCAGCTCTAGGTCCTAAATAGATATAGATGTGACTCTGTACATCCAGTAAGGCAACATGTGAGATATCAAGGTCATCTTGAGAGAATGGATAAGCTTCTTCATTAACCTCATTGATACCAGATGAATTGGTGCAAATGAATAATCTAGGTCTGTACTGAATACTGTTGAGTTTACTAGCAGTAGTCAATAAAGTGTCGGAGAAATAACGTAGTTTTCCACCTTCTAAATTGTCAAAGAATTCTTGTGGTTCTTGAGTTTCTTCAATAACTTGTACTGGGATCTGACCTGAGGAACTAAGAGTTTCAGCCAACTTGATAGCAGTTTCTCTCTCTAGAGCTGGGGCATTTTTACCATTCCAAATATAAACCTTAGATTTAGTTTTGAGTAGGAAAACATGTTGGGTATTAAGTGATTGTGATGAGCAACTATCAACTTGCACAGCACGAATATCCACTTGATCAACACCTCTGACTTCGTATAATGCGTTTTTAGTTTGGTCATAGGTTAGATATTTACCACGATGAATGATCATTTGTCCTTTGAATAGGTTTAAAAAGTTTCTGCATTCCTTATTCTGTACAACACGAGTTTGTACGCATTGACCTTGGAGTGACTCATGAAGATCCACAGTCAAATATGCGCTGGTACCCTTCTCGTTAATTGTACTTTCTCTTCCCAAATAATAATAGATAACATGAGCTTCCTTATTTTGTAAACGATAGCTGTACAAGACGATATAAGAGTCACCACAATAGAACTGAGAATATAATGCAGATGGATGATCAATCTTTTCAAAATCCTCAATCTTCCAGATCTTTACTTTACCTTCTAGTGGGTCTGTAAATATCTTCTCTTCGTCAAAGGGAATAGTCTTTTGCATACGTTCAACAAGATCACTGATTTTATGTTCAGCTCTTTGAACTGCTACGTGGCTCTTAGTTTCCATCTTTGAGGTGCTGATTGGTAGCATTCCAGGATAGTTAGCAAACTTCTCTTTGAAAAGGTTATTTTCACCAAATTCAGTGACACGTGTGATCTTTGACCACTCTTGACGATCACTCTGGTTATAGAGTGCCAATGCAACTTTTCCAGCCATCTTTCTCTGTGCAGATGATGATTCTTTACCAATCCAAATAAACAGTTCAGTTTGACAATCTATAATAAATACAAATCGAGTATGTAATATCTCCTTATTGGGTAGTTTCCAGTCGGTACCTTCCCAAGCCAAACGAGCTCTTAATGTATTCTTTTTGGCATCCATACCAATTCTATAGATTGAAGTTTTTATATACTCTTGATCTTGTTCCTCTTGAGTTGGACTCTGTAAAACCTGACTTGGTTTACCACCGAGAATATCCCAAAATTCAGGAACTGAATCATCATTTTTACCTTCATCTAACTGAATAAGAGTAGATTTTCCACCACGTTCTTTAGTTCTAATTCTGTTGGCAAAATCAACAGCTTTAGCCTTATTGACACGGGAGGCTTTAGAACCAGACCAAATGAAGAGTCTGGGACCTGCATCAAGAATAAACGAATTGTTACTGTTTAGTGTCTGACCTGATAGTTTACATAGTCTGACTCTAACCTTTCTTTTACCCTTAACTTGAATGAGTAATTTCTGTTTACCATTCTTTACAGCAGTTAAATCAAGGTATTTACTGAGATTTGATTCCTCATCTACTGAAGAGTCACCACCAGATTCCAGTGCAAAAAGTTTAATAATATCAATAGAACGTTTTCTAGCAGCTTCTAAACCTTCCATCCATCTTGAACAGTCATCAAAGTCCTCTGTTGGTGGCATTAAAGTCTTGAAATTACAAACTACTTGATTTTGGTTATCGTAGAGTGTGAACTCCTGTGGTGACAGTTTCTTGATTGCACTCACAGTTTGTAATGGAATTCTTAAATCTGGAGTAGCTGCCAATTTTGATTTAGACAAAAATAAATCCTCAGCTAGCAATGACATGTAACACTTGCCCCACATTGAAAAGATACCTGGAAGTTTTCTAGAGATTTGACCATCTAGAAGTTCTTCTTCTTCCTCTTCCACTCCACCTTCATTTTGATTATTTTCATCGTCTAAATCAATTTCAATTGGATCTGCACCATCTAAATCACCAGTGGATGATTTCAAACCGCCAGAATCTTTAAGTACATTAAGTTTACTTACAGAGGATTTCACAAGTGGTGAAGGTTTAGATTCAGAAGCACTCTTTAGATTCTGTTTAAGTACACTTAACCATGATAATCTTTCTTCTTTAGTCTTTACCAATAGATGAATAATACGATTTGGTGTTGATAACTGGAAACTAAAACCTTCAATTTTAAATATCTCTTTGGTCTTATGAACTGATACTGCTTTCTCTAAATGAATAGTTTCCAGTGGTTGCTCTGTATTCTTTTGTGATTTGTTTCTGTAGGTATAAAGAATACCTTCAGATACAACAAACCATTTCTCTTGATTAGAATTCCACAATAAACCAGGAACTAATTCAAATAAAGATCCTTCAATTACAATATCACTAGATTTCCATTGAATTACATTTGAACTATTTACCAATATATTTGGAATATTATTATTGTTATTACTATTATTAGTTGTTGTTGTGGTAGTAGTTGTATTTGGAATACCACCAGAAGATCTTAAATTAGAAGATGATGAATTTCTACTGAGTAAACTTGAATTTTTTGATATTGATAATGATGATATTGGTGGAAGATTATGTAGATTATTATTAATGGTAGCAGGTGATGGTGGTACTGGTGAGTTATTGACTACATGGAAATCAGAGAGAGTAGGTGAATCTGTTTGTACTGGAGTTGATAATTTTTCTAACATTGACGATTTCTTTAGTTCCCTGTGAGCATTGATAGAGTTGATCCAATCATCTCTCATTTGAACACTAGGACATTCAATACGATATTCTTTGGAATTTTGTAAAATGATATTAAATCTCAATGACCATTCATTAGCTGATGTCTGCTGTTGTTGTGGTTGTTGTGAATTTGGATCATCATAGATATCAACATATTTAATAGCCAATAGAGGTGTATCCCAAATTGCTTGTGCTGAATCCTCGTTGAGGAAACAGTATATATGGTCTTTAACAATCTTTAAGTATCTAGGTTCATAGCTATTAAATAGCCATCCCTCAACCTCCTGTTTTATAGTAGATTCTGTGATAAGAGCTGGTGCACCGTTGCCACCTGACCCTGATACACTAGTCCCAAAAACACTTGTAATCTGGTCTAATTTATCCTTTTGTTTGCTTTTTCCACCTTCTTCTTCTGAGACATCATATATCGATTGAAGACCATCAGGTTTCATTGATTTACATATTGGAGTAACTCTCTGGTTCTTGTCTTGGAACCATACACCTACATCAGTTGTAGGATCACCATTTGGAGCTGGTGGGAATATATCTTCTTGGAATAACTGTGATTTTCTAGGTACGATAAAAGAAACCATTTCTACAGTATCTTTAGTCAATCTTAGGAATCTATCAATTTCACAGAGACTTACATCTACAACGGACTTGGGTAGAAGGGATATAGCAGATTGAGTTACATTTCCAAATGCAGCTTTACCCATTAAATGAGCTTGTTGTTTATCGATTTCATAGTAATAGATACCGTCACCTTTTCCACCTAGATACAGTATATTAGTACCATAGTCAAAAATGGGATTCAAAATACTAGAATCAGTAGTGACATTGTATTGTTGTTGGAATGTAGTTGCCTTTCCCAATTGTCTTGGGTCCCATAGATACAACTGACGTTGTGCACTTTTATTAGCACCAACAGTACAGAGCATATCTAACCCATTGCTATCAGCCCAAGCTAGTTTGAAACCTTGTGCACCCTCATGTGTTATAACTTCATGAATTGGATGACTTCCTGCTCTGGGATCATAAAGTCTCATCTTTTTATCACGACATGAAGTGGCTAGTAAGTTACCGCCAGACCATGTATTCCAACTCCAAGACATGACAATATCCTCAGCACCGACAAGTCTTTGTAACACAGTAGGTTCTGTAGTCTGAGAAAGATCCCAAAGATCAATACCAAAGTCCATGGTAGATGAGATAAATAGTGAATCTACAGATGGATGGAAATTAACACCCACAATTCTCTTGGACTGTTTAGGAAGTGTTATCAAGGGTGCTGATATATTTCCACCACCTTTACTCGAAGAAAACTCTTGATCATCATCCTCAGGTACTTTCCATAATTTTATAGTACAATCTCTGCTACCAGTTGCTATTACCCTATCATGAAATGGACTGAACTCAAAACATGATATTGGATCTGTATGTCCTTTAATAACAAATGGCACATCTGGAGCCTTTCCATATTGTGTCAATTTTGAAACTGCTAAACATGAACCCCCTATCATAAAAAACCATTTTTAAAGTTAACAACAAAGCTTTCTCCAAATTTCACAAACTAATCAATCTCTAAACCTACCTCCAATAGACGATGGATATGCAAATAGAGAAGTTGAAGATTTCAATAACTCCTCTGATTGTGCATTCACTTTAATATTGGTATAGAATAATTCTTTTTTACAAACTTTATGAAATACATTTCTGACTTTAGATTCTCTAACAATGGATTTATCAGTTTTATATTCCATTATTAATTCCTCTGAATTTTCTTTATATTATTATTATTACAATAGATTCTAATATTACAATGTTGTGTTTTAGGCTACTTCTTCAACTATTATGATTTTCTAAATTTAATTTGGCTACCAACTATTTAACATTAATATTTATAAGATTCTAAAGAAAATAAATTCAATAAGCAATATTAATATCTAGAGAGTGGAGCTCTAATTTAGTTTTATAAATAAAATATAAAATTATTATAATTGAAAAATGGTAAAATAAATTTTAAAACGACAAAGAATGGTGGCGGCACTTATCGATTGACAAGTGATTATATAGGTTGTTATGAAATTTTTGTTGTTTGTTTTTTAAATTGTACTATTCTGTTATCCCTATCTACCCTCTCCTTAAAACAAAAAAATTATATTTTTTACTATGATTGATGTATTGTGTGTGGTAGTGGTGTAGTGTTGAATGATTTTACAATAGTACTTTGATTTAATATCTAAAAATAGCAATTCTACAAATGTAATAAAATGATAATTTATAAATGTATCCACTTATTTTCTTGTTTCCCCATTACCAAATCTCAAAAGAGATATTTTAAATAATATATTACTTTTTTTATATATTTATTTGTAGTATTCCCAACTTTGTGTGTATGTGTTTGTGAATAAATGTGTGTGTATGTATATTTGTGGGTATTGAATAATTATATTTATACACCACACTGCTACAAAAAGTGGAATGATTGATTGATTTGAAAAAAAGCAAAGTTTGCAAAAATTTCAAATTTGACCTAAAATCCTAAAACTGAATCCTTTTTGGTGGTTTATTAAACTTATTATTCTAATTTTTTTTTTTTATAATTATCTTTCAAGCCTTAAATTATTAGGATATAATAGACAATTAGAAATTCTCTGTGTTGATGTTAACATTAAAATCTATTTTAAGTCGTATTAAACTTCTACATAAAACTCAGTTTCAATGTAGATGAATTATTATATTATGAATATAGTTAATATATAGTATTATAAGATAGGTTATTGTAGTACAAATTCATATTACCCATAGTTATCAATTTATTTTTTTTTTTTTTATTTTCTTATTTTCAATTCCAGATAACAAATGGGTAAGAGAAAAAGCTCAAAACCCCCACCAAAAAAAGCTGTACCAAAACTAGCTAAACAATTTGATTGTCCATTTTGTGATCACACTCAAACTGTGGAATGTACATTGTAGGTTTCTGAATATTTAGAAATGGACACAACATGCCAAAAAATAAAATTTTGAAAAAAAGAGCGGGAAGACGGAAGGTTTTAACATTTACTTTTCTATTATAGATACAGAGATAAAGGTCAAGGAGTTGCATTATGCAGAACTTGTAATGCTTCATTCACAACAACCATTCACGGTAACTATAAAATTTGAGAAATTATCACCTAAATCCACCACAGATTTTTCATATACAGAAAGGGAGATACTAATCCATTTCATATATAGAATTAAGTGATGCTGTAGATGTATATAGTGATTGGATCGATGCTTGCGAAGCAGCCAACAGATAATTTTATTCTGAATTTATCACAGAATACTAAAACTATTGTATATAAATGTGGTTTACCCAATTATTCTCCTTAGGATTATAGAATCATTTTTTTTTAAGTTTGAAAGCATCAAACATCACTGCCAAAAAACAAAATATCAGATTACACAAAAGAGAGAGAATGGTATATATATATTTTTGGTGGGTTTTAGTTATGTTGTTTTATTAAACAGTAGGAGGAAAAAATTAAACTTTTGGTTATTATGTAGGTGATGTTTAGTAAAGAATACATTGTTTAAATAGAAATTGTTTGTGAGAAAAAAAATATTTACTATCTACTAGCTGATGGTTTGGTCTATCTAGAATGTGGGAGGTTATAGGTTATTATTTACCCTTTGTGGATTTAGCAGTTTTCTTGCTTGCAGAAGTCTTTGGTTTGGCAACTGCTGGGGTTATAACTTTTTTACTTGGTTTCTTTGGTTCTGGTTTAGTTTCTTCAACTGTTTCTTCTTCTTCTTCTTTTTCTTCTTCCTGTTCTTCTTCTACTTCCTCTTCTTTATTTGGTTTCTTTGTGTCTTTTTTTGATTTAGATTGAGTAGTATCAGTTGTCTTTCTTTTGTTGGATTTTTTGGCTGGTTTCTTAACTACAACTTCTTCTTCAGATTCATCGTCATAGGTGAACTCAACACCGTGTGGGTCGATAAAGAAACCGTATAGAGTAGTTACCATAGCCTCTTTAGTACTTGACAATGGGAGACAAAAATGTGTAAGAACTTGGGTAAGTTCATCTTTCTTTAGTTTGTTGATACGATCAAGAATATTTTCTTTTTGTTCTTCAGTGCTCACTTTGAAACCTCTGAATTGAGTCAAGATATTGTTCTTTAATTTCTCATGTGCTTTACCTTTTCTTTGGAAAATAATGTGATGTAATGCACTTTGTAAATCATGATCTGTGAATTTAGTAAATGCTTTTGTGACTAATTTTTTTTTTTTATACACAAACCAAAGAAGGGTGAGAATGAGAAAAAATAAGATCTATAGTTAGATACCTGAATTCACCATATACAATCAAAATTTTCAAATGATCTATTTTCAAAACATACTTTTTAGATTCTCACCAACTGGAGAGACATCTGGGTAGAAAGGAACGGTTGGTACCTTTTTTTTAGGTTCATTTAGTAGTAAAAGTGGATTTGATCTTTCAACTGGTGTTCTAATTCTAGCAGTATTTGCAACAACAGTATTTTTCTTGTTACCTTCCATCAAAATTTGATTAGTGGTCTTTTTCTTCATTTTATCTTTTGGTGATTTTTCTTTGGTTTTTTGAACCTTTGGTGTTGTGCTTTCTGCTTCTTTTTTGGCAGATGCTGCTGGCTTTGATGTCTTTTTATTCATTGTATTCTGATGATCAGTTGGAGAAGAAACTCTCTAAGATTAATATCCTTTGCTTGGTGATACCAAAAAAAAATTAAAAAGAAGTTTAAAAAAAAATTTGGTTGTTAGTGTTGTGAATTTTCAAAAATTTAAAATATTTGAAATAGGCGCGTTCACAATCTCATTTCAATCAACGGTTAAAATCTATCCCTTCATCAGATATACATTTATTAAGTTATTTTTAATTTTAATTAAAAAATTATTACTCTTATTTTTAATTTTTTTATATATTTTTTAAATTAATTAATTTATTTTTAAAATGGATATGAAAAGTAGATAAATTATTCAATATGGATCATTTCAGTCTTGGTACGACCAAATGTGGCAGCACAATACATTTCTTCAATTTTAGATGGTGGACAAATGAATTGGCCACGAGAGATGGCAGCGGTAAAGTAAGTGAAAGTATAGTTACCACGATAGAGTCTATCGACGAAAATTTCACAACCTTTATCACGGATATTGAGATGAGACATCCAATAACTCTTTCTATTGTAGAGTGCAAGTGTTGGTTCTAAACCTGCTGGAAGACAATCACGAATAACTACAAAACTGGAATTCAATTCAACTTTGATTTTAATTTCAACCTTGATTTTAGATCCACTCTTTATCCAAACGTTACCATTTTCCAAGTATTGTACATCGGAAATGTTTTGCATTCCAATAAATGTTCTCTCAATTGAGAAACCTCTGTCCGAAACTGCTTTATAGAATGGATTCAATGAACCATAGGTCAAATTGATATTGTAAAACAATTGACCTTTACCCAATTTCTCAATAACCAATTGACCTTGATTTTTGATTAAAGTGGACATTGATAATTTCAATTGATGATCAGTCTTGGTTTGGTCCAATGCAATATCACTACGATCCAATTGATTTTGATTGAGATATACATTAGCAGTTACAGCTCCAAAAGTAGTGGAATGGTAACAATAAATGGCATAACTTGCAAAGGCATTATCTTGAGTATTCCAAGATACCAATGAAATACTATTAGAAAGACCTCTAACCAATTTAGATAACAATGCATGTTTAGGTTGAGTTTGAATCAAATTGATTACAGCAATAGAGTTAATTCTAGATTCACTGTAGAAGCCATCAATCGAGGTGGCATCAAAGTATGCACCAGTTCCAGAAACTTTCATAAAGTTGGTGATATTCTTAAACTCTTTGGTATCCTGTAACTGTGGTATCAAAATTATCAAAATCTCAGCATAGAGTTTTGGATAGTCTTGTACAGCCAATGCAAATATCTTCTTTGCCAATGCAGTGGTATTATTGGATGATGACAATGATGAATAGACAAAACATGCAAATGCAATTTTAGTAAGATATGATAACTTTTCTTTAGATTTCTTGTACTCTGCAAAGCTGAATGCTTCAATATACTGGCTGAGATACTTTCCAGAGTGAGTCTTACAGAAGCCTGCTGCTGCAAAATTGAATTTCTTGTCAAGGATATTCATTATCCAATGTACATAGATATTTACATAGTCATAGGTATTTGAATCAGCACCATCCCAGTATCTAAAGGTGTATTTGGTACTATTATAACGTGTTTTGAGTTTATCAATCATCTTCTCCATGGTGGATTTAATTGAGGCTTTAAGTTTTTTGTCTTCTTCAGTATCAGGTTTATAGAGTTCTGGATACTTTTCAATGAAAGCCAATGCGAGTAATTTGGAAGCCAATTGCTCAGAGCATGCATATTCATAGTTGAGAAGTGATCTTAAACCATCAGTCATCTTGGTTAAAGGTGAATTGGAGAGGTTGACTGTCAAACCACCAATATTCTGATCAATTTGTGACCAATTTGGAAGATTAATGTCATGTAAGAAATATTCCTTTGAAGAGCTTTCCAATGCATAGTTTGTAGATACAGATTCAGTTGAGGTTGGTGAATGAACTGGGAATTCGAATTTAATGGCATCTGTGAATTCTTCACCGTCTTTAGTGAGGGTACTTACTGCACATTGGAATATAGTGTTTCTATTTGGTACCTGTGCTCTTGCAGTTATTGGAATTGTCACTCTTCCACCTGCACTCAAATGTGCTTTGTATCCTGAATTTAGTAATTTACAAGTTGATGATGTAATTGCAAATTTAACATCCAGATCATAGTTTACAATAGACTGAATGGCAATTGGGAAAACACATTCATCATTATAATTCAAGAATCTTGGAGCGGATTGTCTAATCATTACAGGTAAAGTAGATGTGAATGTATCTTCACTGGAACCAAAGCACTCTCTAGTGGCAGCCAAAGCCATAATTTTGTAACTTGTAAGGTTATCTGGGAGTGTAAGTTCAAATTGAACAATACCAGATTTAGTAGTTCTACCAACTTGGAAGGTAGCCAATGAATTGAAGTTATCACGAAGTCTGATAATCTTTGGTGGTGCTTGTTCGGGATCTGGTTTATCATCATTACCTTGACCTGATCCACCACTGAGACGAATAGAGAGATTCAAAACAGCTCCATTAGGTACACCAAGGGATTCCAGTGTCTTTTTATTCTCTGATTCCTGAACTGGTTTGTTGAGATAAAACAATCTCTGGTAACTAGGTGGTAGACCATCTCTCTGTTCAATAAGTTTTCTCAATTCCTCCATAGAGATATTATTAGTTACACCTGGGAATATCAATACTCTTCCGGAGAGATATCTAATGGTAATTTGATTTGGCACAATTGGTTTAATTACCTCTTCAGCACCTTTCAATTGAGGGTCTTGGAACATTGTTAAATCCAATAGAGAGCTCATAACATACTGTTCATAACCTTTTTGGTAGAATGATAATGGGTCCCATTGAGATACTGATTTATGTGATAAATCAGTCAGAGCCTCATCAACAATAACCAAAGTTACATCAGCATCCTGTATCAATGCCATAGACTTCTTGTTCTTAACTTCAATAGTAACTTTTGACTTTTCATTTGGTGTTTGGAACTTTTTGAAATCCAATATAGAAACCTGCAATTTCTTATCCTCCAATGACAATGTCAATGTTGTACTAGCAAATTGAGATGCTAATCTTTGAACATCTTGTTCATTGATATTAAGTTTAATCATTCCTTCCATATAGACTGTAAATGACAAACATGGGAAATGTCTAGCCTCTACAACTGATTTCCAAGTAGCTACACCTTCAACCAAGGATACAGGAACTGTATCAACTAATTTCTTATTACAACTTACAAATAAGAAACCATTAGCAGATTGAACTTTACTACTGGTAATAATCAATTGATATTCATCTCCAATTTCATAGTGTTTCTTAGCATCTTTAATGTTAACCTTCAAGTCAAGATTTGATTTCTTAGCATACAAATTCTTGAATGGTTTAACAGTGCTGACTGGTTTAGAGTCTTTGTACTCTTTTTCAGTATCAGTTTGAGGACCCAAGACGAATAAGTCAAATCTCATTGGTCTAGAGTCTCCATATGTGATTTCTAATTTATGATAACCTGTACTTTCAAATTTATGTTCCAAAGTAACAGGTGCCAAATTGGATGGTGTTATATCACGTTCAATTACATTCTGCATTGGTAAATCTTCTTCCCAAGGTACCTTCTTCAATACACATTTAATATTACCTTGATCAGAAAGGTTACCGAGTGTATCTACAACCACCATATCAAGTTTAAAAGCTTCGTCAATATTGATATACTTTTTAATATCTTTAGAGACACCTAATGTCAATTGTTTGCTGTATACTGTAAAGTTGTGAGAGAAAGTCTCAGAAACATTGGTAACATCTTTAATGCTTCCTCTAACCTGAATAGAGTAACATTGCTTCATATCCTGCATGACAAAGTCCATTTTGTGTCTACCAGATAACATTCTCTTTCCTTGGAATTTCCAAGGACCAAAATATTCCATATCAGAATCAGTTTCAGAATACTGGAATCCTGAAGGTAGATTCATTGGTTTACAAGCATTAGCAGATATATCCCATTCAACAATAGTATTACTCATAACTTCATCAGTGTAACTTCTAGCCAAAACCTCAACTGAAAACATATCATTCTCCATAACATGATTACTCTTGGTGTGTGCAGCTTTGGATTCAACCAAAAACTGTTTTCTTTTGAACTCTTGAAGTTTTACAACATGGGTATGTCTAACAGGACCATAAGTCATTTCAATTTGAATATCACCAAGATTAGTGTCCATTGGCAATGTAAATTTGAATACAAAACTACCCAATTCATCTACAGTAGTTGTACCAGTGAGTTTCTCAACTCTTCTTGGATCAACTACTTTATAGACAATATTGGTAGTAGATTTTGGAGGGATACTTAAAGTAGAATCATTTACATTCAATACTCTTAAGAAACCTTTAATATTTACAATATCACCTGGTTTGTAAAGACCTTGGTCATCGAAAATAGACCACTTGATAGTGTTCTCCAATTTAGTTGGAGTGAAGTTAAATGGTAAGACTGTAGAGCATTCCAACCCAACAGTTGTCAAATACTGAGTATAAGTATTAACAGTTGCCATTCCAGTCATTCCATCGATAACATTAATAGTATGATCAGTTAGTGCACCAGTATTACTACTAGATTTAATTGATCCCTTTTTAATGATTTCACCAGTATGAGCATTGGTAACCCATGCCATTGTAGTGGTACCTTGTGAACATGTATTTATAATATAAGGACTGTACTGAATAATCTTATGTACATTTACAGTTTGTTTAGTATCAGAGAATACAAAATACAGTAAACTGTTCTTTACAGATTTACTATTGTCACTACCAAAGTACTTTGACAAATCCATCATTGTATAGGTGTACTCTTTTGGTTTATGTACAATATCTAAACTACCATTATCCAATACCTTCATTTGAACTTTTTTCAATTGAGTTTCATTACAACTAAACAATGAATAGTTATTCAAGTCTGATGGAATCTGGAAAACCTTAACAAAGATACTATGAACACCTTTTGTTTTAATTTGGAAAAGTGGTCTATAAATAAACATTATCAAAATGTAAGTTTTAAAATATAGAAAATTTGGTATACCTATTAATATACATACTTTGATAATGGGTCTAAATTAATTTCAGTTGAAGATGAACCACCCCAGGATGATTGATCATGAGTTTGAATTTCAATGGTTTCAGCTGGGAATGAAAAGTGTCCAGTAGTTGGTAGGAGTACCTGTTGAAGAGTGTCTTTAAAGTTCTTGACTGTTACCTTGTAACTTTGTAAATGTTGGAAATTGGCATTGATGGTGATGGCACCATATGCACAAGTGATATTTTTAATTTCAGCTTTTGGATGAATGGTCACGAGATTGTCAATGTCTTCAGGTGACAATTGATTAAATTGAATATTTTGTAAGATACTGGTGGTTGAGAATGAAACTACAGAGGCTGATGAATCTGGATACTTTACATTTGGTGTAACTGTGAATATTGGTGGTGCTTTAAATACTGATCTATAAATTTGATCAGTTTTAAGTGGGCCTTCTGTTGATGGTATTCCAGCTTCAATTTCCAATTCGAGTTTAGAGTCAAATACAATTACTGGGTCAACTATTTTGAATGCAATGGCTTTACCTGAATAGTCTTTTAAGATATCTGAGATTCTAGTGTCTTTAGACTCTTGAATAATCTCAAAATCCATTTCCATATCATAATCCAAAGTAAATGTAAAGAAACTTGATAATCTCTTTTTGTTTTCTAGGAATGATGCTGGCATAGGTTGTGAGAACACAATTGCAAATTGTGGATCCTTAAGGTCACTATTAAAGAATGGTTGTTGGATATATTGTGTTGCAGTCTGAATTTCCCATCTCTTGTAAGGGAAAGTCTCTTTATAGCACTTCTCAAAGATCTCAGGTACTGATTCTACAATGTACATTGTGGATCTTGGAAAAAGTGCTGCATTGGGAAGTGAATATTTACAAGTGACACCATCAACAAATTTCCAAGTTGCACCAGGTACCTGTGGTGTGATTTTAAATGGAACCTCTAATTGAGAGACATCAGAACTCAATGGAGCAAATGGTCTATTAAATACAATAGTTACTGTTGTAAATGAATCAATTTTACCACTTGGTATCATTGATACTACTTCTACATCTGGTTTAGCCAATTCAATTTCTCTCTCATAGTTAACCTGTGATTGCAGACTAAGTCTATCCAATACAGTCTCTATAGGTGCTCTCTCTTCTTGATTTTTTAATATTTTAAATTTGGTTTTACTTGGTAACAATTTAGATTCATCACTATTGTTATTATTATTAGTATTATTGGCACTAATTGATGGTATACGACTAAGTAATTTAAAAGTCTCACTATTTTCCATTGATTCCAATACTGAGAATTTCTCTGTCTCAAAAGATGATTTATCATTTACTGCCAAAATGAATTTAGTTTGACCAGCTACATCTTGACCAACTACCAATTCATCAGTAGTTGAAACACCATCATTTTTATCTGTATTGTTATTATTTGCAGAATTCTTCTCCAATTCCTTCTTTAGTGAACAAAATGGAGAGACAGCAATGATGATGGTAGATTGACCAATGACTTCACATTCACCAAGTGTTGAATAATTTAACAATTGTCTACCTTTAAAGAGTAATCTGATTTGAAATGGGTGTAATATACATGGTTTCAGATTATCAATTTGCATAGCAGTTGTTTCATCATCATCCTCTAATAACACACTGGATGGCATTGGCAAGTGCTGTGAATATTCTCTGAATATTCTAGTCTTTATCTTGTCAATGGTATCATCTTTTTCCAAATCATTAAATGTTATACTGTAATTATTAGTTGCTAAAAAATTAATAATCATTTTATCTATCTAAAAAATATATATAAAAAAAAACTATTTCTCTATAGCTTTACAAAAACAGAACAAAAAGCAATGTTAAATTAAAATAAGATTTTTTTAACTTTAATTTTTTCAACGAATTTTAATAGAAACGTAATAAAAATAGAAAAATCTTATGTAATTCAAACCATAAATCATAAAATTCATTTATTTTTGATTTGTTAAATGAAATAAATTCTAATAATTTATCGAGAACTTCTTACAGCTATTAAAATCATCAATTCATGAAAACCCTCGAGTTCTGTCTATTTATTTTTTTTTTATTTTTAAATTTTGAATAATACGGGGGTTATATAATTTAATTTTATATATCAGTTGATCTATATATTCTTTAGATTCCTCTGATAAAAGAGGATGAAAGAAATTGAAGATGTTATCACAGATTTTTGAACCTAATTGTACAACATTTAATATCTTGTGATGATTCTTCTCCAATAAGATGATCTAGATTTAAATAAGATTCTGAAAGGATATTGGCAGATGCTTTACCCCTGTATATTGAGTGCTGATAAAAGGGATCTTAATCCCCTGGATTTAGAGTTCTCTATTGCATTAAGTATATTTTGTACCTTTGTCTCATTGAACCTGTACAACCATCATGTTTTCGAAATATACATGGTTGAAATTATTGATGATATTTAGTTTTTGCTGAGTTGAATTTATATCATCTGTAACTAATTGTTGTATTGAGTTTGCTGGTAAAGCAAGGAGAGTTTGTTGGTTTAATAAATCCTATTTTACAATTGTACTTGTTGTTGTTAGGATTGTTGTCTTTGTCCCTGAACTTGTGGGTGAACAAATGTGTTGGGTTGATTAACTATAGGTTGAAGTAAATTTAAATTGCAATATATATCAATCATTCTTGAATTACCATCAATTAAAAGACTGATTGTGATCCACCTTCAATCCACAAACACATTTTATACTTTTGATATTCACCACTATTGTTTTGACCTAGTTTCGTTATAGAGAACAGAATAAGATCTTATTCTGTTCTCTATAACGAAACTAGGTGGAATTGGTGTTGTATTTTTCTTTTTTACTTCTATATTTAAATCATTATGTTCATTACGTGGAAAATATCCAACATCAGGTCCACTAAAAGATAGTTAATAATAAATTAATGATATATATATAATAATAATTAACATACAGTTTTATATTAAGAAGCTGTAAATGAAATAAAGAGCTGGAGTCGTTGGGTCCTATCAAACCATTCACCACTGTAAAACCATTCTTAGTTGATCATTCCATAATATTAATGAAGCACAGTTGGTGTGCTCATATACAAAATAATGGTAGTGTTTTTGATTTTAGAAGTAAATACCTCCCCTCCCTCATACAACTTTTTTTTTTTTTTATTTTCCCCCATGCAAAATAAAATAATGCTATTTATATCACTTATCTCAATCAACAGATTTTATCACTTCGATTGTGATTACCATAATATTAACAAAATATAATACAACAAATAAATAATAAAAGAAATAAGTAATTAATTATTTATTTAGTTTATTTGAAATATCAATGTACCAGCCTCATTTAGAATATACAGTGAATAAATCATCTAAAATAAAAGAAATATACTAAAAGTCTATTAAAAAATTTTTTTTTTTTTAATTTTAATTGAGTTTTTTAATTTCAAACTTAGAGATATTAATATATAAATTATATGTACACAAAACTTGTAGAAATAAATCATCAAATTTTCAAATATTAGAAAATCATCAACCTATTTACTGTCAGCAGATTCAGATTCTAATCAAAATGTATATTAAATAATAGTATAAGTAGTAATAGTAGTAGTGGTAATAATACTTCTAGTGATTCTCTATTGGGAGGTAGTGGTTCTAGAGATAGTACAGGGAGTAACTATAGTAATAGTAGTATTGATATACTTAGTAAATCAATATGGACAACACCATTTATGAACAAGGTGGTAAATTAGGTTAATCTACAGCAGTACCACTTTCTGAATTATTTTCAAGTCAACAACATAGCAGTGTAACAGGACTCTATGGTGGAAGTGATGATTTAACACCTCAACAACATCAACAACAGTTTATGAATAATATCATACAAAATTCTAATTGTAATCAACCCAATAACAACAACAACAACAATGACTATTGTATCAAAGATGGAAGAGATTGGAGAGAAAAAAGCAACTAAATGATTATAGAAAACAGAAGTATGCTATAGATTACTGAAGAATATACGAAGCTGCATACTATTCAAATATATAGGTATTTGTGGAAATGTTGGTTCAAACTTAAGTTGCACATTGGAGAAAAAAAAAAAAAACTAAAAAAAATTAACAACCTAGGTTTTTAAGTGACTAAGTAAGAGTGTTTCACTACAGGTAAGAAATGCTCTTAGTTGATCACTTTTAATATGAGGATTTGAAACGACACTACATAATAAATAAATTATTTTGTTAATGAGACAGTCTTTTAATTTAAAGTGGTGCACCCTATTTTATTTATTTCTTTTTTTTAATTCTATTTTTGGAGATTAAAAAGTGATTAATTCACGTGAGCCACCACCCACTAATAATAATGATCAACTAAGAGGTAATTTGCAGTGCTTTAGTAAAATTACAAAGTTGCCAAAATAATTCACCATTCTGTCTTGTTGGGAGATCTGCCATAGATTTGATGTTGATTATTGAACTATTCAAGGTTTCTATTCTAAGATTTTGGTTAAACTTGATGAGCTCAGGTGTTGGCTTTGCAAATGTAGGTGATGAGGTGCTAATGTGTAGGTAAAAGGGGGATAAGAGGTGATAAATCGATGCTAGTTTCTTCTGGTACCTCAATACAATGTTTGTCTATGTATATTGATTTGAAAGTACTATTTAACTCACTGAACTTTTGAAATTTTCCTTTAGAAGGGTTTTATTCTAGAGATTGACCAAGGAAAATACAGTTTGTGAGTTTCAATCTCTACCAAACCACCCATTTGAAAATAATTTAAAATTGAAACAAGGATAAAAAGTGTGGACCCATATGCGCGAATTATTGTTAGATTTTTAAAAAAAAGTGTTATAAAATGTAACATTGGTCATTAATAATATCACCAATCACAACAACATTCTTTTGTTTAGAATAAGGTATTTTCAAATTAAGATACATCAAACTCCAACAACAAACAAAAGAGATATCAATTATGTACTTTGGAAACAACTTAAGATGAAACGAACTGTTGCATAGTTAACATGCGTACCTGATTCAGGGTCAAGAAAAGGTTAACGTGAAGCAATTTGAACATTTTATCATCAATTAATTTATTTATTCTGTAATACTACGGTTTCAAAAATACATCATAGTTAAACGAACAAAAAAAAACCCAAATTTCGAAAAATAAAATTATAAAGTCAAATTGGTATTTTAAATGTCATTTTATAATTTACAATTAATTTTAGTTAGATATATTACAGAATTGTTAGATAATGATATAGATACAATTAATTGGTTGTCAAGTTGCAAACATTTTTATGATTTTAGAGATCAGATTACTTTTGATAAATTTCCCAATTACTATTATTCTATAAATGTTAATAAAATACAAGCTAATAGTACTACACTTCCCAAGAGATTCAAGAATCTATATATCAAACCCCAAGATTCTATTATAAATAGTATTAATGATATATTTTCAAATTATGGTATTGATAAATGTTTATATCAACAATCATCAGATCAAACTAAACTATTACGGTTACCTGATTCTACATCAATATCTAAATTAGAGCTATCATTTCATGTGATTGATGAATTATCAATTCCTAATACAGTTAAAGAGCTCGTATTGAATCATGTGCAATTTGAATGGAGGTATATTCCAGAGAGTGTTACATCACTATTTGTTGACTCTCTAACTATAGATGGACCTTTAAAAGTAAATTTAAAGAAATTAGTTTTTACGAGTATCTTTAATCAAGAGATTAGAGATGATACCTTCCCACCTTCTATTACCTATTTGGATTTAGGTGTTAGCTTCAATTATAATATATCCATTGATATACTTCCACCAAATTTACAACATTTGATACTAGGAAATAGTTTTAACAGTTCAGTGCTATCACTACCAACTTCACTAGTTACACTTCATCTTCCATCTTTCACACCACCAGATTTAGGTATATACCCAGTCGCTCTTCAAGAACTGAAACTCCAAAATCTAAAGTGTATAAACTCCATTGGACTCTTGAGTAATTTAATAAAATTGGAATTAAAGCAATTTGATGAAGATCTTGCTGAAGGTGTGTTACCATTGACACTACAGGAACTCATTCTACCAAAGTTCAGTAAAGTTCTTCATCCTGGAAGTATCCCTCACAGTGTAACTCACCTTACCCTCTATTTCTACCACACAATCAACAATAGTTGTGCATTACCATTATCTTTAAAATCCTTAGTTTTAGTAAACCAAAATCAAGCACTGATACCAAGCACCATTCTCAACGACCACAAATTTGAACGTCTGCTCGCACGTTTCTCACTCCACAATATTAGATCAATAGACCAACTACCTAATACTCTTAAATACCTGGAACTAGGTATGAACGCAATTTGTGAGATTTCCGAAGGTGTTCTACCAGAGACACTAGAGGAAATTGTATTTACAAGCTATTTTGATCAAGCTTACAATAAGAGACTATATACAAATCCAATATTTGTCCATTTAAAAAATTTGAGAATTCTCAAAACATGTTGGCAAGTAAAGGAAACATTGGAAGATAACTTACCAGAGGGTCTAAAAGAGTTTCATTTAACTACAATCGATTATGACCTTTTACAGAGTCTACCAAAGGGATTGGAAATTTTAATATGTAAAAATGCAATAATAGATCCCACCATGAGGTATACCTCAATATATGATTTCACTGTAGAATTGGGTAAAGGTCTATTCCCACCGTCTCTATTGAAACTGGATTTGGGAGCATTTTTCAAAGCTACTTTAACTGAAGGTTCATTACCACCACTTTTAGAATCTATAAGATTCAATAGTCAATATCACCAAAAATTCCAAGAGAATACATTTCCATCAACTCTAAAGAGAATCTATATCTCTGAAAAATGTCTAAAAAACATTGAGTCAATGTTACCACCTTATTGTAAAATAAATTTCATATAATTATGTGTGTGTGGTTCTTTTATTTGTTAAAATTGAAAATGGAGGGGATTATAGATGGATATTCTTTAGTACCTCCCATCTCCTTTAGAGAGGCTTTGATTTCACTTGTAGACTTTTGATTTGTGGAATTGGAACTATTGGAATCGTTCCAATAAGATTGAGAATAATCAATAAATATTTGTGTACCCTTTGGAATGTACTTGGTAGCAGTAATCAAAGCTTGGTCACAACCACCTTCAAATATACATTCACTCTGTGCATTTTTAAACTTCTGAGAGTGGTTAATCATACCACCTAGTGATCTGTACTGTTGTCCATTTAATCCAAAGTCTTCATTAGAAATCATCATATTATAGTCTGTAGATTGCATCTTTTCGTTCATTGTAACCATTCCACCGTATCTTACTATATAATCACCCTTTTCAAAATCTTTTCCTGCAAATAACCCATATCCAACTTGGTCACTAACATAACCTAAAATAACATTATCTTCACCTCCACTAGAGTTTATCAACTATTCATACGATAATAGTTAGTTCAATACATTCTGAATCCAATAGGTATTGAAGGTTAAGGACTTACTTTTAAATATTTGTTTCTAAATTTAAGATTTGGAGAGATATCCATACTACTGAATATTAAGTCTATCAGATAGTCATTCGTTGCAATAACATTTGGGCAATAGTGAATAGAAAGTGCTTTTTCTAATTGCTCAATAGACCAATCTTCAAAGTTATTGTTTTGGTTGTAGTTGTAGACTTTAATGGACTTTGGTAGAGGTGGTTGAGGATTGGGTATTGATCTTTTCAATCTTGCATAATCAAATGCAGTAGCTCTAAAAGAGTCTACTTTGGTAACAATAGTATCATGAATGTTGTTATTTATCAAAGATTCAATGATAACCTCTAGAATTTCAATGTTACCTAATAACATTGATAAATGAAATACAGTGACACCATTAACAGGATCTGCAAATTGCAGTAACTGGTTACCACCATTCTCTAGAATATATTTGACAATATTAACATCATTTGTACCAATAGACAGAAACAATAACATTCTATCTAAAGCCGGTATAGTATTCTTTGCTGGTGCTTTCAATAAATCTTTAAAGAAATCTGAGTTTCTTCTAATCTCTGATGATAGTTGATATTTAATACTACCAATATCTTTTGAAAGTATCAAATCAGTCAGAGTTGTAGACTGGTCTTCAAATACCATCTTACAAGTCTCTATGTACATCTCAGAGAACTCTTTAACAGTTTCATCTTGTACCTTCAATAGTTTTAAATATTCTTTATAATATACTATATCACTATAATTTTCATCAAACTTTGAATTATTACCGAAATCCTCTACAATCTTTCTTTTCCAAAATTCATTTACACTATTCTTTTGCATTCTCCGAAAGTCCAAATTTTTTGAAAAAAAAATGAAATCTATTTGTGTGTTGGATAATTATGTACATATTTTTATTTGATTTTGACTTGTATTTGAAATTATAATATAAAAGATTACATTATTGCACAACGGCATCCTCCTCCAACACCACATAAATCACATCCACATCCACAACCACCTTCCAATTCATAAATCATTGTAACCTACATATTTAATATAAATTTAATAATAATTAGAATAGAGTTCTATTAAATAGAATATTCATATTAAACTACATACACTAGAGCTATTATTTAACTCCAATTGTGATAATTTCTTTTTGTTATATCTTTTTGAGAGAATTGCTTTATCACCAAATTTAATTAATTGATGAATAGGTGGTGTACCTGTTTTCTCTTGAATTTTTTGTTTTAGGTCAAATAGAGTTTGATCATCTTCCACTTCAACCTCTATTGTTTTTTCTAATGATGGACATATAACTTTCATTCTTTGTTAGTTTGTTTATAATTTATATTTTTGTAAATTATTAAAATATTAAAAATTGATTAAATGATTATTTAAATAGCTTTTTAACCTTTAAAGGCTTCTGTAAAAAAGACTATTTTAATTAAAAAAATATTATTTGAATATCACTAAATTAAAAAAAAAATTCAAAAAATGTGAATTTCCCTTTTATGGATTTCCTGTTTTGTAATTTCAATAAAATATCTATAGATAATAAAAAGGTGTGTTAAGGGAAACAATGAAGAAATGCTGTACACAATGGTACTTACTATGAATTGGTGTAAGAGGAGTTGGAATTTTATTTCGGTACCATCTTTATACCAGGTTTCATATACTTAAAATAGATAAAGGTAAGACATGCTGTCAAACCATACCAAGTACCAATATACGATATGTGTTTGTTATAAAAATGACTTTCAATATTGGTATCAAATCTCTTGATAGACGATGACACTGTGGTCTTTGGTAACTCTTCAATGGCATTAACCATCAAAGGCAGTGCATCCAACTGTTTTGCCATCTCAGGTACATCCAAATAATACCATTGATTCTTTTGAGGTTGATTCTCCGGTGTGAACATACTACCTTTCTCCTTAATCTTTGACACCAATCCTAAAACATCAACAGTTTCGTTACTATAAGTTCCAGAGGTTATTCTAAAGTTCTCATCTTTCAAGTTCAAAGGTACCCAACCTCTGTTAACTAGTATAGATTTACCATTTACCAGTTTAAATGGTGATATAATATAGTATCCTAAAAATCCATCATATGAACGTGGTCCTAGATGTATCTCTGATGCACCTTTTACAAAATTACCTTCGAGATAGACTCTTCTAAACTCCAATTCCTGTTGTTTATTAGAAACTAAATCATTAACTGACTTTTCAGTTAATTCCACTGGCTCTTCTTCAACCTTATTCTGTGCAGTCTGTATTAGATTTTTCTTCCATTGATATCTATATATTTGCCATGTTCCTAATCCAAATGAAATCAATGGAAATATAACAAAATATTTATAATTGGTTTTCTAATATTTTCATATTATTTCATTCATATTAGTTTTTATTATTATTATTGAATAATTTCAAAGGATGAACATTTAAGAGTACTTAATTCGCACTTTTTGAAAATTCATATAAAATGGGGGTAAATAATGAAAATGAAAAATCATAAAAAAATATAAAATTCTTATTTATCAAACTAGTAATTTTATTGTCATCAATTAAAAATATCTTTAAATATCAAAGTTATAGTTAATAACTATTATACTATAAAAATGTCTGATATTTTGATTAATTATCTTATTTTTATAAATAATTTTTTTTTTTTTTGAATTTTATCTTCGTTCATTACTTTGATCAATTCCATTTATATACACAAATCTAAAGAAAAAACAATGTCAGAAGAAAGAC
The DNA here is from genome assembly GCA_001606155.1 of Tieghemostelium lacteum. Taxonomy (NCBI): domain Eukaryota; phylum Evosea; class Eumycetozoa; order Dictyosteliales; family Raperosteliaceae; genus Tieghemostelium; species Tieghemostelium lacteum. Next base: position 659,861 of record LODT01000035.1, read on the forward strand.
AAATGGAAATTGAGGCCTTAGGGGCTATTTATATGGATAATTTTCAAATTATCAATGATGATAATATACAAATAACACTAATACCAAATCCAGGCGGAGATGATAACTTTGGTATGTAGTAGTTTAAAGAAGGTGTTTAAGATTAAATATAATGATTAATAATAAAGTTCAAATTACATTGGTGATTATATAGTCGGAATAATATTAGATATTAAATTTACAACAGAATATCCAAATGAGATACCAAATATAGAATTAATACCACATCTAAAGTTGACAAAAGATAAGATTCAAGACTTACATATAGATATAGTGAAACAGGCAAATGAAAATATAGGAACATCAATGATATTTATTTTAGCAGGAGTTATAAAAGAATGGTTGGATCAAAATAATGTGGATCCTGATTTGGTGGAGGAAGTTGAAGAGGTTGAGGAATCATCATCAGAGGAAGAAGAAGAACAAGAAAGAGTATTTGATGGTACACCAGTAACAGTAGAGACATTTAATCAATGGAAAATTAAGTTTCTTCAAGAAACACAACCAATTAAAAAAGAGAAAATCACAAACAAACTCACAGGTAGACAATTGTTTCAAACTGATGCCTCACTCAGTACCTCTGATAACAGATTTATGGAAGAAGGTGAAGAATCTACGAATTTCAATTTATCAACTATAAAAGCAAAAATTGAAGATATTGCACAACAAGTCGATTGGTCATTATTCAAGGATGAAGATATCCCTGAAGATTTTGATATTGAAGAAGATGAAGAGGAAACCGATGAATAAACATTTTCGTTTTCAATATTTGATAGTTATATCTAAAATCTAGAAGATTTAAAATGTTTATAAATAATAATAATAGTGTGGCATGTATAAATATTTTATTTTATTATTAGATTTAATAATTTTTGAGATATATATATATATTTATATCTAAATCTTTAAATTTAGATTAAGATATATATATAGCATTATAGATCTGATTAACAAATCTATTTTTTTGAATTACTAGGAGAAGTTGAAGTTGGATTACTTTTCCATAGAGGAGTGTCTTCAGATTCACCTTTTTTCCTTTCTTTCTTCTCAAGTTTCTCTAATTTCTTTTCTTCCTTTTTCTCTTGTTTCTCAATCTTTTTTGCCTCTTTTAGGACTTTCTTCTTATCCTTTTCAGATAAGGTCGTTGACATGTGAGCTTGTTGTTGAAGATGTGCAGATGCTGATGTTTGAGGTGGAGATGTAGTTGGACTACCCGGAGAAACAATAGGACTACTATAATAAGGATGATTTACAGACGGTGTAGCCACCACAAATCCACTAGGTGGAGGTGGTGGTAAATTTTGTGGTAATTGTTGTGCTTGTTGTTGAGTTGTTTGATTTAATATTGGTACAGTTAAAGGTGGTGGTACAGTTAAAGATGGTGGTGGAGATGATAATGTAGGTGATGTAGGTGACTGTACAGTAGTTGCTGAAAATTGACTTTGAAATTGTGTAAGTGACAATACTAGAATCTTCTTTAAATTATCACAAATATCCAAATTATTTAGATTGTTGGTGAACTTCTTTTCAATTTCCTCAAGTTTCAAATCAAATTGTTTTCTAACAGGGTCCAAAATTTGACTGGAATTTGTAGTTGGTTTACCAGTTGCAACGGCAGGATTCAATAGAGTTCGGAGTGATTTCAAATCTTGTGTAACTGTGATACCTGCTTGACGTGATTGAGTGGTGATATCAGTATCCAAGTCATTGTCTACCTCTAATTTTGTGATTTCCAATTGAATAAACTTTAGTAATCTATATATACGAATTTCATCTTCTAACTGGTCACGTTGTTTCTCCAGTGAATCAATCTCCAATCCCAAGGTATCTTTAGCTTCATTTTGTTTCTTTAGATTATCTTGTAGGTCTTTCATCTCTCTCTTAAACTGTTCTCTCTTTAACCTAAGTTGCTCCTTTTTCTCATCAGCAGCTTGTTGATCATGAATGTCGACATTCTCAGTAGTCTCCTGTTGATAAGTATCTGTAAACTGATTATCAGGGTCTTGGTTAACTGTATTATATGTGTCACCACCCCAATCTCCACCCTCAGTATACTGAGTCTGACCATTCTCATCATAGGTCATGGTATTGTCATAATAAGTAGTAGTAGTTTCGTCATAGTATTGATTTTGTGTCTGGTCATCTTGATTTAGATATTCAAAATAATTTGCAGGTACTCTACCAGAATCACCATTGATATCACCACACCACCAACCATCATTATAATCAGCTGTAATACAAACTACATCATTCTCTTTAAAACTAATCTCTGTGTCATTGGCAGCTTCGTAATCATATAATGCTCGTACCCAATAAATTTCAAAATACCCTCCCTCCTCTTGTTGTTGTTGTTCCTGTTCCTGTTCCTGTTGTTGTCCATCTCCTCCTTCATAATCATAGTATTCACCATTTTCTTCCTTATCACCCATATTTTAAAAAACTTTAAAACAACTCTAAAATTATAATTTTTTCAGAGTTCTATTATACACTTGTTTTTTCTTTGTGGTGGTGCTATAATTGAGGTGAAGACCAAATAGATTCAAATCAAAAAAAAAAAATTAAAAAAAAAAAGATTTTTATTAATTAATTTTTTTTTTTATTATTACAATTTGATTAGTATTTTTTTTTTTTTTACTTGATAAGTGGGATTCCAGACCAAACTCTTTTTTTGTATTCAACATACTGCTGTCCAAAGAATTTAATTAGGAATTCTTCTTCCTCTTCAATTCTTTCATTGAAAAAAGCCCAAGATGCAAAGGTGTAACCAATGATGCAAATAGGGTTAAACAAAGTCAATTGAGTTGAAACACTCCAAATAAACCATCCAAAATAAGATGGGTGTCTGAGATAACTGTAGATACCAGTAGTAACCAATTCGTGTTCTTTTCTCTTGTGTTCTTGTACTATATGTGTAAAATTACTTCCAGCAGTAATCATTGCTAGAGTTCTAGTCACTTGTCCGAATATTGTCAATAAAATACCTATTTTAGGTAAAAATGTAAACTGTTTCATTCCAGGGAAGAAATACCATTCTACCCAATACTCTGTAAAACCAGCTGCCAATGCTATATTAAATGCTGGACTGTGATTTAATAAAAATGCTTAAATTCAAGTTAGTCAATGTTTCACTGTCATCATCTCCTACTCTCTCTGAAACCACCTACAATCTGATGATAATTTATTTGGATGATACATTGAAACCCATATATATTCCCACATGTGAAATACACATAGTGATGCCAGATATAATCCAAATGTCTGAATGGTATCTGATAATAAATATAAAAATATTCCTGCTCCTATACCAACACCTAATAAACAAGATAGTACTGCTTGCTTAGCAGCACCATATTTTGTCCATGCTAATTTTGATGAATATTGTGAACCACCACCACCAAATTCAGTCATTCTCTTCCTATTATTACAATAAATATGATAAAATGAAAAAAAAAAACAAATAATTTAAAAAAAAATTATAGTGACTTTTTTCACTGAAAATAAAAAGGTGAAGATTTTAGTTTGATCGAATCTATTCTTAGATATTCTATATTACTATATCTAGGAACAATTTATTTAAGACATAGATAAATTGAAAGATAACAAAGGTTAATATATACAAAAATTAAGTTGTGTAAATTAATTTTGATTATTTTTAAAAATAAATAAATAATTAAATAAAAAAAATAAAAAAAGTGATTTTAAAAAACGAACGAAATAGTATTTTTGATTAAAGATGGTCAACAAATCAAATAATAATAAAAAAAATACAAGTAGAGTAACAAAAGTTACTAGTAATAATGGATCAAAAAATACAGAAGAGAATATATATGATAAATTAATTCAATCAGTGATTGACACTTATATTGTTCCAATACAAAATGGTGATATAAATACATTAAATGAAAAATCTATTGTACCTTCAATAGTGAATCTATTACACCAATCAGAGAGTTTAAAACATTTTTTAAATGATACCATGTCATTGTCAACACCTGTGAAGGTTAAATGGTTTGAATGTATTCAACAACTACTCAGACCTCAATCAGAAAATGAAATATTACAGTCTATTGGAATACAGTTACTCTGTGAAACTATTAGAGTTTGTAATTATAATATACTCTCTCAGAAAGTAGATCAATGGATAAATGCACTCTCATCGGTTATAGAAGCTCAGAAAAAGTTGATTTCAAAAAAACAGGTTTTGGAATCGACAAAATTCAGAGACTACAGTTTATGTATTGTGACTTTGAGTCTTCTCATTGAAAAGTCATGTAAATTCAATGATCTAAAGAGAACTTTAAATACCAATTTATTGGCATCGTTGGTGACTTTGGTATTGACATCGTTGGAGGAGGCCAATGGCTACCCTTTGGATTGTAAGATTGATTCCATGGTTGCAATCACTGTTTTCATTGACAGTTTAAGTACTACCATGAAGCCATTCTTGGTGAAGATAGAGACTTTATGTTACCCCTATTTGTACAGTTCAGAAAAACAGTTACAAGATGCCAGTGCATCTGTGATTGCAAAGTTATCTCAATGTGTAGGTATAAATTCAACTGACTTTTATTGGGATGTAGTCGTTCAGAAAATCACTTTGGAACTCTATAATATAGTTGACAAACTCTATATGGGTTTGGAGGACCTCGACGAAGCTAAAAAGTACAAGTTGTCCAGTAGATCCATTCAATTGCCTAGTTCGAATAAACTCATAAATTTAGGTGAGGAACAGATTATGAATATGCTGAAACAGACATCTAATGTAGTGGTTTCTGGGAATTTGAAAACTACAGATTCACAGGTTCTTGTAAACCATTTGCTGAATGGGTTCCAAGGGTGCAGTAACTGTCTAGTTAAGATACTGTCAACACCTACTTTGGTGCCTTGTCCTATACCAATAGATGAGATTTTGACTGTACTATGTCGTGTATTGAATGTCAGTAACCAACTAAACTCCATTTCACACAGTACCAGTGAATTCAGTCTTTCACAAATTCTAATTCTCACCAATCGACTCCATTTACAAAGTTACATCGTTTTGCAACAATTTATCAAAATTTTCAAAAAACAATTATTACCACACATTAAAACTATTTCTGAACTTCTTCAGAGACCTATTCGTAACAGTCATGATAACAATTTGGTAATGACTGAGGTTTATCAATGTATCCAAACTGCTATTGAATCCTTTGGATCTACATGTAACGAAAGTATTGCATCACCTCTAATACCATTCCTCTTACATAACATCAAACCTGATATACCAAACGAATCCAATTCCAACTCTGCAATCAATGTCGGTAATAACAGTACCCAAAACCTAATTCCAACACTAGACTTTACAGATCCAACTAAACTTCAAGATGAAGAAACAATCAATCACAAAACTCAATCACTTCAACTCCTATCCACTATCCTCTTGTACTGTGGAAATTATTTGGTATCTAATACCACTTCTAGTGGACATTCTTCTGGTGGAAGTAGTACAAGTGTCATTAGATTGGAAATTGATCAAGTTTTACTAAAATTGTCATTTGAGTCACAAACATTGTTTAATATGAAAAAGAACAATACAGTCTACCAAAACAGTTCCTACAGTTCATGGAGATATAGATACTATCTCTATGAGAGTTTGATGAATAGTCTCTTGAAACCTGTACAAGATCTACCACCACTTCTACCATATGCATTGAGAATTTTCACAACAGGTTTAAACCAAGATCTCAATATCCATGTTAAAACACTTTGTTGTCAGGCACTATCAATCTGCCAATCACTCATTCATCCCCAAAACCCATCACTTCTCTCACCAACTTCCAATTTAATTAATCTAAATAACCTTTTATTTAATCAATCAATTCAACAAAACAAAAGTTCAATGAATAGTAATAATATTAAATCTAATAATGATATAGAAATGAATGAAAATGAGGATGAAGTTGAAGATGAAGAGGAAGAAGATGAGGATGAGGAAGAGGAAGAAGAAGAGGAAGAAGTCAAACCAGAATCAAAGAAAATATTAACAAATAATAATAATTTTAAATTTAATTCAACAAGCAAAACAACATCAATCACCAAAAAAACTAATGACGAAGAATCTGATCTACAGTTGAAATCTAATTTATTTTCTGGTTTAAGTATGTATAATTTTTTGACATTTTTTGTAAAAGCAACAAGTATTAATCGTTTTTTAATCTATTAGATTTCAATAATAATAACCAAAAACAAAAAATAACAAAAAAAGAGGAAACAAATGATAGTACAATGAATGATAGTGATGATGAAGATCTACCTGATATTATCTAATAAAATAATTGGATTTAATTAATTATAAATGTTTTTTTTTTTTTTTTTTTAAATTATTTGAATTTGCAATTGTTTTTTATTACTATTATTATATGTTGTTTTCGAATATTCATTTTCAAATAAATGTTTAACTCTTTTCTTCAAGAAAGACAACCAAATTCAGATAATGTCATTAATGCAAAATTAAAATTAAATGAATTCTTTCTGAGTTGGTTATCCAAATCAGAAACGACTTCATATATTAATGATCTCTTATCTGGTTTAAATACCAAACCCACCACCAGTAACAATACACCAACTATTACAGGTACTACTATAAATAATAATACTGTGCCATCAATATCACAAAACAGTACTATAATAATAAACACCGTTAGTTCACCACCACCTATATCCATTTCAGAGCCACCTATCATTGCACCTATTCCACCTATACCAATATTCACAACCTCCAATAACAGTGACAATGAAGCTACACCTATTATTATAGACAATGACAGTATAGATATCAGCAGAATAGATTCACTCCCTAATATCACAGAGGACCAAAGTAGCTTCAATAATGAATCGTCGACTAGTAACCTATCAATCATTGAACCAATTAAAATTGACCAAAATGTAGATACTGAAACTGCTACCTCAACTACAACTAAAATTGAAGTTGAGGAAAGAAAAGAACTTAAAGAAAAAGAGGAAATATCATTTACAGATTCACCAACAACCTCCAGTAAAAATATTGAAATTAAACATATCTCACCAACTATATCACCAATATCATCACCTGTAAAGAAACAACAACAACCACCAAATATATTATCACCACCACCACCTCACAATGAAACTTTTGATGATTCAGTTGTCATTCAATTATCTGACAATGTAATATTACCAGATAATACTTTGGATCCTATTCCAAATAAAATTAAAGATCAAACAACAAGTTCACCTATTAAAAACCTCTCAACTATTCAAACAGATACCACAACCAATATTAATGGCATTACAAGTAATAACAATAACAACAACAAAAATAGAATTATACAGATACCTCAATTTTATTTTCCAAAAATCAAACAACAAACCAGTACAGACCAACTCTCCTATATACTTCAAAAAATTAAAAATAGATTTGATATGGTACAGAGTCCTGACAGGGTAATGAAATCCTACGAAGAATATGAAATTCTTCTGAGGGATTTAGTAACATTCCCAAAGATTCTCAATAGATTAATATATAATAATCTAGCAAGACAATTACAACAGTATCCCATTTCACTAACTGAAGATCTATTTACAAACTATTATAAGTCTTTGATATTAGACAAAGAACCTGAAGAGGTTCTGTTTCACATTCTCAAGAAATCAGAGGATTCTAAATACCTCTGTTATGAAGACTTTTATTTATTTTCAAAGAGTATGAAGGCTTTATCCTTAGATCTATATATTACCATATATATTAATACATTTTTATAATAGCATTAATAGAATATCATTCCAGTTTAGAATTTTTAAAGAATACACCAGAATTTCAAGATAGATATCAAGAAACAATTATTATTAGAATATTTTATTGTATAAGTAGAAACAAAGCAAAAATCACCATAGATGATCTATTGAAAAGTAATTTTATAAAATCTCTATCTTTACTAGATGCTGAACCAGATATAAATAAGGTATATAAATAGAATAGAGATAAATATTATGATAGATGTGTTACTAACATACTGTATATATTTAGCATTTAGAATACTTTTCATATGAACATTTTTATGTTATATATTGTAAATTTTGGGAATTAGATACAGATCATGATCTAATGATTGATTGTAATGATTTGTTAAAATATAGTAATGGTAGTTTGACATTTAGAATTGTAGAGAGAATCATTGAAAATTCTATATTTATCAAAGAGACACATCAAGGTGAGACACTAAGGATATCGTATCAGGATTTTGTATGGTTTATACTATCTGAAGAAGACAAAAACAGTGAAACCAGCATAGAATTTTGGTTCAAATGTATAGATATGGATTGTGATGGTATACTCAGTCTCTTTGAAATGGAATTCTTTTATGAGGAACAAAAACAACGTTTGGACTATCTAAACTTGGATCCTCCAGTTTTTAAAGATTTAATTTGTCAAATGTATGTACAATGTTTGTACCTCAATTTTTTTAAAGGAATATTAATTTAACATTAATTTTACTTTTAAATTAGATTGGATATGGTAAAACCAAATTCAATGGATAGAATAACATTAGGTGATTTGAAAAAGTCCAGAATGGCAGGATATCTATTTAATGTATTATTTAATATTACTAAATTCCTCCAACAAGAATCTAAAGAGTCCATTTCATTTGATCAGACACCAATGGCTGATTGGCATAATTTTGCATTGCATGAATATGAAAAAGCTCTTGCTGAGGAGACTAGTTCTAGTTACCAAGACCTCCAGGAAGAACAAGATGACTTTGATCAAGATGATGGAAATGAGTTCATTAGAAAACGTTATCTACAGAATAATATGGATGAAGACTCTGATAGTAGTAGTAATAATGATGACGATCTCTATGATGATATGGTACACCAGGATACAAGTGACAGTGATGAATAAATAGTTAATATCTAGTATTCCTAAATACATATATATATATATTTAGTACTATATAATTTATAGAAATTATTTATTTATTGTTTTTGATTTGATAAATATAGAAATTCATTGAATTTCAATATTGAGTTGATATGCACATAAAAATTAAGAATTAACAATAGTATTATTAATCTATATTAAACTAAATTGATATCCACAAAAAGACTATTAGTGAATAGTTGGGTCTATTTGAAAGGAATCAAATTTGATTCAGCTAATGAGATTCTAAGATTTCTATTGGTGTTCAGATCACATTGTCAACCAATGTTCTGTTGGAATCGATTCATCTTGATTGTTTTTCTCACTCTATGATATTTTTTTTAGTCATCATTATTAATTGAGTCAAATGGAGCTATCGAGTGGTTGAATACAACTCCTATTTTAATATCGTTATCATCTGCGCCTTCTTGGTATAAAACTACAATTGACTCATGATTGAAATCAATGAGTTTATACACTTCATCGTTTACCATAACACTTAATAGGCAGTTAGAGAATTCTTCTCTTGGAGTAGAATTTCTAACTACCTGATATTTATCTTTTAATAACCCTTGATGATAGAGTTGGATCAATGAGTTTTTCATTTCAAGAGGTAATGTAAAATTAATTAAATATTCATCGTCAGCATCTTGTTGGTCAATTTGTAAGTTTGACAATAAAGTATCTTTTTGTTTTGTTAAGTTATCAAGTAATAATTGTAGTGGTGTTGGTTGATTATTATTTTGTTGAATGGAATTAGATGTTATAATATTTTTTAGTTGTAGTTGTTGTGTTTTATAAAAGGAATTAGAGATCTCTTTTTTGAGACACCATCCTTTTCTTATATTTTCTCTTTGAAATTCATGGGTAGAACTAAATCTAGATTCCATTCTTTCATTCATACCGGTTCTGTTTAATAATGTTTTAGTTTTGGTGATTAATGTTTTTAATTTTTTAATTGATTGAGTCGTTAAATTATTATTTATATGAGCTGGCTCCATTCGAATGTCATCTGAATCTATAGAAGAAGGTTGAACCCTAGCACTTGCTTCAGCTGTGACAGTTCTGGGTTGAGGTACTACAGTAGGAACTCTTGGAACAGCTTGGGTAGAAGTAGTAGTGGTAGTGGTTGTGGTAGTGGCTGTAGTTGTAGTTGTAGTTGTAGTTGTATTTGAATTTGGAGATGGAATTCTTGAGGCTCCACAATTCATTGGAATTGGAAGATACTCTTCAAGGATCTTTAATTGATTTTTTATATTTGTATTAATATTTTTGTTAATTTTTTTGTTAATATTATTTTGATTAATAGGTATATCTGGTGTTTGGTTATGTATTTTTTTAATATCCTCACGCCACTTGGAGAGTATGGGATCTTGTGGTGGTTGAGGTGTTGATTTTTTTGTTGGAGTTATTGTAACCTTTTTTAATTTTAACTGTGGAAGAGGTGGGGGAATTGGAATAGTTGAGGTAACTTGAGCACCTTCTTCAGAAGCCTTTGATGGATTAATATAACCTCTAACAATACCTGGATGTTGAGAGATTCTCTTCAATGGCATCTTTTTTCCTTTTTGTTTTGGTCTTTCTAATGTTAAATGTACCAATTTAACAAGACCTGATTCTCTTTCTTGTTCTTGTCTGACCATAGCTTCCTTTTCAGCTTTCTCAAAGGCAATTCTTTCAGCCTCCATTTTTACCATTCTTTCTTTTTCGTTTTTATCTTCAATCTCTTTGGCTATTCTCTCAGCTTCTAACTTGGCAATAGTTTGTTTCTCTTTCTTTTCAGCCTTCTTCTTCGCAATTCTATCAGCTTTCTCATTGGCCTTTCTTTCAGCTTTCTCTTTAGCAATCTTTCTAATCTTTTCTTTTTTCTCGGCTCTTTCTTTGGCAATTCTATCAGCCTCAATCTTTTCTAATCTTTCCATTTCAGCTTTCTCTTTGGCGATCTTATCAGCTTCGGCTCTCTCTTTTGCAATTCTATCAGCTTCAGCTTTATCAACCTTCTCTTTTTCCAATCTAACTTGTTCTTCAATACCACCCATCTCTTTTTCAATTCTATCAGACTGGGCTTTCTCTATGGTAGCAATAACAAGAGTAGGGACATTGTGATTGTTTTTTGGTTGGACAGATAGCGGTAGGTTGTTTCTTTGTTCATTAGTTTCTAAGATTCTATGAACAATATCATTGATCTCCATTATTTGATCACTAAGATCTTGGATGGAATCGGTGATGTTGACAAGTTTAGAAGAATCAGAAACAATTGGATAGTCAACCAAAATACAGAAAAGAGTGAATAATCTTGAAATGATAAATGCACCAGCATAACCAAAACTGACAGCGATAAATGAAAGAACAGTGATAGCACCTTGGATAATTGAATTCATTTGTTTGTAGATTTAAAATTTTAAAAGATAGTTTGATAGAGATAAATATAATTGAAATGTGATTTTAATTGTGTGTAGATCGGGGGAAAAAATGAATAAAAAAAAAAATACAAATTAATTTTTATTTAATTTTTATTTACAAATAATCTTTATTAAATTCCATATCAGTAAATAAAAAAGTTAACTTTGGAATAGATATTCCTAAATTCAATAATCTTATAAGAGTTTAGAATTGGTAATTTCAGTGGACTTTTTGGATTTGGACTTTTAATTAAAATTTAACTGAACTTCTTTAAAATCTTTAACTTAAATTTCTAAGAATTATAATTTTTGTCAAGTTTTTAAAAAAATGATGTAAAAAATTTAGATTAGATTATCAAAAAATTTTTAAATAGTGAACTAGTATGAATGAATGGCATCCTTCAGCTCAAGATATTTATCCAACCAAATGGCAAATAACAAGAGAAGATCATGAAAATGATTACAGATTAGTAAATGTTGATAAAAATAGTATTGAATATCAACATGTAGTTGAAAGATTCTCTGAAACTTTAAAATTTGATATTATTAAAATAGAGAGGTACCTATTATTTGAATGAGAATAAAGAGAATAAATACTAACTAAAATAACTTTTCTAGAGTTCAAAATAGTAAACTTTGGAAAAAATATTATGAAAACAGAGAGAAACTTGCTTCAAGATATGGAGTTGATAATCCTGAGTTTCTAGAGAGTACTCTATTTCATGGTACAAGAACAAATGAGCCACATTTAATTTATTCTACTGATATTGGATTTGATATCAAACATTCAAGACATGGGTCGTTTGGAATAGGATTATATTTTGCTTTGAATAGTAGTTATTCACATGGATATGCCTATGCACCAGCAGGATCAAGTTTAAAACAAATGTTTTTGTGTAAAGTGATTTTAGGTAACAGTACCAATACCTCATATACTTCTAAAGCAGAATTAGAAGAAGGTTTTGATTCAGTTAAAGGTGGTGATATCTACGTTCTCAAACAAAATTTAAGGGCATATCCGGACTATTTAATCACCTATACTGATGCAGTGAATAATAGACATAATTCACAATCATATCATAGACACAACCCATACAATGTACAAAATAGAAGAAATCAAAATAATAACAACAATAACAATAATAATACTGAAGATGATGAAGAAGAACAATTAAAACTAGCTATATCATTATCTAAACAAGAATCTTCAAAAACTGGATACCATAATTTTGATATGGATCTATCACAAATCTTAGAAGAGAGTAGAAAACAATATGAAGAAGAACAACAAAGGCTAAAAGAAGAATTCAAACCAAAGATTTTTAGTGAAGTAGATAAGGAAAATGATGAAAAAGCCTACTATGAGAAACTTAAACAAATTGTAAAGTCAAAAAAGAAGTCTAATGAAAATGTAACTTTATAATAAATATTGATAATAAATATCTTTTATCTCCTTAAATTTGATGTTAGGGATCACATGTAACATCTCTTCAGAAACAGATGTAGATAAAACTACCTCTTGTTTAGTTACAAGTATTTTACAGGATTTCGAGTTTCTTTGTAAATGATATATATCTCCTTTATCATTTAATGGTGACTTGGTAACTGTTATTGTACTTTTACCATTATTACTCTTTGAGTCTAGTAATAATAAAAAGAAGTATATTGAATTTTTAGAAAGATTTTCCAAATCGGGTGTGTTTTCAAGTATTGGGTATTCATGTTTTAGTACAACCCAAAGACCTCCACAGGTTATAAACTGTTTATATTTAAATTTTGCAGGTAAATCATTCATAGTAGGCAGAACCAAATCCTCTACATTCTGAACTATACCCTCCTTCAAATAGTAATTAACCATCTGTAGAGAATCTTTAAGTAAATTCACACCACTAACATCAGAATATCGATTAAATCTCATTGCAACCCACTCATGATCTGGATATAGTTTTGGAATTAAATCATTCAAAACAGCTTGTTTTAGAGCTCTACCTCTATTCTTTTCCAAAATGGTTATTGACAACTGATAAAAATCATCTAATGATTTATACTCAAGTTTTCTGTACAAATTTTCAAAATACTCTTTTACATTTTGGAAATTTTTAAAATAGGAACTTTAAATTGAACAAAGTTAGTATTTTGTTTGAGAGGGTTTTAAAGTTTATAAACCTACCTTGGATAATCTTCTTTGATTGGTTGTTCCCAGACATAATTTGGGAAATATGTAGTCAATAGATTATGTGTGTTTTTTAAACTAGTTGGAATCTTGTCTTTTATAGGTTCAAATTTTGAAAATTTAATGTGATTCCAATCTTTCTTTTCAGGTATATTTAGTTGATTTATAATGTAATCTTGAATGAGTTGTTTGGTAGATTCTTGGAATTTATTAATATCCCAATTTTTATATTCTGGATACCTTCTTTCTAGAGCCTTTAACAAAGTTTCTCTTTTGTCTGCACCTGGAAGGCACGATAAATCATCCAATGACAGTTGATAAAAGTCCTCTGGTCCATTCATTGATTTTTCTTTATATAAATACTCCAAAAACTCATCTACAAAAGGTGGGTGTAAAAACCATCTACCTTTTTTGAATTTCCAGGACTGAATTTGAGGATACATATTCTTTATCTCTTGCATGACCCTAGTAGTTTGATATTCACCTGTTATATCATAAAATGGGAACTCATACCAATCCTCTATACTCTTCCATTTGTATCCTTTTAGAATCTCTCTTAATGTAACTGTAAGGGCTGTTTCTTTAGGTTGAAATGACAAGTGTAGCATTGACTCTGTCCACTCTACTTCCGGTATATAGTACCGCAAATAATTCAAAAATGAACCACCAAAGTACTTGTTTACTCTGATTTTTATATCACTGTGCATATAAATGGTATTCATATCCAAATTCACTATATCTCTATACCCATTCTCATAACCAGCATTTCTGATAATCTGTTGTATATATAATACATGGTGTATTGGGTTCTCCCAAAAATAAGCATCATCACAAAACTTCTTTATATCCCAATCAAAAACATTCTTGTAGATTGACATTATAGCATATACAATTGACCCTTCATAATAGTCCAATAGAGGCTGAATATCAAAATCATCAATTGTGGATAGCCTATAAAATGAATAAAAGTTTCTAAAGTCTTTTTTTCTAGCTATGAAATTGAGGAGATATAAATGGCATTTTTTACTATCCCATGAAAAAGGTCTATCTAAATGACATTCAGGTAGAAACTGGTACCTTGGATCACCTATCAATTTTAAATGCTTCTTTAGATTCTTTTTCTCTTGTATTGGTCCTAACACAGTATCACTGCGTTCGAATATCTTTTTTATTGTATTGTCTTCTAAATCTGTAACTGGTAATTTCGTATTTACAAAAAGAGGCTCCTTTCTAGGTACTAGTTGTAAACCACTACCACTTGAACAACTATAATATCTATTTACAATTCCATTTGATTTTATATTTCTTTGAATATTACATATTAAATTTTTGTGAAACATTATCAATGCATGAGATGAACGAACAAATTGACAAATGATTTTGAAAAAGCTTTTTTTAATTTATTTTTCAGACTAGGAAACAACTAGAACCCTTCAATTTAGGTGGAATGTCATTTAGGTTCACTCTAGCAATTATTAAACCTGACATATTTGTAAAACAGCCAAATAATGTTAAATCAATAATTGAAAAAATTGAGAGTAGATTTATAATACACACATCAAAACAAATCAATTTATCAATACAAGATGCAGAGCAATTCTATCATGATCACAGAGAAAAGTTTTTCTATGAAAGATTGATTAGTTTTATGACCAGAGGTCCAATTCTACCAATGGTATTAGAATATAAAAATAATGATCAAAATAACGATACTATAAAGAATTGGAGAGATTTCATTGGTCCAACACACAGAGAAAAGTATAATCATTCATCATATCTATATATCAATTAGCAAATTTCTAATTCTTATACTATTGTATAGAGCTAAAACTATGAATTGTCTAAGAGGTGAATATGGTACTTCTGATACAAGAAATTCATTTCATGGTTCAGGTAAGATAATAACTTGACACATTTAATTATTGTTTTTACATTTTCTAACTATTTAAACTATCTACTAGGATCAGAAGAAGAAGCAAAAAAAGAGATTGTATTCTTTTTTCCCAAGTTTGATTTCAATAACCCAAAAAGTAATTGAAGTCCCACATTGATTTAACGTTTTTCATTTTTAGTTTTTTATCCCATAACCGATTCTCTTTTGCTAAAGGGTTTTGATATTTTTGAAATAGTTTATTTATCTTTAGATCAGTCCTAGCTTAACCATTGTAATACCACAACTGCTTGTATTATGACAAATGTGGGCTGATTGAATGAATCTAAATTGAATTAAATTTTGTATTCTCTATAATATAAAATTTGGCTCGCCAACCAATTGAAATTTCGAACATTTTACATTTTAAATTAATGAAAAAAACAATTAAAATGATTAATCATGTTATATAATGTTTGCAAAATTATTTATTTATTTAGTGGTTTCCATTGTAAATATCTAAAGGAAGAGTTTTCTATTAGTGTAGGATAATATGTATATTTTCTTGTGAATCTGTAGAGGTAAATCTCTCTAAAGTTACTATAAATATCATAGCATTTTTTGACTTCTTCAGTAAATGATTTAAAATACAAGAAATTAGTTGACACTACTAATGCAAAAACATCTAAATGGTGTAGTGTTTTTAATAGATAGTCAAATTCATTATTACTAAATACTATAAATTGGAAAACTACTCGAAGTGATGGATGTTTACTGATACAATCGATATATTGTTGATATGGGAATGTGTAAGAAAAGAATGTAAATTCTTTTGGATTACCTATATATAACTGTTCAAGTTGTTTTTGTGACCTTATGAGTGTTAATAGACTACTGTGTAAATAGGTATTAAAGTAGTCAATGGTAAGATACTTAATATGACAGTGTTCTACTGACAGTTCCTTTAGTATACATTTTGACAGTTCAACTCTTCTCATGTCTACATAGGTTATCAATTTTTGTGATGAAAATCTATATCCAAAAGAGTAAAGTGTATCAACAGGTAACTTGATTTCATCCTTATTGGTTTCAACATCAAAGTCAAGATACAAATCCTCTATACCCGACACTGAC
Organism: Tieghemostelium lacteum; assembly: GCA_001606155.1. NCBI lineage: Eukaryota > Evosea > Eumycetozoa > Dictyosteliales > Raperosteliaceae > Tieghemostelium > Tieghemostelium lacteum. Next base: position 676,417 of record LODT01000035.1, read on the forward strand.
ATACATTCAGAAACCAATGAATGATAATTTATAAAATAAGAAGAACCTAAACTCCTTAGTCTCTTTTTTGCAAAGATCTTGATCATATCATCTGTATTTAGAAATGGTATCCCACTTATTTTGTCAACTTGAGGAAGTTTTAATGACTTGAATGCAAGATCTATTACTAGACTATTAGTAATAGTTTCAGACTGGTCAGTTAGAAATAGTGTCTCTATTCTATTATCTATACAACCAGGAGACGATAAGTAGCCATCAATAACATTTTCAAATAATTTAATATCACATAGCGAAAGATGTCGTAGTGATGGTAAGTTTTGTATCCATTGTGAAATCTTCTTTGTAGGCTCTGAATAAAATGGCCAATTAAAGGCCGTAGAGGTTGATAATGAGAAGGTTTCAATATTCTCTAAAATAGGTTTCATTTGATTCAGTATAGATTCCAAAGAGTATGCACTACCATCTTTAATAATAGATAATGATTTTAAACCATTCCCAGATGATCCCAGTCCATGTTCAATCAAATTTTTAATAAAACCCAAACAATGATATTTTTGATCAAAATCGAATTCAAACGATTGGACTTTAGAAAGTAGCTGACTCCATTGCTCTTTTGAATAGTCTTGAAATGGATTTTGATAGTTACTAATCAATGGATAAGTATTTGAGGTAGCATAAGATTTAATCTCAAAATCAACTTTATCCCAATCACTGTAGTTATCCATCCTATTGATTTTATAGACAATGTTTAATGATGATATTGATTTTAATAAACAGTATTTTGATGACAAGTGTGACATTAGTGAGTCTAGTGGAAGGTCATCTGTTTTTACTGTTACTTTGGTGGCACTATGTACTATTAGATTATGCATTTCAGTGGCTTTGGATACTGATTGTGTAGATCTACTATCTATAAGTCTCCAAATATACGTAAATCTCTTGGAATATTCATAAGATACCCAATGAAACCATTCCCAACAGACTAATGACATCTTAATAATATGACGTTTTAAATCATTTTCAAAGTACTTCGTTATCTCTTCTATCAAGAGTTTATTTTGTAAAATTAATGAGAATTTATTCATTATAAATGATCAAAATAAGTTTACAAAAATTTAAATATAAAGCAAGTTTGTTATAAATAAAAAAAAAGTTAGTTTATTAATACATTTTACAAGATATCTGTACATTAAAAAAGATTATGATTATTCATCATCATCATTGTTGATCTCTTCATGAGTCATATCATCTCTAAGGGCTCTAAAGTATGATTTGATAGATACTTTAGAGGTGATTACAAAACCAAGTCCAAATGCTAGAATGGCAGCACCAGCTATAGAACCTATGACAATACCTGCAATGGCACCTGCTGATAATCCTGATTTCTTCTGATCGATATCTTCTTCTCCACAGTAGCCTGTATATTGATCTTCACCAACAACAGTACAAAATGTGAATGATGGTGTTAAACTACAATAGATATTGGCATCATTTGGAATGATTTTACCACCAGTTTCTTTCTCCTCACTACTAGAGGTCAGAGTATCAGTATTGTTTTGGAAAAGAGTACCAGTAATATTAAGTACACTTGCACTACAGAATACAGATCCACCATTTTGTGCGATATTGTTGGATATTTGGTTACCTGAAAGGAATGTGAGTTTGACATCTGATGCATAGATAGCGCCTCCTTGATCAGCATTGGAGAATAGGATAGAAGTACTTTGAAATGTACCTTCAACTTGTAAAGTTAGGTATAGTGATCCACCTTGAATAGCTTCGTTATTTAGAAATTCAGTGGTTGAGAATTGGAATGATCCACCTGATTCCTGAGCTATTGCACCACCAGTTGAAGCAACAGAGTTATTAAATGTACAATCATTGAATACCAAGTTACAGGTATCACCTATAGCATGAATAGATCCACCACGAACTTTTGCAGAGTTTCTATTGAATGTGGTCTCTTTGAGTTGTAAATAGGCATCACGGATAAGAATTGCACCACCATTTCCAGCTTGGTTATCTGTGAATGTCGATTGATAGATGCTGTTTGGTGACATTACAGAGTTGAGATATAAAGCACCACCATCAGCCATGACTTTATTATTTTGGAATATAGTTTGGTTTATATTCACTGCTGAATATGAGAATAAACAACTTGCTGATGATCCATAGTTTAATGTGAATTCAGAATCTGTGATACTAGTACTCATCTGTTCAGAGTCTATAAAGATGATAGCACTTCTTGCAATAGATCTTGTGAATACTGATTTGGAGATTGATAATGTTGATACAGCTGTTACATTATCTCCCGATTCAAAGAATAACACAGATCCCAGACCTTTACTAGGATAGTTATTGTCAATAGTTGTACTATTATCAAGGGTATTACTTGTAAAAGTACATTCATTTATAGTCAATGTAACTGAAGTTTGGTTACCTTGTAATGATATATAAAATATACCACCACCTGTTGTGTTACTAAAAGAATTGGTAAATGTTATTTTATTCATTGTAACTGATGTCTGATAACTAGTTTCATTTGTAGCCTCTATCATTGTAAATAGTGAAGATACAGATTCACCATCCCAAACCACACCTACAGTTGACTCAGGTGATGGTTGAATAACAATATTCTGGTAGCCTAATAACTCAATATTTGAATTATTCTTACTGGCATAATAAGTTCCATCAGCCAAATGAAACATTACTGATGTTGTATTTACATTACTACTGTTTTTAAATGACTCAAAAGCAGTATATAAACTATTACATGCAGAGGTAGCATTGCTACCGCATGTTATTAAATCAGTTCCCTGTATTGGATCAATCCAAATCTGTACACCCTGTGATTTTACCAATAACCCAACATTACACACTACTACCAATGTAACAATTAATAAATAATTAATTAATTTCATTGTATACTAAATGTGTATCTAAATAAATAAATAAATAAATAAAAATTAATAAATTAAAGTATTACTTAATTATAATAATAAAAAAAAAAAAAAATTAAAATACGTTGGTCAATATATTCATGAAAATGAAACCTTTTCCAAAGTGATTATGTGATCAATTTATCTTTGATTTTATTTGAAAATGGAGTGAGTTTTTAAAAAAAAAAAAAATGATCCATTTTTATTTATGACATCAACCTCAAATATCTTTCCCACATAATACAAATATACTCATCTTATACTCATCTCATCATAATCAACTTTAAAATTATATAACTTAAATTATTCATTTACATCAGATTTCAGATTTAGATATTTTCGTTACTTGTTTTTTTTTTTTTGACTCTTAATTTTTAGAAATACGATTGACCCATCAAAAAATCTATCACATTTTAAATTACCGTCCAAATCAATCTTTATTTATTACAATTTTCCCATTGGTAATCATACCTAGAGTTTAGTACTAGCATTGTAATAGTACTAAATTAAAAAAAAAAACAAAAAGAAAAAGGTGGAGTTAAAAAAGATGAATTCTAGGTTACCTAGTAACAACCAACCACCTCTAAATCCCTCACAATCCAGTTATCTATTTTCACCACCAAATTCACCTGGTGTTGGTATATCACCAGACAATTCAATGAATAGTAGCAGTAGTAACAATGGTAATAGTAGTTATCAAAAGTCTAGAACAGAGTCATTTGATCTACAGAATATGGACCCTAAAGATAAATTAGAGAAACTAAAGGATATCACTAGTAAAACTATAGATACCATTATATTTAAAATCAATGATATGAAAAGAGAAAAACAATTCCTACAATCGTTTAAAGACATTATGAAGATTTCAGAGTCTTTAGTTGAAATAGAAAGATCTTTAGATAGTATAAATATTAAAGATATTAATATTGGTGCTTCTTCCTCTTCCTCTTCTTCATCTACTTCTACTTCTTCTACCAATCCACCATCTATAAATAATAGTAATAATAGTAATAATAATAATAATAGTAATGTTGTAAATATTAGTGGTAAAGATACTATAAGTTCTATTGATACCAATACTTCAGATTTGATAAAGATTATACATTCAAAATCAAATTTTAGTAAAAAGGGAGCAAAAATTCAAGAGAGATCAACTAATAGTATTGATAGTATCTACCAGATTATTCATAAATGTTTAGATAATATTAAAAATATGTTATTGGTAGTAAAGAAACAATTGATATTTGAAGACTCGGTACCAGAGGCTTTAAAAGTTGGTCAGACTATAAGAAATATTCGTAACCAGATTAATATCTTTAGAACCATTTCATTACCTGAAAACCTACAATTAGCAGACTCTGAGAAGATATTACTCAAAGTGGAAAACTGTAACTACCATATTTATCATGAACAACCATCTGATAGCAACACCAGTAACAGTAATTCTAATGGTCATAATCACGCTTCAGATGGTAAATCAAATGACTCTCGTGATACCGTTGATGACTTTATTAATGGTATCTTATTCTTGACAAATTACCAAATTATATTTATTGGTCAAAATTCAAAGAATGAATGTTTTATTGTAAGTATATATAGATTTAGAAATTTCAAGTTACAGTGTGTATAATCTAACATTTATTCAAATAAATTAAATATAGAAATATTTTAGTTTACATTCAATTAATAAACTACATAAATATGGTAAAAAGAAGAAGTCAGTTGGTGAATTTATGTACAGATTGAATTTTATTTGTAAAGACTATAGAAATCATATTATATCATTCGATAAGTCTAATAATGGTCTAAAGGATGTTAGAAAATGTATAGATTATCATTTCAGTCAAAACAATCAGTTTTGTTATAGTTATCGTACAGAATACTCAAAGATTGAAAATGTAAATTTGGGTTGGAATATCTATAATCAGAGAGAAGAGTTAGCAAGAATGGGTATACCATGTCAGGAATGGCGTATATCTGATGTAAACACCAACTATTTCCTCTGTGATAGTTACCCTTCATTGTTGATTGTACCAGATAGTATATCAGATGACCATCTAAAACAGGTATCTCAATTCAGATCGAAAGGAAGAATACCATCGCTAACCTACAGACATTGGTCTAACAAATGCACTATAACACGTTGTTCTCAACCTCTTGTTGGTATTGGAAGAAACAGATGTGAGGAAGATGAATCACTTTTGAATGCTATAAGATTGACTTCTGCAGCTACTGGTAGTTCTGGTAGTTTAAGTACTGCTACTTCACAACCAAAAGAGAAGATTCTCTATATTATCGATGCAAGACCCTACGCAAGTGCATTTGGTAACCGTGCTAAAGGTGCTGGTTTTGAATTGATTGGTAACTATCCTGGTTGTGTAATTGAATTCTTGGGTATTCCTAATATTCACTCTATGAGACATAGTCTATTGAAATTCAAAGAAGTGTGTTCTTCTTCCATTCAAGATGAAGATCATTGGTACAGTAATATTGAATCTTCAGGTTGGATGGAGTACACTAAACTCTTGTTACAAGCATCTACAAGAGTTGTAAAGATCATACATATGCAACACTCTAATGTACTCATTCACTGCAGTGATGGGTGGGATCGTACCAGTCAAATGTGTTCACTTGCCGAGATTCTCTTGGATCCATTCTACAGAACTATAAGAGGTTTCCAAATTCTAATTGAAAAGGATTGGTTGTCATTTGGTTATAAATTTGCACAACGTCATGGCCAAATTAATGGAAAGGACGAAGACGAACGATCACCAATCTTCTACCAATTCTTTGAAGCTCTTTATCAACTTCTCCTACAATTCCCTGGAAAATTTGAATACAACAGCCATTTTCTCAGAGTGATATTATATCACTCCTATAGTGGAAAATATGGAAATTTCTTATTCAACACTGAAAAGGATCGTATCCAATCTAATATTCAAGGTAAAACAATTAGTCTTTGGGTAGAAATGGAAGAAAATATTAAAGATTATTTGAATCCTTTATATGTTCCAACTCTTGGTAAAGACAAAGAGGTACTCATTCCAGATTGTTCTATTAAGAATATGAGAGTATGGAAACAGTTACACATCAATTCCACACCAGATTCAGATTTCTATGATCCACAAGAGAAAATCATTCGTCAATTGATGGATAGAGCATTAGATGATCGTTCTGATCAATTAAAATTAGCCAATCCTCTGAAATCTAATAGAGCTCGTACTACATCCATGTCATTGTCAAGTAGTGGAGGTGCAATTAGAAGACTAAACCATTCTTCTTCACAAATGAATTTACCTACAAGTAGTTTTTCACTCAATAATAATGCTATTCCAATGAATGTACTAGATTTGGATAACAATTTAATTTATGATCAAAAGTCAAATAACACCATTCCTTCTTCTTCCTCATCTTCATCTTCTTCAAAAGACAAGGATAAACATGAGAAATCACTCAAAGATGGAAAATCCTCTGTTGGTAAATCCTTTTTTAGAAGAAAAGAATCTTCAAAACAACTACATTAATCCTTCCCCTAACAAATATTTATATTAACATATATTTCAATTTATTTTTAAAATATTATATTTAATATATAAATCCCATCGCAATATATAAAATGTATTTATTTATCTAATGTTTTTTATGATATTGGTTTTCTATCTCAGACACCTTTTGACATCTTCATCTATATTGGGCTATATCTTCTTCGTTGTTGTTGAAAAAAGGGCAAGATTCATTACAATTTTTATGATATTGAAAATGACCATTCATATTTTTCTTTAAAATTTGTTTGAAACAATGGTTATGTGGACACACTTGATGCTTCTTTTTTAATAGAATAGAGTCTTTATTTGCACTACCATCTACATTATTGGTATATAATATATGTTTCCGGCATTTTGTCACCAGACATTCGCTGTGGCATGTATGTTCGATTTTCACTTCATGTTCATGAATTACATTTAATCTTTTGCTTTTAAATAACCCCGCTGTTCTAAATTTACAACCAAGATGACGGCAAAAATAATATTCTCCATCTCTTTGAGGAGGTCTGATATTATTTGAATTATCTACTTTTGCTCTTGAATAAACATTATTTGGTTTTTTGCTTTTTATTGTTCTTTTAGCCATTTTGATTCATCTTATCTGCAATTGTTACTAACTTTTTCAATCCATATATTCTTTACGCAGATAATATCTTTCAGTTAGTTAAATTTGTAAAATTTAATTCAACTTGAATTAACCTTTTCTAAAACATATAAATACTTTTTTTTTATCAAATTTTATCTAATATTTTAAAATATATTTGTATAAATTTAATTGACATAAGCTATCTGTATCTTAAGATTTCTTAGGAAAAAACTTTTTAAAATAAAGCAATTGAAAAAGAAATATTTTTTACTTTAGTATTAATCCAAAAAAAGGTGTGTTTTTGAAAATTTATTTATTTTCTTATAAGATAAATGAATTATAATTTAAAAATGTTAACTTTAAAATAAATAAATCTTTTCTTTAAATTTGAATTTATTATCTCTTAAATATGTTTAAAGAAATTGCAATCTTAATTTTATTAGTAATTTCCATTATTTTTATTATTCCATTTTATATAGTACAACCAAAATTTATAATAGATAATTCGTTTAGATTAATTGAAAAAAATCAACTTGAACTTAATGAGGATGTAACTTTATTAGCAATTCCACATTCCCATTGTGATTCTGGGTGGATAGATACATATGAGGTAAGTTTTATAAATAATTGTTAAACTATTATAAAATATTAAAATTGTAATATAAAGGATTATGGAAAGACAGTTAAAGAAATTCTAGATAAAACAGTGAAACATTTAATTAAAGATAAAAACAAGAAATTTAGTTGGAGTGAGATTTCTTTTTTTAAAAAATGGTGGGAATTAAGAGACAACACACTAAGAGAAAGTGTAAGAGAATTAGTTAGAGATGGTAGATTAGAGTTTTTGGGTGGTTATGTACAAAATGATGAAAGTCTTGCTAGTGTTGAGGATGTAATTGATCAAATGACTGAAGGTCATTTATGGTTACAACAACATTTTAATGTAACTCCAACTTCAGCTTGGCAAATTGATCCTTTTGGGTATAGTAGTTCTACACCTTATATATTTAGTAGAATGGGTTATACATCATTGGTTATTAATAGAGTTAGTACCTCTATTAAAGATGAAATGAAAGATAATAGAGAAATGGAGTTTATATGGAGAGGTTCAAAAACTATTGGATCTCCATCAGAGATTTTAGTTAACACTTTATTTGACCATTACTCTTATCCAAATGTTCTGAAACCACATCTAAAGAAAAGCAAAGAAAAGAAAAATATTAAAAAGTATATTGATCATTTGAAATCAGTTTATAATACAAAGTATATAATGATACCGTTTGGCGATGATTTCACTTTTGGAAAATGGGATGAATTTGATCAGAATGATAGAACTCTGGAATTTTTAAATAGTAGAAAAGATTACTATGGTATAAAAGAAATTAGATATGCAACTGTTGGAGAATATTTTAAATTAGTTTCTGATGAATTGAAATCTAAAGATTTGCCTATATATGACGGTGATTTTTTCCCTTATATAACTGATGATGAACCTTGGACTGGTTACTACTCAACACATCCAGTATTTAAAAGACAAGTTAGAGAGTTCTCAAATATTCTCAAAAACACTGATATATTCTATACCTTTGCCAATCAGCTTTTAACAAAGAGTAATAATGAATATAATAATGGGTTATTCAACCAGCTTCAATCATCAAGATATTCATTAGCGCTTGCACAACATCATGATGCTATCAGTGGAACTGCTAGAAGTTTTGTAATGAATGATTATGCAAAACAACTAAACCATTCTAGAATCAATACATTTAATACATTATCTAATACATTAGAGGTATTATTACTAAACAATTTTAATAGTTCAAACAAAGGTGGAAATAGATTTACCTCTAATAATTTAATTAATTTAGAGGATCTAAAGAATGGTCAAGTACTTTCTATGGTATACTTGAATTCATTGGGTTGGACGTTACAAAGACACATTTCATTTAGAGTATATAGCTCTAATAGTATATATCTAGAAAGACTAGAACTACTAAACTCCAACAAAGATTCCATTGAATACCAGATAGTACCTATTATAAAGCCATCTTCATGCACAAAAGACATTAAAAATCACTACTCCATTCACTTTAAGATTGATTTACCTCCAATAGGTATATCAACTTGGTTCCTAAGATTATCTAATTGGACAACAGGCAGAGACAAATTCTCAACCATAAAGAAAGTAGATGATCCTAGTTTGGTAGTTTTAAAATCACAAAGTCATTCTATAAGCTTTAATGGAAAAGGAATGATCCAATCTGTATCTTCTGATAGAGTATATGATATCCAAAGTAGTCTATTCGAATATAAAACGTCAAAGTCAGGTGCCTATATATTTGCTCCTAAAAAAAAGATGCCATATCTTGACAACCACAGTAAACAAACTTATTACCATGTAGATGGTCCTTTGGTATCTGAACTATTGGTTATAAATGGTGATGAAGATCCTTGTCAGAACGATAACAATTTAATTTATACTAGACTTTATAAATCTAATGTTAATCATAAACTTTTCACAGACCAGATTATTGAAGTGGGCTATTCTCTAAAATCTCAAGGAAATAGAGAGGTTGTGCTTGATTTTGGTATGGAGAATCAAATAAATTCTAAAATTAAGGATTTCTATACCGATAATGGTATTGAACTCAGAAAAAGAACTATTAATGTAGAAAAATCAATAGAATACCAGTTTTATCCTGCACTACATTATGCTACTATAAATGACAATATCAACAATTATCAGTTATCCATGTTTGTTGATAGAAGTCTAGGAGTTAGTTCACCATCTACTGGTACTATAGAGGTAATGGTTCATAGAAACCTTTTACAGGATGATAGTAAAGGTTTGATATGGCCTAATAGAGATGGTAGTAGATCCGATGGTAAATTGTATTTGAAACTATCACCATTCAATGACCAATATGACCAATTGAAAAAACTTAGTATTCAAATTGACCAAACACCTCTGTTAATGACTAAATTAATTCCATCTATAAGTCAATATCTTGAAGAGTACAGAGTTAACTTTACACTCCTATCCAAAGAAATGGATAGTAATGTCCATCTATATTCTCTGAAAAAGTATTTAAATTCACAGGTTGGTTTAAGACTGTCTGATTTATCACTTACCAAACCAGCATCAGTGAATCTCTTTGACCTTTTCAATAGTGAAATTACACTTGAAGATTTTAATGAAAGATCATTATCATTTACTAAAAATATCAATAGTAAGTTTAATCATTATTTTTTGTAATAACCTAGTAGTATTAACAATTTAATATTAAATAGATATACAAGATAATAGCTTTAAAAAAACAAGGACCGCTTTAATACAAGGATCAGGTGAATCAATCAAATATCTAAAAAAAAATAGTTTTAGTAACAAGTTATTATCAGAAAATAATACAATAATTGATCCATTACAATTGAAATCCTATTATTTAAATATATCATTCCACCAAGAGAATCCACTAAATGTAAATTAATTTCTAAGATAAAAAGTAACATTGTAATATTTACTAATTATTACTTAAGCAATATAATATTAATTTAGATTCTGATCCATCAGTTAATATGAATAGATATTCATATGACTTTTCATATTATCCAATTGACGAAAGTTTTAATATTGACAAGGGTCCAATGAAAACAGCAACAACAATTCTTATTCTTGCTATAGTGGTATCAATCAGTTCATTTTTATTGGTAGTAATTATCATAATTATCATTCTGAAGAAAAAGAAATTGTTATGTTTCCATAATCCAAAACCAGATTCTACTGAGATCCCACCATTACATCATGATCAATTTCAACCGGAAAGCAAAATCATTTCCTAATCTATTTCTGAAAATTTTAAAAACTGTTTTATCCCAAACATTATACCGCTGGGTGCTAGTTGCTGGACCGACCAGGGGGATACAACTGCAGGCAATAGATATTATATTATTGGTACTGGTGCTGGTGGTAGTAGCAATTATAAACAATAATTGATCACAAAGTGGATGGAACTAAAATGCAAACCAATTATCGGATTTTGGTATCAGAGTACAACGGAATCCCAACACCTGTCTCTAACTAAGCTTGAATGGCCCTTATACTTTAAAAATCCCTAGTGAGGATTTGTATAATATTGTTGCTGGGGTGTCCCTGTTGGTGTTCCCCCCACATTCCCTTTGGATTATTTAATTTACAGTGTTATCAATAGTATTCCACACTTCTAAAAAGAACATATTTTCATATTTTTTACATATATTAATAAATTTAAAAGAATCTAAATTTGTTCTACCACAAACAGCTTTACTCTTTATTACTTTTCTTTAAAATAACTCCATTTGAATCAATTTAATTTTTGAGTCAAATTTGTATTCTATAGATTATTTCTATGGATTTAATTTCAACAAGTGTAGCTATATCAATTACTTATTAGATCTTATTCGATTGGACTTTAACTAATAGTTTTTTCCATTTGTTTAAATAATAAAAAAATTTTAAGATATTTGATAAGATGGTCTGATAATATCAGATTTTTTTTCGAATAATGTCTTTTAGATTTTTATTTTGATAAAAATTTATCGTTTTAACAATTTATAAATAATATCAATGAAGACATCATTAAAAGTATTTTTATTTCTTTGTAGTACATTTATATTAAATTGTAATTATTTATAAAGTTAAATTTACAACTTGAGGATATTTTATTAACTTCATTTCTACAGATACAGTTTCAGGGTACACTTTTGTTGATCAAACTGAGGATATTTTAAATCAAGCTTATGGATCCTTAACAAATGGTTATTGCTTTTATATTTATAATATTGTAGTTACAAGAGAATCAGGTGATCTTGAAATTACTAGTGTAAACTCTGTAGGGTCTGTGAATATTTCATCATCAGCAGGAAATCCTATCAGTCAAACTTTTGCAAACCAATGGATTGGATCAATTTCTATAATATTTATTGCCAATACCCAAGGTTCATTTCAAATAGCTGTAAATGGAGGAACTGTTATTGCCAGTATTCCATTTAATTGTATTTCAATGCCATACCCAATCCAACAATTAAATACAGGGTTGACATTCATTAAATATCAAGATTCCTATCACACCACATTGAAATTTAATGTAACAAGACCTATTAGCTTTGATCCAAATTCACCATTCTTTAGCGTCAATTCCCCATATAATTGTAAATTCTCAGCATTATCAACTCAAAATTATGCAATGTCTTGTAGTATTCCAGCAATTATTCCAGTCTATCCAGTTCCAAAAAATATAGTTGTTACAATCAAAAATGTTCTAGATACTAGTCAGTTTTTTGATATTTTAATTCCTACTTTTGTAAAAACAAGTAAGTTTTTATGTATTTTCAAATAGTGCACTAAATTATTTGTATTAACAAAATAATGTGATATAGTTCCCACAAGTGAAACATATTCTCCTAGTAGTCAAGTATACCAAGACAATTTAGCATCACCAGATTGTGTTAAAACTTTTTATTTACTTTGGAATGGTAGTTTATCAGGAGATTCTTACTACCAGACAACTACAAGTACAGATGTACCAATAACCAATTTCATCAGTAGCATATCACTACAAAAGTATAAAAAGGTATTAGCTAATCAGAATAGTATTTTATCCCTATATTCTAAAAGTTATACCTCATTAGATAACGGTAGTAGTTCAAAATACAAAATGATAGTAACTCAAAATTACACATCATTAGAAATTGCATCATTTGACTATCTAAATATCAATATACGTATGTTATCTAAAAAAAATGTCATCATCTTATAAAAGATATTATATTAATATATAACAGCTTTTCGTATAAAACCTGTATTCGGTGTTACCTCATGGCAGGGGGATAGAGTTGTAGATTATGTTTTAAATTCAGACACATTAAATATACCTTTTGTATCAGAAATATCAATTGGATCATATACTATACAGACAAAATTAAACTATCCATATGGTATATTTTCTACCTATAGAACAATATATCAATTTGACTCCGTAATTGTAGACTTAAATTATCAAATGAACTTAAATTTCTATGGTAGAGCTTCAACTACAAGTGGTTCTGTTTTAGGTAAGTTATAATCACAAATTTAATGATAAAACTATATAATTAATTTAATACATATAATAGATACCAATCCACCTATAATTAACTCACTAGAACTCATTGGAATTGGCGGTCTTCAGACTCTTGTAAGAATATCAGTATCATCAAGCTCTGGATTTTTTAAAATGGTAATAAACTTTGATTTCCAAATGACATCTGCTGATTTGGTTAGTGGTTCACTACAAAATGGTATATTTGAAAAGGTTTGGGATAACAAAAATTTAGAATATATAGAAAAAAATGGAAATGGTTTTATTCAATTATATGATATTGCTGGTAACAAGGTAAATTCATGGGTAAAAAGCTATAATGTATCGTCAATTCCAAATATTATAATTCAACCACAAGCCAGTAAGTTATTATATTAGGTATCTTTATTTTTTCATTAATATTAATTAAATTGGTGGTAAATTACAGGTGTTTTAGAAAGATTAAGTTATCCGGATATTACTTACTTTTTCTTTTACCAAAGAGAAATGGATCTATCTACAAGTGCTGTATCAAATACATTATATGTAAATTTCACAAATGTTAATAAGGATACCATGGTATCTTTACAAATATTTGATGGTATTGATAAGACATTTTGGGGTAAATGGGATAATTTGTTAAATTTGTTCTCAATTGATTTCACAATTCAACCAAGAGCTATTGCAGGTGTAATTGAATGGAAACTTACTTACCCATTAATAGAGTACTATAGTTATATGTTACCTTATTATGGATTCAATAATCAGCAGTTAATTGCCATTACTCCTGGTATGTATAAATTAAACAAACCTAAAGCATCTGTATTCGCATTACTGATATTTTCGAAATCTGTATTATTTTAGTTTCAGATAGAATGCCACCTTTAATTTCGAAATTAGTACCAACTCAAACCAGTAGTTTTATTAGTTGGGATGTGACTATTACTGATCAATATAATGGCATTAAAAGTGGAAAGTTTTCAGTGTTGGGTGATTATGATCTTAAACCATACAACTTCTCTTTTGTTGTAGATGCTTCATCTTCACCTATGACCTATCAGTACACTATAAATATCACACTCCCTACAGAATGTGTAAACACAGTTTACACTCTAAACTATGTCGAACTGACTGATAAACTAGGTCTAACAAGTTTCTATGAGTATCAAAATATGGAATTACCCTACAAATCCCAATTCCTTATAGATAACAATGATATTAATCCATTTTTACCCATTTTGGCTGATTATCAAAACCGTTCAATTGCATTAACTTGTACACCCTTTGTCGATGATCCCTCACCACCAGAACTAAAGGAATTTAGTACAAGTGTATCTACATTAGATGTTGGCAGTAATCAAAGGGATTTTGATATTTCATTCACAGTAGCTGATTATAACAATGTCTCATCAATATCCACCAGACATCTACCATTCTGCTATGCACATGGACCAATGCTGGAAACCTATAAAGTAGAGGCTGAATTGGTATCAAACAATCCTCTTTACACTGCAGAGTTTGTGTGCCACATGAAGATTCCATATGGGTTTGGAATACCCAGTACAGGTATCTATTTTTCAATTCATGGTTATGCAGATGTAAATTCAAATATTGCTGGTTTTACATATTTCCAGTTAACCCAATTAACAAGTTCTTCTTCAATGCCAATTACCTTCTCAAGAGCTATTCCAGTCATCAGAGAAACATCACCAATTAAACAAAATTCCCATACTATAACCTTGTATGGCTATCAATTTGGTGAAGACAGTCAAATTAAGATTGAATATGTAGGTGGTAACAGTACATCTTCAACTCCAACATTCCTATCTACCAGTGTAATTATATTTGATGGAATAACTGCTGGACAAAAGGGATATAACATTTCAGTTGTTGGTTCATCGGTACAATCCAATGTAATTCAGTTCACATTCCCTGATACCCAACCCCCAGTCACTAGGGCTCCTCAATCATGTCCAGGAATTCCTGAATGTGGAGGTCCAACACAAGGCACATGTGATGGATTTGGTACTTGTAGATGTATTAAACCATGGGTTGGATTTGATTGTCAATCTCAAGTTGTTGTAATAGATCCAATAATCGATCCAAATAACCCAGGAGGTGGTATTGATTATAACACAACTCTTCCTGATGGAGAAACTATCACTATCAAAGGTATTATCAATGTTATTTCATTGAGAGAACTTAAACCTGATGGATCACTATTCATTGAATTGCCATTCAACAAATGGTATTATACCAATATCACTGGAAATTCAAGTGACACACTTAGATTCCTCTACCAATCAAATATCACTCAGAATTCATTGACAACATTGGTGAGTGTGACTTTGGAGTTCTTCAAAGTTGAAAAAGAAATTATATTTGCAAATCAGCCAGTTCAAATGTTACCATCATCACTAAAATATAATATTCAATTGTCAGAATACTCATTCAATTCTAAGGTAAATTACCTTCAAGTTGTAATGAGTTCATCCATTCAAGCAAGTGTCGAAGATACCTGTACATTCCAAGAGTCCAATCAAAATGGCGAGAATTCTGATTACTTCAAACTTCAAATCAACCAAAACTCGCTCTATGGAAGATTCATAAAGAGAGGATTGGTTGACAACAAAATCAGATCCATATCCAATTCATTATTGAATTCTACTGAAATTCAATCAAGCCAAACTTCCAATTTTGTGAGTCAGTTTGTTGGTATCAACATTCCAAATTACAGTAAATCAGCTATACTAGATCCAGATTTCTCTCTATTAATTGATTCTCGACCTGCAAAAGAGCAACAAACATCTGTTTGTCAATCTATTGATGATTCTGGTTTATCCAAAACTCAAAAGATTGGTATCATAATAGGTTGTGTCATTTTTGGGTTGATTATTATAATTTCAGTCACGTATTACATTTATAAAAAAAGACAACAAACTAGATGGACTAACAGTATAAACAACAAAATTTCAAAAAATTAAAAAAATAAAATAATTAGAAGGGGGTGTGTTATGACTTATTAAACTGTTTAATTTGGTGTGCAAATATTTTCTAAAATTTCAGGATAGCAAAATAATTTAAAATTTTTTTTTTTTTAATTTTATTTCACAATTTTTTAATTATTCCAAACACAACAACAAATAATATTATCTATTTTTTTTTAATTTTTTACTTGTACAATATAACAATTTTTAGAATATACAAATTTATAATATAAAATGGTCCAACAATCAAATTTTAAAACTGATCATCCTTTTGGTAAGGTTTAAATAGAGGGTAGATAAATATGGGAAATTGGGATTTCTAACATTTAGTGCATATGAATATAACAGAAAAGAGAAAGGAAGTAGCAGAAAGAATTAGAGGTAAATATCAAGATAGAATTCCAGTTATTGTAGAGAAAGCACCAAGATCAGATGCACCAGACATTGATAAAAAGAAATACTTGGTACCTTCTGATATTACTGTTGGTAAATTTGTTTATGAAATTAGAAAACACATGAATAAGGTCAATGCTGAAAAGGCCATTTATCTATTTGTTAACAACACCATCCCACCAACAGCCGCTTTAATTTCACAAATTTATGAACGTTACAAGGATGAAGATGGTTTCCTTTATATAACCTATTCCGGTGAAAACACCTTTGGTTCTAATTAATTATTAAGGGAATTATAACAACATTTAAAAAACAAAAAGGACACTAATTCATATATATATACGAAATGTACACAAAAAAAAAAACTACCCAATTCAACAATAGATACACGGAGTCAATTCACTACCCTTAATAAATAATTAACCTTTTTTTTGTAAATATTTTATAAAAAAAAAATATATAACAGGACAACTCACACAGATGTGTTTAGTTGTCAGCTTTTAAAATTTTATTTCTTAATTTTCTTCTTTCTTCTAATTCTCTTCCAAGTACCAGTGGCATAGTTTGCTTCAAAAACAACAGTTTCTTCTGTAGTTTCTCCACTTTCATTATTTATGATACGTTCGCTGTTTATTGGTATATGTTTTACATCACCTTCCTGAGGTGTAGGATTTACTAGTATTCCACTGATAAATCTGTCTATTATTAATTTATTTTCTGGTGTCAGTAAATTGGATGATTCAAATAAACTGTCACAATTCATTAATGGTTGTTCTGTATTTCCATTATTATTATTAATAATACTATTAGTTGGTGGTTGTACTTGTGGTGTTGGTTGTTGTTGTTGTAGAGGTGTAGTATGAAGCATACTATTACTTTGAGAAATATTATGAATGTTATTGATATCAAATGCTGCTAAATTAGAGTGTAGTGGATGTGCTGCATTTGGTTGAATTAAACCTGTGGGAGTTTGTAAATTTTGACTAAATTGTGTATGTGTAAACATACTCTGTGGAATTTGAATTGGTTGTATTGGTTGTATTGGTTGTGAAAACATTTGATGGTGATGTTGTTGCTGTTGTTGAAATTGTATTGGTAGTGGCATTGGCATGGGTATAGGTGTGTATTGTTGTTGATTTGGTTGAAGTTTATTTGGTTGTTGCTGTTGTTGTTGTTGTTGTTGATTATACATATTTGCTCTATTTAATAAATATTGTTGATCTAGTGTATTGGGATAAGGTGTATGTTGAGGTTTAGATGGTGAATGTTCAACAGATAATGGATTTTGTTGATCTACTACACTCATTAAACTTGAGAGAGCTGACAATTCATCTTTTGACATTTCATTACCATTATTATTGTTGTTATTATTATGGGTAGAAGGGTTACTACCAGAGAGCATCATTGGTGAGGTTACTGGTGGTGATTCTTTAAGTCCAACCAATTCTGATGATGATATATCCGATTCTAAAGTTTGTTTAGATTTCTTTGAAGATCTTGGTTTGGTAGCTGCTGCTGCTTTCTTTTCTAATTTCTCTTTCTTTTCTTTCTCTTTCTTTTCTTTCTTTTCCTGTTTTTCCTTTTCTTTTTTTTCCTTTTTCTCTTTGGTTGATTCTTTTTCCTTTTTCTCTTTTTTCTCTTTTACTACTTTCTTTTTCTCTTTTTTCAGGTCTTGTACACCTGATGATGAT
The DNA here is from genome assembly GCA_001606155.1 of Tieghemostelium lacteum. Classification (NCBI taxonomy): domain Eukaryota; phylum Evosea; class Eumycetozoa; order Dictyosteliales; family Raperosteliaceae; genus Tieghemostelium; species Tieghemostelium lacteum. The sequence goes on from LODT01000035.1 coordinate 694,653, forward strand.
GCTGATGCTGCTGTTGAAGTTGTAGTATTAGTTGTTGTAGGTTGTATATTTGTATCCATAGAATGCAGTTTCTTATCACTATCATTATTATCCTCTTTCAATTGATGTTCACCATGTGGTGATGGTTCAATTGAATGCTTTCTTTTCTTTTGATTAGATTGACTTGCAGTATTAACTTCCTTTATATCTATAATTTGCATTTTAGTTTTCTTTAGTGCAGAACTACCTAAACCACCACTACTTGATCCCATTCCTTTAGAACTGGAACCCAGAAGTGAATTGTGATGTGAAAATGTTGGTGAGGTATTCGACTGCATACCACCACCGTGGTGTGACATTATAGGCATTGAAGAAGAACTTCCAGATAATTGGTCACCAGCAGTACTGGTGTGATGTGACTTTGGTATAAAAAGTGAAGATTTTCTAATGGGTACTGACATAAGACCATTGGAATTTAATTTCAATTTATCATTCTTTAAATCATGTGAATAACCATTGAAATGTGATGTTGAAGATCCCATTGCAATATCATTTGCAGATTCACTATCCTTTATATTATTATTACTACTACTACTACTACTGTTATTGTTGTTGTTATTGTTATTGTTATTGTTATTATTATTATTCTGTTCAGATATTGATTGTAAAGTTGGAGATGTTGTCGATAGGTTTAGTTTTGTTCCTGTTAATGAAGGTGTGTTTCCTGTGCCTATCTTTTTTGAAAATACTTGTAAATCTGTTAATGGTTTCTGGAGTTTAAAATGATTATGTTGATTTAATGACTTTTCAACCAATGGTTTATTTATGATATTATCATTTAAGTACAAGTTTTCTAACGGGTAGAAATTTAATCCACCTATTTGATCCACTGTTATAAAAGAGGTGTATTAGTAATTATAATAAAGAAGGGTGGTGAGGGGGTTATTTAGAGTAAACCTACATAAGTTATTTAATTTTTTAATATTATTTGAAAATGGTTCCAAATCTAAATTTACATAGATTTTGTCTTCACTAATCTTTTGAAGTAGTTGACCGAGGACTTTAATCCATTCGTCTTCTTCTTCATTTGCAATTTGTAATATCATATGGATATTAGACTCCAACTCTAGAAATTGTTTCTTTTTCAGAAACAAAAATGAAAAGAGTACTTTAATTCTGATGGTTGTTTCAATCTTTGTGAATTTCAATAAAAAGAATTGTAATAAATCTTTGGTGAGAAGTGATGACAATCTTTCAGAACTCCATGGTTCTTCTAATTTACTCGCTAGCCATCCTTCTATATCTCTATGTTCAAAATTCATTAATTATTAATATTTAAATTTTGAAATTTTCTGTTATTCAAACTAGCCTAAGTCTTAGGATCGTCTTTCTTTGTACAAAAAAAAAAGATACTAAAAATTAGATTATTATTCAAAAAATTCAAAAGTGTAACAGTAAAAAAAAAATTCAAAAAAAAATTTAAAAAAAAAATGTAAAATTTGAAATTCAAAATGTTTAATTTAAGTTATTATTATAATTCCTTAAATAAGAAATTAGTGTTGTAGAAATAAATAATCATGATTTTTAATTTAATCCAAATTAATCAAAAATAAAAAATAAAAAAAAAAATTTTTTTTTTTAATAAGAATCTTCACAATCATCAAAAATGGATAATATAACTGAAAAGGATTTAAAAAATATAGAAGAACAATTAAAAGGTTAGTTGGTCAAAATAGCTTTTATTAGACCATTATTTGGTTATTCTATGATAGATTTAAACAATATTGACCATATAGATGATGAAATCACAGGTGTTGTTCAAGATAAAGATAGAGTAAGACTAATTAGAACACATGCCAACTCATTTAATTTCACAAGTGAACAAGTAAAGAGACTCGTAAAAGCACAACATTGTAAGGACTAGAAAAACATTTGACACTTTTTAAAGTGTTTTGACATTAATATTAATATGTAACCTTTGGGTGGCAACTTTGAAAAATTTTCAACAGATGGAGAATCAAAAATTCAAACAGCTATTTTGTGTTATCCAAACACCACAGATAAACAAAATTATCAAATGGTAGTAGATGAATTTTATGATAATGAAAAGAATGAAATTAAATCAAAACTAAATATAAAATAAAAAGGAAAATCTGATGGGGTGATTAAAAGTGGATAAGAGTGTGTGTAAGTAATGAACAATATTAAAAATTTTCAATTATGGTTCTTACTTCTGGCAACTATTCTAGAAATCTTTTTTTAATTAAAAAACGATTTGCTTTTTGGGAAAATTTATTTTTTCATTTTCATTTTTTATAAATTAATTACAGTTAGTTAGTTAAAACAATATTATCAACATTAATAATATTTATAAATAATTTATATACATACACAAAAACATAAAATGTCAGATACTCAAACACAACAACAATTAAAAGTCTACCAAAGTCATCACCACGAAGATGACGAAGACGAAGAAATTTATGAAAATGGTGGCAGACACTTGGTAGACAGCGGTAAAAAAAGAGAGCATTCTCTTAGTAATAAAGACACATTGGAAAGCATGCAACTTTCTGTAAAGAAACTCTTAGAGAATATTGGTGAAGACCCCGAAAGAGAAGGTCTAAAATCGACTCCACTCAGAATGGCAAAAGCATTATTGTTTTTTACTCAAGGTTATGAACAATCCGTAGATGGTATGTTTATTTAGTTTTTTTAGTTTGTTGCATAAGTTCTACGAGAACTACAACAGTGTTGCAATTTTAAACACATTTTGTAATAGTTTTTTATGTTTTTTTTTTGGTAAAAGGAAACCCCAGGGATGATTTTAATACATTTTATCTAAAATATTTAGATATTATTGGCGGTGCTATTTTTAACGAAAATCATCATGAAATGGTTGTTGTAAGAGATATTGATATATTTTCATTGTGCGAACATCATATGGTACCATTTCACGGTAAATGTCATATTGGTTATATACCAGACAGAAAAGTATTGGGTTTGAGTAAATTGGCAAGAATTGCAGAGATCTTTGCCAGACGTTTACAAGTTCAAGAGAGATTGACAAGACAAATTGCACAAGCCATTCAACAAGCTCTCAATCCAATGGGTGTTGCTGTTGTAATTGAAGCTTCACATATGTGTATGGTTATGAGAGGTGTACAAAAACCTGGATCCTCTACTGTAACATCTTCAGTTTGTGGTGTTTTCGAAAAAGATTCAAGAACTCGTGCTGAATTCTTAAACTTTATCAAGAAAAACTAACCTCAAAACTTTATAATATTAACAATAATTATAATAAATTCCAATTTTGTATATAAATTAAAATTATCTATCTGAAGTGAATTATCATCATGTAAATTTACAATATTTTATTTTATTTGTATATAAATTTGTGCTTTTGGATATGAGATGGTTTTATCTTCTCTTTCTGTTGTTTAGGTGTACAAGTTCTTCTTCGTCATCATGACCTCTAACTTTTTCATCATAGTCTTCGTCTTCATCTTCACCATAATCTTCATAATCTTCACCTTCTTCATAATCATAATCATGTTCATCATCATCATCATATTCAACAAATCTCTTTCTATTTCCATCTTCATCTTCCAAATCCAAATCCAAATCATTTTCGTCATAGTCAATTTCAGGAGCTTGATTTCCACGTTCTTGAAGTCTTTTAAGTCCTTCCTCATGCAATTTAACCTTCTTCTCCTTTTTCTTTTTAATTTTCTCAATTCTATCCAATGTAGCCTGATTGACCTTAGTTGGAGTTGCAACAACAGAGATAAACTTAACTTTATCCTCTCTGCTGGATAGCTTGGAAATTGGTTTCAAAGGTTCTATAATCTCCTTATAAATCTTATCACGTTGATCATTACCCTTATTCTCATCCTTAAATGATATAATTATCTGTACTTGATGTCCCTTATTAAGAAATTGTTCAATTCTATAAACCTTATCCATTCTATGTGAATCAGTTGCAGTATCAGATAACTAAAATGTACATAAATAAATTAATAACAATCCCTTAAATCACTAATTACATAACTTACAGTTATAGTTTTAGTCTTTAAATGTACAGCCTTTTCACTTGCAGCTTGTTTTGCATTACTTTTCTTAATTTTCTTTTCTAGATCATCACAATGTTTGGAAATATCTCCTAACTTTGCAATAGATGGTTGATTCTCACTAAGCATTTTAATTACAATATCAGTCTTTCTCTGCTGTGCTTTTTCAAAGGCTTCTTTAGCTGAGACTACACCAACGTTTTTTCCAGTTTCATCAATTAATTGAATTTGTTCGAGTTCCAATACATCGTCATTGAAGTATGTCTCAATTCCCAATTCCTCTTCAATAGTATGGAGTCTGAGTGCAATAGGTGGATGATCATCATCAACTACATAGTTACTAAAAAGCTTCTTTTCAACAAGTCCTAATTTATCCATTTTTTTCTTGTAACTAGCACTTTTTTTGGATTGTGTTACAAAGGCAGCTGTGTCATCTTCTTCGTCTACATCTTGATACTTGTCCTCATCTTCCTCATTCTCAGCAATCTCTTCTTGGTAGAGAGAGTAAGCAGACTTTCTATCCTTTTTCTTTGTGTTTCTGATTAATCTTTCTCTCTGTTTATCTCTATTAGCATTCCTGCCACTCAATTTTGATACTACACCTTCAAGTTCACTGAAATTTTCTGAATACTGACCATCATATTCTTCATCAAAATCCTCAAGATTATGGAATTCTTCAGGCTCATCTTCTTCTTCCTCAAATGAAACACGCTTTTTATGTTTTGGAGCTTTTGGTTCTTTCTCTAGTATCAAGTCGTCAATTTCATAACTACCTTTTCTATTTTTTGAAGCTTCATTATTTGCCTCTGTGACTATATCATCTTGAATCCTATCCATTTTAACACCACCTGGTGACTGATTTCTCATACTGTCAAATAAAGCTTTCTTTTGTTGCTCTTTATCACCTGTTAGTTGGTTTAACTGTTCCTCAAATGCTGACGATAGGCTTTTTGCTGGTGCTTCATTATCATATATTTTGGGTTTGTATCTTGGTTGTTGATTATTGTATTGCTGTTGGTTTTGATATCTAGGTTGTTGATCTTGTTGGTTTTGGAATCTAGGTTGTTGATTTTGTTGGTTTTGTTGATTTTGTTGGTTTTGATATCTAGGTTGTTGGTATTGTTGGTTTTGTTGATTTTGGAATCTAGGTTGTTGATTTTGTTGGTTTTGTTGGTTTTGTTGGTTTTGGTATCTAGGTTGTTGATTTTGTTGATTTTGATATCTAGGTTGTTGATTTTGTTGAGTTTGTTGAGTTTGTTGAGTTTGTTGAGTTTGTTGAGTTTGTTGGTTTTGATATCTAGGTTGTTGGTTTTGTTGATATTGTTGGTTTTGATATCTGGGTTGTTGATTTTGTTGATTTTGTTGATATTGTTGGTTTTGATATCTAGGTTGTTGAGTTTGTTGAGTTTGTTGGTTTTGATATCTAGGTTGTTGGTTTTGTTGATTTTGTTGGTTTTGTTGGTTTTGTTGACGTTGGTATGATTTATATCTAGGGCTTTCAGTATTTTGTTGGTCTTTTGGTTCCCTGGGCTCTCTTGGTTCTCTGTTTCTTTGTTGATTTTGATTTTTTTGAGAGGAACCAGGTTCTTCTGAATCTATAAACTCTCTATTATTCCTTGAATTATAAAATCTATATGAAAATGTATTGGTATTAAGTTGGTTATTTAGATAGTTAAAGCTTTTAACTAATCTGCAAAATCTAATAGTGAACATGATTGATTTATTTTACAAAATTAAAAAAAAAAAAAAAAAAAAAAAAGTAAAATTTTAATTTCACATAATCTTTAATTGCGCCTTTTTTTTTAATCATATTATTAAATAAAACAGAATGGACAGCAATATAACTACACCTGATATAACAGTGACATTAAGTAATTTAAAAGATTTTGTATGTATTTTTCAAATATTTTGAAAATTCATGTTATCTAATTATAAGAAAACAGTTTATAGATATAGAATCAGATTTGAATACAGTACAACAAAGATTAAATTTAGAATTTAACAATGAATATGGAAATGTATGTGCAGATATTTATTAAACAGCATTAAAGTAATCACTAATAGGTATATTAGAAATTAAATCCATTAAAGATATCAGAGAGATTAAAAAAGATTCAAGATGATCTACCTACATTGGAAAATGATTTAGATATGATATTTATTGCTAAAAAAGTAGGTTGATATTATTCAATGTTACTGTTGAGTACAGAATACTCACCATGGACTATTATAGGATTTTATAGAATTTTCAAAGATATTATTAGATAGTAGAAATATAATACAGTCAATGCAAGAAAGAAAATCACAACCTATAGTGTCAAGTAATAATGATTTTGTTTTACATCAATATACTTCAAATATAGCAAATTGGGAGGCAAACTTGGCAAATAATAATCAAATTAATTGTATGTATTTCTAATCAGTTACTTTGTGGATATTTAGTATATATTTACATATTATGTAATACACTCTAGTTAAACCAACTTTATTACTAAATCAAAAAGAGATTGAAATGGAAACTAAAAGATGGGAAGTTGAGAATCAAAATCTTAATCCTACACCAATTTTAAATACAGATTTGGAAAGTACTAAACCTCAGCCTATTCAAGTACCTTCAATCAAACAAACCACCACCACTACTACTAAACAACCTACCAAACCAATATCCAATGTACCTTTAAAAAAGAAACCAATTAAATTTGAACCTGTGTAAGTATTTGACATAAATGTCTATCATATATTAGTATTAACTTTAAAATTCTTTATAGAACTGAATCAGAATTCTCACCACTAGGATCACATGTTAGAGGTAGAGTTAAATTGGAAGATTTAAATGCAGTTTATGAAAAGATATTTAATTATTACAAAATTGATAAAAATCATGAAGGTTCACTAACAAAGAATCATTTGGCCTCTTTAGTCAGTCAAAATATTCTTGGTCTTACAGGTCAAAATATGCTATTGACACTTAGAACTCTAAAATATATAGACATTAACAAAACAACTCAAAATATTTTATTAATAGACAAGAATAAAAGTAAATAGTAGATCAATCTTAATATTGGTTTGTTTTTGTATAAAAGAACGTTATTACATCAAATAATTTCACATAAAAGAATTTTATTATAATTTGGCAAATTAGATTAAAAAGATAGAAGAGAAGTAACAAAATATTATATAATAGTTTTAAACTTGTGACATCGATTATTATTTTTTAATCAAGTTTAATAAGCTTCTTGAATGTTGAAGGAATTTGATTTGGTTGGTAGTTGTGAAATAGGTTCTTTCATAGTTTCTTCTACCTTGTTTATCAACTTGAGAAAGGTAGTAAGATCCTGGGAAGAGGGTTGAAACGGAATCTGATGGAGTGTAGTCTTTCAAATTGTGTCTTTGTTCACGAAGGGACAATGTATTGGTGAAATCTTCTGGTGTTACACGAGTTCTGTTAGCCAAACGATTCTTTAGATCAACCTTTTGAACAATGTGGTCAATTGGTTTGTTGACTTTAAAAGAGAATGCAGAAGCTGCCAAACCACTACCATATGAGAATGTAAGTACTCTCTTACCGACGAGATCATTAGACTTCTCATCGACAAGTGACAATAGACCACTGTAGGTTGAACCACAATAGGTGTTACCCAATTGCTTAGCCAAAAGAGTTCCTGGGGCTACTTTTTCAGTGTAGTCTTGTTTGGTTAGATTTACTAAAGCTTTCTCGAGATCAGTGTTAAAGTAAGTGTCCTCTGGTTTAATGTCTTTGTAAGATTGCAATGATTGGAATCTGGGGTCATTTGGGTTGACTAAAAAGTCGTTGTATAACATACGGCCAAATGACTTTTGGACGAGTTTGTTGTATGGAGAGTGGAAGAGAGCGTAGTCAACTTGACCGAGATTGAATTGTTTTTGGTATTTCTTCTCAAAGGTCTTGGAATAACGACTGTAACAAGCATCGATAGCACGGAGGTAACAAGAGATGGAGAGTTTACCATCGACTCTTGGGTACTCAGAGTCCATATCTGGTTTGTAAAAGTCATAGACATTCTCCATATGAACACCACGAAGAGAGCTTTCAAAGGCAATAGGAGCATTTGGACCTACAAGCATTGCAACAACACCAGCACCACCAGTTGGACGAGCTGGACCTTTTTCATAGACTGCAATGTCACCTGCAACAACAATAGCGTTTCTTCCATCCCAGTAAGAAGACTCCATCCATTGAAGAGCATTATGAAGAGCTGATGTACCACCATAGCATGCATTAATGGTATCAATACCATCTATACTTGTGTTACCGTGTTTAGCAAAGAGATCCATCAAAACTGTTTTTACAGATTTTGACTTATCAATAACAGTCTCAGTACCAACTTCTAAACGACCGATACTTTGTGGATCGACATTGAATTTATCCATCAAATTGGTAACTGCATTGAGTGCCAATGAATAGATATCTTCTCTGTCACCGCAAAAGGCCATGTTAGTTTGACCTAGGCCCAATGTATATTTTCCACTGGAAACTCCATCAAATTTCTCTAGATCTTCTTGAGCTACATAGGTCTTTGGGAAGTAAATTTCAATTGCGTGAATACCAATATTTTCTGGTCTTGTCATTTTGTTTTTTTTAAATTATAGTGAATTAAAGGGGTAAAATTAAGAATACAATTAAATTATAATATAGGTGTTTTTGTTGTTTGAATATTATATAAATATATAAATTATAATAGTTTTTTTTTAAATTACTTTAAATATATACTTTTTTGTAAGATTTATGATTGATCAAAAAAAGGATATTTTGTAAAATTGGAGGTGAAAGGAGGTGTGTGGGAGTGTAATTTAATTAAAAGTCGATGTTTTTTTTTGTTATTTGTATATTTGATGAACTTTTAACAAGATCTATTTAATGATTTATATTAAATTATTTATTTGAAAGAAAATTTATAAAATTATTGAAAGTCGAATTAGGGTATGATGAACAATCAATAAAGTAAAGAATTTAATTAAAAATAAAAAAGAAATAATAAATTATTAAACTTTTTTAAAGTTGAGAGGTGAGAAAAGAAAAAAAAGAGATATATAGATAATAATAAGTGTTGTTGGTTTTAGGACTGACAATACAATAATGCAGAAATAAAAAAAAAACCAAAATATTAAATTCAAAAAATCTCTTCTATAAATATTTTGTTAATGTTCAGTTTATGATATTATCCGTGGCAAAGTGAGGGGATCAATAGCGGAGGTGCCTTATATTTTCCAAATCATTCGTGTTTTCAAAAAATAAAATATAATATCTTCCCTAAATGTTTTTTCATTTTTTTTGATTGAAAAAAATTGGGTTGGGAACTGAGTCGGATTGCCCTCCAAAATCTCCAATGTTTAAAAATTATTGTTATGTACTTCAAAACTGTATTTAAATCTCTGGTAATAAATAAATAAAATAAATTTAAATTATTTTAATTGGGGGTGGTACTTTATCTTATTACTTCTGTTCTTCTTCATTGAGTAATTAATTAGCACTAAAAGTGATATCATTGTTTCTTTTTAGTTTAATATTTTGACACTTAATGACAGGTAGGAGTTAATGATATAAAATTTTAACTAAATTTAGTCAAAACTATCAAAAGTGACTTGACAATGAAATAAATTTATTATCTGTGTGTGGGTTTTATCTGTTTTTTTTGTTGGTTTTGGTTGGTGTTGAAAAAGGGGTTGATTTTGAAGGGGGTAGGGGTTAGATATTTATGACATTGTGATCTATACACTACAGATTTATATTTGTTTTTTAGGTTGAGTTTTATTTATTTTATCAACATCAGATGTTTGGTATCTTTGTGTGGGGTTATGTATTATACATCTCTGGTGATTGAATTTAAGTTTCTCTTATTCTCCTGTTTTATGCTTTGTCACTGTCGCTTATTTAGTAGTCAGGAGTGGTAAATGTTTATTATACCAACGTTTTATAACTTAATATACTATTGGTTTTAATGGATCGGCTACAATGGATGGTAAATCTAATTTATCATCCAATTCCTTGTCAATCTCACCTACAACTGCACTACAATCAATCTCAATATTAGTGTATTTTGTATTCACATGATATCATAATCTATATTTTTCAAACACCTACACATCATCACCTCTAATTATATGTACTCCTAAAGGGAATTTTTGTATACCTTCTTCAGAGTATATTCTTTCATGACAACTCTCAAGAATTATATTCACAGCTTGGTCTATTCCTCTCAAAACTCCCTATATTTTCAATTTTAATCAGTATTTCTTTATACCACTGCTATTATTATTATTACTAAACTAAAACTTACAACTAAATTTCTACCATCATAAGTTAAAACTAATACATTTTCTATAAAATAGTATAACATGTTAGGAATAAATCAATAATAAAATATTGGGGTTGATAAATACTCTTTATGTATGGCTCGAGCAAAGACATGGCTAAAACCAATGGTAAATTATGTGTCAATGTGAAATTCAAATAAAAAAAGTAGTAAAAAAAAAATTTATATTATTTTATTATTTACCAAACACAACATGATATCATCAATTGGTGGATTATTAAGAACTGTATCTAATCCATTAATAACTAAATCATTGTTAAATAATGGTTTTATAAAACTAAACAAAAATAAACCTATACTGTTATGTAGTATAAGTAGAACATCAAGTTCATTAAAGTCTATTCACAGTTTTGGAGCCCTTACTTCACTCTATAGTAAACAGCATAGATTCTATTCTTCCTCTTCTTCATCATCTAATCAAAATAATGAAAACAATAAGGAAAAGAGAACAGATACCGGTAAAGAAAGAGACAGACAACAACAGTATTTTGATATCAACAAAATCATTTATAAAAAAGACAATAATAACTTTAGTTTCAGTAATTTGTTTTTGGGGTCTATGGGACTTTTAATACTATCAGGATCAATGTTATCTTATTTCTTTTACTTAAAAGAAGATAACTCTACAGTCTCAAAAGAATATTATCTATCTAGAATTTTAAATTATTGTATGTTTTATAAATGTTATTTTCTGTACCTAAAATACTAATATCTATTGCATTTGATAACTTATTACAGTTTGGTGGTCACCTCCTTTTGGAGTTTGGAAAAACTTGGGACTTTTAGATGAATTGGTGGAAAAGTATAAAAATGATAAATTATCACCAGAAGGTAAAACACTTTTATTTGAAATCTTATATTATAAAAGTAAGTGTTTAAGGTATCATATAGTAATATAGCATACTAATTATATTCAAATTGAATATTCTATAGCTGGATTAGAATTACTATCACAATATAATATCTATGAAACTGCTCTACAACGTTGTTTAGATAAAAAGATTGACATTTCAAATTTTACAAATGACCTTGATCTCTATTTACTATTGAAGATATCAAATTACAAGGAGATTGATTTACCAGAATCTTTTATTGAGAAGGCACCTGAACTGAGATCTCTATTGACATTTGATAAGGAGAAATCTGATCTTTTGAAGCAACTCAAAAAAGTACAAGATATTGGTAAATCAGATGTTATCTATGCAATGGTTGGTGGTGCTCTATTTGCTGGTTTTCTAGCAAGAAGAAATAGTTCAAGAGTATTCTACCAATCCATGATAAATAGTGCATTGGCATGTGGTATATTCTCAAGTTTGAGACCTTTTCAAAGTTATTGGGAAGAGAATGTTTTAGTAAAGGCAACTTCTATGCAAGATTATATAGCAAAGATACAAATGGGTGCTCTCATTACCTCCACATCACTACTTTCAGTTTCATTTCTACCTCATTTGTCATGGATATTCCCATGTACTTTCATGTTACTCTTCAAGAAATCCATTGAGTTCATGTATGTACTATTTAATGCAAAATCACAACTAACTCAAAGAATTCCAAGAGAATAACAACATCAAACCATTTCACCATACAACAACAACTAGTCATCAGTGCCATACAAAAATGTAAATATATAATTTGGGTTTTTTTATTAAAATATTAATTTATTTATAGAGTTAATTCATTGGTTAGTTGGATATCTATAATGTTAGTTTGTCTTTGAATTTGTGATTTTAAGTGATCTATTTGATCTTTAGTGCAGGCATATGACACTGGTATGAGTAATGGAACTTTTAGAATGGAAATATAGCAATGTGAGATGATAGATTGTAGAATATCATACAATTCTTCTTTTGAACATGCATCTTGTGAAATTGTAGTTTTCTTCTTGACAGTGAGGTTAGAGAGATTAGTATTCTTTGATAGAGTTTCATTAAACTCTTGTAAATTGAAATTGAGAATTTCCAAACATGAGAAGGTATTAATTGTTGGATGATTTGATCTAATGAACTCAATGAAATCTTTGAATTCTAACGGTAATGTAATGTGTAGAGTTCTCAAATGGGTATTCAACTGAAGAGATTTTAACAATAGATCTAAATCCACAATTTTCTCTTGAGCATCAATTAGCGAGACTATATTTAATGTGTGTAGTGTTTTTATGCTATTTTGACTCAACAATCCAGCAATTCTACTTAGAACACTCTTTTGACCTGACATTACATTAGCTTCTGGACGAAGACACCAACTGAAACTTGCCAATTGTGAGCAGTGGTAATTGTAAATGGAGTCAAAATCCAAGCTCTCGTTAGGTGCATAGAGAATACGCTTGATTTTACTCTGACTCTTCCAGTACTTTAGAAATTGACCAGAAATGAATTCTAGTGTCTCATTGTGAATGGGAACTGGTGAAAAGCCTGGAAGTGCTTCTTCAAACTTTGGATCCATGAATGAAAATAGTCTTAACGATTTTGTATTATTGAGGAGATAAGCTATGCCTTCTAGTGTTGCATCACTAGGTTTACCAGACTGATTGATTCTTAGACACTTTAGGTTTCTAGATTGAGACAGAAGCCTAAATATATCATTATACCCATTTAATTTGGCATCTGGGTCAATAAGTACATTGGATAGATAGAGTTCTGAAACTTGTTGTAAATATTCATCGAGATTTGGAGTATTGAAAATACAACGAGTCAATGACAATTTCAGACATGGGTATTTGTAGTTTTGAAAACCATCTAAATCACAATCTACAAAGGTACCAAATGGTGTGCACCCATCAATTGTAATATGAGTCAATTGATAGTCTTTGACTTGACATTGTTTAGATAAGGTTTTCCAGAGATTCCAGCTATTTCTAGTACCTTGTAATTTACCATGTTTTAAAATGTTCCCTTGCGATCCCAAATCAATATTCATAATAAGACTAGTCAAATTGTCAAACTGGTAATCTCCTTCAAAGAGATTAGATATCAAAGGCAAAGGTGTTTTGAGTAAAATGAACTGAGAAACACTTTTAAAATATCTTGAGTAGATATCTATATCATCTTGATTGGAAATTTTAGCTCTGATACTATATACATGTCCTTCAATAGATTTACTAAATTCCTTATCAGTTTCAGAGGTTAAGTAGGTATTGCTGTCACCATCCATTAAAACCACTTTTATATTCATTCTCATTTTTAAAAGTCTTTTTGTTAAGTTTCTACCCAATGGTAAATCAACATCAATATCTTTAATTGTAAGTCTTGGTAATATATCATTGTTCCATTCTTTACATATCAATGAGAAGACACTTAACCATTCTACTATCCTCTTTTCATATTCAAAAAATCCAACTGATAGATTATTAATTGTATGCTCTAATATATTTAATAAACAATATCTAGTAAGTTTCACCATCTTTATCTTTTAATTTTTTTTTTAATGATATTTCATGTTTGTTTGTTTTATAAATCAAAAATGAAATATAATTCCAAATCAATTCAAAGAAAATAACAGAAAAAAATTAAATAAAAATAAACATTTATTGAATATTTAAATTATAAAAATTTCAGTTAACTTAATTTTAGTAACTTTCCAATGATTTTATTTAAATATTTTAATTTAATTATGAATTGTAATAAATGATTATTGCTGGATATTCTGATGTGGCTTTTCATACATAAAAACTTTTTTGTTTTTTTATTTTTAAATTAAATAATGAACTTACTTCCTGATATATACCAAGTTAAAGCAATTATAATATTAGATAAGAATGGAAATAGAATATGTAGTAATTTCTACGATTTAGATTTAAAAGAATTTAAAACAGAAAAAGATAAAAGAGAGTTTGAAAAGGTTTTATATAACAAATCAAAATCATCAAATTGTATGCAAAATTGAATGAATTAACTCTGATGAATACTTTATAAAATTAATTTTAACACATTTCCAAACCTATGATGATATTAACAGGCGAATTAGAGTTAATAGAACAACTGTTGGTTGTAGGAAACAAAACAGGCGATATTATGGTATTTGTTATTGGATTGCAATCAGGTAATGAAATTGCACTTTTAGATGTTTTAACTACTGTAATGTCATGTATCAAGAAAATATGTTCACAACCCGGATCACTTACCACTGAAGACAGTAGCAATGTTACAATTTCAAAAAAATCACTATTAAATGATTTTTCTACTTTAAAGCTCTATCTTGATGAGATTATAAGTGATGGTATAATATTTGAATTAGAAGATGATACCATATTCAGTAGAATACCTCTACCTGATCAAACCATTGTAAATGCCATTGAAATGGCAAAAGAGAAAATATCCTATTTCACTTCATCAAGATGATCATATTGAAAATCTCACACAAACCTGTCCCAAATGTAAATAAAAAAAAAAATATGAGTGTAAATAAATGTATTAAACTATCTACAGGGTTCTTTTATTTGTTTGTTAACATGTTGAACAACAACAAAAAAGGTGGATGAAATAGGAATAATAAAAAAGGTACAACATTATTATTTGATTATTATTATTATTTATATTTTTAAAAAAGTGAGTTGTGTATATATAGAAAGTTTGTGTAATGTGAATGGTGGAGGAGTTTAGTTGTTTTTCTTTGCAGAGGATGAGTGAGAGATTGGAATGAAAGAGTGTAGTTTGGTCAAAAGATCTTTACCACAGACTTTAGCTTTTTCAATTTGTGGGTCAATGACATCTTTCTTCTCTAGATAGACTCTTGGTGCAATGAATAAGACCAAGAAGGATACGTAAGCAATGGTGTTCAATGAAATACATTTACCAAGTACACCAGTGAGATAGAAAGCTACCAAGTATTGAGCTGATAAATAAATTGATCTGACACTGAAAACATCTTTAGCAATTGCCAATAATTGGTTAATAAACTCAGCAATGTTAGTAGCTTGTTTTTCAATAACTGCTTCGTGGACATGGAATGAAAGAGTTTTCAATTGATCACTATGTTATGGCCACTTAATAATTAGTATTACTCTCTATGCAAATATATGAGAATTTCAATTGATTTGTTCATAAAAATACATACGTAATTTGGTTATCTAGAGTAATACCTTGAGCATATTTAACCAAAACAATGGATACAGCTTTAAACATTAATGTGGCAGCAGTGACAACAAAACCTACATAACCAACCAAGGATACTAAACTATATTTCAAACAACAGGTGATAAAGAAAACAGTATTTATAATAATGAACAATAAACCAGTTTGGATTAAGTCTTCCCAGAGTACAATTTGTTTAGCTAATATAGATAAATCAGAGAAAAAAAATAGAAAAAAAGTGTGTGAGTCAATAAATACTATAAGAGATA
Source organism: Tieghemostelium lacteum (assembly GCA_001606155.1). Taxonomy (NCBI): domain Eukaryota; phylum Evosea; class Eumycetozoa; order Dictyosteliales; family Raperosteliaceae; genus Tieghemostelium; species Tieghemostelium lacteum. The sequence continues at coordinate 710,393 of LODT01000035.1, forward strand.
TTGAATAGGTGATAAATGAATTTACAATAGACATACCTGGTTCATATAATGGGTTCTTTTTAATTATGCTAGTTAATTTGCAGACATGAGTACACATTGAATTGTTACCACTCAATGAATATGGACAACCACCTTCAGTAGTAGTGGTTGTGGAAGATGGTGATGATGATGATGAGGATACAGATGATACTTTATCAACTAATTGTTCAACATCCTTTTTGACTTCCTTTTTAATCTCTGATACAATTTCATCCTCTTTGATTTCTTCAACTTCTTGTTTAATTATTTTTTCATCTTCTGATGATGATGATGAGTTGTGTTGTTGATCTTCTACAATTTATATCAATTGCAATTAATAAAATTTCATTATAAATAGAAATATACTAAATCATCAAACTTACCTTCAGACATTATGTGTTTCTTTTGATAATTAAAAAAATTGAACTAGAAAAAAAAAAAAAAAAAAATAATAGTTTCTCATTTTACAAAATCACATTTCATACGTAAGAGTATTATTGATTGCAGTATCTAGTCAGTCTTATAAATTAATAATATTGGGAAATTGAATAAACCTTAAACGTAATGATATTATAAAGAAATCCAAAATTCATAGAATTATGAATTTTCTTTAGATTTCCCATTATATTCTAGATATAGATTGGGTGGATTTGATCCACCAAAAGACTACAAAATGAAACTATTCACATAAATAATAGTGTTTATATAAATAAAGTAAAGTAATAGAAAATGAAGTTTCATTATGATTTGATTATTTTTTTTTTTTTAAAAAACGTTCAAAATCGATTTTGAGACACAATCATTTTTCATTTTTTTTTCTATTTGATTTCAAAGATAGAGATTTGTGATATCTTCATAAAGGATGTTATCACAACTTAAAAATGTATCAAAACTGTCCAATTATGTATTGACAAAGAATACATTATTGCGTAGTAGCAGTACAATGACAGGTTATAGTAATATACTTGGATACAGTTCATCAACATCAAAACACCAAGACAATAGAGATCAGGTTATGAAAAACAAACAAGAAGATATTGAAAATCAACAGATACTTGGTGCATTAGATAAACAAAACGACACTAAAAAATACAGAGAAGAAAATCCAGAACTCTATGATGTAGATGAGGATTTAGTTGAAAGAAAAGAAATTGAGTCTGGTATATTCGGTCTGATGAGTAACCAAAGATCAATCACTGCTGATGCAGACGAGACAGATTTGATTCTAAATGAACTTTTAGAAAGAGACGAAAAGAACCGTCAAGAGATGATACGTAGAGACCCACATCTACTCAACAAGAGACGTGTTAGACAACAGATTATAGAGGACGATATATTCGATGATCAAGAAGATGGTATTGATCAATATGAAAGAGAAGACAGAGAAATTGAAGCTAAATTAAGTGGTATTGATCCAAGTAAAATCAGTAGAGAGGTAGATCTGTCACCTGGTATGCCAAAAATTCGTGAAAAGAAAAGACCATTCCAAGAGTACAATCGTTATGGTCTCTACAATCCCAATAATATATTTGCAGAGGGTCTCATTGACTTGTTCCGTGATCCATATGCTTACATTGAAGCCTATGCCAAGAGATACAATCTCACTGCCGAAGAATATTTTGGAAAACTCAATCAAGACCACTTTGACAGTCTGGAGAATATCAATAATTCACAAGCTCAACAAATGTACACCATTGAGTTGATGCGTCAGATTACTCAAAAGTTGAGTCAGATTGAAGACACTGGATTTGACACTGAGAATATAAATGAAATCACCAAAGTCACAAACCTCACACCACAACAGGTTAAGTTAATTAAGGAGTATGAAGCATTGGCTGCAAAATATGATAAATATGGTATGGATTTGGAAGATATGGAATTTAAAGACAAAGAACTTTTAGATGAAAATTCGGATTCAAATTTAGAAACAGCCGATCCAGATGAAGATAAATATAATTCATTAAAAGAGGATTTAGGTATTGAGAATGATGAGGAGGACGAAGTAGAATTTGAAGAAGATGGTCATTTTGAAAACATTAAGGAATATGAAGCCAATTTTAGAATTGAAACTGAAGAGACCCTCAAGAAGAAATTGGATAAATTCTTTTTGAAAAAGGAAGCTGAAGGCAAGGTTTACACACCACAACAAAAAGAGAGTAAACTAGATTATGAAATTCGTAAATACAATGCATTGGTCTATGAATTCTTTGCCTCTGCAGTTTCAACTGCCAGAAATGAAAAATTGGAAAATCAAAGAAAAGAGGCTGAAGCTTATGTTCCAAAATTGATTACAAAGGATTTTGTAGAGAATCTAAAGAGAGAGATTCACGAAACTGGTGATTTTAAACCACTTTCCAAGGATGATGAAAAGCTTGCATTTAAAGACTTGAAAATTCTTCTTAAGGGACAAACAGCACCAAAGAGTTCTCTAATTGAAATGAAACCACAGAGATTTGTAGATCCAGCTCCCATTTTACAATACATTAAGGATCTTGGTGGTGGTCACCTGGCAAAGAGACGTTTGTCCAAGTTGATTAGATTCCTACTCAAGTGTAATGATTCACCAACTTTTGCCCATATGTTGACTTCGGAAGAGAAAGAACTCATGGCAATGAGATGGCCAAACAGATCTGCTTCTTATGACTTTTATGAGGATGATGAGCCTATTGACTATGATGAAGAGGTATTCCAAGGTTTGACTCGTCTCGAGCCTGATAAGCACGATATTGATGAAAACTTCCAGTTCATTATGGATTTTCAAGAAATGAGAGCAAAAACCATGCCAAATGTTGATATACTATTGGAGAATAATGAAGAAGAACTAGATAATTTTGATGATATGGATGAAGATTATCGTGACGATGATCTTGGTGTTGAAAGACTCTATCCAGAATTTGAAGAAGACGATTTCTTTAATGAAGAAGATGACAATATGGAACCAAAACCAATACTTCATTATGGTTCCAAAACAGTTGCTAAACTTCGTGATCAAGCAAAATATGTATTTTTAGCTCATGCTGAAAGATACTTTGAAAACATTGAAGATGATTTACGAAAACCCCAAGATGAAAAGAAATCATCTGGATTATCTCTAGACCCTAATGAAAACCCACTTCAAGGTGAAGAATCTGAACATGATCCATTTAAGCAACTACAAGATTCATATAAAGACAAAGAAAGTGTAGAGGGTGATGAATTTACACCTTTAGATCCCTCAGAATACTCTAGAATGAATAAAAAGAGACTTGCATCTCGTCTCTACAAACAAGTCAAAGTCTTGGAAATTTCCAGACATACCAAAGTAACTAAAGCAGGTAGAGTAAACTCATTCTCTTGTCTGATCTTTGCTGGTGATGGTAAAGGTACTGCTTCTTTGGGTTATGGTAAAGGTGAATCAGCTCCAACTGCATTACGTAGATCCATCAAAGATGCCGTTAAAAAGTCATTTACATTGGACTTGTACAATGACAATACTCTACCCACTGGTTTGGATCTCAAATACCGTTCAACTAAAATCAGATTTTACAAGACTGCCCAAGATAATAACTTTAATGTCAAAACCTACAAACAATCAGCCCTCTTACCAATCTTAGGTCTACAAGGTGTAGGTTTCAGAACCTATGGAAGAAGAGGTTGGAAGAACATTGTAGAAACCATTCAACATGAGTTACCAAAATTCACTAATCCTCAAGAGGCTGCCAGAATGATGGGTAAGAAATTTATTACCGAGAAAAAAATGTACAACAACAAAAGCGATGAACCTAAAAAGTCTCTGCAAGATTTACTCAGTGATAAACTTCAAAACCAAATACATAAAGATCCATATGATTTGAGTTTGGTCTCTGAATTCCTATATGATCTCGAAAAGAAACCAAAGAGACAATCCAGACAAGAAATTGATCACCAAATGTTCTCTGATGCCTACGATCACTATTTCGGTAAAGAACATGAATCACAATCGGATGATATTCAAAATATTTCTGAATCCAATAATAAATCTCGTAAGAGAATAGACCCAATGAAAACTGGTACCACTGATAGAAAATATCAACGTGAACAAAAATTCTCACACTTCTAAAAAAAAAATAGATTTTAAAATAAATAATTAAATAAACATATATATAAACCAAACTTCTGATTTCTATTTCTTTTATAAAACAACCCCACACTTTCTACATTAAAGAATATTGTAATATAAATCAAATAATTTGTGTCAAAGTAACTTATATCAAACAAGTCTATCCAATGATATTCATTTTAAATAATTGTATAAATTTTCTTTAAAATTATAGTATTATTATTAATTCGTTTTTAGTTTATTATTTGTTAATTTATATATCTGTTTAATTATTATTTCAATTATTTATATTTTTAATATGATTTCAAATTTAATATTAATTTATAGTTTAATTATTTCCTTACTTTTGGTTAATGTAAATGGAACTTATCTTCAGATAAAGTATTTTCCATCTGGTCAATGTACAGCTAGTGAATCTTATTCTAAACAATATGTGAAAATGGATACATGTGTTGGTATTAGTATTTATAAGATGAAAACTGGAAATGGTTTAACTACTGGTTTGACAAGTCAATTAACTAATGTTATTACAAGTCAAATTACAACTGCTAATCCTTCAACTACTGCCAATCCTGCAACCTCAGTACAAGCAAGTGGTAGTACAACCACTTCATCAGCATTGACTGATTCAGTTACTGGTTTATTATCTACTGCTGGAACTGGTATGTCAACTGGTTTATTGACTAATGGTGATATTACAAGTATAGTAACAGCTGCCATTACAACTGGAGGTCTTACAGGTGGACTTTTAACAGGTGGTTTATTGGGTAGAGATCTAGAAGAGGTTGATATGACAGAAGCCGCTGGTGAAACCGTTGTTCAATACATGTGTATTTCACCAGGTTGTTCAAGTAATTGTATTGCCTATGAAGAGTTACCATTAGATGTTTGTACAAGAGTTGGTTTAGAATATGTTCTCTATTCAGTTGTCAGTGAAATGCAATTATCAACACTATCTGAAGAAACTCCAACCCCATCAGTTACACCATCAGTAACCCCAACTGTAACTCCATCTGTTAATACTAACAGTACCACTGGAGACGCCACATCAACAACAGGTCTCACTAATTCTCCAGAATCATTAAAAGCTCGTTCCATTGAATCAACAACTCCAAAAGGCTACTGTCAAAGTTACATCAGTCAATATTCATGTCTAACTGAACCAGTTGAAGTAACAGAATTCAGAAATAACTATTGTGCAAAATCATACAAGATTAATTGCACAAATGACAATTATAGTCATTACCAATGTGCTGATACTGAGTGTAATCAATGTTCACAATTGATTAATAAGCCATTGGGATTGTGTATAGTTGATGATACCAACAAAATGGGTACACAATACAAAGCTCTTTTACCAAAAGAAACTGTAACCCCAACTCCAACTCCTACAGATACTATACCAACAACAACCCCAACTCCAACTCCTGATAATATCAAATCAGATGGTCATATTAGCATGCAAGTTACTCATATTATCTTTATCATTTTGCTTTTAACATTAATGGCACTAAACTAATAATTGGATTAACCTTCAATAATCTCTGATTTAAATAAATTATAAAATAATTCCTTTTTTACTTATTTTAATTATTAAAATCTATTCTTTTGATTAAATTTTAACCCTCCAACCTATTTTGATTTATACTTGATATTTGTAATCTAGATGAAATTTTATTTAAATCCAAATAATTTTGATCTATTATGATATTTTGATTTGGAGCCAGGGATATATGATCTTGAGTTATGGATATCCAAAATTTTAATATATTTAATCTTGGGACAAGATTCAATGATATAATTGATAAAATTATCTGAGAGTGTAGAAGAGAACTTGTCAATAGAGGGGCAAGCGAATTCAAAGACTTTGAGTTTTGGTTGTGTTGATATAAATGATTGAATATCTGATTCTGTGATTTGAATAGACTCAAAAGGATTGTCAGATGGTTCCTGTTTCAGTCGTGTAAACATGGAATTAGATGGTTTATATAATGCACCATTTTTCAAAACTAAATGTTTCAGAGGTAATTTAGAAAGATATTGGAATGCTCTACTCGAAAGTGTAGATATCCATCCTTCAAATGAAAAGTACTCTAAATCTGGACATTGACTAACTAGACTCTCAATCATTTGATCTTCAATACGACGATCTGTATGTGAGAAATGTGAATATTTGATACCTAAACATGATCTAAACATTAGACATAGTTCATGGAGTTGTTTACCAAAGATCTTTGTGATATCATTTAAAAGAGTACTGATGTTATTGTTCCATACTGACAAGTGAAGACCAGAGAGATTTGGTAAATGAATTTTGAGATTTTGTAGTAATGAAATGTCAACAATGGTAGTAATCAGATATATTCTTTTTACATTACAAAACTTTTGTGGATCCGTCAAGAGTTTTGTGAATATCAATTCATTATTATTACTTGTGGATTTATTGGCAGATGACCAGCTTGTATCTGATGTCTCATAAGTTTGGAATCCTAGTTCACTTATCTTTTCAGAATTGACAATTGTTTGGAATTGGTGAAGTTCCTTGCATCTTGACCATGGTAAATCAACACATACTCTAAACTTTATATTACAAATATTTTCAGTGTTTAGAAATGAAAATAGTATACTAAGAGGAATCAACGCACCACGATCATTAAATGGTAATGCCAAAGGTTTTTCCAAATCCAAATACTGAGGTTGATTCTTTTTACTACCATTTGAAAAACTATTACCAAACTTAAACTCTCTACCATCTATTAGAATATCTGAAAAATCTGTACTACTATTTAAAAATTGTTGTGTTGAATATAATTGTGAATTTGATGGATGTGTTGATTGTGTTAATGGACTTATATTATTGTTATTGGCATTAGTGTTAATGATAGAGTAAGAGTTATTATTATATTGTTGTTGTTGTTGATAATGTTGTTGTTGAAGTAGTTGTTGTTGATAAATACTTGGTAATAAAAAACCAGCAAATACATTATTAGTGGGGTTATTAAAATTTTGAATTGGTTGATTTAATGATATTGCTGTTGGTTGTTGGCCTGGTGATGAAATGGAAAGTGTATTGGAGGTGGTTGGTGAAAAGTAAGGAACTGTACTTATCAGTGGTTGAGGTGATGGCATGGGGGACTCTAGTGAAGGTGACTGTAAATAACTAGTGTAGAGATCCGATGGTGATGGAGGAGGTATATCAGGTGGATTCTGAAATACTCTCAATACAATTTTCTTTAGACTCTGATGAAAACATACACCTTTAAGAAACTGAACCCAACTGGAAAGTATATTATATTTAGTATGTGAGAAATAACATTGCGTACAAGAACATGGCGCAATGGTGATATTCAATTGTTGTATAATATGAAATATTGGTGGTGGTATTCTATTGACTGGAGGTGGAGGGTGATGCAGAGATATCAAACAACTCTCTAATAGTGAATTTGGTTTTATCAATAAAACACTTCTCCAGTAACTACTAACCCATGCACAATTACATCTGTCTACAAATGACAACTGTGAGAATATCAATTCCATGATATCCATTGGTAAATTAATTTCAGTATCACTGATATCTTCCTCTTCCTCTGTATGTTCATTTTCCGTTGTAGTGTCGTCATCTACCATTACTTCATCATGTTGTTCCGATACTCCTATTATAGTGCTTTTACGAATACTATCGTTTCCCAACGAAGGTGATATGGGAACAAATGGTAAAGGTGGAGTAATTTGTTTATCTGTACCAGCACTGCTACTACTATTATTATTTGAGTCACTCATATCACTATCCATAGACTCATTAGAGGTCAAAAGAGCTGTGTTTCCATTACTATTAAGTATAGGTAACAATTGATGACTGTACATTTCCGAATGACTTCTTTTTTTCTTTTGGTGATAATGACTAATGTTATTATTAATATTACTACTAATGTTATTCGTTTCTATAATATGCTGTTGAAGGAGGTCCTCGTTCAATTCGATTTGGTCGTAATTTTTATTTTGATTGGATAGTAAGCCTACATTTAGTGTAGATGTTGATAGAGTTCTTTGCTGATTAGAATCTTCATTTACTACCATATCTAACCTATCCAAGTTCATAAACACTAAAAGATGTTGACAATTGGACTTTTTAAATTAAAAAACGAAAAAAATTTATTTTTTATTTTTGAATCTCAATTTTGTGAGGCGAAATTTTTTTTTGGCAATATTTGTACAAAAGACTTTGTTCCAACGTCTATGGTATAAAAATAGAAATTATTATTCTTTTAATTAATAAGAATTATAAATCATAAATTTAAAAATAGAAAGTTATTTTTAACGTTATTGATGACCATTATGCAAAATTTGCATATGCTTCTCTTTGATACCCTGTCTCGAGTGGTAGAGAGTTCTAACCTCTTTAAATTTCTTTTTGAATTCTTTTAAGTCAATACTACCATCTAAGAAGCTTTGTGAGATACTATCCGATTCCATTTCAGAATTGGAAATGAGGTCAGAAAGTTTATCCAACAGTATGGGAATAGAGTTTAACTTGTCATAAGACTCTTTCTTGTCTTTGAGTTTTTGGTATTCTTGGTTGAGTTCTGTGTACATTTTATTCTGGTCATCTAATTTTTTTTTCTGTTCGTCAATTTGTTTCTGTAGAGCGTCTGTTGCGGTTGTGAGTATCTCTGAATTCTCTAGGTGACTCTCTTTCTCTGCTGAGAGAGTACTAACTTCATCAAATGAAAATAAATAGGCTTTAATCATATCTTCGTTGGTTAACAACTCCTCAAGTTCCTCTTTTGACTTATTTTTAAGATCTGGAAAACTTCCTGGAATTGTATAGGGTTTACTTGCTGCTGTTTGGTCTTTATAAGGTGGAGGTGGTTGTTGAGTAGATTTACCTCCACTAGAACCAATATCCATTGGTTTCATTCCACCACTTGAATTTATATTTGTTTGTGAATTGGTTGGTGATATTTTTGAGACTGCATAAGGAGGTGGTGGTGAATTGGTTACATTAATAGACTTTAATCTACTCTCATAGTCTATCAATAACTGTGTATTGTTTTTAATCTGTTGAAATATCTCTAATGTCAAATTTGATAAACTACTATGTTTAGTCCATGGTCCACCTGGTGATGGTATATCTATATGATTACCATATCCCTCAATAAAATAAGATGGTCCTGAATTTGGAAAATTTACAGGTAATGATCTATTTTGTAATTATAGTTATATATTAATACTACTAAGAGCTAAATGTAATATCCTAACATGTCTTTAACCTACATAAACAGTGACAATTTGTCAGTTAATGTAATTTTAAAAGTAGAGTCTTTAGCAATTTCTTGAGTATTTGAAAATCTACTTTTCAAACCTGCAATTTGCTTCATTTTCCTATGTAACATTATAATATTAATATTATAATCAATTAAAAAGGTATAAAAGAATGAGTATAAACTTACATTGCCATATCAGCGGACATGGTTAAATTATGTTTGTGTAAATAAAATAAATCAAAAAAAAAAAATTTTCTTATTTTTTCAAGATGCTCAATGCAAACAATATTATATTTTCATTTTTTTAAGTTATTACAACATGAATAACTTATATTTGTATTATTCAATTAACTTTATTATGTATTTGATAAATTCTAAGAAATAAATTTTTTTACAATTTTTTTTTAATTTTCAGTTCACTTCATTATGTGATTCAGAAGTTATGAGTAGAAAAGGATTTGTTTCACCTTTTAAGACAAATGCAGGAAATAATAGCCCAACAAAAGAAACAAAAAGACCAAAGTTTGTTTCCCCTATAAAAGGAGTTGAAATTCCTTCACAACCATCCCCTCCAACATCACCAGTTGTAAAGAAATTATCAAAACCTCTTAGTAATAGTCCAGCAAAGAGTAATAATAGTTCTACTACAACTACTGTTAATACACCAGTTGTAAAAAAGATTGTAAATGGATTAAATACACCATTTAAATCTAAATCTCCACCTAAACCTTTATTGGATAGTGATAAGATATTTGAATATATTCCAACTGTAAAAGATTCAGAGATCTCAAATGAACTATTGAAGTATCTATATCAACATCAGGATATATTTACAATAGAGGAAATTTTAAACCAATTTAAAGAATGTACAATTGAAAATATAGAACAATTGGTTAAAAAGAATCTGATAAGTGAAATTAAACTATCCAATAACAATCAAACTATTACCCTATATTCATCTGTACCATTTTATAAATTAATACAACATGTAAATAATATAAGAATTGAAAAAGAAAAAGAAAACCAAGAGCTATTAGATCAATTGAAAAGAGAAAAAGAAGAAAAGGAATTAAAACAATCAAAGAAACCAATAGTTACAACCAAGAGTGTTACAATACCATCGAATCAAGTAAATCATTTGTCTAATAAATCAGTTGGTTTTAAAAGAAAAACTCTGTCAACCCCTACAAAGTCTGTTGATGGAGAGACAAAGAAATTTAAAGCAGTTGGTTCATTTAATAGTAATATATCACCAACTAAAACTAATTCAGTTGAATATGTTGTTGATAAAGAACTCATGAGATTAGAAATGGAAAGAAAAAGATTGTTAAAATCAATTCAAGAAAAAAAGGCATTATTGGAGAATATGAAGTCCAAAGGCGATGATAACCCCATTCATCAACAGAAACTAAAACTTCCAAGCAAGGAAGACCAGAAAAAGATTTCTTACCAAATTACAAAATGGAAGAAAGGTTCTCAATTGGCAATTAATATGTTTCAGGAAAAGATGGTAGAAATGATTGCAAATGCTCGTAAAGATGATCCATTGGCATTTACATCAAAAAGTCAAAAAAATCAAAACAACTTTTATGGTTCAAGTACCAATGGTGATAATGGTAGTTTTAGAAAGAAATCGAATAATTCTACATCTAATATATCATTTAAATCCAGTAAACAATGGGTTGATGAAGAATCTGACATTAAAAATACCTCCACTAATAACAACTATGAAGAAGAGTCCACCTCTAACAACTATAGTGAAATGGGATCATCAGAATATAGCGAATATAGTGATTCTGTAGAACCAGAAGAGGAAGTACCACCAATGGAATCTAAATTATATGTAATGAAATCATTTGGATTTAATCCAAAGTTTTTAAATTATGATGAAGAAAATGATGTCTTTACTTAAATGACTGTACCAGCCTTTTCACAATAAAATTAAAGTAGTACTTTCGTTCGTTGTTTAAAACCTCTTAAGTACTTTACATTTGAGAATATTGATTGGTACAATAATGTCTCTTCGTATCTTAGGAATATCTCTTTGAATGATGTTATGTGATGTGATACAAGTAAATTTTAAAATCTATCTTGTGATTATTAATGGGAAATTAAAATAAAATAATGAGAGAATCAAAATCTTTTCATAAGATTATAATATTATCATGAATATATTCGAATGATATTTCTGTGTCCATTCGGAGGGAAATTTCAAAAACCCTTTAAAACATAAATTTAATATATATTTTATTAAAAATTTAATATACATTTTAAAATGGGTCCTTTAGAATTAGATGTACTAACATCTTTTGATTATTACTATGCTGAGACATTATCTGGAAGAAAATTAAAGATTTCAACAACAGAACAAGAAGGATTAAATGAATCTGTAGAGTCTTTAAAAAAAAGAATTCAAAATGATTTTTCTCAAGATAGTGAAGTTGGTGATGATTTTCAATTATTACACAATGGTAAAATGTTATCTGATCAAGAGAGACTTGTTGAAAGACTTTTGAATGATAACAATGTTCTTCAGGTCAGAAGAAAAAGTTACTCTTGCTTTGTTGAACATTTACTCTCCCAACAAAAGAGTCAATGGAAAAAATGGGTAGTAAGAGTTATCTGTGTTATTGTTGGATCATTGTTTATCTCTGCAATGACACAAATACAATTCCATCTCCCACATGCTAAAGAAGTACCTGTTACAATGCAAACTTTTGCAGTATTTCTTATAGCTTCATTATTGGGTTGGAAAATGGGAATGATCTCAGTTGTCTTGTATCTATTGGAAGGTATTGCAGGTGCACCATTTTTCAGCTCACGTGGTCATGGTGCTCATTTTATGATTGGTGCAACTTCAGGTTATTTGTATGGATTTTTGCTTGCTGCTGGTTTAGTGGGTTGGCTTGCTGAAAGAGGAAATGATAGAGTTTATGTATTTCACTGGAGATCTACATTTATCTCTATGATACTAGGTAACTTGATTATCTACATTGTTGGTGTACCAGTACTTTCACATTATATAGGAATGAAACTTGCAGTTAGCAAAGGTCTATTACCATTTCTTGTAGGTGACCTATTAAAAATTATCTTGTGTACTGCTTTAATTCCTTCCATTTGGAAACTGACAGCATTTATCTTTAATAAAGATTTCTCATTTAAAGCTGGTGTGGCACTATTTGATATAAAATCAAATAAAAAATAAACTGTTGATTATTGAAATTTAAATTAATCAAAATGGAAAATAATGATTTAATTGCATGGGTAAAATCTATTGATTCAGGTTTATATCAAGAAGAGAAAAATATAATTACTGAATCTTTTGTAAATAATGGTATTGATACAAACAGAGCAAGGTATTTAACTGATGAGGAATGGAAGGAGTTAATACCAAATATTGGAGCTAGGGGAACAGTTAGAAAATATATAAGCACACTTCAATTAACTCCCACTGGTATGTACATAATGCTATCACTAATTCATTCCACATTGTACATAGATAACTAACATATTTTGTAAACTTCAATAGATACACAAGGACAGCAAGTAGAGCAAGGTATGTAAATTTTTTTGGATACTTTTTATAGGATTTTATGGTTAATATGAATTTACTTTTAGATTTAGGTTCACACAAAAGAAAGTTAGATGAATATATATATATACACAGGGATATTTTATTAAAACTTGAAAAAGATATTTTAGAGTTACAAGAGGTGCAGTTAACAAATGATATTAAAAATATGAATATCATTAACTAATCAACATTCTCAGAGAACCAAAAGGTATTAATAAGGATATTTTTAGGAAATTAAAGAAAAATAAAGACCAAGAAAATATAGATTCAACAACAACAAAACCCTGACACAGTTTAAACCTGAAGACAATAATAAAAATAAAAGTAGAATAAAGTATCAGGAGAAAGCAATTGAGTATTTATTTTTGACTAATTTACGTTTATGCTTTCTTCTTTGAGCTTAAGAAAGTTTTAGAAGAAAAAGAAATAGAGATAAAAGAAAATGAAAATAATATTCACCGTATAAGAAGACAAATTGAAATTGTAAAACAAGATGTAGAAAAGAATAAAAAGAATCTTGTAATCGACTGAGAAAAGAATTTAGATCAATTGTTAAATATAGAATCTACAAGTTTACAATAAATCTTAAAAAATGAGTATAAAATTGAATGAAGATTTTATTGAATATTAGGTTTTATTTATATATAGTTATAGTGGTAGATAGAAGATACAGTTTGTAAATGAAATAATAATTCAATTATTGTTTTTTTTTGTAATTATAACAAAGAAAGGATTCAAATACTATGCAATATTTAATCAATGAATATAGCAATTAATTGAGAACCTTCTAAGAAATCATACTCACTACAAAATAAGATGCAATTCAAATTTCAAATTAAATAAGTCAGCATACAATAATTTCCTGATTCCTTGCTATTTTCTAAACTCTAAATTATATATAAACTAGAATAGTAGAGTTTGAAGATAAAATGGAAGTCACAAAGGTATCCTTCTGAGATCAAAACTTTATTGAAATAGAATTTCAGAAAGAAACTGATAATTATGAACTTTGTGAACATGGTTTCAAATTTAATTAGATTGAGAATGAATACAGAGATGATTAATATATAGATATATAAATTGGAACAAATATTTTTATTATTGTATTGATATTTAATTAAAATTGAATTGATAAAACTGATAAAATAATGTAAGTGATAAATATCAAAAGCTAATTAATGTTTAGCAGCAGATGGTTTTGATTTTGAGAATTGAATTGTATTATCCTCCTTGATTGTAAATCTCTTACAATTGATAACTTTTTGGAATTTGTCATCTTGGAAATTAGAATTTAATAGTGATTGAGTGTGTTGCTTCAATACTTCAATGGATACTTGTCCATTCTGATGAACAAAGTTATTTACAATTCCATTTATATTAGCTTTTCTTTCAGAATGATTTCCACTAGCTTGCTTTTTATCAAGTTTCTCTTGTCTTTTTTGTTCTCTGAGTTGCTTTCTATCAAGTTTCTCTTCTTCTTTTTGCTCTGGTTTAGAATCATCATTAGTATTGGAGGCTATTGGCTTTTCTTTTCTTTCCAATCTCTCTTGTTTCTTTTGTTCTCTGAGTTGTTTTCTTTCAAGTTTCTTTTGTTTTTTCAAATCTTTTTTAACTTCATCAACTTGTTGAGATTGGTTAGTTGATTCAGTTTCTTCAACTTTTTGTTGACTGAGTTGACTAATGAAATCATTGGTTGAAATTAAGATTTCATTTGATGGAGAGGTTGAAGTTAATTTTTCAGGAAGTTGAAGTGTTGGTAACTGTTGAATATCACTATCATTATTATTAGGTTGTGTCTTTAGTTGTCTTTTCTCCAATTTTACCAATTTTCTTTGTTCCTTGAGCTGTTTTCTCTCAAGTTTGAGTTTATCATCATGAGAAAGAAAATTAGCATCTTTAGTTTTAAGATCATTCTTGAGTTGTTTTCTCTCGAATCTTTCTTTCTTTCTTTGTTCTTTTAATTGATTTCTATAAACCTTTTCTTGATCTTTTTGAGAATCAATAGAATCAACAACTGAAGAGTTTATTTGTTCCTTCTTAAGTTGCTTTCTTTCCAATCTCTCTTGTTTTCTTTGTTCTCTTAGTTGTTTCTTTTCAAGATATTCAGAATCACTATCACCTTGTTTTCTTTGTTCTTTTTTAAGAGCTCTCAATTGTTTTCTGGAATTAAGAGAATCACCACTACTGGTTGTAGCGGTAGTTGTTCTTTCTTGAGAATTAGAACTGATGACAGGTTGAACATCTTGAATGGATAAAGAAGCTAACTTGTTGAGTTCTTGAGCACTAGAATCAATGTTACTGTTTTGCTTCTGTTGAATTTTTAACAATCTAGATTGTAATTTTTCAATTTTTTGTTGATTCTTTACATTCTCTTCTTGATTACTTGCTAAGAATTTGATTTTTGATTGGATTTTTTCAATTTTGAAAATTCCTTTGTTGTTTTTGTTTAATTTATTATTATTATTATTGTTTTCCATTTTGTTTGATATTATTAATTGATTGTTGTTTTGTTAATTACTGTTGTTTTTAAATGATAATAATAATAATAAAAAGTTTAATTTAAATAATTTCCAAAAAACTCAAAAATGCAAGAAATGAATATTTCTCACAAAAAAGAGTTTTATTATATTTTTAAGATTATATTGAGGAATATCAAATAATAGAAAGCTTAATAGTACAAAAAAGATTAATATACCTTAAACAAATAATAACAGGTAAGAATTAAATAAAGGTAGAAAAAGGTAAAGGTTAGAATTATGTGTTTCAATTGATAACCAGGATTTTGAATTTAAGTACAGATCTGATTACTTGGTTTCTAAGGATTCTATTAAAGGTAAAGGAAGTAGATTCCCAAGAACTCATCTAGAGGAATCAGAAAGTGAATATAAAATCAATTTTGAATTACCAGGTATGAGTAAATCTGATGTTTCCATTCATTGGAAATCAGGTAATACTCTAGTCTTAACTGCCAACAAACAAGTTGAAGAAGTATCACAAGATAAAAAAATCATTTAAATCCTATTTATCATCATTCAACAAAACCATTAAATTCCCAAAAGAAGTTGAATCATCTAAAATTGCTGCAAAGATGGATAATGGTCTATTAGAAATTCAAATTCCAAAGAAAATTGAAGATCTAAAAAATATTAAAATAGATTAAACTCTATCACTAAGTCTCACCTATTTTCTGTAATTTTTAATATAAATAAACTTTTTCATTTAATTTTACAATAAAAAGTTTCATTTAAATGAATGTTGTGGATAAAAAGTTTAAAAGAAGAATAAAACATTTACTCAGAAGAATATTTATATGTTGATTAATTTACAATTTTGAATTTATTTTAAAAGTTTTGTTTTAAAATATACTGTCTGAAAGAATATTTGTATTATATTGTTGTTGTTGTTTTTAAAGTGGTGTTGAATAAAATGATATTGTTTTTTTTTTTTGATTTCAGTCATGGGATCACACTATAGCAAAAAAAAAGCGATCAATGATTCCAACTTAGAGGATCAAAATGTACAATTTATAAATCATAATCAAGTTCATCTATCAAATTATTTATTAAGATTTATATTGTCTTATATTGGTGATATAAAACTATCATTAGTCTCTAAATATTGGTTTTGTTTTATTATACCTTACTCACTGAGGATATTACAAGTTAGTAGTAATACTCTTATGTTATTTATAAGTAACTATCAATGTCATTTAAAACTACTCTATAAAAACTATTTGGAGAAAACCAATCAAGATACAATAAAATCAAATAACTTTGATAGTAAATACTTTCTGCAACCTAGTTTTTCAGTAAAACAGATTAAGCTTCAAAATAGCCCCAAAAACAATTTGAAATTGGATCTTAACCAATTCAACCACATAAACACACAAGAATGTAGTTATTGTATTTTCCCACAGTTAGAAAGTATAGGATTAAGAGGGCAACCAAACAAACAGTTATTGGAGTTCTTTAATTCCTATTTGACACCATTTCAAACATCACTACAAATACAGTCTATAAAAATCACAGAATACCAAGTTAAAAACTTTATTCCTGAACAAGTAGAAGATTTCATTAGAAAATTGACCACCCTGAGATGTTATACAGTTAGAGGTATGTCACTGATACATTATCAAATACCATTTCCAGAACAGTCACCAATAGAGTCCATATGCATGCAAGTGAGTTCCAAATTTCTTCAGCATTTCACTTATAACTCTAGCATCACAAGATTAATGATACGTATTGAATCTAACCAATTCGCCAAAGTAATGCATCTAGATCAAATTGGTGTCAATCTCACTCATTTGACTCTAAACTATATGCTACTAAAAGAAGATGAGCATTATTTACAAGAGGCATTCCAATTCTTTACCAATTTGAAAAGACTGAAACTCTATCAAAACTTTCAAGAAGTGGAGGTTGAGCAAATGACACGTCTAATTGGATATATACAAACCATTAAAACTCTTAAAACACTTTCATTTAGATCCATTAGAATATCAGCTAATACAATACCATCAGCATTGAAATCGAATGGAAACTCTCTGGTTTGTCAATTGAAAAAACTTACACTTTTAAATATTTCCCAACATTCTGATGTTTTAAGATACCTTTGTTTTAACCAGAATACAATTGAAAGTCTATCAATATGTTTATTTGAGTGTCATGATATTACATTTTTCATTCAGAAATCAACAAGCCTACAGTCTCTAACTCTGTGTGGCCCTCTATCACAAGATTACGGAGAATATATGGAGTTGATTGATGCAATTCAAGATTCCAAATCACTAAAAACTCTAAAAACCAATCTTACATTTCTCCAAGATGTTAAATGGAATTCCAAAATTTATTTAAAATATATAAAACCTTCTTTATTTAAAATATATTAAACTTAAATGTTTAAATAAAGAATCAATCAAACAAGCTTATAACATTTATTTATATTTTTTTTTTTTAATGTTGTATATGTGATTGTAGAATATTGACTGAGAACAACTACTTGTCTGGAATGGTACTTGGGGGTGGATGGAACTCTTTGTGATTTACCTACCTATAAATAATCCAAAAAAAAAAAGAAAAGAAAGAGTTGGAACTATATACAAATATAATCTAGTGAATTTTTGGCTTCTGATTTGCTTTTAACCTCTAATTAAACTGATTCCTGGTTTCTTCATGGAGGGCTTTGGTTCTTTGGTTACTGAATTTCCACTGATAAAATCCAATTCATTTACCTCAAGAGTATTAATCTTTTTGGTCATCTGTACCTGGTCTTGATTTGAAGTAATATCAGCACTAATATTATCGATTGATGTGTTTGCATCTGACATTTGAGTGTCAACAGTTGTAGTAGTAGTAGTAATAGTGGCTGTAGTTATATTAGATATAGGTTGGAGATTTAAATCTGATGAGGATGTTGATCTTGATATTGGTGACGGAGTGCTAACAGAAAATGGTGGAATTGGTATACTGGAAGATGAGGAGGATGGTGATATCGATGTGATGGTTGATGATATAGCTGCAGTTGAAGAAGGAGATACAATTGGTTCTCCCAAATCTGATTTTAATTTTTTATTAATAGCCTCCAAAGAGTTATTCGTAGCTGGAGTTGTTATTGGAGATGTAAGTGTTGGTGGAGTATTAGTTGTAGTTGCAGTTGAAGCAGCAGCAGCAGCAGCAGCTACAGAAATATCTTTAATATTTCTCTTTTTAGCATTACCAGTTCTTGGTTCTTCAGGTGGAGATTCATCTTTTACAAATACTGGAAGAGATTTCTTTTTTATATAGTGTATCTTCATATCCATAGTTGGAGTCTTGGTATCAGTTGCCTTAATCATTGCAGTAAACTCAGTTACAGCCTTTGTAAGATCTACACTCTTATTCTCACCGGTAAAGTTGAATGCTAATCCCATAAAAAAGCTTGAACACTTGAATCCTGTTGGTACAGTCTGTGATACTTTGTTTTCAAAACATTTCGGATAGGGAAAAGCATTCTTCATATTTGGTGTCTGCTCTAAATTTAATATTAAAAATCTCAATTTTGATTCAATCCAACCCTCCCTATATTTTAGTGGTAAAAAAAAATAATGTTAATGTTTTTTAAAAAGGGTATAGTAATTATAAAATTTAAGTACTTACCATTTAATATGCTCCTCATCGTTTGCAGAAATTGCATCAATTTGTA
Source organism: Tieghemostelium lacteum (assembly GCA_001606155.1). Classification (NCBI taxonomy): domain Eukaryota; phylum Evosea; class Eumycetozoa; order Dictyosteliales; family Raperosteliaceae; genus Tieghemostelium; species Tieghemostelium lacteum. The sequence goes on from LODT01000035.1 coordinate 729,510, forward strand.
GATAGAATCTAAATCTGGTAAAGAAATCACTCTTCTCAAAGAGTAGACTCCAATTAGCCTCGTTCTTCTCAATTTTTCTAGTTACCTCAGCACCACGAATAAATTCATTTTTCAACAGGTAGAGAGTGGATCTCGATACGTTATAGGTAGAATTCATACATGGGTATGCAGGTGTAATAATTGGCATTAGATGGCCTTTATCTTTTTTCTGGTTCCAGACCTTGGCAGCAAAGATACCACCCTCTTGAATATGATTTAAGAGAACAGGTGCAGGCCACTTCCAACCCTCGTAAACTTTAAAAAATCTGTGAATAAGTGTACTTGGTGCTGCATTAGGATAGAGTTGGCATATTCTAGCAGTTAACAATGCATATGAAATACCACCTAGTAAACCTAGTACATTCGAATAGATAGCTCTTCTTTTGGCCCACAATTTAATACAACGTAGTGCCATTCTAAAATTTGGAATATTAGGTACCAATTTTAGAATCTGATCGGCTACACGACAACCATTTAAACTTAGAATACTCTTGTCATCAAGATTCTTTAGATAACTTTCATCAATCAGATCATTTAAATCCTCGGGTATAGACGCCAGAGATAATCTTGCAAACAACAAATCAATTGGAATACCTAAAAATACCATTTTCATTACAGGTACATATGCATCTTTAACAGCCTATTTTATATTTCATCATAATAAAATATAAAATGAAAACATATGTTTATGAAAATGTTTGTGTTTTTTTTTACGTAATGGTTGAAATCAAAAAAGTTTAAATATTAATATCTATTACTATTATCTCATCCTATAATTGTTTGTTTATATGGTTTTTAATATTATTGTTGATATTTTGTTTTTGTCTTTCACTTTTTTGATATTGAGATGATCAATAAAAAATATAAATTCCCCCTCTTCGCCCCAATCAACATCCAAAAAGGATGTGACATCACTTTTGCTTGTTCTTTTATTTAAATAATAATAATAATCATAATGGTAAAAGTATGAGTAATAAATGATACATACAGTAAACTCACTAATTTCAGGATGTACTCTCAGTATTTCTGACAAGTCATCAAAGAAATCTGATCTCATTATATGTTTTGGACCAACACACAAAGTATCAATATCAGATCCATTACCATGTACACCCAAACGATAGGATCCAAATGTAAATATTTTAGCAACAACCTCAGCTGCCATTTGTTCTGTAAATCCCTGTTTATTTCAAAACCACAAATTGTTTTATTAGAGAATAGATCTATTTGAAAGTGCTCAAATTGTCATACATACTCTTTTTAAACTAACTTTCTTTGCCCAATCTAAAACAATTTGATTTAACTTACCCAATACTTCTTCTCTTTTTTTGCTTTCTTCTTGTGATTCAAATAAACCAAAACTTTTTAGTGTATTTTCGAGATCTTGAGAAAATTTTAAATCTACTGAAGTTGGAAATGATAATGAAATTGGTTCAGTTACGCCATAGTACTGTGGTTTTGATATTTCACCATTAGTAGAAATGGGTGCTGTTGTGCTAGCTATTATTGGTGGTGTTGAAACACTATTCATTTGTCATTAGTGTTTTTGATCCCTTATATTGATAAACTTCTTTATTATATATTCTAAATATTTGTTTGTATTTGTTCTTTAAAAAATTTAAATGTATATAAAAATTTAACTTTGTGAAGAATAATTAAGTGTAAAAAAAAAAAAAAAAAAAATAATTTTTTAGTGGTTATAGTTTGAAATATTCATTTGAATTTTTTTTTATTTATTGATTTCAATTTAAAATTGATGTTCAAAAGTAAATTAATCTTTTTTACCATGGAATGGTACCCCATTGGTCACCCAAGAATCTACCAGTTCCACATCTGCAGGTTGCAATTTCATAGATAATTCTACCAGCATCCTCAGGTTTTTTGTCACCAATATTCTGGGTCATGTCAGTTTGAACTAGACCTGGGTCAACTGAATTAATTTGGAAACCCTCATGAGCTAATTCCTTTGAAAGACCAACAGTGAAGCCATTGAGTGCTGTTTTACTGCAGTGATATGCCATAGCATTACAACCTCTATGACGATACTCTGGATAGTTTTGTAGACACAGACTACCAAGATCAGTAGAGACATTAATAATGGTCTTACATTGACCATGTCTCATCAGTGGAAGTACTGCCTGAGTCAAATGAACAGTACCAAAGAAATTGACATCAAATGTCTGACGAAGTGATTTTTCATCCATTTCAGATGGTTTCTTATTAGTAGGGAAAACACCGGCATTGTTGATTAAAATGTCGAGGGTTTGGGTTTCCTTTTGAATTTGATTGACACATTCTCTAATGGAGTCCATGTTGGTGACATCTAGTTTCATCCATTTGATATCACAGTTTTTGCATTCTCTTTCCATGTCAGTCTTTACAGTTTTACATGTTTCCATGTCCATACAGGTCATATAGACTGTATAACCACTCTTTGCAAATGTAGTAGCAACAGCACGACCAATACCCTTATCGGATCCAGTAACCAAAACTGTTCTTTTTGTTGATGTATCTCTAGCTTGCATGTTTTTCTATTTGTTTTTCTTATCTATTCAAATTTGGAGTGAATGACAAATAATTTCACATTCCAAAACACTCTATTTATACACATTTCCATTATCTGAATTTGTAAATGTTTACTATGTAAAAACAAAACTGTGCAATATGAGTATCTTCATGGTTTTTATCTTGAAAAAACACAGTACTTCTATAGACAATTTTTGCATTAGCAAAAGGGGATGGTTTTTATTTTTAGTGGTGGGTTGTAATTAGAGGTTTAGCAGATATATTATCATTATCTTTACCTCTAATTTCAATATTAATAGAGTTTACTTGAATACATTGGTAATGGAAGGAATATTGCTTCCATTGAACTACTATATTTTTTACAAATGGGTCAGCAATGGAGATGATATCACCTTTTTTTAAAACATTTACAGGAAGTGAGTAGATTGATGTTACAATAAGATTGGAGTTGTTATCAGACAACACAACAATACGTGGAACATATTCCTTATTGGAAATTTGATATTTTACTTTACCAATCAGATAACAATTCACATTGAGACCAGGTTGCAGGGATGGCACCATTATAGGTGACCTGTTAGCTTGTGTCTTGGGAAATGTATTCATTGTCAGAAAAGTTCTCAATTTAAATGATTTTCCACCCCCAGCATGGCTTGATTGCTTATTCTTTCTATTGGCATTCAAATGAAATATCTCTTTAATCGATGACAATATATATATAATCTTATTTATCTTATCCAATGGTTCCTTCCATTGTTCTTCCAATTGACTTGCTTTCTCATATCCTTCCAATGCCAACTGATAATCTTCTTTATACATATAAATAGTAGCTCTGTTACAATATAAATCCTGATTTTCCAAAATCTCACCAGTAGCACTCCCACCATACTGCAATGAACATTGATATGCTTTTAAAGCACTATCAATATCAGTTGCATATTTATCAATATCTAAAAAGAACTGATTCAAATATGCATTACCTAACAGATACCAAGATTCAGAATCTTTTAAATCAAACTTTAAAACCTCCTTAGCTTTCACCAATGACTCTTGTATATTTGCAATTCTACTCTCCAGAGAAACCTCTGGTAATTGTCTTAAAACTATTGATAATTTTTTTAAAGATTCTTTATTATTCTGTTTTGAGAATGAATATTAGACACACATAATAATATCAAAATATAGTCTAAATAGTAAAGGAACATACATTTATCAATAAACATGATTCTAAAGCTTTCTTTGCTAATATTAGGTATCCTCTATTATAATAATATTCAGCTAATTCGTTCCAAGCTTTAATTTGATTTTGATTCAATCTGATTGATTTTGAAAGATAAGTCTCACATTTATCCAAGTATTCATTCTCTTTGTTCTTTTCTATATTTGATAAAATGAGATAGAGTTTACCATATAAATAGGAGATATATGACCTATTATCGCTAGTTTCATGCAAAATATACAAATTATCAAGTTCATTTAAAATGATATCAACCTTTTCTTTTCTCTTTTCTACAATTTCATTTTTATTTTTTTGTTGTTGTTTATGTTTATTACCACTGTTACTATTATCAACTAGTTTTGAAATACTATTTATTTGAATTTCAATATTTTCATAATCGATCATTCTAACTGCAAATATGCCAATTAAAAAATAAAAATTTTACAAAATATCCTTACTAAATTACAAAAGGGGATTTTACAGGTGATTGCTCATACCAAGGAATTGTAAGTAGGAGTGTCTCTGTGAAAGACACCCTAGGAAGTGATTTTGTTTTGCACCAATTTCATTCGAAACCAGTACGCTACCGACTATTCTAAAGATTACTCTTTAGATACAACTCCTTGGTGGTCGTTTTCTCCATATATTATCTTTTTTGTTTGTTAATTGACCTATCATCGATGAATTGGTAATAATTTTTATGCACAAGATATATCCCCAAAATTAAGTTATAATTTAAATTATTAAAAATAGTAATTTTTAATATACCAATTTGAAATTATGGTTATGTTATTGAATTCTGTTTTTTTTTTATTTAATTACTTTTTGAGAATTGATGTAGAACAAGACTAATTTTGTGGAACAGATAGTGGTACTTGTTTTTTAGAAGAATCTTTTTTATTGGATGCTTTGTAAGATTTCATGTATCTTGAGATATCAGAAACTACAGATGGCATAACAGGATACCATTTCAAGAGATTTCTTATTTTCGAACAATCTGCACGATATGATAAACCCAATCCAATAGTGTAATTATCTTTTTGATCAGGTGGTAAAAAGTGGATACCTTTTAAGAGAATTTGTTCATTTGTAGCAGCAGCTTGAATAATATCAATTACCTTCTCTTGATGTGAGAATACAATAAAGAGCTGACCTTTAGCAACTGATGGATTCTCAGCTGCTAAACGATATGCTCTAGCAAGATCTTGACGATGTACAGTAACAAGCCATTGATCTTTATCTCCATATCCAGTGTAGGTGCCTTTACCTTCCAAAATTGGCTTAAAATATAGTTGAGCAACATAAGAACCAGACATTCCATACAAGGCACCAGGTGACATTACACAAGCTCCAATTTTCATATACTCATTTTGAATGGAAATCCTGTGATTTATAAACTCAAATCCCAGAGGAATACAAGGTTTAGAATGTTCATTTACAACTTGGTCATGTTCCCCAAAAGTCCACAAACCACCAGTATAAATTGCAAACAAATTGGGATTATCATGAGACTTTATCTTTTTAATTTGTTCCAAAACCAACAATTGATCCATATGATTAAATGTTGATGCATCAATAATTATATCACAAGTTGATGCAATAGGATACCATTTTGAAGTCTCTTGAATATCAGCTCTTATTCCTGTAATTTCATTTTTTTCCAATTGAATTTCTTTTTCTTCAGATCTAGCTAAACTAAAGACTTTATATCCGTGACTAATAAATTCTTCAGCTATACCAGAACCTATGAATCCTGTACCTCCAAATATAAATACTCTTGACATGTCAATATATTCCAAATTGAAGTGAAAATATTGTAAATTTTAATTAATCACCACTCATCCAACCCCACATGTCATTCACACAATGTTTGTGAAAATACTATATTATTATAATGTGTTTTTTTTTTTTATTACTTGAAAATAAATATATATAATTGGAAAATAGAATTCTATTTTCTACAATTAGTAGATTATTAGAATCTATTACGTGATTTAATTCTTAGAACCATATAAGTTAAACAACGGAATGCAACAATATATAATAAAATAATACCGATGTTTCTCCAATAATTGTCGATATTGAAACCATAGTTCGAAATGACTTCCTCACCAGTTTGGATTGGACAACGACCACCAAGCATTTGAGATTGTGTACATGAGAATGTTACATTGGTATATGCATTTACAACCGCAGCTTCAATGATATATCTAAAGAATGATATATATGGCATCCACACCCAACCTCTACCTAGTTCCTTAAGATTCACAAAGAAACCACTAAAGAGGAAGAACAAAATCACAACAAGAGGTGCAATAGCAAGACCAGTTTGAACATTGGGGACTGAACTACTTATAAATATACCCAAACTCAATGCACATTGAGATGCAACTACAAGAACTAGAATGAATTTAAAGAATACTGCTGCTGAATAGAATGGATATATTCTTTGATTTGACATCCAGTATACAAGAGTTCCAGTGACAATAGGTAAGACGATACCCAACATTATATCCATAAATGATTTTGCCAAAAAGAATGGAAGTGTATTGTAGACATTAGAGGCACGATCTTTTAAAAAGATTCCTACAACCTCTGGGAATACGTTGATAGTTGACATTACATTTGGGAATGATAAACCCATGATTACAAATGCCAAAACACCTGTTCTAGATTGAACTGTGTTTTGTCCAAGCCCCAGTTGTAGGTATACTAACCCACAGAGAATACCTTGGAAGATAGCTTGGAAGACTTGTACTCTTAAAGCCATTGGATGTCTACGTGCATTCAAAGACTCTCTATAGAACAATAATCTAAACTGAGTCCAAAATGAAGGCCCTCGAGTCTCTTGATACACAAATGGAGTGTGTTCAGATTTTTCAATGAGATCAACTTGTTCTTTTAGTAATCTTCCAGGTTCAGATTCGATAAACACTTTTTTGAATCTATTTAATTCTTCATTGGAAATTCTTTTGACTTTTGTGTGTTTAGTGTGGTTTGACTCATCATGGTTTTGTGTGGTGATGGTAGTAGATGTCCCAGATGACAATAGTAACTCTTCGTCTATACCATTGCCTCCTTCAACTTGATTAGGTTTGAGGATTGGTGATTGACCGTCTTGTTCAATGTCATCTTCAATTTGAGTGTTAATAAGATCCATATAATAATCTGCTGGATTTACATTTGGAAGACATTTGTAACCCAAAGACTCAAAGTATTCAGCGGACTTTTGAGTATCACCAAAGTATATAGTGTTACCCTCAGCCAACAGTAACAGCTTATCAAACATATCAAAGATATTGTAACGTGGTTGATGAATTGTACATATAATAGTTCTACCAGAATTTGCAAGTTTTCTAATGGCGTTCATTACGGTATAAGCAGTGGAACTATCTAAACCTGAAGTAGGTTCATCTAAAAACAATATACTAGGGCTAGTAAGTAATTCAACAGCTATACTAAGTCTTCTTCTCTCACCACCAGAGACACCACGAATCTTAAGATTATCACCAACCAATGTATTTCTACATCTGTTCAGACCCATCTCTGATATTACATCTTCAACTTTCTGTAACTTATCCTCTAATGGCATTTCACGTGGCATCTTTAACTGTGCGTAAAAAGACAGTGTCTCAAAGACAGTCATTGAAGGAGTTAATGTATCCGATTGAGTTACATATCCACAGAGTTTCTTGAAAATGTGGTAATCTGATATAGACTGATTCAAATACATTACACCCTCACCATTGATCTTTAATCTATGTGCTAGAATATCCAATAATGTAGTTTTACCAGCACCAGAAGGCCCCATAATTGCCAAAACCTCTCCGCTCTTAACGTGACCAGACATGTTATGTAGAATCTGTTTAGGTCTCATCACTTGTTTTTTCTTTCCTTTCTTTGTCTGTTTTGTAACCTTTACCTGTACAGAATGGTTTATATTTCTAAATGTAAAGTCTACTCTATTTACATTCTTTACAATCTTTAATACATTCTTTTTATTCTGTTATTATTTCATGGTAACCTATTAGTAATCTATTGATTCACAATAAAATAGATAATACAAACATCATTAGAATCAAATTGTTGTAATTCCATATCGGTTATTTTTATATGTTATTTTTATCTATTATTTTTAGTTCTGCAGATGGAATTTTAGCCAAAAATAAAACCTTAAATATCTAAATTTGAGCAAAAACGACAACTAATCGTGAGGCAATTAAAATTTCATTAGAATTTAATTGAATTATTCCTTAGAATTCAAAAATAAGTCATTTCTACAAACTTTAAATAAAATACTATAAATTATGTGTTATTTTTTAAAACAAGCACACTGTTTTTATTATTATAAAAAAAAGCTTTTGGCACATAAAACAAACACTTTCAGATGGGTTATATTTAGAAGTAATCATTCTGTCAATATATGAAACTTAAATTTAATACACTCTAATATAAATTTTACCTTTACTTCTATTTACCAATAAACAAATAAAAGTGAATATACAAATAAACCTTGATTTCTTTTTTTCAAATAAATAAAGACATCACCAAAGCAAAACCAAAACTTTTTTTTTTTTTTTTTAAATTAAATTTCATAGTTTGTATCGCACACCATCTTAGTAGAAAAATAAATGGGTAATCAAGTTTCAGGTTTATTAGATAAATATAATTCTAGGTACATATAAATGATTTTAACCATTAGTGTAATTACAAATTCTAATTATTCCAAATATGTCTATATTCAGATATGGAGAATTAGATAAAACCCAAGATGAGAGATTTGTAAAGAGATTTATTATAGCATCAATATCTGTTAGTTTATTTTTTGGAGTTCTATTTTCAGTGTTTTTAGTTTTACTGCAAAAGTTTGTGTACTAGCGTTATAACAACTAAATAATAATTTTAATAGAGGAAATACCCAAATACCAATAATCAAATAATATTTATTTTGTAAAAAAAAAGAATTCAACATACACAGTTAGCATTTATTGTAAATAAAGTAAAAGAATGCGCAATATATATATATATAACAGTTTAATTAAAAATATTTAGATAGAATTTAAATTTTTATTGATTTGATGATTTTGGAGATTTATAGAGTTTCAATAAGAGTGAAGAAGTTAATACAGATAGTGAACTTACAACCATTGCTGCAGCTGCTGCCATTGGTGGTAATCCAACATTGAAAATGACTCTAAAGAGACCAGCAGCTAGAGGTACTGCCAAGAGATTATAGATGAGTGCCAATGTGAAATTGATACGAATACGTCTGAATACAACTCTAGACAAATGGATAGATCTATAGACGTCAGTAAGTGAGTTTTTCAGTAGAACAATAGAAGAGGATTCAATGGCAATATCGGTACCTGTTGCAACAGAGATACCAATATCAGCTTGTGAGAGTGCTGGTGAATCGTTAATACCATCACCAACAAAACAAACAACATTACCTTGTAATTGAAGTTGTTCAACCTTTTCAGCTTTTTCTTTTGGAATGACTTCAGAAAATATATTCTCTGGTTTTATTCCAACACTATCTGCAATAAATCTAGCAGCTCTTCTATTATCACCTGTAACCATGTAACATTTCAGTCCCATTGATGTCAGTTTCTTTATAGCATGACGAGAGTCTTCTCTAGGAATATCAGAAATACCCATTGTTCCACAAAACTTTCCATCAACAGATACATAGATTACAGTCTTTCCATTGGTCTCCAATTGTTGGGCGTAGTCAATTTCAGCTGAGGATACTGAAATTTGATTCTCTTTCATAAATGAAAGGTTACCTATCAGAACGGATTTAGATTGTATGCTACATTGTAGACCACGACCTGGAATACCTTTGAAATCTTCTACGGATGGTAGCTGAGATGTCTCACTGATGGATAGCTTATCTTTACAGTATTGTGTTATAGCTCTTCCTATTGGATGCTCTGAAGATGATTCTGCAGCACCTACAATCTCAAGGAACTCATCAGCAACTTGACAGTCTGTAACTGTCATTTTACCTGTTGTGATAGTACCGGTTTTATCAAATAGAACTGCAGTGGTTTTATGTGCGGTTTCTAAAGCTTTACCACCTTTAATGAGGATACCCATTGTAGCGCCTACACCGGTACCTACCATCACAGCGGTAGGTGTTGCAAGACCAAGTGCACAAGGACATGCAATGACTACAACAGAGATTGCAGTGAGGAATGAGAAGAGGAATGGCGAGGTACCCTCTTGCCATCTTAGTGGGATATTTCCTGTTTCAGCAGCACTTATCCACAGTACAAATGTAACAATACCAATGATGAGGATACCTGGTACAAAGTACTTGGAAATGGTGTCTGCCAATGCTTGAATAGGGGCTTTGGAAGTCTGGGCTTGTTGTACTAAACTAATGATTTGAGAGAGTGTGGATTCAGATCCAATTTTATTGGCTTGGATGTAAAGTAGACCATCGAGATTGAGTGTACCTCCTGTTACAATGTCACCTTGTTTCTTGGTTACTGGAATGGATTCACCAGTTAACATGGATTCATCAATTGAACTCTGTCCAGAGACTATAGTTCCATCAGTAGGTACTGAAGACCCTGGAATGACTTTTAGGATATCGCCATACTGAATCAAGTTACTAGGTATAATTTCCTCTGATGTCACTGTAAAGGAGTTACTGGATTTATCAATGGAGCCTTGAACTAAAACTGACTCTTTAGTCTGGAGGTTCATTAATTTTACAATAGCTGATGATGTGTGTCCTTTAGCAATGTTTTCTAACCATCTACCTAGGATGATAAAGGTAATTAAACTTGCTGAGGTCTCAAAGAAATGCATACCCATGAAATCAGGATTAACCATACCAATGACAATGGAGATTATAGAGTATGCATAGGCAGCGGTACTTCCAATGGCCACTAAAAGGTCCATGTTTCCATGAAGGTTTCTAAGTGCAGCCCATGAGTTTTTATAGAATCCCCAACCGGATACTATCTGAACTGGGGTAGCTAGAACAAACCCTATAAGAGATTCTACAGGTAACCCTTGAGTGAGTTTATAATGGAGGAAACTTATTGAGGTGATAGGAACCAGAATCATTGCAATGACAATCAAAGGTGCTGTGAATGCAATAGAGAAAATGAATAGTTTTCTCCATTTTTCAATTTCTCTCTTTCTTAGGAGTGATTCTTTGGCATCACTGGAATCTGGGTTGTAGAGCTCAGATTGCAATTCAAGTTGGGATTTTAAAAGATTAATGATGGTTCTAGGACCAACTACAGTGGAATCACACTCAACTTTTATAACATCTGATGATTCAGTTGAGACTTGAACTGACATGACACCGTGTAGAGTCTGGATTGATTTTACAGATCTATTGACTGAATCTTGATCTGGTTCATTTAAAATTCTGATAAAGAATGATCCAGGTTTAGAACTTTCAATCAATTTAGTTTCATATCCAAGGAAATCAAGAGATTCCATGATGTCTTGAACTTTTGCAACTTCAGGTTGGTACTTAATCTCAGCACGTTCTGCTAAAAGATTAACAGAACATTCAATTACACCAGGAACTGATTTTATACCATTCTCAACAATACCAACACAAGATGCACAAGTCATACCATAGACACCCATTACAACACTTGTAATCTCACCGATAGTTGGTGTTACAATTTTAATTTCATCAAGTCTATTAAGTTCAATAGATTGATGTGGATTGTCATCCAAATCACCCTCTTCATCACTACTGGTTATATTCAAATCTGGAACTTGAGCATTATTGGTAGTTGTTTCATCAGATACATCAAAATTATGAATTCTCTTACATTTAAAGCCTAGTTTATGTATGATTCTGCTGATGGATTTATCAGAGAGTTGAGCAGATGCTTGGACTGACAGAATCTTCATTTGGAAGTTAATCTCTGCTTTCTGGACTTTAGGATTATCATAAAGAGTAGATTCAATTCTATTAGCACATCCCAATTCACATACCATACCATCAATTTGGAATAATCTGGTATTGGTATATTCATTATTGTTATTGAGATTTTCGGTGGCAGTTTGTTGCTTATTGATCAGTGGAGAGTCTTCAAGTTGATCATCAATATCCATCAATGGATTAGTTGGACATTCTTTAGATTGAATAGCAACAATACGTATAGACATTTGTTTGAATACATTAAGTATTGAGAATACAGATCCATTCTCAGCTTTAGATTCAATTTCAACCATCTTGTTTTTAGCATCCATTCTGACAGTCAGGATTCTGTGCATTTGTAGGAGTTTAGATCTGAGAGTCTCCAATTCATCGATGGGCATTGTTTGTAGAGATGGTGCAATAATACGGAAATAGGTGTGTTTAAAGAGTGATGATAGATTACAACAGGTACCTGTAGAACATGAACAATTGGCATTATGTCTTTCAGAGTCTACAATAGAGTTATTTGGAGATGATATCTTAATATCAGCACCAGTTGGACTTTGTGTAGAACAACAACTTGCCAACAGAGATGGTGACAGTGGAATGATTATATCTTTGTTACTTTGTCCTTTTGGTGTTACAAAACTTTGTACCAAATCATTACAGAGACAGGAAACGCAACTGCAACTACATCTTTCTAATTGACTTGATATTGCCATTCTTTAGTAGTTTTTAAGAGTATTACTTAACAATACAATAAATAAGGTTATATTTCTTTAATTAGGTTATTTAAAAAATAATAATAAAGTGTAAATTTCTTTAAATAGTAAACATAATTTTGTGTTAGTGTTTGATTTGAGTTATAAAGTTTATTTTCCCATTTTTATCCATATTTAAATAAAGTAAATCTTAAAAATAACATCTGCAGAATATAATCACTTAAAAATTAAAAAATAAAATAAAATTAAAAAACACCACATCACACTACCAGTATTGTTATTATATTTTTATAAATAACCACCACTAGTTTTTACAATTAATATATTCATTCAACAGTTGAAGTAGTGAGGAACACAAGAATAAAAAAAATCAAAAAAAGGAGGGGAGAATGATGTGTAAGGAGAAGTTGAAGAAAAAATAAATGTGTAATTTCAAGTGAAGGGGATATTGTAATGATGAAGAGGAGGGAATAAGAAGGGGATTACGAAGGGATAAGAAGGGGAATATTAAGAAGGAGATGAAGAGGAGAGGAATAATTACACTTCAATCAAATAATTTTGTCTTTTCAGTGACTTTTTACTTTAAAGAAAAAAAAAAAATTTTTTTAAATTTACTAAAAAAAAAAAATAAATGAAAAGTAAACATAATTTTTCGGTGGTTCAGAATATTCCATAGCACCAACACCATTATATTTTTAAATTTCAATTATTTATAAAATTTCATTATAAGGAAATTAAATATATATTTAGATTTTTAATTATAACTTTATTATTGAAATTCTATTAAAAACTAATTAAATTAAAAAAAAAATTATATATAAATATTTTGATGAATGGAACTTATAGTCTAATTAGATTTATATATTTAATTAATATTATTATTATTTATTTTATTATTATAATTCAAATTTAAGCTAAAAGTGAAATAATTTTTTTGGAGGCTAATTGTAGTGATTTGTTTGGTGATGATTCTAAAGGTTTGAGATAACTAATAGCACCAAATCTTTTGAGAGTTTCTTTGTTTGGTTGTTTTTGTACTAGGATTAAAACGGATTTAATTGCAAGAGTTCTAAAGACTTCTTCTTCTCTTTCAAGAGATTTAATAATGAAATCAAAGACATTGGATTCTCTCATTATAGCTTGAGCTGGTTCATCCATTGCAAAGAATGAGAATGCCCACAAGAGTCTTTCAATACAATCATTGTTTTTAGTGGATGTAAATTGAATGAGTTGTTTCAGTACACCTCTTTGTAGGAATGCCATACGACATTCTGGTGAGGATGTCAACCATGATATAGTTGCAATAGATTCCTCTTTGATGGTGGTAGATTTGTCTTGTATAAAGTCGATAAACAATTGCAAGACACCTGAATTTAGAATAGTTTGTGTGAATTTTGGATTCATCTTGACAAGTGTACTGATGAATTTCAAACTGTATAATTTGATCTCATAGTTATTAGAATGTCTGAGTAGATTGACTATATTTGGAATACACATGGTCTGCTCGATAGCCTCTATACATGTTACATGGTTAGAGAATGCAGTTAGACATGTGAGAATCTGGACTATGAAATCACTATTAATCTGCTCAGATTTCTGTAGAACATCTACAAGACGTGGGATAATGGGTTTCAGACGATTTCTGGAGTTTTCATGATTGATGACTGAGTAGACTACTGATAGTGCACCAGAGAGAATTTCAACAGTTGGTTGGACTTGTTGTTGCATTTGTTGTGGTTGGTGATACATAAACATGGAAGTGAGTTTGGTGATGGATTGGTTGATTAATAGGGAAAGTTTATCAATACCCAATGAGGCATAGAAGATATTGAATGATATTTGTTCTTTAAGAATACTAGAGAGACATGACAGTATCATTGGTAATGCATCTTCAGAGGAGTTGTTAAGTTGGTCAGTTAGAAGTTTAATACAATTCTCACGAATGAGGAGATCTTTGAATTTAGCATCCTTTGAGATGGTTTGTACAATCTTTAGTGTGTGTAGTCTTAGGAGTTTCTGTGGACTGGCTAGAAGCTCCATGAGTTTTGGAATGATGCCTGCATGTAAAAGTTCATCTTTACACTTGTCGTTGGTGATGAGGCAACATAGTGCTAATAGAGAACGCATACTGAGACCTGCGTGACCTGACGACAACATCTCCAAAAGAATTGCAACGGATCCACTCTCTATAAAGTAGGTTTGAATGTTATAGTCTAATAGTACACGTGACAGAGCTCCAACAACTTGCATGACCAATAGCTCGTTGGTAGAATGAAGATACTTCAACAGTGCCTGTAAAATACCAGATGTTCTAATTTGCTCTAAATGTTGTTCGTCTGCTATAATAGTAAGTAATTTTACAGAAAGTAAGTTGGTTGAAATATTATCAATTTGCATGATTTTAGATAATGGTTCAAAACCATTTGAGTAAATGAATTCATTGGATAGTGATTCATTTGTACAAAGAGAATAGAGTAATTTCAATAACTGTTCTTGTAGTTCACCAATTGAAAGCAATCTAACAAGATGTTTCAGTAGACCAATACCAATCATCAATGAGTGATTCTCTGGCGATGAAAGATTTTCTAGTGCCTTCAAAGCCTTTTTAATGACATCCAAGGTAGGATCAGCCAACATACTCATAATCTTTTCCAAAACCAATGACATTTTTCTCTTGAGATCACCAGTTTCTGAGAACTGATGTTTGGCAGTATTGTTAACAATAGTAATTCCACCAGTGGTAGCTTGTGGATTATTGTTGATAGATGGTGTATTGGATGGAGTAGCACCAGATGCGGTCATATTCAAAGTAGATGCAGTTGGGACACCAGTGAATATTCTAGCCATTGGTTGTGAAAGGATCTTTGAAATGGTTAAGAAACTAGGTCTGGCAGATGGATCATGGTTCCAACAGGCTCTGATAAGTCTATTGAATACAGATGGAACAGTATCTGGTATATCAGGTCTGGTTCCATTCATTATAGTGTCACCAAGACGATTTGGAGTAACGGTTGCAAATGGTTGTTGTCTGGTAAAG
The DNA here is from genome assembly GCA_001606155.1 of Tieghemostelium lacteum. Lineage (NCBI taxonomy): Eukaryota > Evosea > Eumycetozoa > Dictyosteliales > Raperosteliaceae > Tieghemostelium > Tieghemostelium lacteum. The sequence continues at coordinate 744,953 of LODT01000035.1, forward strand.
AGTTGTAACAAGATCATTGCAAAACTAAATTGATCAATTGGTGATTCATAGCTATTGCAACTGGTTGAAAAGAGTTCTGGTGCCATGTAAGCATTTCCAGTGTGTCCAGTACGATGGATGCTATCTTTCATTCCAGTGAATGCAAAGTCTCTTACATAGGCATTTCCAGATTGACTTTCAATAATTACATTATTAGGTTTCAAAGCACGATGAATGACATCTTTTTGGTGAAGTACAACCATTGCTTTGGAAATTTGATAACTTACACGAAGGATAAACTCATTGGTAACTTGAATATTTGGGTTATCCAAATACTGTTGTAATGACATACCTTCATAGTATGGTGATACAATATAAATGGTACTATCAAGACAACAACCTATAACTGGTGAGATATTCTCGTGTTGAAGTTCTTTGAGTTGATTGACATCCTCTTTGAATTGGTTCAAGAATTGATCAGAAAATCTTTGAGTTCTAATCTTTTTAAGAATGACATGTTTACCGTGAATTCTACCTTCAAAACAATCACCAAAGCTACCCATACCCAATTTAGATCCAAGTTTGATATCGAGATGTGGAACAACCAATTGTGATAATGAATGAATATTAGAAGCAACTTGTTGTTGAGATGGTTGAGCCAATTGAGTACTAGAACCATGAGTTGGTAGATTTCTTGAAAGATTAGTACTGGAAGTATTCTGAGTAGCACTGATTTGTGATATAGATGGTCTGGTATTAACAGGTGGATTGGTAGTAATAACATTATTCTTGTTATCATTCTCAAATTTGGTAATGAGTTTATCAAGTACATCTTCATCACCAGAGGGTTTGGCATTGTAGGCTTCAATCATTTCATCTAATTTAGAAGTAGCATTTTCAACTTGTTTGGCTAGTGATTGATCTTGGAGTTTGGTTATATCAGATAACACAGATTGTGGAATTGGTTTAACTTGTACTTTAGTTGGTTGTTCAACGACTGGTTTAGCAACGACTGGTGGTGGTTTAGCAACAACTTTAGGTATTTCAGTTTTAACTTCCACAACTGGTGTTGGTTTAAGTGTTTCAGTGACTTTATCACCACCTGAGAAACCATAAGCACTTTCAATATCTGCCAATGTTTGTTCAATTTCAAAATTGAATTGATTGATATCAAATTCACCAACATTGATATCTTTCTTAGGTCCGGTGGCAGTGGGTTTGGCAACTGTTTTGACTGGTTGTTCCACTGGTTTAGGTGGTTCGACTTTAACAGTTTCAACAACAGGTGGTTTAACATCAACCTTAACAGTTTCAACAATAGGTTGCTTAACTTCAGCAACAGGTTTCAGTTGAGTAACAGGTTTAACTTCAGCAACTGGTTTAACTTGTGCAACTGGTTTGACAACTGGCTTAAGTTTGTTAACAATCAATGGTTTAGGAATATTTGGAGTATAGCCTGGTTGTTGTTTAGGTTCATTGCTAATGTTGAGGTCTGTTGGTTTGACAGTTGGTTGTTGAGTTGATCCAATTGGTGATCCTCGAACTTGAGTATTTGCTGTAATTTTTACAGATGTGGTTACTGTAGTAATTGTTTCCTCTGGAATAACAACAAGATCTGGTGTTTTCTCTTCGATAACTGGTGGTTTTGGTATCTCAGTTGATTTGGTCCATTTTGGTGAATCAGTAGTTTGTTTAGTGTCCTCAATGAATGAACTATTTGGACTTGTAGGTGTAGAGATTACAGTGGTTATGGATGGTTGCTCTTGTGGTTTTTCAAGAAGCTCTTCGTCATCTAACAATACTGGAATGGTAACTAGAGGTAGAGTAGATTTAACATTGATTTCAAAGAGCTCATTTGGAATAACATCTTCAGTTATAGCACGATAAAGTAGATCCAAAAATAACTTTTGATCAAAGAATGATTTATAAGTTGAGAAATCAATTACATGGTCAACGGATGGTAACTCATTCAATAGTTGATCTAGATATTGTTCACATTCTTCTTTAGAAAGTTCATTGGTATTTGGTGTTACGGTATTAGTAGTTACTGTAGTTGTAGATGAACTTGGTGTAACTGTTGATGCTGATGAAGATACAGAAATCTGACTTCCACTTGGTGAATCACTTAGAGATGATCTCTTAGATCCACCAAACTCGTCTAGACCTGAAAACATATTTTTCAATTTCATTGAATTTTCAGGTGTTCCTATAATAGCACTAGACGAAGACTTCAATGGACTGGTGGCTGGGGTGGAACTTGATGTTGTTGTAGTGGTTATGGATTGAATGGAAATTGGCTCAGTTTTTGTAGGTGAAGTTGTATCTACATTTCCTGACTGTGACAACATATTTTTGAAGCTCAAATCAGAGTTGGAAGATCCCAATGAAGATCCAGGTGTAGACAATGATGGTGAGCTAGATAAAAAGTTATCATTTGATCTGTTTAATGATGAGAACTTAGGAGACATTCCTATACCCATAGAAGGCTTTCTCTGAAGGAACCCAACAGGACTACTAGGTGGTTTAATTGGAATACTACCACTACTAGATCCCAAACTATTCTTGAGTTGCTGTTGCTGTTGTTGTTGAACTTTTAACCAAAATGCATCAGATTCCAATTTTGCAGCTTTTGTTCTCTCTTCTTTTCCGATAATTACCCAATTGTAGTATTTCAATTTTGGCAATTCATTGGATATATATAATCTAAATTCATCAATAGACTTTTCAATTGGATTATTCTCCATAGACAGATACTCTAGTGTTTTTACTTTTTTCAAATGTTCCAATATCTTTTTCTGGAAATCCACTAGAGACATTGTAATATTGTTATTTGACAAATCCAAAACCTTAAGTACCTTTAATTTACCCAATTGATCGAATCCATCTACCAATCTGTTATAACTCAAATCGATATTGAGTAATTTCTTTGACTGATCTGTTAAATCTGGGAAATGGTCTAATCTATTATTACACAATCCCAAATACACCATCGATGATAATCCTGCAACTGAAATCTCAACTAAATTATTCTTATTGGCAATTAGTTTTTTCAGCTTGTTTAAATGTCCTAATGAATTAATTTCAATTAATGCATTCGATGTTAAATTTAATCTATACAATATAAAAATCTGTTAGTTTCTAGAGAATATTGAATAATTGAAATTTGAAATTGAAATTTACTCTTTAATAACATTGGTACATGATTTAAGGAAATCATCACTTTCCAATTGAAAAGATCCTTCTGAAAAATCTAAAAACACTGGAAAAGATGCCTTTAAAAATAGTGGTCTTACATCTTTTTGAAGGTAATTGGTTACCACTTCAGATCCATTAACTGGAAATTTAGTGATATTTCTAATTTTATCTTTAGGTGCGCCTGGTAATTTATGTGTATTTTTTAATGACATTTTTTACTATTTACTAAATTATACTGTTACAACTATTTATCTGGTGTTTTTTTTTAAATTTTAAAAATACATATAGCAATGATTATTGTGTGTGTGCGCTGGTATTATATTTTAATTTTATATTTGTTTTTATGTGATTGTGTTTGTGTGAGTGTTATGTGGTGTGGGTAATAATACAATATCACAATCAAACAAATTCGAATCGCTGAAAAAAAAAAAAAAATAAAAAAAAGAATGATTTTGGATATTTTGATATTTATGATCAACTGAATCTTGTCTCATTTTTTATAAATCTATCACCCATCGATAGAAATACGTATTTTCAAAACAATTATATGTATAAATTTATACATATATTCAATCTAATGAGATTCAATTTAGAACATGTGAAATATTAATTGAATATTCAAACTCAACATGTCACATTTTCTATAGTTTTAAAAAGAAACGCAGATTCTCTGTATCTTTTATAGTTAAACTGTATATCCTCATACTAAATAGATTTAATCACCAATCTCCCCACTATAAATTAATTTAAAGTGATAATATTTAAAAGATGTATCACTCTTTAAATTGTAATATATAAATGAACACTGTTTAGTTTTTAAATCAACTAAAATTATGCAATACACTATTAGATTAAATTAAAATAAATATTCCCCCATTTTTATAAAATTTGTCTCTTAGAGATTAATTACACCCCACCATCATATAAAACAATACGAATTTTTAAACACTTAAACAGAGTCTGTATTCTAACTGCTAATATCATCATCCACTCACTTTACATTACCCATTATTAAAATTTCACTATATAAATGAAACTTAATTAAATTATTATTCATCATATTTTAAAATATTAAATTAAATTAAAGAAAAAGAAACTTTAAAAACTATTAACAAAAATGATTTTCAGTATGTTAACTTCAAAAATGCAACTTCAATATCTAATAAACTAAATATTAATTTTAATCTTTTAATTATAGATTCACTATCTAAAATCACATTCCAAAGTAAAAATATTAACAAGAGCAATATTAATATTTCAAATACCAATTTTCAAATGAATACTCAATCCAATAATTTTTCAACTAGATGGTTTAATCAACCAAGTTATTCATTTTGGTAAAATATATATAATTATATATTTAAAATATCGAACAAATAAAAATTAAAAGTTAGTTTAATCAAATTAATTAGAATAAAAAGATTAAAACTGATCATTTCTTTTTCACACACTTTTAGGTTATTTTTTTTTTTTAGGTCATTTTTTTTTTTTGCAAACATTCAACCTTTCAAACAAATATGAATATATTTGGGTAAGTTGTGATCACACTACCAAAATAAAAGCATAAATGAATAATTAATTGTATTTAAATTGAAAATATCGATAAATCCAGAAAAAAGAGTCAAACTTTTAAACCCAAAAAGAATATTCAAGAGGGGTCAAAACAATATCAACTAAAACAATATGCAGAATCAACTCTAGGTAATGGAAACTTAAGATTAGCAGTAACTTTACCACCAGGTGAAGATACAAATGAATGGTTAGCAGTTAACAGTATGTTTAGATTTCAAATTAAAATACAGAATATACTTTTAGAGTTATAGTAAAAACTAACATGCATAAACAAAAATACAACATCAACAGCTGTGGATTTTTTCAATCAAATTAATATGTTATATGGTACTATTACAGAGTTTTGTACAGCTACAGATTGTCCAGTAATGTCTGCTGGTCCAAAGTAAGTTATTACCAAATAAACGAATAATCATATATAATATAGGAGGATTGACACATTATAATTGAACAATAGGTATGAATATCATTGGGCAGATGGTACAACAGTTAAAAAAGCAATTAAAGTTTCAGCACCAGAATATGTAGAATATCTAATGTCATGGGTACAATCACAATTGGATGATGAGAATATATTCCCATCAAAATTAGGTGTAATGTTCCCAAAGAATTTCCAATCAATTGTAAAAACTATATTTAAACGTCTATTTAGAGTCTATGCACATATTTATCACTCTCATTTCCAAAAAATTGTAAATCTAGGTGAAGAGGCACATCTCAATACCTCACTCAAACACTTTATATATTTTGTTCAAGAATTTAATTTAGTTGATAAGAAAGAGTTGGGTCCTTTGAATGAATTAATTGATAGTTTACTGAAAGGATCTTAAATCAATAAAATAAATTAACACAACAACAACAACAACACCACGACCAACAACAACTTCTTTACACACATCTCACTCACTTTTTAGCCACCAACTAAACTCTAAAACCAATAAAATAATGTATAATTAGAAAACTTAGACAATACACATAGTGCAATATTCTCAATATCACATATAATATATATATAAAGAGAGAAATTTAAAATACGATTATAATTGTTTGGTTATTATTTTTTTTTATTTTAGATTTGTTTATTATTTGAAACAATAATATTATATTGTGATTTAGTGTTTGTTATTTGAATGATTTATAATTTATGTATAAAATTACTATTATAAGGGGAAGGAGTGAATTTAAATTAAAATACGATTATTATTATTAGGTGGGGGGTTGGGTGTGGTGATAATTATTATTATTGCGAATTGTTATTTAGTAAGGAGTGATAATGTAATAGATTAAGAATTTACTTCATTAGTTTTTGATTTTAAATCGGTGAATTCTTGTTGTGATTTTTTAAGTTCCAATTCAATTGAATTTTTAGTTTTTTCTAGTTTGTCTACTTGTTCTTTCAAGACGTTATTTATAGATTTTTGTTCGTCCAACTGGTCACGAAGTCCTTGAATTTCCTGAGAGTTATCGGTAGGTTTTTGCTCTTTTAGTCTCTGGATTTCTTGTTCCTTTTCAGTCACTTGAGCTTTAAGAGGTAGTAAAGCATCCTTGAATCTATCTTTCATTGTATTAGCTTGGACAAGATCTTGTTCTTTGGTAGCCAATTGATCACGAACTTGTTGTAATGTATTCTCTAATTCACTGACTTTACTAGAGGATCCTTGGAGTTTTTGAATTTCTTGTTCCTTTTCAGATTTCTCAGAGGTCAATTGGTTATTAGATTCCTTTAGTCTATTGATTTCTTGGTCCTTTTCAGAGACTGTGCTATTGAGTCTATTGATTTCTTGTTCCTTTTCTTGAACTTGGTTGCTTGATTCCTTTAATCTATTGATTTCTTGATCTTTTTCAGAGACTGTGCTATTGAGTCTATTGATTTCCTGTTCTTTCTCTTGTACTTGACCAGAAGATGTTTCTTTCAGTTTGTTGATTTCTTGGTCTTTTTCTTGAACTTGTGTGGTTAGTTTTTGGATTTCCTGATCCTTTTCAGAGTGAGATGAAGTGGTGTTAGACATTTGTTCTTTTAGTCTGTTGATTTCTTGTTCTTTTTCTTGTGATTGGTTGGAGTGTTCAGATTTCAGTTTATCTAATTGTTCATTGACATGTTTCAATTCCTGTTCTTTTTCAGAGACGACATTGTTGAGTTTACTAATCTCTTGTTCTTTTTCTTGAACTGTTTTGGTACCATTAGAAACCTCATTCTTCAACTGATTGATTTGCTCCACTTGCTCGTTGGAACTATTAGATGATGATGAAATGGTGTCTTTGAGTTTAGTGATTTCCTGATCTTTCTCTTGAACGGATCCAGTGAGTTTTTGAATCTCAGAGTCCTTTTCTTGAACGGTTTTAGAGGTATTAGACAACTCATTCTTGAGTTGGTTGAGTTGTTCAACTTGTTCGTTGGAACTGTTGGATGAGGATGAAATGGTGTCCTTGAGTTTAGCAATTTCCTGATCTTTCTCTTGTACAGAACCGTTAAGTCTTTGGATTTCTTTATCTTTTTCAGAATTGGATTGTTCGGTATCTTTCAATTTCTGATTGGCAGAGTGGATCTCTTGATCTTTATCAGAGTGACTGTTGGTGGCACTGTTGAGTTGGTCTTTCAAAGACTGAACCAATTGATTAGATTCCTTAAGAGACAATTCGAGACTGGCAACAGTAGATTGTGACTGATCTTGTTGTTCTTTAAGTCTTTTAGTAAGATCTACTCCATTGAATTCTGATAGCTGTAATTTGGATTGCAAATCTTGAACCAAAGTCTCACTGCTATTCAATTTACCATTGAGTTGTTCTTTCAATTGCTCAATAGTCTGGTTCAGTTCTTTTATAGTTTGATTTGATTTATTAGTGACATTGTCCAATTGATCTTTGGATTTCTCAGCTTGGAAACTGGACTCGTTATAGAGGTTCTTGTACATGTTTTCAAATTTCTCTGATTCAAATTCAATCTTTGTGATTCTGTCTTGCAATTGCAAAGATCTCTGTCTCTCGAGTTCAATGGACTCTTGCAATTGTTGTGACTTTTGCTTTTCGTCTTCCAACTCTCTTTGCAATTTGGCACTGTTGTCCTTGACTGTGTAGTTGTATTGTGACATTGGATTGTTTTCTGAAGACTCTGATTGTACACCTTTTTGTAATTGTTCAATTCTGACTTCCAATTGCTTGACTTTTGCATTCAAACTGGATTCACTAACTTCCTTTTGTCTTTGTAGTTTTTGGAAGTTTTCAATGTGGAAATTCATCTTCATCTCACTGTCATGTCTCTCCTTTTCAAAATTTTGTTTTTGTTCATTTAATTGAGCTCTGAGATTTGATACTTTTTCAAATTCAGTTGGGCCTGGTCTAACAACTTTCCAGTCATCAAAATTTAATGCTAAAAATAAAAATAAAATATTAGAATTGGTAATTTTTCCTTATTTGTGTGGGTGTGGGGTGTAAAAATGACATACCATCATCTTTCTTTGAAACACCATTTTGTTTAGTAGAAGAAGTAGTTGTAGTGGTAGTTGTAGTTTTTGTTGTTGCTGGTTTACTTTCAACTGGTTTCTTTTCTTTCTTTGGTTGTTCAGTAGTAGTAGTACCATTTGGTTGTTTAGTTTCAGTTGATTTCTTTGGTTGTTCAGAAGTTGTTGTTGATTTTTTACTTTCAACTGGTTTAGTTTCTGTGGTTTTCTTTGGTTGTTCAACTGGAGTTGCTTTTTTACTATCAACTGGTTTGGTAACTTCTGGTTTCTTTTCCTTCTTTGGTTGTTCAGAAGTTGTTACTGCTTTAGTTTCAGTTTTTTTAGTATCAACAGGTTTAGTAGAAGTAGTAGTAGTGGTGGTAGAAGAAGTTGATGGTGCCTTTACAACATCTGTAATTTGTGGATTAACAGTGGTGTCTTTTTTGGCAGTCTCTACTGATGTGGTTTTAGTTGATTTTGGTTGTTGTTTGGCAACTTTTGAAACTTTAGTTTTCTTTACAGAAGATTGATTATTACTATTAGATCCACTTTGTTTTTTGGAAGTGGTGGTGTTGTGAGTTGGGGTTTTGGATTGAAGTGATTCCTTATATGCCAAATCTGGTTTAACTATGAAAAAGTAATAGAAAAACCATCCCAAAACTCCGACAGTGGCTAATCCAACAATTAATCCAATCATTCTCTTACTGTCTATATCTCTTTTTTTGTTTTTTGTCTATAAATTGAAATATTTTTTTAAGGTTTGGTTTTTTTTGGTTTTAGAGATGTTGTTGATGAAAAATAATAAAAATAAAAAAAACATGTGATGATGCGGTGAGTTGATGGATGGAAAATTTTTTTTAAAAAAAAAGGTGTTAATTAGAGGTTGGCTTTTTGGTCCAATGATATAGCATTGGTGTATATCTATTAATATCAATGTGTGGAGACACTAAAACACATACCTATTAGATTGATTTTAAAATAAAACAATTAAATTCTTGTATTTCTTTAGAATTTGATGTCTGATACGTGGCTGTTTGGTAATTAAAAAATAAAAAAAAACCAAAATACAATCTCAAAGTGTATTACTGTATATTGGTATTTAGTTAATGAGAATTAGTGACTCCTTTTACTTCTTCTCTTTTTTTATTCTTCCTGATTCCAAAGTCTTAACTTGATATCAAAAATAAAATAACAAACTTCAAATCAAAAATATGAAAAAAAAAAAAAAAAGTTTTTTTATAAGTGTGAGTGATGCATCTTTTGTGGAACTTCAAAAAATTTCAATCAAACAGCTACTGACTTTCATGTAGTGTGTGTAAATTTGTGATTTTATTTATTTTTTTTGTTTTCACTTGGTTTGGGAGTTGGTTGTGGTGTGGTAGTCGACACTGGTTTTGGTTTGTTTGTGTTTGGAGTGGAAGGAGTCATACCAAATAGAATATAGGAAATTGCAAATCCAAAGATAAAAGAAAACACTATAAATACCCAAACAAATTCTTTGACAGCTTCTTCAACCAATGTCAGGATAAAATTGTTAAAAAGAGGTTTGGAATGTCCTGGAGTAGCCATTTGGCCAAATTTGATAAAGTACTCTAAATTCTCATAAGATGGCTCCTGATAGAATTCTTTGACTCTTGATGACTTGCTGTCAATGTACTTTATAGTAGGATAACCAGTAATCTGATACAAATCACAGGCATTTGGATTCTCGTCGCAATTGATCTTTGCAAAGTTGTATCCCTTCTCAAAGTAATCTGCAGCTACATCCTCAAATTTCGGAGCATAAATCTTACAGTATCTACAAGTTGGAATATAAAAATAAACCAACCAATTATCACTGTCAACAGTCTCTGTAAAATTTCCATCCACCAAATTCTGATAGCTTCCTTGTACTGCTATTGACTTGTCTCTTGGTAGTTTGGATTTTGTATAACCCAAATATCCACCAGTTATAAAAGTTGTCAATTCAGTAAGTGATCTCTCTTGTTTAAAATCATATAATACCTTATTATCATTATCAATTCTAGTTATTGAAATGTGTTTATATTAATATAAACTCTCTAGAGTCTCTATATACCCAAGTTAGTACAACTTACAATTTCAAAGTTGGGAAACTAGTGATATCGAATCTTTTACAGGATGCCTTTTCGACATCACAATCAACTTTTGCTATTTTTACATTTGGGTGTTCGGTTTTTAATTTGGTAGCTAATTCTTCATAAATGGGTGCTAGTTTCTTACAATGTCCACACCATGGTGCATCTGATGTTTGCAAAGATGATCAAATTTGGTAATCATGATTATTGTTTCATTTTTTAAAAATTAATTAATATTATAATTCTGTATATACCTCACAAATTTCAAATGAGCCCCACATTTCACCACTGTCTTTGTGAATCACTTTTTTTAATTTAAAAAAAAATAAAATTATGAGGGTGATTAAAATATACTTACAAAACTCTACCATGATTAATCCATTCATTTCTGAGTTAAATGTTTTATCTGTTAATACTATTACATTGCTAGTTGTTTCATCTGAGCCTATTACATAAGATAGATTGAAAAGAAATGCAAATACAATTAAGAAATAAAAACAACAATTCATTTTCATATCTTTTTCAGAGTGGTAAATAAAAAAAATCAAAAATTTTTTATTTTTATATTTTGGATTATAAGTATACCCAACTGTTTTATTATGAGATTCTAAGAAAGCTCCTGCCTCTCGAGCCACCAATCTATATGCTATAGACCTTTCCCAGGTGATGATTACAAATTGATATGAGAGATTTTGCACCAATTAACTCAGATCAGATGTCTGAGGCAATTTCTGATCCACTTCAGCAACAGATCAGTCCTGGTGTAATACCCTATGCCCTATGATTTTCTTAGAAAAGTACGGAGTATTTTATTCAAACACTAAGCAAATCTTTGGAATTACAGAGATGCTGGAAACCACTTGTACCAGAGGTTGAGACTTACGTTAGCTAATGCAAATCCAAATAGCCTTCCACCAACTCTTCATAATGTTTTTTGGCATCTTTGTCCAGATATTGAAATGACTGATAAAATCTATTATGATAAACGTTTTAAAAATGAAGTACATGAGTTACCATTTATTATTAAAAATAGTATTAATGAAAATACTCTTCCTTCAAAACAATAGAGGCTAAGAAAAATCTTATTAAATATGAATATTTAATAGACTTTCATAAATACTACTAATAATAATGAAAAATAAATATTAGAAACACCTGAAAAAAATGGAATCAATGCTGGTTTCAAAATTCTAACCAGAAGAAATGTTCCAACTAAAAATAGATATGTTGTCCAATATCTAATTATTATCTCAAAACCAGAGCCTGGATTAATACCAAACTAGGTAAATACAAAACAGAAATAATTATATGACAACCTCCTTGTGTTGCACAGGTGATTAGTTGGTTAATAACCAAAATAACTGAAAAAAGAAAGAGTTTTGCCTGTTTTTTTCAAAATTAATGATTTAACTTTATGAGTATTTATAGAACCAATTTATTAATAATTAATTAATAATTTATGTTTCTTGTGGGTCGATGAGGAAATTGCTTCGATTGTAAATGTTCCAACAGGTAAAGTTAGTGTTACTTTTTCTTTTAGATATTGGGGTGTTCCATTTGAGGTTGTAAGAACAAAATCAAGTTGATCTTTGTTGGAAGATAATTCAATTTGCATTATTTGACTTGTCCAATAGATATCAAGTTTAGCAGATTGATAATGAACTCCACGAAGTTTCAAAGAAGTTGTATTAATAGGTAACTGTGGATTGAAATCTAAATAAGTTGAATGTATTCTAAGACCACCGTATCCATTGATTACACCTTGTAGGAATCCACCAGCACCTGTGATGAAGTTTACTGTTCCTCCTGTTGGTGTTTCTGTCCAGACATTGAAAGGTTGCTGTGCATTTGAATAGGATTGAGGCCAAAGTTTAGAAGCTTCTTGAGGTTGGCCAAGTTCCAACCACCCAACTACGAACATTGCCCATGTCATAGCTGGTCCATTTACAATATCAGTTTTAGTTTGGTAGTATATCAAATCATTACTTCTGACCTCTGTTGACATGTTATACATTAAAGGGTACCCTAATAAAATAACATCAGCTTGTTTAATAGTCTCTCCTTGGTATCCTTCATATTCTGGGTGCATCTGAGATGTTTCGTTAAAAAGTACAATCAAACCATTACTAATCTCATTCCATTGCTCTACAGGTGCTGTTTTATCACCAACTAAACTAGCAGCCTCTACACCCCATTCCAAAGCCATCTTTGCAATCACATTTGTATAAACACTATTATTAACACCAACAGCATATTCATCAGGAGGAATCACAATATTAATTGAAAATACTGGGTTGTAACTATCTGGTACAGTTTCATTGGTGACCCTACTAGCCCAGAACTCAGCCATACCTTTTATAGCAGGATATGCTGTAGTCTTCAACCATTTCAAATCACCAGTTAGATAAAAGTATTGCCTCATTGCAAAAGAGATGTCACCGGTTATATGTTGTTCTAAGAGTCCTGTTGGAGCTACAGTTGGACACACCTCAGTTCCTGTGAATGCTGATTCCCAAGGGAACATATATCCTTGGTATCCTACACCATAGCTCTCAGCTTTCTCTTGAGCACCTTCTAAATGATTAATTCTGTACTGAAGTATACCGTCTCTTGCAGTCTTTGGATACAAAGTTAGGATACTTGGGTACATCCATGTCTCAGAATCCCAAAATACATGACCATGGTAACCATTAGATGACAAAGACCCTGGTGAAAGTGACCAAGGCCAATCATCTCTAACTGAAGATACTATATAGTACAATGAAGAGTTAACAACTTGAGCTAAGTCAAGGTTACCTCCAACTTCAATTCTTGAATCCCATATCTTTTTCCAAGCATCTCTATGTGATTTCTCTAGAGAGTCTTGTATATTCCAAGAGATCTTATAGATATCCATACTGGTCTCTATATAGAATTGCTCAGTTTCAAGTGAGGTTACTAAAGAAGTTAAGAAATAGAATGTTTTTGAATTGCCAGATTCTACAGATAAACTTGGTGGTATAGTACTAGTAGTAACACCAACACTTACAAAGAGGTTACCTAACTCCGGTGTGAGAATAGTCAAGTTATATTGAGTTGTTTGGTCACTTTGGTCCAGTGTATCAATAGTAAAATCAATTGAATCTACAGGAGCACTCTCCAAATCCAATTGAAAATCTTGTGTATTCAAAGTATTATCAATTGTAATTTCTTGTACTAGAACGTTTCTAATACTCTGATGTGCATAGTAAACTACAGTTGCTGTTGTACTACTACCACTACCAAAAGTATAAACTCTAGTATATGTAGCATTCTCTATATCCAAACCAGCATATTCCAATTCAGCACCACTCAAAAGTGTTATATTTTGAAAATTTGGAATTTGAGCTCTGTGAGATGGATTTTCAAGACTTGATGCAGGTCCATTAAATACACCTCCTATATATATTGAATCACTACCAATAACATAGGATACATATCCATTACCAACAGATGGCATTAATTCAGATTGCGGTTCTTCAAATGCCGACAATAGGTGACCTTGATTAATCCTTGTTTGCCACCATTCTGGATAAACATCTTGTGATCTAATAATCCCAATTAAAAAAACAAATATAACCCCAATTAACACTGTTTTCAACATCTTGTATTCTATATTTGATGCTTTGTTGGTTAATCAAATTGTTCTTTGGAAAAATATTGAAAATACATTAGAGAAAAGTTTTTTTGGTATTTTAAAAAATCTGATTGGGAAATATAAAAATCTTCCCATGCAACGAATCTCATACCCAGGATACCACTTTATAGTATAATATCTTTCGGACATTACTTTCCTTTATAATTAATTTTACATTTTATTAAAAAACATTTATAACTTTAAATTAGAATTTCTAAATAAATCTATAGAACTAACAATCGATTAAAACCTACCAAATCCCAAATATAGAGATAAATTTTAATCAAAAAATTTTTTTTTTCATTATTTTTTATGATTAATAATGAAACTACTGTATTCTAGAAATGAACGACAAAAATAATAATGGAAAATATAATCTACCTAATGAAATTATAACAGCTCTTGAAATTGATCATACATCAAACTATATAGCAGTTGGGTATTCTAATGGTTCAATTGCCATTCTAAAACTATTAGCGAATAGTATTACAAGTCACAATCATAATCACAATAATAATAATAATAATAATCATAATAAAGGATATAATAATGGTAACGAAGATGAGGATGATAATGATGTATTATTTTCAATGGAAATTGATAATGATAATAAACATCAGTTAGTTAAAAACAATATTAATAATGTAAATATATCAACAACAAAAACAAAAACAACAACAGATACTAGTAGGAATAAAAACTATAAGATTTTATTATATTTTCAAGCACATGATTCACAGGTGATACAAATACAGTGGCTTAGAGGTAATTGTTCAAGTAAAATGATTCTAAGCAGTAGTGTATCAAGTACAAAGTATTGGAGGATACAAGAACCACTTCAATACTATTCAAATCAAAAAGTTACAAAACTACGACTTAAGAGAACATTTGAACACATTGAAATATTTAATCTCAATTCTATTAGTTTAAATAGTGATGGTAATACATTTCTATCTTCTGATGAATTTAGAATTTATCTATGGGATCTCAATCAAAATAAAGAATGTTTTAGTAGGTGTTTTAATAGAGTAAATTTCAATATATATGTATAATACTATATTAACATTGATTATACATATATAAATATAAAAACAGATATAATAGACTTAAAACCTAATAATATTCAGTTACTTAATGAGATTATAAGGGTTAGTGAATTTCATCCTAAAGAATGTAATTTACTGATTTATGGAACTAGTAGAGGTTCAATAAATCTATGTGATATGAGAGAATCTGCATTGGTTAACTCATCATCAAAGGTATTTGGAGGATATAAAGGAAAGATTACAACAACACAACATCCATCTATATTTTCATCATATCTCGATCCGATATTGGACTTAAAGTTTTCTTATGATGGAAGATTGATAGCCAGTCGTACACTGGATACTCTTAGTATATGGGATATAGCACAAGATTCACAACCTCTATCAACTGTAAACTTGTATAATGAAAGTAATTTATTACCTAAACTCTATGATATGCATGAGTCTTCTGCTCACGTTGACCGATTTCAATGTAGATTCCTCAGTGACAATAAAACAATAGTAACAGGATCCTATGACCAAAAATCACTCTTGTGGGAGTACTCAACAATGACGGATAACTATCAACTATTTACGGCTGATGACTATATTATAAACGATACACATCAGCTGAATAATATAGAAGAGGAATTGGGTCCTGAATTTCAAGAGTTCTCAAGAATTGATATGAACGATGCTGAAACGAGTTACCATTATATAAACTCAATGGCAGAAGAACAATTAATGAGATTCTATATCTATCTTTACTATAGTTCAAATCAAAATAATATACATTTTATACCTGATATGAATACTTTATTTTACAATCATTCCATTCCCGGTAGTAGTGACAAGACTCTCTCAAAAAAGATATCCATTGATAATTTACATCACAACAAGATTAATAATATTGCAACTTCAGCTCCAAGTAATGATAATAATCTTCAAATTGTTGCAACATCGTCTCTTAATCAATTATATATATATTCACTCTAATTACTTTTATCCTTTAGAAAGGGTTATTAGTAACATGTAAATAAAAAAAATATAGATACACATACTAGTATGTGTGTTTCTCCATTTAAATAACCATTGGAAAAAAAGACATCGTGATCGCAAGTTTTTTTTTTTTATTAAGTCTCTCTTGTCTTGGTTGAAGGGGAGGGAGGATTAAATGCTATATATATTTAAAGTTATTCGGACTTGACATCTTAGTAATAGTTTGGAGATAGTCCACCTTTTTTGCAGTCTAAAAATGAATCATATGCCCATTGACATACTGAGACATCGTTTTGGTTCTTTTCCAAACAGGTCATGAAAGATTTGTATAGTGGGTTACATTGGATATCAGATTGAGTTTGCATTTGTTGTGGTTGTTGGTAGTTTTGTTGTTGATCTACTTGTTGAACTTCGTCTTTGTTACCACCTCCAAACATACCGGCACCACCTACCAAGGCATGACCAATAACATGACCAGCTGCTGAACCTGCCATTGAACTTGCCAATGTAGCTAACATACCTGGACCTTGGACAACAACTGGGGTTTGAGTTTGTTGTTGTTGTGGTTGGGTCTTAGTTGGTGTACTTGTGCTAGTTTTAGTTGGTGCTGGTTTAGATGCTGTAGTTGTAGTTGGTTTAGATAATCTAGATGATGAGGCTCCACGTCTTCCTGCCATTGTTATGTATTATGAATATATGTAAAATACTGTAATTGATTTTTTAAAAATGAAAAATAAAAAATAAAAAAAAAAAAAGAATGTTTTTTTTGATAACTTTTCCTGCGTTGATGTAATAATTGTATCATCTTTTTCTATCTATCCAATTATTTGTTAATTTTTAATCATTAAAAGATTACTATTAAATCCAATGTGTGAGTGTGTCCTAAAATAGTATTTAAAATATTTTTACAATAATTTGGGGCTATTTTTTGAAACATACCACACTCAACACACACATTCCCAAATTAATGCAGGACCAATAACAAAAATGTTGTGTTTGTGGTTGTGTTTGGAGGGGAGATAAAGAGGTTGTTTCTCAACACTTCAAAAATAAAAAAAAACACAATCACAAATCACAATAACTACAATAACAATAATATTTTTTATATATATAAATCTATTTAAGAGATATGGAATCTATCTTTTGTACCAAACACCCAAATAATGCCTGTATTTTAAGTTGTATCAATAGGAAGTGTATGTGTTTAGTTTGTGAACAATGTATAGTATCTAATCACAAAGATCATACTATGAGCTCATTGAATAACCTCTACGACCAAATGTGTCCCAATCACCCATGTACCAAATTATCACTCTATTGCCACTCTAATCAGTGCCAAAAATTCATTTGTTACGATTGTGTAATTGATAAACATTGCAAACATTCTATAGGACCTATACCCCTAATCATCTTGGAAAAGTCTGCTCTCAATCAGTACTTTGACAATCAGACACAAGTGGATTCACAAAGACTACAGGCATTTGGAATTAAAAATACAATCCAAACTATTCTCGAACCTAATAAACATTTTGAAAAGACTTTAGCGGAGGTTCCTGAAAAATCACTTCCTGAAATTTTCATTGAAAAAATGAAATTGGCAATGTACTATATAAATTCAAAAGAATATCATAATTACCCCAATGCACTGAGACTCTTGAGAGAATGTTCAAATCAAGGTAGCACAGAGTCCATGTGGTGTCTTTCCATGATCTATGAGACTGGAAATGGCATTATAGGAAGGGATCTAAAAAAGTTCTATAAATGGTTAAATAGAGCTGCTGAATATGGTCATTTGGCATCTCAGTTCCGGTTGGCTCAGATTCATCTATTTGGAAGTTCCAATACCTCAGAGTGTAGTGATAGTATACCCCCTGGACTCCAATTAGAAAAACTTACAGGTTATCAATGGGCTAACACATGCTCACAAAACCCTGCTGCTGGTAGAGGACATGGCCATCTACTTTTGGCATTGGCTCATATAAGAGCTGTTGGGGTACCGCAGAATCATCATAAATCACTTGTACATCTCAGAGAAGCTATTAAACATAAGATACCAATGGCAGACTATTTTATGGGCATTGCATACAAGGAAGGATACCAAGAAGAAAACCATCAAAAAGCAATGATTCACTTTATAAATGGTACTAAATATAGCAGCGACTCAGATGACACTAATACAAATTACAAATACACTTGTATTAAAGATTATGAAATTATGGCTTCTTGTCATTTTGAGATTGCACAGTACTATCATCGTGGTAAAGATTTTCCAAAGGATTTAGTTAAAGCCCTGAGACATTACTCAGAGTCTATAAAACTAAATCCTAATCATTGGGAATCCGTTTTGGCAATTGGTGAAATCCATCTATTAGAGAATGACGATGAATCACAGTGTATCACAAATGACCTATCCATTGCAAAACTCTGTTTTTTTTCAATATTTCATGCTGAGGAAAAGAGTCATGCATTTTATCCTATTAAAGATCAAGCCATCCAATATCTACGAATACTAAAAGAATCTAAAATTTACATGAAAAACACTAAAACTATAGTAAATGCACCTCTTCCTCTATCACAAAAAACTGTTTTACAGAAACCTGTAGTAGTGGAATCTAAAGAACCAAAACAAGAAGTTAAAGTAATTAAAGAACTACCACTACCAATACCACTTCACAGACAAAGATCACAAACTATATCAACACCAAGATCGACTCCACCTACTCAACCCAAACCTCTACCTCCTACTCCTTCAATAAAAGAAGATTTAGAAAAATTCCAAAAACAACAACAACTACAACAAAACTCACCATCGACACCATCTTCCATTTCATCAACTCCTAGATCATTGTCATCTAACCATTCTGCATCCTCTTCAGTATCAACATCACCAAATTGTGTATCACTATCGTCATCTCCACTTCAATTGGCATCACCTAAACTCACTAGCGTACCAAGATCACAAACAACACCTCCTAAGCCACAATATAATCCCAGCACTAATAGTACACCACCTATTCTATCTGCATTTGGTAACACTGCATCTAGTTCACTTAGAAGAAATACCATTTCTTATGAACAGCCAATTAAATTCCCTCTTCCAAATATAAACTTTTTCATAAAAGATGGGTCTTTTGAAATGCCTCCACAATACAAGCTCACAACTGCTGATGAACAATTCAAAAAAGCCATTGAGTTTTTAGACTCGTCATCCAATAACACAACTAAAGAGACAGAAAAAGCAATGAAAGAGGCAACTAAAGTTGCAACGAAACTCATTACAACTCATAATCATGCA
The DNA here is from genome assembly GCA_001606155.1 of Tieghemostelium lacteum. Lineage (NCBI taxonomy): Eukaryota > Evosea > Eumycetozoa > Dictyosteliales > Raperosteliaceae > Tieghemostelium > Tieghemostelium lacteum. The sequence goes on from LODT01000035.1 coordinate 764,206, forward strand.
CCATCGTATTGCTTCTTGGCATATAATCAAATGAGGTTGGGTAGTGGCAAATCATCAATTAATGTATTTGAATATCTAAAGATTGCTGCAGAGTCCCATCATCCACGTGCATGTTTCCTATTATCCACATGTTACTCATCAGGAACCTACACTAAAAACAATAGATCTCTAGCTTTGAAATGGGCAAATAACAGTGCATATTTAGGTTATATAGAAGGTTTCTACCAAGTAGCCAAAGAACTCTGTGAAATTGGTGAAAAGACCGAATCTATATCCTGGTTTCTAAAGTTCATTTCACTGACTAAAGACACTAGAAGATCAGATAAAGCAAAGAGTGAACTTGCAAACCTGTATTCTGATCTAGGTGACCATAGATCAAGTTTAAATTATCACAAGGATATAGTAGCATCTGGTAACCTCTCAACACCATCCACACTGAATCTAGCAGACTATCTCTACTATGGATACGCATGTGAAATCAATTACAAGAGTGCATTGGACCTCTACATGAAAGCTGGTGAACATTCTAGTGAGGTGAACGACTCTGCCAAAGCTTATCAAATGGTAGCCCTTATCCACCTGAGAGGTAACTCCGTGGGACAAGACATTCAAACTGCCAAAACTTATTTTGACAAATCAGCTAAACTAGGTGACAAAGACTCTCAATCCTATTCAATAGAAGTACATAATTGCCTAAAAAATCTAACCAAACAAACTGTCAATGCACTTGTCGAAAGCATCAATAGACAAGATTCTCTAGATGATAAATTACGAGCTGCTAAAAAAATCAATCAAAGTATGTAGAAATTTCTATACAAAAAAATAAAAACAAAATTTTATCCTTTTTTGGATTTTACAGATCTACAATTTTTAATATCACTTTTTTATTTTTTTTTTTCAATCATTTCATTTGTAAAGGCTATTAAATATAAAATGAAAGTAAACACCCAAAGACAAGGTAAAAGAACAGTCTATTTTAATTCTCAATCTATTAGACAAAAAGAAGAAGAGGAAAGATTAAGAATGGAAAAGAAGGGAAATGAAGAGAAAGAGAGACTAGCCAATGAAATGATTAGATTGAGATCACAATTGGTTCAAGCCAAAAAAGAAAAAGAGGTTAAAGAAAGAGAAGAAAAAGAGAAAGAGTTAATTGCCAAAGAGTTGGCTTTTAAAGATGAATTGGAGAGACTCTCCACCATTGAATGTGATCTTCTGGATTCCACTCCCACTACCATTGTTGCCTCTGAAAATCTGGTTGAAGAGGTCTGTTCTGGTTCCACCACTACTGAAATGGAGTCACTTCCAATTGCCATCTTGGAATCTGAACTAGCTCAAGAGATTCCAGAACTCACCACATCAACCATCATATCAACCCCTACAACTACAATTTCTACCTCTTCTCCTTCTTCAACATCAACATCATCTTCTTCATATAGTGGATCCTTTAGATGGACCACTTTAATAATAATGATTGTTACATTTTTGGTTGCAGTCTACAACAACCAATCAGCACCACAACAATCACAATATCTTGGTCTACCATCTGGATATGAGTTTGAATATCTATTCAAACAACAACTACAACAAGAACAAAAAAATGAAGAAATATTCAGTTCTGGTAGTCCACTCCTTGCAATTGGTTCCTCTGCTCATTGGTACAGTGAATGTAATTTGTCAGCTTCATTGATTTCGCTGGTATACCACAGAGAAGAAACTAGCTATGATCTCTCTTTCATTCAACCTATGGAAAGTGAACAAGTAAAAGACCTCCCATTTTACTTGGTATTTCCATTAGTTGGTGAGACCCATAACAGCTGTGACTACAGCATTGTTCCCAGAAGTAGCTATGAGTCTTTGGATTCAATTTTTAATAGATACTGGTTAGAGCTCTTACACTGCCTGTTGAGTGTACTCGATGCTCTTTGGATTGATTAAGTCCAATCTCAACATCATAGTATTCCTTTGAATCCACTCTACCCTCTTTACGATACTCTATTTATCATTTGGTCAGTGAACAAGTAAAAGACTACCCATTTTACTTGGTATTTCCACTTTGATAATCCCTATGTATCCCCAAATCCATTTAGAACCCATTTCAATCATAAATCATATAATGGAACCCAATTACATTTTCAATTTCTAATTCTTTCGCTTAATTTCAAAAACCTTATATATTATATTATATTAAATAAAAATTTAGATTAATAATTTTAAAAAAATAGTTTTGTTAACATCACACTGAGTTGGAAGATCAATTTTTTGTTTTTTTTTTAATTTATTTTTTTTTTTTTTTTGTCACTTCATCAATTTTTATTACTCTTTTTTTATTACACTTTTAGAATTTTGTGAAGATACAACAGTCAGTGTTCTTTACTTGTAGATAAATATTTTTTAAAAAATGTCGATTATGGCTTATAATGGTGGTGCCTGTATAGTAATGACGGGCAAAAATTGTGTGGCTATTGCCTCCGATTTGAGATTTGGTATTCAACAACAAACAATTTCAAATAATTTCCCAAAGGTATACAGAATTAATGATAAATGCTTTGTTGGTATTTCAGGTTTAGTTACAGATGCACAAACATTGTATGTATAGGAATCATCAATGATAGAGTTGGGATATTCATTAAAAATGACTAACTATGTTATTTCACTCTATATAGACATCAAAAAATAGTATTTAAACACAATTTATATAAATTAAGAGAGGAAAGAGATATGTCACCACAGGTAGTAACCAATTTAATTGCAAATATGTTATATGAGAAAAGATTTGGACCTTATTTTACAGAACCTTTAATTTGTGGATTAGAAGGACCAGAGAATAAACCATTCATCAGTGGTATGGATCTCATTGGTGCTTTGGTTTCCACTGATGATTTCTTGGTAGTCGGAACTATGACACCAGCAATGTATGGTGTTTGTGAAACTCTATATAGAAAAGATATGAACGAAGATGAACTTTTTGAAACCATTTCTCAATGTATGTTAGCTTCTCTAGAAAGAGATGCTTTAAGTGGTTGGGGTGCTGTAGTCAATATTATGTAAGTAGCTTAACACTGTAATAATAGTTTAGTGGTATTCTAACATTCTATCTCTCTATTTAAATATAGTACACCAACTCAAGTTATTACAAAGAAACTATTAGGTCGTCAAGATTAAAATTTTTTATTGTTTATATTTTTATATATTGTAAACCTAAAACACTATCATTAAACTCATATACCACCCTACAAAATAAACACACAATAAACAATCAAATGATCACACCTTATATATTTCATTTTTTTTTTTTTGAAAGTCAATTTATTATTAATTAATTTGGTGGTATAATATTTAAATTAAAGAATATGTTAGGTAAAATTATAGCTGCAATTTATGTTTTGGTATTACTTATTTTATTCATTTTCGAAGTTATATTACCATGGAAGAGAAGACAGGGTACAACTGTAAATCACAGTAAGTAGATGCTTAGGTCTAGATAAGTCGTGTAAACTACTAATAGATTGGATTTTCACAAGATTTAAAGGAATTACAGGACAAAAAAGAAAGGTATTTAGAACAAAAAGAAAAGGAACAAAATGAAAGTAACAAAAAAGAGAGAATTAGACAGAGAATTAAAAAGTTAGAGAAAATTAAGGAATATGAGAGATTATTGGCAACTGGTGAGGCAGGAAGTCAGTTAATTAATCCTGTTTATGTAGAAAGTGACTCTGAAAATGATGATTCTGATTCTGAGCAGGAGTCATCAACAACAACACAAATTATTAAACAACAAAATAGAGAATATAGAGAATCTTTGAAAGTTGATAGAATAAAAGAACAAACAAAAAGAGATCAATTAGAAATGGAAAAGTTAAAAGAGGATAAGAGAAAAAAGAGATTAGATCAATTGAAATTAAAATTTAAAAATATGGAGACTAGTCCAAAAGTTGGTGGTCCCCTTACATCAAATATTCAAATTAAATTACCAAATGGACAGAAAATTATTAGAAAATTCCTTATAACTGATACCATTCAAGTAACTATTTCATTTTAAAGTTTACTATAATATTGTTGACTAATATTTATTTCTATTTTTTTTCAGGAAATATTTGATTATATAGATTATTGTGAGACTTTTAATGAAATTTGTCAGGAAAAGTATCACTTGGCTAGAAATATACCAAAATCAATATTTAACGATTATAGTAAGACATTAGAGGAGCTTGGTCTATTTCCAAGTGAATCACTATATTTGGTAGAACAATAAATTTACCAGAGTTAGAAAAAATGTACAAATGTTCCCATTCAACAAATATGGGTACTATTTTTGATGTGTTATAGTTTGGTTGGATAATTTGGTAATAGGTGGAGTGGAATTTCTACTATTATAGCTATCTTTAAAAAACTGTGGATTTTGTTTTTCAATTTGAAGTATTTTATCTTCTATTGCTTTAACTCTTTGATATAGATCTTTTGGTACCGATGAGTTATTATTATTATTCATTATTCCCAAATGATTTTCAATGAGATTAACTCTGTCACTGAATACTGAAATACTATTATTGTTATTTGTGTTGTCATTTAAAAGTGGACCTGTTTGATTGGTAGTTACTGAATATTTCATTTTCATTGGTGGAATTGCCGTAGTTCTAATAGATTGATTTTCAGAATTACTGGAATCGTCTCTGAATTCTATACTATTACTCTCAGCAGTCTCAAATGCTTTCATGGTAATAAATGATTTAATTCTCTTTTCAATTTCTTCTTTTGTGGCATTTATTTGAATTAAATCACTGGCAACATTATTATTTTTTGGAGAGGTACTTTGAATAGAACTAGTATTATTTAATACTGATGATACTGACCTGAATCTTTTACATTTATTTTTATCTACAACTGAACTGGAATTATTAATTTTATTATACAATGTCTTTTATTACAAAAAATTAGTTTATAAATTCAAATAATAATAATTAAAATTCATTGAAATATACCTACAATTAGTTCAGATAAAAAGGTTTGAGTTGATTTTACATATTGATTTTTTACTTTAATTTGTGAATTTAATTGTACAGTTGTTGTGGTTGAAGTATTACTTGTAGATCCAATCGGTAAATCAGACCTTATGGATTCAAATAAAATGGTTTTGAATGTATCATTTAACAGTTCTACTAAAATTTCATTTACTTTAATCTAGATTATTTTTTTTTTTTAAATTAATTTTTTTTAATTTTTTTTATATTTTCAAATACTTTACACTTTTTAAATAATTAATAATTTTATTAATTAAATCTACAAAAAGAGATAGAGGTAGTTCATCATTAATTAAGATTCTAGAATGATCACTATTCAGTAATTGATCTTCTGGCATATTTTCACCAGGTGAACCTACAACACTGTTTTCATGTGATTTAATTGGTAAAATATCCGTGTCATCTACCTCTATATCGATACTGTCCTCTTCATTGTAGTCACTGTTGTTTGTTCTATTATTGTTCATTTTCCTAAAAGATTACAGATTCCAAATTCAAAAATTAAAAACGAAATAAAAAAGTATTTTTTTTAATTTTTTTTTTCTCTAAACAAAAAAGTTGAGATCAAAATTAATTGTTTTATATATATTCTTAATTTTTAATTTTTTATATATATAATTTCTATTGTTTTTTTGTTTATATCTTTTTTGTGTGTTTTGTTTTTCCCTCCAGTTTAGATATATTTATATTTATCTATAGAATTTCTTTTATTTTAGAAAAAAAACATAAAAAAAAGATCTTCTTTGCACCTATCTATCTCTTTCACCCAACGCAAATACCATCACACCACCACAGGCATTAACTTTCTATCCTAAAGAATAGATTGATATTTTAACACACGCACACACAGCTTATTTAGTATCTCACCACGTACAACAACTACAACTTAAACACACCCTATCACCAAATGCAATCTATTCAACAAATGAACTTGCAACAACAAATGAACAATAACAACATGATATCACCATCTACACCAGGTTTCACAGTTTTTGTTGGACACATTCCATCAACCATGAATGAAGATGGTCTTAAACAACTCTTTGAGAAATATGGTAACATTCTAGATATCACAATAATGAGAGATAAAAGAACAAACTTTTCTAAAGGTACATTAAAACACTTTACATTAAGCAATCTTCAGATAACTTGTTCAACAGGTGATTAACCCAATGTTTAAACAAACCCCTTTACTCCTTTTTTTTATATTCTTTTAGGTTGTGCTTTCATTAGCTTTAACAGTAAAGAGGAAGCTGATTTAGCCATGGATTCTGTCAACAACAATCCAACTTATCTTGAAAATGTATGTTTTTGGTGTTCATTTACCTAATCCTCAACCAAACCATTGGAAATTTATTTAAATATTAACTTAATTTTAATCTTAAAATGTAAAGATGAACAAACCACTCCAAGTCAAATACTCTGATAACGAAATTGAAAAGATGGAAAGAAAACTTTTCATTGGTATGACAGGTTCAGCTGACGAGACTCAAATCACACAGTTGTTCTCTAGATTTGGTACCATTGAAGAATTGACTGTTGTCAGAGAAAAAGATGGTAAACCAAAAGGTTATGGTTTCATTAAATTCTCTTCCAGAGAGGAATCTGAAAACGCAATTAGAGAAACTGACGGTAAACAAACTCTTCCTGTATGTTTTTTTTTTGTACACCTTTTATTAAAATCTTCATTTATATTAATATAATATATATTCATTTAATCTAAACAACTATAGGGATCAATGAATCCAGTAATTGTCAAATTTGCTGACACTGAAAGACAAAAACGTAAGAAGATGCAGGTTGGTACACAACCAATGCAAACTCAACAGTTCCCAGGTTACACAGCTTATCCAAATGCTGGTTACAGTCCATTTTATTTCCAAAACCCACAAATCTCTCAACAAATGAATAACTTACGTAATTTCAATCAACCAATGAATTACGGTATGCCAATGGCTAATACTCAAAATAACAATAATGCTTTTGATTGTAGGTTTTAAATAGAATTTTTTTAAAAATTTACAGTAGATCTCTAACAACAAGCAAATTTATTTAAATTTTAAAATTTCATGTAAATATAGATACCCAAGCACCAGAATCAAATGAATTATTTATTTATTATTTACCACCACTCTATGGTGATGAAGAATTAAAGACATTATTCAGCAAATATGGTAATGTTCTAAGCTCAAAAGTATTTATTGACAGAAATACCAATCAATCAAAATGTTTTGGTTTTGTAACTTATGATAACACTCAATCAGCTCACCATGCAATTAAAGAACTAAATGGTTTCCCAGTTGATGGAAAGAAACTCAAAGTTACTTTCAAAAGAGAACGAAACTAAGAATTAAATCAACAACAACAATAATAACCCTTGTTAAATTAATCATTTAATTAACTTCATTAGTTTTTGTATTATTAATAATTCAAAAAAAAAATATGTCAACCCAACCAACCAACACTAACCTCATTAAACAATAACTCATTCTCATCTCCCACCAACTCACCAAACAATATTCCAACCCAACCGCACTTCCAAAACATAGAAAATTAATTAAATCATTTAACAAACTCACCACCATCTCTCTTCCTCTCTCTTGTCCTATCCTTCTTCTCTCTCTCGCTCGTTTTAATTTACAATTAACAACTCAATAAATACCATCTAATGCAAAAAAAAAAAATAATAAAATAATACAAAATTAAAAAAAATTACAATAATTAATATTCATCTTAAGTTACAGACATTCTTTAGATTACTTTTGTGAGATCTTTAAATTATATTAAAGTATAAGAAGTTATCAAAGAACACTACGTCTGTTTCATTTTTCAAATAACAAAGAGGTCTTAATTAAAAAAAGAGTTACAAAGGTTTTTTAACAGAAATAAATTCACCAATCTTTAATTAAACGGATTGGAAGTTATAACGAGATATTGTTCGAAATTCTATTAAACTAGAAAATACACCTTTGATATCTTTTAAATAGGTCCCAAATCAACGGAAAAACAAAAACTATTATTATTTGAAAAAAAAACTTGAATTTCCTATTTTGAAATAAAGTTTTAAATCTTTAAAAATTTCAAGGTATTCAGATATTGCGGAGTGCCAAAAATTTAATTTAAATCTCTTGTTTGCATATTACATAATAGACTTTCGGAATTTGGAACACAAATTTTGGTTCAACAAATATACAAAAAAAACAATATAAATACTCAAATACACTCCCCAGAAAAAAACATTGATCATTTTGTATAATTCATAAACAAGCTTGTTTTAAATATTTGTATAGATACTACAACAACACACCTTCAGAAAGTAATTGTGTTGTTTTTTATTCAACACCTCCACATTTTTTTTTACAAAAATATCTTTTTTAGCTACCATTTATTGTATATATCTTCACTCTCTCTATCATTTTAAATATTTGTAATTATTCCACACCTTCCACTTTTTTAAATAGTAAGTAATCAACTTTTAAAATCATGGTTATTTTTAATACTTAATTTTCATTCATTTGCATTTTCAAATAATTTATGTTCATAACTTTTATTTCAATATTTTAATTTTTACTAAAATATTAATGTTTATATTATTATTATTATTAATTATAAAAAAGAAATTTAGGAAATGTTGAAATTCTTTGTCCTATTTTTATTTTTTTATATCAGTATAGGTAAGATATTTCTAAAAAAAAAAACTAAGTAAACACAAGTGTGGTGTTTGTGGTGGTTGTTAAAATTCAAATAATATTAATACATGGCTTATTATAATTAAAATCATATCTTAATGAATAGGTTTAGTACTTTCATGTGATGGACCTGATAGCGATAGTTCACTGAGTCTCTGGAGTTCAGCCTCTACTTGGGGTAGTGCAGGAATTCCAGTTGCAGGTGGAGTTGCAATTATCACTGGTTCAATGAAAGTTCTCTTGGATATCAGTACTCCAAGACTCCAACAAATTAATATCTTACCAGGTGGACAATTGGTAGTCAGTTCTAAACATGGTCCCATTTCCATTTACACTGGAGGTATTCTAATTGAAGGAAGACTGGATATTGGAAATGACGGATGTCGTTACAATGGCAGTGTTACCATTAACCTTACTGGTAAAGATGGTGTGTCATACTATGAAACTCGTAATGACATGGGTAGAAAATTCATTGGTGTTCTTCCAGGTGGAAGATTAGAACTTCACGGAATCTACAGTTACCCAATTCCATCTTGGACTCAATTGACAAAAACTGCAAAAACTGGTGACACCATTCTCAATTTGAATGCTGACGTCAGTCAATGGCCTATAAACGGCACTGTTGTTGTTGGTACCACCGATTACGATATGCTTCAATCTGAAGAAGTTACTATAGTTGCTTGTCCTGAATGTACCTCCAAACAGATAAAGATAGCATCTCCAGGTGTTAAATACTACCATTACGGTCAGTTTACCTATGGAGTTGATCAAAGAGCTGAAGTAGGTCTCTTGACTAAGAGTATTAAAATTCAAGGTGAAATGGAATCCACATGTACCAAAGGTGATCTCTGTAGATTCTTTAATTTTGATACATTAGGTGGCCACATGAGATTCCTTAAAGGTTTTGGATCAGTTCATATCCAAGGTGTTGAATTAACAAAAATGGGTCAGACTTACAATCTAGGTTGCTATCCAATTCATTTCCACATGTGTGGTGATTTGGATATTCCAACCTATGCAGACTGGCCTACTTTTATCAAAGATAACTCCATACATCATACTTTGAGTAGATGTTTGACTATTCACGGTACCAGCGGTTTGATTGCTGTGAATAACTTTGCCTACGATCATTATGGTCACTGTTATTTCTTGGAAGATGCTTCTGAAGAGAGAAACTATTTAGAGTCTAATGTAGGTATGGTCACTCGTTATGGTTATTTATTACCTTCTGATAGATCTTGTGAATTATGTCTCTATTTGAAACCATATGATTTCAATGGTAACCCAACTAGTTGCTCAGAATGCGAAGCTGTAGCAACTTTCTGGATAACCAATCCAAATAATGTTTTGAAAAATAATATTGCAGGTGGATCTATTAAAGCTGGTATATGGTATGCTTTCCCAGACCATCCATCAGGTCTCTCTGATCCCTTGTATCCCAAGACCTTCCCACCATACATTAAAGTTGCAATGTTTGTTGGAAATAAGGTACATTCCAATACCGAAACTGGTATGATGATTGATTCAGGGTTCCAGGTAGTTCAACCTAGTGCCTCTACGCCATCACAGTATTTGTCAATGAATGTGGCACGTTATAAACCCAGAGTCAATAGTACAGATCCTACTTCTGCCAGAGCTGTCTCTGAATTTCTTGATTTTACAGCCTACAAAAACAAATGGAGAGGTTTATGGGCCAGAGGTGGTGACTTACTTTTCCACAATAGTTTCTTTTCTGATAATGCCATTGGTGCTACTTTGGCCTCTGAAGGTGTAATGCCTGCTGATCCAGGTTCAACTCAGAGATTTATTGGATGTACTTTTGTTGCTGAATCTGAGAATCTTGGTATGGCAACAAACGGTGTCAATACCTACAAAGGTCACACCATTCCAGCTTGGCAAGAGTTCACACAAAGAGGTGTTGAACTCTATGATGGTCCATGTTCAATTTCATATAGTACCTTCATTAACTATAACACAGATGGTGTTAGATCAATGTCTGCTATTGGATGGCTATTGTACAATGACTGGCAATTTGGTAGTAAAAATAAGTTTATTGGTAACAGTTATATTAATTCAAATCTCAAGGTATTGAATGTACCTTCAATATACGATGGAACTAAAAATCAAATTTTCCTAGATGACGATGGTAGTACTACAGGTACTATTAATGCATCAGTTGTACCTAATGTCGATTACTTTGCCTCTCCAGCATGTATAAAGAATACTGCTTGGAACATGTCAACATGTTCTGAGAAATATGGAATGTTGTTTATCTACAATTTGGATCTTTCCAGTAGTTATATCCCAAATGGTCAATCTGGTGTCATCATGATAAGAGATCAGTATCCAACTTACAAACATACTCTAATGGGTGTACCAAACAGTTCACCAAGAAATACATTTATGCCTCTAGTCATGATTGGTAGAACCTATACCATGCACTTTGCCCACGCCACTCCACCATCACTCAATATTCAAATGGCTAATTTTGATAAATCAGATTCCGTAGTAGTAGGTATTTGTTATCCTACTTGGGGTGTATCATTCGCAATCAACCGAAATGTAGTTGTAGGATGGAAGACATCCAGTAACAAGATTACTTTAGGTTCCTCCCTATCAGCTGTTGAAAATGATGCATCAGGTCTCACTGGATTCTACGATAGCAGCTCTGGTTTACTCTTTGTAAAATTCATTCAAAATGGCACACGTACATGGAACATGTATTGTCCAGACAGTGGTTGTGAATCCATTAACATTAAAATCACAGGTAGTGGTGTAAATTCCAATAGTGGTGATTGCTCCTCTGCAGCCTATCCAAAATACACCAAAAAAGAAAATGTAGTCTATGGTGGTTGTAATGGTAATCCAAATCTTGTTATAGATGCCTGTGGTATTTGTGGTGGTAATGGTCTTAGTTGTAAAATTGCTGGTACTCTAAGTAATGTTGCAAACACAGTTCAAAAACCATTATTCTTTAATTTCATTTGCATATCACTTTTGATAATCTTTACATTTTTGATTTTTATCTAAAAAAATCAATTAATATAAATTATTCCTTTAAAGAATTTGTTAAAATAATAACGATTTATGATTTATCTATTATGACACATAATTATGTGAATATAATAAAAAATTTCTTGTAAATTTGAAAATGAGCAAAAATAGCGGTTTTCATTTTTATTTTGAGTTTCAAATTGATTAAATCAATGAATAAAACTCCATTTATAAAGATCACTAATACATTTTCATGGTTAAAAAATGGAGATACACAGGTATTAAAATTTCTAAATAGTAAATTAAAGTTTCAAAAACCTAAAATGTTATTTGCACTTAGGGGTATAATGAAGAAGAATAAGGATGAAAAGAAATCAGGAAAGAATTTACACTATTCATCGGTTGAGATTTCATTTTTTAATTCGGGATCAGGAAGATTTGCTACAGGTCTATTACCAATTGTATCATCTCATTTAAAAGACTTAAATTATAATATAGAGAGAATTGATGAACGTGATCCAATACCTCAACTCTATTCCAATTGGGACTATTCCATTAAACTACCTTCTCAAGAGATTGTAGAAGAACCACCAAAACCATCTAAAAAGAAATCAACAAAATCTAAATTGGATACATCTACCGACATTCCAACCACAACCACAAAAAAAACAAAGAAAAAGAAGAAAGACGAAGAAGTTGAAAGACTATTTGATTTGCAACCAAATGATTTGATTCCAAAACAAATTGATCAGAATCTATTTACAGAGGAAAATAGGAAAATCAAATTACATGATTTTCAAGTAGAATCTGTAAACTTTGCGCTTTCGAATCATAGAGGTATTATAAAATGTGCAACAGGAGGTGGTAAGACTTTAATTCTTGCCTCATTTATTAAAGCAATTGGTTCAGGGTAAGTGTTCATTCAACCCCTCACTATTATATCAATAGACCTAATACTTATCTCTATTTTCGAATATAGTGTTCCAACTGTAATTTTAGTAACCAAAAGATCACTTATTACTCAAATCTATAAATGTCTAGTAGATTTAAATATTTGTGTACCTGGTAGAGTTAGTATGGATTATTTTGAATTGAATACAGTTACCATATGTACATTACAATCTGTAAAAAAAATTATTGATCACTGTAAGGAAGCCAAAGTATTATTGGTAGATGAGGTTCACGAATTTGCCTCTCCAACCGCCAAAAAGGCATTTTCATACTTTGAGAATGCATATTGTAGATTTGGGTTCTCAGCAACACCATTTAAACTTGATGATCCTGTACATAACCACACTCTAACTTCAACCTTCGGTACATTACTTTGTGATGTAACAACTGAACAATTAACAAAAAGTGAGTATATATTGTCACAATTGTATATGAAAAGAAAGGTAGATTTTAACATTTAAATATTTATAGAAAATATATTATCTGACGCTTATATACATTTCTATCCAATTAATGAACCCACCATTAAAATTGAAAAGGGAATAATCTATCAGGATATGGAGACTATTGCTGTCTCTGAAAATGAATATTTGAATAGATGTATTGCAAAATTGGTAGATTCTATACCTAAAGGTAGAATTATGATTTTAGTAAAGAGATTATCACATGGTGACGCTCTATCACAATTATTACCAAATGCATTTTGGGTGAAAGGAAATGACAGTGTGGAAACTAGAGAATATGTAATTGAAAAATTGAGAACTGCCAAAGAGGAAAAAGTAGTTGCAATATTCTCATCCATAGGTTATGTTGGTGTTGATGTAAGAATTCACCATCTTATCAATGCATCAGGTGGAAAAGATCCAAATATGACTATACAAAAACTTGGTAGAGGTTTAAGAAAAGCTGATGACAAGGATAGATTGGATTATCATGATTTCTATGTATGTATTTATAAACACTTCAATTTATTATTATTATACTAACATAAGTTACACTCTAGTTTTCAGAAAAAGTTAATAAATATTTAGAAGATCATTCAAGTGCTAGATTAGCAGTTTTGAAAGAAGAAGGACACAGTGTTACAATGGAACCTGAAATTATTCAACCAGATCTCTCTAAAAAGGTATCAATAAAGAAAAAGGATCTGAAGTAGTAGAATTATAATATATACATAAGATTACTTATTTATTTTTCTTTTCATTTTTGGATAAATGAAATTAAATAGTAGGATTATTAGTGAGGATAGGAAAGTATAGATGGTTACTGTTATACCAATTATAGAGGCATTAATCTTTAAGTTGGAATATTGATAGTCAACTAAGAGGATTAGAATCATTAGCAGAGAGTTAACTAAACTGTTGCAATGATTTTTTAAATGGTTTTTGTATGGTCTAATATAGAATTCTGCAACCAATATTATAAATTGTGTAGTTTTCAGCAGTATAGAATTCAGTTGTTGATTATAAAGACATGTTACTACTATAAAACTGAAGATAAATGTCTTTAAATAGTGAATTGAGTCCCACCAAAGTAATCCATTTCTATAAGGTAACAATTGCAGCATTTTATAGAACTTGGATTGTTTACTACCTTTTTTCAACGTGTACGATATCAAACCAATTGTAAAAGGAAGAAATAGGAATATGATAATTGGAAATATTACCAATAAAGTTGTTATCAGATTTTTGTAATCTGAGTATACCACATCCATATCAATTGATAAATAGTGTGTGTCTAATTGTGGAATATTTTTGTAAATTAAAAGTGATATCATATTGAATATCAATGGTGGATAGAGTAGCATGAATAAACTCCAACATTGGTACATCATGCGGTAGTTGATCTGAGGTGAAGATAGTCTTGTTAATCGATGGTATCGGTGTTTCAATTTATGAAATGAAATGGTAATACAATAGGTAACCAAAACCATTAATAGCGAAATAAATGTTTTGGATAGTACTGTGATGGATAGTGGACAATAGTCATATATAATGTCTATTGAAAATCTAAATACAGGTAGTATATATAGATGTGATGTAGAGAAGAAAATAATGGAGCAGAATTGCAGATAGGTTATGATACGGCCAAAAGCTGAGTAGAATGATGAGTATCTAAGTGGTAGACAAAATACTATAATCATCAATACCAAGAGCAATAGATAATAGAAAAAATAGACCTCTCTATTTTTGAAATTTTGGCAACAGTATATACCGGATTTTGGTACAAAATTTCCAAAATCATCAACACACGAACCACATAAAACACCAGTTGTGTGGTTTTTTATACATTGGTTTTCACCAAGACATTTGTTTGGTGCACATTGGTAGATGGCTGTGATTTCATTGACCATATAGTAATTGGGTTTGGTGTAGATTAAAGAATTCATGCACACTAGATTTTCATTACACCTGATGCATTTTTTATGTTCTTCAGCATAGGCTTGGTTAATTGGACAGTAGATACAATCAAAGTTCCATAGATAGGTATTGTTACTACACTGTGGTGTATAGTATGCAAAATCGGTTAATTGGAAGTTTACAGAATGGGATTGTGCAGATATGGAATATAGTATATTAGCATCTGATTTCAGAGGCATATTTACATATCCCACGCCATTCGATAAAAAACTAGTAAATGTGAATGATAGTGAGTTATTCTGATTTTTTACCGAAAATTGAACTTCTACATTACTTAGGGTAACAATTATATTACGAAATATATCTCTGAATGTGTAGGTGAATTTTAGTTGAAATATATCAGTGTTGGTGAATGTTACTGAAATGTTATTGGGGTGTGATGCAAAGTCGTCACCGTAGAGTGCTTGGTTATACTGTAGTGCATCCAATGGGTTTTGATTGTAATATGCAAGAGGGAACTGAAAATATGCAACCCCACCTCCACCATTCGGAGCAGAGTTTCCATAAAAGATGTTTTCTCCAATGGTTAAAAGTGTAGTGTTTCCGTCTGGTTTAGAGGAAACTAGAATGCAACCTCCATTGGTTTGTGATGTATTGTTTAGGAATTTACTAGAATTGATAATCAATGAATTTGGTTTAATACTATCCATAAATACACATCCACCAGATTCTGCGCTGTTTTCTTTTATAAGACATTCAGAGATTGAAATTGAGCTTCTTGAACCAATTTGTATTGTGAAAAGTCCACCTTTGTTAGAAATGATCTGAGTAGAGTTCAAATAGACTGATGACCCACCAGTTGCCTCTATAATACCATTTTGTAGAGCAATATTGTTTTTTACAATAGTGTTATAGAAAGTAACATCCGATTTTATAAACTTCCAGAATGGATTGTGCATGTAGTTACCTTCAAATCGCGAGTTGGTAATCAGTACTTTGGAATTCTGAAATAGGTTTATATCTTCCTGTATATGCAATGGATTGGGTTGGAAAGTATTATCTAAAATAAGAAGATTATTAAAGATAATAGATTGACTATTATTGTTGGTAATGAAGAATAGTTTACTCTGGAAACTAGTGTGATGAGAAATACTATCGGAATCAGAATAGAAATTAGAGTATATAAGATGAACTAAATATCCATTATTGGTATGAGATAATATTGTAGTATTGGTACTGTTGATATCATTAAATAGTCCATGGAAAACAGTACCAGTATTATCATCTAAAGTGGTATGATATGTAGACATGTTGCAACGTAGCATATTAAATGTTATATCCAAAAAATTTTGAGAAATTAGGATTTGATCAGTTGTAAACACAGATTCTTTACAGTATACCAAAGCGCTATTTTCAAGTGTATAAACAAATGTTTTTTTAAATGTGGAGGTGGTCAGAGTTAATATAGTGAATTCCACATAAAATAGAATGGAATTCATGTAGGTATTCTCCATTACCATACCATTAATTATACCAGTACTGAATAACATTGTAGCAAATGACAAAGCACCAGTTAAAGTACAGTTTTCAACTCGAATTTGGTCCATTTCTAATTCAGATTTTACCATTTTCAAAAACTGCTCACAGTAAATTTCTACAAATGAACTGTTTTTAATGGAAAGTGTTGATGCTGACTGAATTTCAAATACAGAGAATTGAGTAAATATAGATAAAAACTCAGTTGATTCTATATGGATTGTAGATTGACTAGCTTGTATAATACCAGAACAACCATTTAATGTACTATTGTATACCTCTACTGATGAATTGAAGAGATTAACTATATTGGTATGAGCCAACATATTATTAGCTGAAATAGTACATTGGTATATTTTAAGTTGTGAATTGGTTATTAGTTGAAATAGATCTACCATCATTGTAGATTCTAATGTGGTATTCCTAATTGTCAACTCGGTATTATGCAAAAGTGATGGTTTTAAATCTAATAGTTCACTATCAGTTATAGTTATGAAGACACCTGCAGAGTCATTTTGTATCTCGATAAATGAATACCCATCAAAACTATTAAAAAAAAATTTACAGCTGTGATACTGTTATTTCTGATTTTACAGTAGAAGGTGTTGGATAGGATACTAGATTCTTTAGAAATGTTAGTGAACCTTGTCCAATGTTTATGCCATTCATTTGGATATTCGACTGAAGAAATAGAATAAATGTAGTGGTTGTAAGATAGTCGGTTTGAATATTGTGCAACATAATAGTAGAATTGTAGCTATTGAATATTGCATATTTTGCAGAACATTTGGTAATGAAACTGTGTGATAATGAGAAATTGGAATTTCTAATAGAGAATAGATTCTGATCTGAAGCCCATCCACTAATGATTATATTTTTCATTGTAAAGTTGGTATTTGTAATCTCAAATACCGATGACTGAAATATAATGTTACTGTACTTTAGCCAGATGGTACTGATCTCTACTATATCATCCCAACTAGATGCTGTAGTAACGAATGTATCTACTATATCTCCACTAGTAATTGATAACTGATTGTTACCATTAAATGTTTTGAAATTTGATCGCATAATAGTACTGTTATAGATAATGAGTTGTGAATGATTATAAATGTCAACATTTAACTGAATGGTAGAGTTTCCCATAATCTCTATTCCTGATCTATCAGCAATTATAAATTTACCAAGAGAGGTTGTGAAAATTGATTTATCAAAAATCAATTTCGATGCACCATCAAGTGTTGATTCGTCAGTTGATGTTGTAATATTCATATTGATAATTGTCAATACTGATGAGTTTTCAAACTTCATTAAAAACCCACTAATTTGTGGTTTTATATCTATAGTTGCACTACTACTAAATGTTATATTACATTGTATTGAACACATTATATTGTAAAATGAACTTTGATTATAGTTTCCTTCATCAAAGTACACTGTAATAGGTGGTGAAACTTGACGTGTCATATAATAAAGTATTTCGATTACTTTATCAAACGTCTTGTAAGGGAATTTAGAAGTTCCATTATTATTGTCATTCCCATTACTCTCAGATATATATATGGTTTCTATAAAAGTATAGTTTTGGTATTAGCATGTTAATTATATTTTACCACCCCCACAAACCACACTAATTCCACATTTTTAAAAACATACCATTACTGTCTAAAATGACGACATTGATTGATGAAAACAATAGAATTATAACAATAATCAAAAATTTCATTTATCATGATTACAAAGAATAAATTATTTATCAATCTTAGAAATTCAGAAGTAAAAAAAAAATAAAAAAGTGTTTATTTATTGTTTTATTAGTTTTCGTTTTATTCAACAGTAATTGAATGTATTATTTAAATTCAACAGAATTTAAGTAACTAAAATCAATTGTGAAGATAAATTCCAAAAATTTAAGAATATATCTATTAACCCACTTACTTAAAAAATAGATATTCCTTTATTTTTGAGAATAGGTCATGTCATAGATGGGCTTAGAAAAGTTTAAAATTTTTTTTTATTTTATTTTATTTACTGTCTTTTTTTTTTTTATCAATTAACTTACTTTAATTATATACATATATTCGAAAATGAAACAAATTATAATATTAGCTCTCATACTTTTATCAATTACAGGTAATGTTTAATTTTTTTATTTTTTTTTATTATTTTGTTATTACCTGGTTTAGACAATATGTCCTGGTCGGACCAGGAAAATTATAACAAATAAATTTTAAAAGGAATTTGTATTATTTATAATTGAGTTGGATTATTAATATTTTATTGTATGATATAGTATGTGTAAATAGTTTAGGATCAACATCACATGAATCTAGCTCAACAGCTGCAGTAAATACATCATCAGAAGCAACCAATGCAACCGGTTGTGCAAAATATACATCATGTTCAGATTGCGCAGCTGAGAATCATTGTGTGTGGTGTGAAGGTGATTCTATTTGTTCAGATGGTACTTTTTATGGTTCTAAACCATTGAGTACATGTAAGGATTTCAGATGGAGACAATGTAAGATTGAAGGTAGATATACATTGATTATTGCCGCTGGTATTATTGCAGTTATTCTATTCTTCTTCTTTTGCATTTGCTGTTGTTGCTGTTGCCGTAGAAGAGACTCTCACGAACATAAATATTACTCTATTCAAAACAGTGAAGATGAAAATAGCCATCTCATTTCAAAGACTCCAAAAACTGATGCCAGAAGAGAAGAACTCTATCGTAAATGGGGTATTAAATCAAAGAACACAAGCTATTAAACATTTTACATTTTTAGTTTATCCATTTCAACTACCAACATATAATTAATAATATACTATAATATAACATCATACAAGTACAAATATAATAATTAGCAAACAGAATCGAATTTCAACCATGTAAGGGTTACAATAAATCATAACTAAATAGAAAAGGGGGTGAAACAATGTTTCCTCTCATTTTTTATACACTTTTTTTTTTACAATACAATTAGAGGGGATTGATATTTATTGTGTAGTAGGAGTTGTTGTAGTTGGTGGTACAGTTGGAGTTGTAGTTGATGGAACTGGTTGAACAGTTTGTACTGGAGGTGGTTGATATACACGTGGTGGATTTGGTTTGAATTTATATTTATTCATAAAGGCCATAAATTGACCTGGAATTTCACGAAGAGTCTCAGAGGCTAAGGCTTCAAAGTTTGGTAATGATTGGAATGGTACAAATTGTACAATATCACGTTCAGCATATTGACCTTTACTGGATTTCAATAGACCATTATCAGCATCTAATTCTTTCATTGCAGTAAATGAAGCATTACCAACACCAATAATGACAATGGATAGAGGTAATCCAGATGCTTCTACAATGGCATCAATGGTATTTTCCATATCCAAAATCTCACCATCAGTTATAATCAAAAGAATAGTGTATTTTTGTACAACTTGATTTTGTGGAACTGATGCTTGTGAGGCAGCCTCTCTAATCAATGGTGCAAAGTAAGTTGGACCTGACAATGTAATACCTCCAATATTTCTATAGTAAGCGTCTAGGATACCTTCAACACCACGTGCAAATACCTGTTGTGGACCTGCGAATGGGAAGCAATGAGAGACTTGAGAGGATCCTGGATATACACCACCGAATCCATATACAGGGTAGAACCCATCAAAGTCATAAGGTGCTAATACATTACCAATAGAGACAATTGCTTTGGCATATTGGTTTGGATTGGTTGGGTGTTGGTAATGTAGTGAGGTTGGACTTGTTACCTCACCGTTGGAACCTGTGCAATCTATACCAACAATCAAAGATATTTCACAACCACCTGCAATGTATTCCAAAAAGTTATATTCTCTAACTAATTCAGATTCAAAAACTTTGATTTTACCACTACCTTTGTAGTTTTTGGGGTCTTTTTGTTGTTTTTTTTCATTTACTAATTTATAAAACATTCCTTTAACTAAAAGATCGTTGGTATTGGTTTGGAAAGCACCAATGAAATCGTGTTTACCTACTGAATCCCAATCATAGAATTCAAATCTTATAGGGGCAGTCATATCACCACCACAGATATCTTCCAATTTGAATACACATTCATTGAATACTGGGTCTAAGGTTTGTTTGTGGACTTCTGATGTATAGACTAATGCAAATCCAGCTGCATTATTAGTCTTTCTAAACATTTTGAAATAAGGATCACTCTTTCCAAACAGATCTTTCTTGTCGAGCCCTTCACCTCCAAGTCTCATTTTGAAATGTTGGTTAGTAACCATTAGTTGTTCGGCAGAGACTCTCACCATACCTGCTGGTTTTTGGTGTTTATCTAGGATTTGTACTTCAGCAGTTTGACCAGCTTTTGATAAAATATTACCAAGAGTTACATTGGCAATACCAATCTCTTCTTGACCTTTACTATCATCTAAATTATGATCATTATCAACATCCAACACTGTGATACGTAGTTTTTGAATTTGTTCAAAGTAGTAATCAACCTTGATTGGTGTTTGGAAAGTTGGAGACAATGTATTCTTTTGTCTTTCAGTTCTTCCAATTTTATCCCAACCCTTGTTTATCAAGTTCTCTGCATGAACAATAATCATTGGATCTGACTTGGAAAGTACATCCATATCTCTTAGTTTAGTGCATGAAAATCTAAGTTCAATCTTAGATGTTGGTTGTTTCAGAGTTGCCATTCTTTACAATTAATGAAATAAAAAAAAAAAAAAGTGTATAAAAACAATCAAAAATAAATATCTGAAAGGTTGATCGGAAAAATGTTTTTGTGACTTATTTGCAAATCTTTGTGAAAAGTCTTAAAAAAAAAAATTAACTTTAAGTGAGCTTTAGTTTGTTTAATATAAATGTAATTGAAAGAGTAATTGTTTTTATTTTTATTTAAATTCCAAAGATATTTTAAAATATCTGATCTTTCGAAATTGTTTAGGATAAAATTTTTTTTTTGGACATTCAAAATCATAATGAAAACCTTTATAGTTTTATTTTTATCTTTTATATGTTTAATAAGTTTGTATTAGTAAGGTTGTTTAATTATGGATTAGAGTATTAAGATTGATATATATTCAATAGAAGCTGATTATAGAATATATGATAGAACAAATCCATTTGATAAAGATGTTTATGGAATTAGTACTGGTTGTTCAGTAGTTTATATATGGAGAGTTGAAAGACTTGATCCAGAACCTAATTTTACTCCAACAGATGTGATATCTGTTAGCTATAATAGTGGAGGTACATCAAACGTTTATCTTGATGGTGATAATTGGATTGGAAGTGCTGTGGTAAATGTACCTGTCAATCTTAGTGTAACTTTAAATGTTTCATTAAATGGTGTGGATATAGCATCATTGGGAAACTTTAATTGTCAACCTATACCATATCCACCATCAACTGTACCACAACAAACACCAACAATCTACAATTACCAATCTAATTACTATGAAATTATTGAATTTAATTTCTCAAAATCAACTCCAACCTCAATTCAACTATCGACAACTAATTTTATAGGGACTCTAGATTGGATTACATTCGGTAAAGGTTTCATCAATTACAATTTAGGAAAAACCAACACACTTACCACCATATCCAGTAAAATTTCAGTCCCAGTTGGAAATCCATTTAATACTGATGAAGTTGCCTTAACACAAGTTCCATCATTTCCCATTTCTTGTAAGTTTAAACTCTCTCACATATTGTGATAGTATTTAATTAATACTAACTATAGTATAGCTAATGTAAATCTGGATTACACTGTATTACTATACCCAGAACCATCAGCACCTAATAAGGGACTAGTAAATCTTTATATTATCATAAAATATCCAAGGAATTACACAGGATACTATTCATTAACTAGTGGTTTGGAAAATTCATACTATACAGTAAAACAACCAAATATTTTGGAATTTGCTGGTGATAGTGCACATAGAGCAATTCTTTATGGTTTCAATTACGATACTTCCAATAATGATGATGACATTACCTTTAAACTTATAAAATACCAATCATCATCTTTTGTTCAAGATCAAATAATATCATATACAGTTAATAGTAAGTTTTAAAAGATACCCAATATTAATTTGATAATCAAATTCTAATATTAAATACTATGATAGCAAATAGAGTATTATCATACACTACAACTTCTTTTACTGAATATACAACTCCTATTAACATACAAGAGTATGAAACAACTATGAGTGGTTTTGATCAACCTTTTTCCATATCTTTTGCATTCAATCTATATCATTATAATTTCATATGGAGGGCACCTTATGGTATAATTAAAATGACAGGCAATACATTTGAATTTTCTGCACCATATCTACAAAATGTTTATATGGGTGCTTTAGTCGGACCTGACATTGTTAAAAATATTGGATCTGTTCAAGGTTAGTACATTCTCTACAAATACTACCAAGTGCATCTTTTATTAATTTATTTTTAATTCATTTAGATTTTGTACCACCTACTATTACATCCCTTTCATTTAGACCTGTTAGATTGGATAATAGATTATTGACAATTGTCTCATTAAGAGTCTTGGATAGCTCAAGTGGTGTATACCAAATTTTAATTAATAATGGTGAATTTGTATTGGATAGCAGTAATTTAGAAGATGGATCTATCTATAATGGAACTTATGAAAAATTGATAGATTACACCAATTCGAATTATTATCAGGCTCCTATTTTCCAAGTTTCAGATGTAGCTGGTAATGTTGCAACGATAACAAATTTTATTGAAATGACACCAATTCCATTGTTTCCAAATATTATACCAAACACATTAGGTATGTCTTTTATATAGTTATCTGATAAATTAATATTAATATAATTCAATATAAAATATCCTATAGAGTATCGTATGAACCATGTAATGACATTCTTCGAATTTAGGGACATAGTAATGGATCTTTCAACCTCATCAAAGTCTAACCAATTAAAGGTAAACTTTACCTATGTTGATCCAAATTTTATTGTAAAGTTGACAATATTTGATGGAATACAAAGAGATCCATTTTTAGGATACTGGGATTACAATTTGAAACTATTTATTGTAGATTTCAATTTACCACCCTACCCACCCTCAGGTTATGTAGATTTCAAAGTTGAATTTCCAGCTCTAACCTATCATAGTTACATGTTAGATTACTATGGTTTTTCAAATCAAAAACTATTATTACAAAGTACAAGTAAGTTTAGTAAATACTATACCAACATTCAATACAAGATTACTAAAATTATATTGTATTTTTATATAGCAACTGATCGTTTACCACCTATGGCTGTATCCATTACAGCAGTACCTTCTAATAACCCAATAATTTATAGTGATACTTACATCGGATGGGATATAGTAATTTCAGATTCTGTTTCAGGTATTAAGAGTGTAAAGGCATCTGCGGTTTCTAATATAAACAGACAACCAATTAATGCTACAGTTGTGTATGATACATTCCAAGATACTGTATCAGTTAGATTAAGTTTTCAAATTATAGCCTCAACATTTGTGTCACAAATTTTCACTCTAAACTATTTAGAATTTACAGATAACAATGGTATGGTTAGTTTCTATGAATATAACCATTTGAACGAACTTGGGCCCACATCAGTCAGTGATAATACATTCACTATTTCACCTTTAATGCAAATGTTCAATGCACTTGATAATTTGACCATTTCAGCTACTAGTACATATGCAGGTACTGATTTAGTACCACCTTTTTTAACTTACTATCATCAAAATGCAGTTTTGGTTGATGTCATGTCTGATGAAAGAACCATTATTATTACATTCAATGTATCTGATACCATGTCTATTTCTAATACAATAAACCCATACTGTTATGCTCATGGTCTATTGTTCAGTTACACTGGTGTTCAAGCATCACTTCAATCCAGCAGTGGTAATAATGCCTCTTTCCAATGTGCTCTCAGACTTCCATATGGCTTTGGTTATCCAGGTCAGAAAATAACATTTTCAATACACGGTTATGCTGATGATTGGGGTAGAATAGGTGGTGTTTCTTACAATGATATTAGTACAATCACATCTCAAGATGCCTCTGTAAATGTACAAGCAAATTTCACAAACCCATACCTAGATAAAATTACCTATAAACTATCACCTGATAAGAATAAGGTTAGCCTAACAATCTACGGTTACAGATTTGGTGTCACCGCTGGTGTTTTATCTGTCAATTTCAATAATGGAAATTCCAGTTCTCCATACTACACTCTTACCTCCAATGTATTATTAATTACAGAATACTTTAAACCATCGTCTAATAGGGCAATGGTAACTTACAAAAATCTTAATAATGGTGATTCGAATATATATCCATTACTCATCGATGGTCTTTTAACACCTCCACCAACTAACTTACCTGATGTAGGGTGTGTTGGTGTACCTTTATGTGGAGGTCCTTCTAATGGTGTATGTACACAAAGAGGTTGCCAATGCATTAGTCCTTGGGTTGGAATAGATTGTCTCTCTCAAGTTGTTATAATATCTCCTCCAAACATTAACACATCCAATCCTGAAACTGGAAATAACTACACAACAACTCTTCCAAATGGAAAGGAAGTTCAATTGAAAACATTAATTTCGATTTTATCTATAAACCAACTAAATCACGAGAATATGGTTGTGACTCGTCATGTACCCTCCACTTGGGTATATAGAAACACAACATCACAGTTGAATGATTCAAATATTCAAGAATTCAACTACCAAGGTACCATCATCAATGGAAACATAACCACCAATGTAACAGTAATTGTACAATATTATAAGAATCAACAAATCATTAAATTTGCTGATAAAAATATGACCATTCTACCATCATCATTGAAATATAGTATTGAAATATCACCATACTATTTCAACTCCTCTGTCAATTCTCTTCAATTGATAATGTCAGCAAGTATCCAATCCATCAGTGACGATTCATCATCATGTTCATATCAAGAATCTGGAACCACCATTGACAATGAAGATTATGTTAAACTTCAAATTGATGAACATTCGCTCTATGCAAAATTCATAAAATTTGGGTTGATAGACAACAGAACTCGTGAAATCAATAACAAGATTATCAATTCTGCAGATGGTAATCAAACCGCCACATCCAATATCCAACTAATTGGTATTCAAATTCCACATTTTGTAAAAAATGCTATTTTAGATCCTGATTTTTCATTGTTACTCGACACCAAACCAGCATCAGACAAAGAAAATGCACTCTGTGAATCCAAAGAAACTAGAGGATTGACAAAAGCTCAATTAGCAGGTATTATCATTGCTGCAACTTGTGGTGGAATAATTCTAATTGGTGCATTATTTTACACTTTGTATCGAAATAATTTGACCTTTAAGATTAAAATTCAATCGGTAATTAAATTAAAATAAATTCGAAAACTTCCTGCCATTTTTTTTAAATCAATATCTAAAATATCTAATGAATTCCGCTAAAAAAGAGATTTCTTTTTCTTTTTTAATACCATTGGGTTGTTAATAACAAACCTATAAATACAGTTGTAATATGAAACTACTATATATAAATATATTGATATTTATTTTTATAAATCTCAATTGTATGTTGAATGATTATAATTTTGATTGATCATATCCCAAATATTAATATTTTATCACTTTTAGATTCTTATATAATTAATAGAGATATAAATTATGAAACTCTTAATTCATATGGTACACCAGCATGTGCTCATGAGTATTATATAACAGTGACTAGGGAAGCAGGAGATGCAGCCATTACATTATTCCAGATTTTTAATTCAAATGCATCTTATTATTTGGCTCCACAGTTAGAGGATCCTGATATTTATATAGAGTTGATATATATTACTTTTACATCCAATTCCAAAGGTACATTTAATATCATAGTTAATAGTATTACAATAGGAACTGCACCTTATGAATGTCTAGCTCTACCTTACCCTATTCAACAATTAAATGTACCCTCATTCACACCGTTTCAGGATAGATTTATAACCTATATTGAACTTAATGTCACAAAACCAATACCTTTCATATCAAGTGCAAGTTTCTATTCCATTAATCTACCATATACATGCAGTATATCAGCAATGAATGTTAGTACCTATGCTTTCCTATGTACACTTAAAAATCTAAATTCAGTAGTATCATTTCAAAATTTAGATATTAAACTCTATAATCTATTAGAAACGACACTATTCACAACAATTTCAATTCCTACATTTGTGCAACCTCTAGGTAAATATATTATTATAACAGCAGAAATTTAGAATCTATAAAGTACTAATTAAAAACTATGATGGTATAAATATTTAGATTTTAATCCAGATTTAGGATATCTAAATCAAACATTTTTTGATGATTTTTTATCTAAAGAATCAGAAAAAACTTATAACGTGTTTTATTTAAAGAATGTGAATACTAGTAGATACACATTGTTTTTGAATGGTGATATACCAGTATTAGAACACACTGATTCAACTAATTATATTAAAAATGCATATAGTGTTGGTAATGCTCAAATGGTATCATTGGCTACTTATAGATTATATGGAGTAATTAATGGTTCAACAACATTTAAATTACTAAATTTGAATGGAAATGTAGCTACTTCATCTCCAATTCTCTACCCAATTGCATTATATCCACCTACACTACCATCAATACTCCAACAAGCTCCAATACCAACTGCCACATTTATCAGTGTACAATTAGATATCACTAAACCCAAGAAAGGAATATACATCAATCAATTAGGAACCTTTTATACTCAACCTATACTATTCGATTACCCCTACAATATCATCTCTGGTAACTCCAGTTCTCTAACTACTACCTCTATACTCTATAACAATGGTTTCAAATCTGACATAAAAATTTTTAGTACAATGTTATATACCTCTGGATCTACAATAGGTAAGTTAATTAAATTATTCCAATCAATTTTCAATTTATAATCACTAACAAACAATTTTTGTATTATAGACTCAGCTGCCCCAACTCTTAAAAATGTTCAATTAATTGGAATTGGCCAAATGAAAGTGTTAGTTAGAGTGACTGCATCTGATCAAATATCTGGAATCTTTAAGATTGTAATTAACGAGGTATTTGAATTAAGTACCAATGATCTAGCTAGTGGTAGTGTACTAGATGGAACTTTTGAAAAAATTATGGATTTGACAAAGTATTTGAATTCACTAGATCTCTATATAATTAAGGTATATGACTTTGTAGGAAATATAGACTCTAGTGCTGCTTTTAACATTGATTATAATTGCTCATTCCCATACATTTCTTATTCACTTGCAGGTAAGATTAAATATTTATATTTTAAAATATTACATAGCCACTAACTTTCATCTTTATATAGGATCAGCATCTTCTAAATCAATTCTAAAACCTAAAATTACAGGTTTTAAATTTTCAAATAAGAATGTTCAGGTTTCATCAACAGCAGTATCAAATTCACTTTTTATAAATTTCACAAATGCAGATCCATCTGTATTGGTTGCTTTAAGAGTATTTGATGGCACTAAAAATGAATTTTGGGGTGGATGGGATAAAGGTGCAAAAATGTATAAAATTGATTTTGTGATTCAACCTAGACCAGCACCTGGATTCATGGATTTTGCAATTACCTATCCACGTTGGGTATATTATAGTCATGAATTAGATTACTATTCATTCAGTGACCAAAAATTATATATTAATTCACAAAGTAAGGTTATAAAGTAATTTTATTAAAATGATATTGTGTACTAACTAAATTTTTTTATGTAAATAGTAACTGATAGAATGCCACCTTTAATTAGTCAATTATACTCCTATATTTCAGGTGGTAATGTTACTTGGGTTATAGCAGTTGAAGAACAACATAATGGTCTTAAGAATGCTTCTTTTGTTATTGTTGGTACAGTTGATGTAAAACCATATGTATTCACCTATACATTTGATAGCTTTCCAGTAACTCAAATGTTTTTATTGGAAATTCCTCAGCCATTTGAATGTATAACACAAACTTATAGATTAACTGAAATTTCATTAACTGATTCCGCTGGTTTAAAAAGTTATTATCAAAACAATCAACTTGATGTTACATCACCTGTACCTGTAAGTCCTCTTCTAAAAGTATTTTCCAATTATACTCAACTTGGTATCCAATTGACATGTAGTGGATCTTCAGATGTAACACCACCACACGTAACAGGTTATACAGTTATATCTCCTGTAGGACCTATCATTAATTTGGCATCCACTACCAGGGAGTTTGTTATCAATTTTGCGGTAACAGATAGTCAAAATAATTTATCAAAAAGACATCTTCCATATTGTATTTTATATGGAACTATATTTGATCAATTAATGGTTGAGTCTACTGTGGTGCCAATAAACTACACAAACCAAGCCAACTACACTTGTTATTTCAATTTACCAGTTGGATATGGGTATTATGGTGCAGAGAAATATAGTCTGGTTTTCACTATTCATGGGTACTCAGATATCATTGGAAATATTGGTGGTTCATCTTATTTGACCTTGACCAGCATAGGAAATCCAAGAGTAGCTGTTGAATATAATTTAAATCCAATAATTGAAAGTCACTCTCCTATGACTTTAGAAGGAGGGCATTTGACTTTGTATGGAAGAAACTTTGTTTTTGGGAATTATGTATCTGTTATTGTATCCTATCCACTCAAAAGTCAAGAACTAGCTCCTTCATTCCAATCTGGTATTGTTTTGGCAGTACCTATTGATCCCTATCAGTCACTGTATAATGTAACTGTTTTGGTTGATAATAAGACTTCAAATACTATACAAATTCAAATTGGACAAACTCCAACATCTACTATTATACCTGTAAAATGTGCTGGTGTACCTGAATGTGGAGGACCATCGAATGGTGAATGCACTTCAAATGGATGTGTTTGTAAATCACCTTGGATTGGAAATGATTGTCAATCTCAAGTTGTTACAATAGATCCAACTATTAACACAACCAATCCTGAAACTGGAAATAACTATAACACAACTCTTCCAAACGGAAGAGAAGTTCAATTGAAAACACTCATTTCAATTCAATCATTAAGACAACTGAAAGCAACTGGTGAGGAAGTTGTAAATCATCCACTCTACACTTGGATATACAGTAACACAACATCACAATTGAATGATTCAAATATTCAAGAATTCACTTATCAAACCAATATCACCAATGGAAATCTAATCACCAATGTTTCAGTAATTGTTCAATACTATAAGAATCAACAAACCATTGATTTTGCAAATCAGAAAATCAATATTCTTCCATCATCAATGAAATATAGAATTGAAATATCACCTTATTATTTCAACTCTTCCATCAACACTCTTCAATTGGTAATGTCAGCAGGTATTCTATCAAACAATGACCATTCATCATCATGTTCATATCAAGAATCTGGAACAACGATAGACAATGAAGATTATATTAAACTTCAAATTGATGAACATTCGCTCTATGCAAAATTCATAAAGATTGGTTTGGTTGATTATCGAGTTCAAAGTATCAGAAATGAATTGATTCAAATCAATAACACTCAATCTACAGTTTCAAGCAACCAGTTAATAGGAATTCATATTCCACATTTTGATATGAATGTTGTCTTAGATCCTGATTTTTCATTGTTAGTTGACACCAGACCAGCATCTGACAAGGATAATGCACTCTGTGAATCCAATGAAAGTAAAGGATTGACTAAAGCTCAATTAGCAGGTATTATCGTTGGAGTAACTTGTGGTGGTCTATTACTCATTGGTGCTCTAGTCTATATACTCTATCGTAAGAATATAATGTTCAGAGTACAAGTATTAAAATTAAAGCCAATGAAAAATAAAATAAATATTTAAAATATCTTATATAATTTTTTAACTTTTTGACCTTTTATTCAAGTGGATCCCAATTGCATGATTTCATGTCCGATTTTTTGAAGATATATGTGCCCTTTTACAAAACAATCAAAAAAAACCTCGTAAAAAAAAAATCTATCAAACATGCAAATATTCAGAATCAGGATACCCAATATGATAGTGGATTCCAGGTAAACCTAAATAAAAGTATCCTCATTTTCAAGAGAAAAGAGAGATGTTTTTAATTCCGAGCTTAACCATTAGTTTGTGGTTTTTAAAATTTAACATCTCATTCGCATATTCACTTTAAGTAACCTTTATTTATTTATATATAAATAATTTATTTGTATATATTAAAATGAATCGAATTTTTATTTATTCTTTTATTTTTGTTTTATATTTGAATTTTTCAAGTATGTCTTTCTAAAAAAAAACTTTAAATAGCAAAAGAGAACAGTTTAAACTAATTAAAATTATTATAGATTCATATATATTTAAAGATAATACAGATTATCAGTATCTACCATATGGCTCATCGAATAGATGCCAATTTAAATATCATTTTTCTATAACTAAAGAGGCTACTGATGCTGATATTGTTTCAATTGAGGTGCCTGATCTTGCAAATAATTATGTAGTAAATTCTATAGTTAGAGAAAATCAAAATGGTGATACTGGTTATTGGATTGGTGTAGTTACAATATCTGCTGAGTTTGATACTATTAATCCTGTTAATGTGTATATTAATTCTCAACCAACAATAATTGGAGCTCTAGTTTCTGATTGCGAACCTATTCCATTCCCATTTCAACAAAATAACACTGAATTATCATTTATTTATTCACAAGGATACTATATAGCTACAATTCAATTTACACTCACTAAGCCTATCATTTTTGGACCAAGTGACACATTCTACAGTTTCAATAGTCCTTATGCTTGTAGTATTTCACCAATATCCATTAGTGCCTATTCTGTAATCTGCCAAGTTTCCTCTATTGACACCTCACTTACATCTTTCCCAAGTAATGTAATATTAACCATTAATGATGAAGCAAATTCTCAATTACCAGTTGTAGTTCAAATTCCTACATTTATTAAAAGTATGTAATTAAAATGATATTATTCAGTTTTTTGGTTACTAACAATATTTGTTAATAGCTACCGCCGCCAATATGGAT
Source organism: Tieghemostelium lacteum (assembly GCA_001606155.1). NCBI lineage: Eukaryota > Evosea > Eumycetozoa > Dictyosteliales > Raperosteliaceae > Tieghemostelium > Tieghemostelium lacteum. Next base: position 795,853 of record LODT01000035.1, read on the forward strand.
TCTATCAGTGAATCTTGGTGTGATTTACAATCATCTAATGTTGTTACAAAGGGATGTTATATAACTCAAACAGTAGATAGAACCTATAACTTCTATCACACATTAACTTGTAGTTATATTCCTCTTTTCAATAATAATCCAGTTAATATCTACAGAATAGCTTACAGTAACAGTGATGGTATTGTGTATTTGTATGCTAAAATATATACTCTCACTGATAATGGTAAAACTGATACTTATCAATACATCTCCACTAGAAATTTGAATATTGATCGTATTGGTTTAGGAAATAGTGCCAATATATTTATTCGTAAGTTAATTCCAAAATATAAATCATTATAACTTTTATTAATTTTATATATTATATATTACAGCAAACCCAGTTACACCTTCATTTTCAGCTGTAGCTTATAATGGAATAGATTTTGCATACGATATGCCTACAACAGCAACTAATTTTAAATCGCCAGTACCTGTCAAAAATTCTGTAATGTTTCAAGACTATACCAAAGATTATTTGTATCAGTATCCTTATAATATTATTGTATCAAGTTATGCACAAACCAGAGTTGACTCTATTGTAATTGGACTAAATTATGAATCTGATGTAACTATTAATGGTGATACTATAACTCTAGGAAGTCTAGTTGGTATGTATTCAAAATATCTAAATTTTAGTAATCTATACTAATAATGTTTAATATGTAGATACCATACCACCAACAGTCACTAGTTTCGTAGCTACTCCAATTGGAGATATGAAAATTAAATTGGTAGTTCATGCAACCGATGCAGTATCAGGTGTATTTAAAATTGTTTATAATTCTAAATTTACTATGGATATTTGTGATCTTTCTAGTGGAAACTTACAAAATGGTGTATTTGAAAAAGTTTGGGATACTAAATACGCAGACTTACAGTTATTAAATAGTGGTCTGTTAGAGATTTACGATTTAAGAGGTAATAAGGCTACAATTGTAAATGCACTATATGCCTTTAGTCAACCTTATCCATATGTTGCTCGTACTGCAACTACAGGTATGTTTATAAAATATCTAATATAGATGATTTAATGTAATATTAATTTTAGAATAACAGTAAATGTAGTATATGGTACTATTACCTATTTTGAATTTGACCAAACTTCAATGACAATAGGATCAACATCACAATCAAATATTTTATATGTTAACTTCAAAGAAACCAACAATGCTTCTCTAGTGAGATTTGAAATATTAGATGGTATAAATGATGTTTTCTGGGGTGCTTGGGATACACAACTACAAATGTATAAAATTAATTTTGTAGTCAGACCAAATCCAGTACCAGGTGTAATGGAATGGAAACTCACATATCTACCAAATGAATTCTATAATCATCAATTACCATTTTTTGGTTTTTCAAGTCAACAATTAACTCTATCATCTACTAGTAAGTATAAAAGATTATTTAAACTAGTGAACTTGTATTTACTTACACTTTATCTTAAAGATACTGATAGAATGCCACCTATTATAACTTATTTAATGCCATCAACTGCTGTGGAAAGTAACAGTTCAACCAACTATGCTGGATATGTCAATTGGAATATTACAGTTCAAGATCAATTCAATGGTATTAAAAGTATAAAATTATCAGTTTTAGCAGACTTTGATATGAAACCATATAACTTTAGTTATGTTTTAGATGATGCTACAACTGTGAATAATTACAATTTTAAAATTGAAATTCCATTGCCAATTGGTTGTAGAACTCAAAAATATACAATCAACTATATTGAAATTACAGATAAACTAGGTCTCACTAGTTTCTTTGAGAATCAACATCTTGAAATGGAATCCACCTTCAATCAACCTCTTGCACCATGGTACAAGATTTTAAATACAAGTCTCCGTTCTATTACCTATACTTGTAGTTCAACAACTAGTGATGTAACAGCACCTGTTTTCAATATAATTTCCTATTCAACTGAACTTTTAGATGTTGGTGGTGTTAATAGAAAGTTTGATATAACATTCGTTGTCATTGATGCTGTAAGTCCTATTTCTATGAGACATTTACCATTTTGTTATGCTCATGGTCCACTATTCCAAGAGTACAAAGTAGAGGCTACACTAGTTTCAAATAATCCTACAACCAATGGTCGATTCAAATGTTCTATGGATATACCCTATGGATTTGCCTATCCATCTGATTCTATAAGATTCAGTATTCATGGTTATGCAGATATCTATTCAAACATTGGTGGTATCAGTTATTATGATCTAGACGCTAAAAGTCTTAAAAACAACCTTCCATTGAATTTCTCTAGAGGTATACCAATTATTAGAGAAACTTCACCTATATCACTTCCAGTTGGAATTGTAACTCTATATGGATACCAATTTGCCAATGGTAGTACTGTACAAGTTGATTACGTCGGTGGAACACATTCAACATTGACACCAACCTATATCTCACCTTCTATGGTTGTGTTCTCTGGTGTATCACCCAACCAGGTTAGCTTTGGTATATCAGTTTTCTCAAATTCAATTCAATCCAATATCTATCAAGTTACACTATCACCGTTAACTACATCTCAACCACCTATCACTCAATCTCAAAGTGAAACCATTCCAAACTGTCCTGGAACACCTGCTTGTGGAGGCACTTCCAATGGTATATGCAATAGTGATGGAAGTTGCAAATGCATAGATCCATGGGCAGGCTTCGACTGTCTCTCTCAAAAGGTTATAGTCAAACCAGTAATTGATCCAACTAATCCAGACACTGGAATTGATTATAATACAACTCTTCCAGATGGTGAAAGTGTTACTATAAAAAGTGTTATCAATATCATATCACTACGAGAATTAAATAGCAAAGGAGATATGATCAATGAACACCCATTTAAAGAATGGTATTTCACTAATATCACTGGAAACTCTACTGATTCTCTTCAGTTCCTTTACACATCTAATATCACCAAAGGTAATCTCACAACCCTCGTATCAGTAACTCTACAATACTTCATAGTAGCCAAAGAGATTATATTTGCCAATCAACCTCTTGAAATGTTACCTTCAGCTTTAAAATACAATATTCAGATTTCACCGTACTCTTTTGATTCATTAGTAAACTATCTACAAATAGTTATGGGTGCATCAGTAGAACTCAATAGCAACAATCAGGATACATGCTCATTCCAAGAAAACCAAGTTAGTGATACCAACTCTGACTACTTTAAACTACAAATCAATGAACACTCTCTCTATGGACGTTTCATTAAAAGAGGTTTAATAGATGGTAATATTAGAGTCATTAGCAACTCCGTTTTGAATTCCACCTCCTCTGATACTCAAAAATCCAATTTTGTAAGTCAATTCATTGGTATCAATATACCATATTACAAAACAGATGTTGTCTTAGACCCTGATTTTTCACTCCTTCTTGACTCTAGTCCAGCATCTGATAAAGAAACATCAGTTTGTGAATCCTCCAAAGACTCAGGTCTTTCAAAAACTCAATTAATAGGTATCATTATTGGTGCTGTAGGTTTAGCACTTATCGCTATCATCTCTGTATCTTATTACATTTACAAAAAGAAGAAATATGAAAAATTCTCTAGACATGTAACCAAAAAACTCCAACAACAGAATAGTGAATATTAATCAGAGTAATCTTGCCTAAATAAACTCAGTTTCTAAATAACCCCACCCAATTTTATTTTTAATTTTTTTCTAAGATTTTTATTTTTAGTAAAAGTACAATGGCAACTAATCTAAATTATCTAAAAGATTCTGAGCCATTTTTAATTGTAAATATATTGATAAACATTGGATAACACTAGGTTTACTAACTGATAAGTACTTGTAGAGTAATAGATTTAGTAATAAAGAAATTGAGGTTTTTGAAAAGATATTTAAGAATATTGATAAGCAAACTAAAGGATATATAACCAAAGATGATTATGATAAATATATAGAAGAATTTAAACAGTCACAATCTAAAACTCAAAATGAAGAGGATAATGTAAATTTAATAAATAATACAATAGAATATGAAAAACTATTGGTTTTCAATAGTGGAAGTAATAATGTATCATTTTGTAGGTTAATCAATGGGAAATGAACACATTATGACGTTAGTTACTAACATTTTAGTTTAAATCAGATAATTTTTTATCAATGTTAAGTTTATCTGGCATTTCGTTGACTATTAAAGAACCAATAGTTAAAGAAGAACCACAACCTATAAACTTTGTTTCTAATCCTTATAGACGTTCAATTGTAACAAATTTAAAACAACAAAAAGATATTAAAGATATGATAGAAAGCATACCTAATAGTAACACACCTACATCTCCTACTAAAGAGCAATCAATTACATCTTCATCCGATAGTATACAGGCACAATCGCCAGATAATTCTACAACCAAAACACCAACAACCAATACAGAAAATAACTCAGAACCAGAAAGAAGAATAAGTAGAATGGGTAATCATAGACAGCAATCCCCAAAATAAATTGTACAACAGATATTTATAAAGTGTATATAACAAATAATAATTAGAAACTCAAATATACTTTATCATAAATATTAGCATACAATGAAATAATAATAATAATAATTATTGTAAAAAACAACAGATTTCACCCCAATGGTTCGTGGTGTTTTAAAAAAAAAAGATAAATAATATTTTTATAAGTATAAAAATAGATATTTTATTTATTTATTTCCATTTGTGGTTATAAACATTAAAAAAATGAAACTATTGTTGACCATAGCTTTAACAATAGTTATTTTCCAAATTTGTATATTCAAAAGTATAGAGGCAAAAAAAGAAGATGTTTTACCAATAATTTTACAACTTTGTTATGTCAATATCCATTTGAATGGAAGTTGTTTAGATCAAGGGTTTGTATAACTTTACATTTTAAATTATTACCCATTACTAATTTATTAATTTAGACAAAAATATGAACTTAAATGCGACTATTTTGGATATTGTTCAGATGGTTATTGTGTAAAAGCATTGAAATTAGGTGAAAAATGTGATTATAAACTTACAAAATGTGAACTTGGTAGTTATTGCAGTAATGTAACCAATATATGTACTCCATATAGATCAGTACTTTTAGATGCAAGTTGTAAAGTAGATAATGATTGTATAGGAAACAACACAATTTGCTCCAATTCAGTTTGTAAAACTGATGTTGAAGGTTGTGTTGAACATATAGATTGTAAATTTAATTATTATTGCAAAAAGGATATAAACTCAACCTATGGAAATTGCACTGAAAAACATGATTCTGTGAGTATAAACATTTCATTACCAATGAAGAACAGTTTTACTGACATGATAAATATTAGGGAAAGTGTATCTCAAGTTCAGAATGTATCTATCCAAAAATTTGTGGTATATCAGATAAAAATCAAACAGAATGTGTAGTTAGAAATACTAAAGAATTACATCAATCCTGTTTTGAAACTGATAATTATGAATGTGTAGAAGGTTTATATGTTTGTATTCTATTAAATCTTTAACTGAAATATAAAAAGTATTAATATAACTCATGTGATCTAGTGTAACAAACAAAAACATATGTGTCTAAAAGTTTATAGAAATAAGAATAAAAATTGTACAAATTCATGTGACTGTGATTTAGACCAACAGTGTGGGTATGATTTAGACACTCATAAACTAATTTGTCAGAATTTTACTGATAGATACCAATCAAAGAATTGTAATTTATATCAATCTGTAAGTAATATTTATTATAATTAATTTTAATAATTATTTTAATTAATATAAAATTTATTATCATTTAAAATAAACAGAATCTATTAGAGTGTCTTGAAAATAATAAATGTCCTTATTCAAATACAGCTGAAGTTACAGTCAATGATTGTTTATTTGAACATTGTAATTCAGAATATATATACTATACATATTCTTGTGTTACTTACCAACAACAGTCTACCAAATCTATAATTGAAGCAACCGGTGGAAAATCATCATCTTCAGTTTTGTCTATAAACTTTATTCTAATATTCACAAGTTTATTATTATTAATTTTAACACCATAAACACTAAAAAAATTAACTTTTAAAATAAAAGATAGGGTTTATACTAGTGGTTATTTGTTATTTGAATACATTTTTCGATCTTCTAATACCACACAATTTTTAAAGATGTTATATTTATTCATTTATTCTTGATATCTAACTGTTTAGTTAATTAATTATGAAGTTTATAGTTTTATTAATAGTAATGGGTTTATGCTGGTTGATGGACCCAAATTATAAAAATATAGAAAATAAAAGTGGAGTATTTTATTATAGTTATAGGTCATCTTATATAGTGTGTAAAACAACACCTTGTTTTAAATATTATAATAAAAAAAGTAAACACAAATGAAGATGAAATTTTAATTTATGATTTCAATTTTGGTGATGATTTAAACCAAACTTATATTTTAGATGGTGATAGTGGTTCTGTTTTGGTGTATGGAAATTACAACTCAGATAAAAATCTTGTAGTAGAAAGAATATACAAATATTTACCTGTAGATTTTAAGGCTTCAACAGAGAGTAAATTCTATCAATTCTCTTTAACTAAATATACATGTCTTAGACCACCATGTCCAATTTACACTGGATATGAACTGAATACTAATAAATCAGTAGCATTAATGAATATAACAAGTAATTATGATGGTATTTATTTTGATACAAATTGGTTCCAAGCTAGAATCATTGATAGAGAAGAACATCGTCTTATATCAAGAGGCTATAGTGACAAGAGAAGTAATTTTCAAATTGAAAATGCTTTTGTTCATCTTCCAGATCCTTATACATCATGTACTAAAATAGAACATCAAAATTGTAACAAAAATCAAACAGAAACATTTACAAGAGATTCTAACCGATGTTATAAAAGTGAAGGTTGTTTTCCAAAAATTACATGTAATCAATTAACTCCTCATTGTGAGAATGGATATACTTTAGTAAACTGGACTAAAACTGATGGTTGTCTAAATTTTGTATGTGACTTTATGTTATTGGATACAACAAAATAAACTAAATTTTTATAATTCCTTTGGAAAAAATCAAATTAGTTATTCCTATTAAGGCATTGACTTAACCTAAGGTCATATATGTTTCAAAAAGAATGAGTAAAAAGAGTCATAGGAGGGTTGAATAACTATTTATCTGTTGTATCAAATTAAAATTATATTGGGGTTTTAGCATGTTTTATAATATCTAGATTAGATTATATAATTGAGATCTTTATAGAAGGTAATATGTAAGTAAAAGTTTGAACAATCTTTAATTAAAAAAAATATTTATTTATACCACACACCCTGCTGTTTAGACAACCCCATTTATATGGTATTTGCATAAAATTTCTAAGCAACGTTAGAATTATCAAGTGAGTGGAACTTGAAAAAATTTACTTTTTAAGAAGATGAATTTATATTCAAGAAATGAGGAAATTATAATTTCTATGAATGTTTAGTGGTTATATATATTTTTCCAACTGAAATGTTAACAAGCACAAATCAGGTATTTAAATGAACACCAAAAAAAAAAATTAATTCATTTTCTTTATAATAATTTCTAAATTATATAAATTATTTAAATTAATAATTTTACAATAATAGATCATTTATAAAAAATGAAATATTTTATAGCTTTAATAGTTTTGGGCATATTGTGCTCTCTATCTCTTGGACAGAAAACTGATGCTCCAAAACCAACTGAACCTGCTAGTAGTAAAGTTGGTGTTTTTTATTACAGTTTTCATCCAACTGATGATATACGTTGCAAAAGACCACCATGCCCAAAATACCATGTTAAGAGAATAAATTCAAATGAAGATAAACAACTGATTACTGATTTCACCTTTGAAAGTGGTGTCAATAAATCACATGTTGTAGATGCTAAACCTGGTACTGTTGTTGTCTATGGTTATCTCATCTCAACCAAAACTCTTCCACCAAGTACCTTTCTACATGTAGTTAGATACTATAAAGAACTACCACATCAGGTCGGCAGTGTTGAAAGAGGTAGTAAATACTATAGCTTCAAGTTCTCTGGTATTGTTTGTGTCACAACTCCATGTCCAGCTTATACTGCTGTAGAACTTAACACCAATAATGCTACAAATCATTTTGGTATTTTGAATAGTTATGCAAATGTAACTTTGTTTGACAATGAATGGTTCAATGCTAGAATTTATGATAAAGAGGAACATAGACTAGTTGCTACTGGTTACTATACCAAAGAAGGTTATTTCCAAATTGAAAGTGCATTTGTTCATATTCCGGATCCACTAACAAAATGTCAACCACCAGCTGTAGCAGTCTGTAAACCACCAAATCAAGTTAGAATCTATACTCGTGATTCTAATAGATGTTATGTCAGTGATGGTTGTACTGAATCAGGTGCTTGTATTCTCTCTATTCCAACTTGTCAACCAGGTTACAGATTAGTTGGACATCCAGCTGGTAAATTTGGTTGCCCTGCATACTATTGTGATTATGAATATTTAGATGTTATCCCATCACCAAACAAATAAATTTATAATTATCTGTGAGTGATGTATTTTTGTAAAAAAAGTCAAAAGACTTGATTAATTTTTTTTTTTTATTTTCATATTTTGATCATCACCAAAGTTCAAAAAAAAATGACAAGATTAGAGCCATACTATTCACCAATTGATCCAATATTATATCCAATTTTTGCCTTTTTATTCGTAGTAGTTGGACTTGCATTTTTAGCATCATTTATTGTGTAATTATTTCACATATTTTAATTAAACATTTAATTTCAACACCCAGATATCTAATTCTTTAATTTAACAGAGCTCAAATTACCAACCAAAAAAGTCAAAGAAACCTATATAGAGAATTAACTATGGCATTAGTTGCCTCCATTACATTAGGATTAGGTGGATTTTTCGTATTTTTAGCCTCTGGAATCTATGTATAAAATAAACAAATCAACAACTATAAATAACCCCCCAACTTACAATATCAATATTCACAATAATCTATCATCATTTGAAAAAAAAACAAAAGATTATCAAATCTAATTTTAGGCATTTAGAGATAGAATCGGACACTTTATTTATCATCTTTACTAAATAATTTATCCAATTGTTCTTCAAATTTATAATAATCAAGGTATTTGTATAAGTTCTCACGAGTTTGCATTATAGGTACAACAGATTTTTGAGTTTTTTCCTCTTTGATTGCTTTATAGACATTCAAAGTGGCTTCGGATGCAGCTCTGAATGCTGATAATGGATAAAGACACATTGAAACTCCAACACTACCCAACTCATCAGTAGTAAATAGAGGTGTTTTACCAAACTCTGTAAGATTAGCTAAAACTAAATTTTAAACAAAAAGAAATGAGTTTTGTGTTAGAATATATTTGGGTACCTAAAGGAGATGGGGGTAAACTACATACTTGGTACATTTGGTAAGGCATCTTTGAATTTTTGATATTGAGATAATTCAGTTAGTGCTTCTGGGAAGAGCATATCAGCACCTGCTTGAATGTAGGCTTTTGATCTTTCAATTGCTTTTTCAATACCTTCATTAGCAAGAGCATCAGTTCTAGCCATAATTACAAAATTTGGATCTTTTCTAGCGGCAACAGCAGCTTTAATACGATCTACCATCTCTTCTAGAGATACAATTTGTTTACCTGGTCTGTGACCACATCTTTTTGCAGCTACTTGATCTTCAATGTGACAACCAGCAGCACCAGCTCTTTCAAATTCCTCAATGGTACGTGCAATATTGAATGCACTACCAAATCCTGTGTCGGCATCTACCAACAATGGTACTTTAGTAACTTTAGTGATTCTTCTGATATCCTCTACAACATCATTAAGAGTTGTTATACCGAGATCTGGTAGTCCAAAACTAGCAGCAGCTACACCACTACCTGAAAGATAGATTGCATTAAATCCTGACTTTTCTGCTAAAATTGCTGAATATGCATTAATTGTACCCACGATTTGTAGTGGTTTATTATTGGAAATTGCCTGTCTAAATAGTAATCCTGCACTTTGCATCATTGTCCTCAAATCAAAATAAAATTTTAAATTTTTAATGCATTGAAAATTCAGTTTTAAATTTTATTTTAATTTTCTTTTTGGGGATTTAGTGATTATATAATCTGATAATCTTATCTTCTAAATAAAATAAATATTTGCTAATACTTAGAGTATTTTAAGAATTTCAAGATAAATTTTCTGATTAATTTCACATTGGAGGTGGAAATGAGAAAAAAAAAAAATCTTAGAGATTTTCATCAAATTTGGTTTTGTTATTGAATAAGACCTATAAGAATGACAAAAAAAGATCAAAATCCGTCTGTGGAGCTTAGTGTAGTAATTAACCAACTTAAGTTAGAGCTTGTAAAAAACCAAAATGTGGATTACTTAACTATTAAATTAATTAAATGCCTAGTTAATATTAAAAAAATTGATGAGGCTGAATCAGAATGTTTCAATTACTTAAATACAAAGAACCTTTCAAATGAAAAAGTATGATATGTTCATTTATTACTTTAGGGTGAAAATCTAATCTTTTCAACACTACTAACACAGTAAATTGTTGCAGATTAAATTACTCTATGTTAAAATTTTAGTAATCAAGGGTAAACTAGAGGATGCAATTGATTTTTTGGAAAAAGAGTTATCTAAAGGTATAAATGATAAGATGATTTCAATTTTATCACATTGTTTTATGGAACAATCGAAAAAGGTTTATACTGAGGAAAACAAACAAAACTTTACAGCTACAATTAGAGGAAGAGTAGATTCCTATGCACATCAGGTTGGTAATTTAACAAACTATGTGAATGGTGCAGGACCTACTGATTTCATTCATGACAATGTAAATTTACTCTGTGCTACTAAAGCTCGTATTTTGTTCACTCAAAAGAACAAACCAAGAGAAGTAATGACAATTCCTCGTGATCAAAAAATTATTGAATTTAAGTATCAGGTAAAAGAGGTTGCATGTGGTTTGAGATTTTTCATGGTTTTGGATGTTCAAGGTAGAGTTTTTACATGGGGCGACGAAAGCAGTTGCAATATTGGGTATCCAGTAACTGCCTTGAAATTCAAACACATTTCAGCAGGTTTTGAGCATTGTGCTGCTATCAGTCAGGACAATCAACTCTATACTTGGGGAAGAGGAAGTTTTGGTAAATTGGGTTTAGGTACTTCAAATGGTGACTCTGAATATAAAACACCAACTCTTGTAGTTGCACTTTGTAGAGATTCTGTAAAGAAAGTATCATGTTTTGGAATGAACACTTCAATTATAACTGATGATGGAAAACTCTTTGTTTGTGGAAGAAATCATCGTGGTCAATTAGGTATTGAAAATGCTCAATATCCTGAAACCAATCCCATCTCAGTAAAGAAAGGTGCTAAAAGAGCTAAACCAACTATTTTCACAAGTGCTTCAGTATTGAAACAAGATATTCTCAGTCTATTCAATCAAGTGAAGTTTTCTAATCTTCATTTGCACTTTAAAGGTCAGACACTGCACCTTCACACTGTTATCCTCGCATGCAATGATACACTGAATGATTTCTTTGAAAAAGAAATTGTACAACAAAAATCATCAATTCTTAATTTTGAACTCAATGATTTTCTAATTAATGTTCATTTCCTAACTCGTTCTGGAATCTTTAAAATCTCAGAAAGTAAAATACATATTGATGAAATCTACCCTTCATTAACTGATGAAGATGTTTCTCAATTCTTCCGATCGTTCTATTCTAATGAACCATTGGTAACACCAAATAATGTGGTTAAAACTCTCTTTACCATCTTTAATCTTGAAGTTGACCATCAGGTTTCTGAATACCATTTCAAATCACACTTTAACAGTAACAACAAACAATCTGATTTTAAAATCAAAACTCAAGATGGTAAAGTAATTCACTGTCATAAATCCATCATGTCAGTCAGATCACCATATTTCAAGAATTTATTAAACAGTAACTTCAAAGAAACCACCAATGGTGAGATTTCAGTTGATTTACCTTGCCATGTTGCATTACCACTCTATAGATACATGTACACTGATAGATTTTCACTTCCTGTTGAATGTACTGGTGATGATCTATTATCACTGTTAGATGCCACCAATCTCTATGAAGTCAAAAGACTTCACAATGCAATGGAGAAACTCATCTCTGTATCATTGGATCTTGATAACGCCATTCCATTAATGAAATATGCACATGATAGAAATGCCAATCAATTAGTTGATTACATTGCTGACTTTATTGCTACTAATAAAGACATGTATGGCAACCAACAAGACATTCAAAATCTTCCAAAAGAATTATACAACAAAGTTCAAAGCTGTTCAGATTTTGTAGTTGTTAGTGTTGTTGGTGGTCAATACACACCAATTCATGTCCTACAAGGCATCAAATTTTTTGATATTGCACAAGGAGAGAAATTAACATTGGCATTAGACGAAAACAATTTAGTTCATCAATTGGGTAGAGGGTCATCAATTAATTTTAAAGATAATACACCTGCCAGAGTAGTTGTACTGCCCAAATCATCACAAATTGCCTCAATTTCTGCTGGTAGCAGTCATTGTATTGTTGTGACTGAAGAAGGAAAGTTTTATGGTTGGGGTGCTGGTTTCCTTGGTCAATTAGGTGATAAACGTACTTTTTTATTAGAGAACCAATTGAATTGAATTCCAAACCATTTGATGATCAAGCTTCATGTGGAAATTGGTCAACATTTAATTGGATGGGTAGTTCAAAATCACAATTACTACAACCACCAATTGGCTACAACCCATGTCCATTCTTCAAATCAACTGATGAATTAAAACAAAATGCTGATATTTGGGATTTGTTATTAAAGAGTACAGACACAGATTGTACTATCCATGTTTATGATTTTGGAAATCAAGATCAAGACATTGTGAATATGATCTCAAAATTGAATTTGAATATCTCAAATCCATCAAGCGACACTCAATCTGAAAGCACCTCAACAACATCTGTTACATCAGATACCAACACTTCAATTTCAAACAAACCAAGCTCATTCACTGTTTTGAAAGTTCATTCAAGCGTTCTTCCAATCATTTTATCAAGAAGATTCAAGAAATCATCAAATGAAGCTATTCCAATCTTTGGATTCTCACTCAACCTGGTAAAGAAACTCTTTGAATATCAATACACCAACAAAATCACTGTTGAAGGAAATGACTTTTTGAATTTAATTTTATTGGCACAAAACACTGGTTCTTATCTATCTATGGAACTCTATCGAAAACTAAAATCCACCAATAGCATTGAATTATCAATTTCCATTTTGAAAACATTACACCACACAGGAAACATTTCCAAACTACCATATATTTCAAAATGTGCCATCAATTTCCTCAAAAGCAATAGAATTGAAGCTGTTAAATCTGATGATTTCCATTCTCTACCTCTTGACCTTCTTAATTTAATTTAATAAACTTTGACACCTATCCATTCCACTCTATCCTTTGTTTATATATAAATATATACCTGCATGACATATTTCTGCGGTTATTGACATTCAAAAATTCATCTGATTGATCTTAGATGTATAGATCTCTTTGTAACTGTTTATCAAATCTCAGAATCTCTGTATCTCTAACACCTCAAGTAATCAAATTAATTTTAAATTTTATTTTCAATAATCTATTAGTCTTTTATAGAATAATGGAAATTTGATTGGTTTTAAAAAGGATGTTTGAGAGAAACCATACATATGAATGGATCTCCATTGAGGTGATTGTGATAATGCATTATCTAAACTATCTAATTGGTTTGGTGACAGTTGTTTATGTTCTAGAGGTTGCGGAAAGCTAATATGTAACAAGGTTTTATTATTAGATAAAATAGAGATTATAGATTGAAAACCAGAATCAATATCAGTGAATTTAAAGAATAGAGATAAACTTCTTAGTGACTTATTATAAATAATGTCATGTTCGAATTCCTCTAGAGTAATCTCGTGACTATAGTCCATTGTGAAGTCTATGAGAGTTGGGTGATCTAGACGTAGAATTTCTTTAAATGCTTCAGGATTGTCATCACCTAATTTTAATGATGTTAAATTATTGTTTAATTTTAGACTTCTAACTAACATTTCTGGTATTGATTTATCTGGAACGCAAAACAAAGTTGACAACTTTTTCAAAGATAAATTAGTAGCTATCAACTCGCACAGCACTGAAAAATCATACCTAGTAATTACCAGTTTTTTTAGTTTTTTGTTATGATAGGCTACTAGGTTATCAACCGTTTTCTTTGTTAAAAGACTAACGTTTATAGTCTTTAGATTGGATATGCATTGCCAATTATCTGATAGATTATAGTTATTAGGTGCGTCATAATAGATACTTTTCAGTACTGTATTTCTAATTTCAAATGTAGGTAATTCATGTGGTAAATTTGCTATCAATGATAGTTTGGTGATTGTTGGATGTTGGAGTATTTCAATAAATGAAGTCTCTGTGAATTCCAAAAAGTAATTAAAGATTTGAAATGATGTGATGAAATGACACTTCATGACCTCTGTAATAAGAATATCATAATTGGTTTCATTATTTTGATAGGGTGTAGATTGCAGTGTTATTGATTGCGGTTTAACACTATAGATTAAATCTATAATTTTTCCCATTGTAATTTTAAAATTACTAAGACTTATATGCTTTAGGTTCCTAAAGCAATCAACGCAATTCAATTGACAATGAGATAAATGTAGTATTTCAATATTGTGAAGTGATTTAAAACCTTTAATCATATCAACAATCTTTTGTTGATCTTTATCACTTACTGTAGGTTTACAAACAATTCCAAGTTCCTTTACATATTTAAAATTGTCAGTTAAGCTTTCCATTAATTCTAAAGTCATATTATTAAATCTTAATATACCAAAGTTTATATTACTGATTTTAGGGTGATTAAGTAAACTAATTGACTTATCTGTTTGAGAATTAATAAATAATAAAAATAGTGACAATTTTGTCAAGCCTCTATTCAATAAACCATCAATAGCTCTAAAAAACAAACTATCCATAGGAATTTTTCTTCCGAAATCTATGTGTAATCTAGGTAATATACTGTTTTTCCATTCTCTTGACACTAATGAAATAGTTTCAATCAAAGAGAAATTATTAATAGAGGATCGTATTGTTGAAAACAATATATTTAAAATATTGATTATCAAATAATTTGGTAAAAAAATCATATTGTAAATTAAAAAAAAATTAAAAATAATCAAATTGATTTTGTTTATATATATATATTCAAACACTAAAATGAAATATCAAAATACCATATATTTCTATATAGCTATAATACATCTAAAAATTCATAGAGTTGAACCTGCTAAATCAAATGTTTTCCTATCTATAAATAATGAGATATAGTAAATAGTATTTAAATAAATAAAAAAACAATTATCAATATTTCTCTATTCAAATTTATAAAGGAGTTTTATTAACATGTTAATTACAATGCAATGGATAGCATTAGAACCAAGATTGCAAAGAATGTTGAGGTTTCTAATAAAGAAGCACCACTATCTTCTGGATCAGTTGGTGTTTTAGTTGCAGGTCCTGAACCACTTTCACCTAAATTATCTTCAGAGTTTGTTTGAGTAGGAGTTGGAGTTGAAGTCTGGGTTGGAGAAGGCGTTGTGGTATCTGATGAGGATTGAGTATGTGATGAATCCTCTGGAACTACAGAAGGAACAAAATACAATTGACATCTAGAGACTGGATCTTCTCCACCAGTTTTGGTATCTAATATTAGATAAATATTAGATTTGGAAGGAGCTTTGTTATCAGGACTGGTAATAGTAGGTAGAATAGATGGAATATAATTGAACTCCAATGTATTTGGTAATATTCTAGTTGAACCATAGGTTTTGTAAGTAGTATTGGTAATTACTTCATTTGGTGAACCAGATCTTGTTAAAAACAATTTAAGAGCCCCACTAGTCTGTTTCTCTGGAGCAGGTCCTCTCAACACAATACCAGTTATATCAGCACCAACTACATTCTTTAATGTAATATTATAACTGACAATATACATTCCAGATTCTCTAGATAAAATTGTGACACAATCTCCACTGATATCATTTACTTTTGGTATAGTTAAACTATCTGGTGTAAATTTACCTGTAAATGTATAATTTTCATCTAAAATTAAAATATTATTGAAATTAGTACAAATTAAAATATAAATATATATTTTACTTATATTTACTTTGACAAAATGCAAAACCAATAAAATTTAAAACTAATAATAAAATTATTCTATTCATTCTCTACTATTTAAGTACTAATTTAATAATTAAAAAAAAAAAAAAGTTTAGAGTTCTTAAATCTTAAATTTTGTAACTTTTTTTTCCAAGGTACTAAAAAAGAATTATTAGGTTGAATTAAATAGTGTTGGTTAGCATCATGATTTGAAGATTTAATCGGTTAAGACATGTCATTATAATTAAATTTTTTATAATTTTTAAAAAAATACAAAATTTTTTCTCCTTTTTTGGAAAGATTATTTTTTTTTAAGTCTCGAGGCTTTTTTAGACCAACGATTTAATATTATATAATTTAGTCTATATATTTATAGAATATTATAGTGTGTTAATTAGTTTGAGGAATTTCTAATAATAATTTACCAGTTGACTTTCTGGTTTCTAATAGAGTATGAGCTTCACCAGCTTTCTCCAAAGGTAGAACAATTTGATTGTTTAGGGTTAATTTTTTGGATTCTACCCAACTGAAGATCTCTTCCATACGTTTTTGCATTGAACCTGGTTCACGAAGATAATCAACCAAAGTTGGTCTGGTTACAAATAGAGAACCATTAGCAGAGAGTAATAATGGATCAATAGGTGGAACAGGTCCAGATGCATTACCAACTAAAGCTAAATAACCTAATGGTTTTAGTGATTTGAGACTTTGCATCCAAGTACTTAAACCAACACCATCATAAACTACATCAACACCTTTACCTCCTGGAGTAAAACTCTTTACAATCGATGCAAAATCTGGTGTCTCTGTATAATTAATAATGTGATCAGCTCCTAAACTTCTACAAATCTCTTCTTTTTCCTTACTGGAAACAGTAGTGATAACCTTTGCACCTACAATCTTTGCCATTTGAATGAGGATTTGACCTAAACCTCCAGCACCAGCTTGAATGAGACAATAGTGTGTATTGTTGAGTGGGAATGTAGAACGTATTAAATAGTGTCCTGTTAGACCTTGAAGTGTGTATGCTGCACCAGATTGAAAATCTACATTATCTGGTAATCTAAAACATGATCCTTCAGGTGCCAATGTAAATTGTGCATAGGAATTGGGACTAAAGTAACAAACTCTGTCTCCGGCTTTAACTGATTTAACTTGGCTTCCTACAGATTCAACAATACCTGATCCCTCTCTACCCAAAGTAAATGGTGTCTCTAATTTATACAAACCAGTTCTATGATAGATATCAATAAAGTTTATACCTGAATATTGGTTCTTAATTAAAACTTCATTTTCTTTTGATACTTGTGGGACTGGTATAGTATCATATTTTAATTGCTCTACACCACCAACTTGAGATACTCTGATTGCTTTCATATTAAAATTAACAAATGTAAAAAAATTTTTAGTGATTCTGTTCATACAAATTTATTTATTTTACACTTTTTTTTTATTTTTTTCATACAGATAGTTTTCTGACAATGGATAGCCATAAAAGAAAACTTGAAGATGAGAACAATGATCAGTATTATAAAAAATTAAAAGAGGATACTAGTCAACCACCATATGCACCATATCCACCACATGGTGCTTATCCTCCTCAACCACCACCACCACAACATGGTGCATATCCTCCTCCACCATCACCTCATGGTGCATATCCTCCTCAACCACCACCACCACAACATGGTGCATATCCTCCTCCACCACCACATGGATACCCACCTCATGCTCCACCACCACCACCACATGGATACCCACCTCATGCTCCACCACCTCCTCACGGTTATTCGCCTCAACCATATGGATACCCATATCCACCTCATAGTGCATATCCTCCACCACCTCCTCATGGTTATCCACCTCCACCATATGGATACCCATATCCACCTCATAGTGCATATCCTCCACCTCCACCACACGGTTCATATCCATATCCTCCATATGCATATCCACCACATGCTCCACCACCAACACCTCAAAGCCAGCCATCACCACAACAATTACCACACCATCCACCTCCACAACATTCCCCACAACAATCACCACCACACCAATTACCTCATCATGAACCTGAAGGCCCACCTCCACCTCCACCTTCCTATGGATATAAAGAGGAGCCACCTAGACAATCACATTGGGAGCCAAATGAACCTGAAAGAGAACAAAACAGCAGAGGAGACTTTAACAAGTGGAATGATGATAGAGGTTTTAGACAATCTAGAGATAGTGAACCAAGTTTCAGAAACTCTAGAGACAGAGATTTTGAACCTGAACAAAGAGGAGGTCAAAGAGGCCATAGAGATAGAGATGATCGTTATATCAGCAATAATAATAATAATAATAGTATATCTATTTCACCACCTCCACAACCTCAGTCATTCACAACACCAACTTCTCACCAAAACAATGCATTAACATTGACAAGAAAAACTGGAACAGATGCATCATTTAACAACTCAACTATGGTCAAACAGTACATAAGAAATACTGATTCTAGAAAAGTTCAATTAAAAGTTAACCAATTCAAATGTGTAATTGGAATAGAGTCATTGTATCAATATTGTGTTTCTTTCTCACCAACTCTAGAAAACAAACAAACAAAAATTGATTATATCGCTAAACTGTCTAAGCAAACTGAACATTTTGGTGACTATCAATATGATGGTTTTGCTATGTTATACTCTGTAAAAGAATTCAAAGCCATCGAACACACAATTAATGATACCAAAATTGTTATTTCCTTTGTTAAACACCTACCATCTTCTGATCCATCCTTTTTACAATTTTATAATATTTTACTAAAAAGAGTTTGTATTTTAAACATATTTTATACATTAAAAATATTAACATTTAAATAATTAGATTATGGTCATGTTGGATCTTTCATTGATTGGAAGACAATATTATAATTCCAAGTTGAAAACAAGAATTGAAACTGCATCTTTGGAGGTATGGCCCGGATATTTTGCTAGTATAGGGCAAATTGAATGTGGTATTGCTCTGAATACGGATATCAGTCATAAAGTTGTAAGAGTTGATTCTGTATTGGACCAATTGCACAGATGCAGACTTGATCCAGACAAGGGTGAAAGTGCTCTTATAGGAAAGATTGTCATTACTAAATACAATAACAAAACCTACAGAATCCATTCCATCAAATGGGATATGAATCCAAGTAATGAGTTTGATACTGATAATGGAAAAATCTCCTTCTTCAGATACTACAAGGAACACTATCCAAACTATCAAATTACACGAAGTAACCAACCATTGATTGCTGTAGAAGTCAAGAGAAAAGGTGCAAAAGAAATTCTATACCTAATCCCAGAGCTATGTTTCCTCACTGGTTTGACTGATGAGATTAGATCGAATATCGGTACAATGAAATTGCTTGCTGACAAGACCAATGTTGATAGTAATACTAGATACAATCAAATTTGCGAATTCATTAAATCCATTAAAGAAAATCCAAAAATTAGAGCTGAAATGGCAAAGTGGTCACTCAAATTTGAAGATGCTCTACATGTCAATGGTGTTCAGTACCATGAAGGTGGAATCAGAGCAACTGAGAATTCAGCTGAGAAATGGGCTATCATCTTCCCTGAAATGTTGGAAAAATCTGTTCATGAGATTACTAGAGAAATAAGAATGGCACAGGTTGTAACAGCTCCGGTTAGATCTAACAATGTAAATGAATATATTGACACCATGAGACATTTTAAAGAAAATAAGAATATTGATAAGTTTATTTGCGTCATTCCCAAAGGAAATCAAATTGCAAATGCCAGATTTTATAATTCAATTAAAAGAGCTTCTCTTATTGAATTAAAGGTTGTTACCCAGTGTATAACCAACAAGGTTGTTGATAACTCTAGAAGAGGTCCAATTATCAGTAAGATTACTAATCAGTTAGTTGCAAAAACTGGTAAAGCTCCTTGGATGCTTAGAGAACCTCTTCGTAACATTCCAAAAGGTACTATGGTTATCGGTATTGATGTTGGTCACAATAGTGATATCAATGCCAAATCTGTAGTTGCACTTTGCGGTACTCTCAATGATGATTTCAATCAATTCTATAGTTCTGCTCAACTTCAACAGGTCCCAGGTAAAGAAGTAATTGAAAATCTTACACCTCTCATGTCAGGAGCTCTCAAAGCCTATCATGCCAAAAACAAAACTCTTCCAAAAACTTTAATAATCTACAGAGATGGAGTTGGTGATGGTATGTTAGAGGAAATCAATCGTTGTGAGATTGAAGCCATTCGTGTCTCAATCAATTCAATGCCACAATCCATGGGTGAGAAACCAACCTTTATCTACATTATTGTCAAAAAGAACACTAATACTAGATTTTTCAATATGAACAATAACTTTGGTAACCCAGATCAAGGAACTGTTATTTTTGAAGAATGTGTGCACAAGGGATGGTATGACTTTTTTTTAATTTCTCATAGAGGTATCAGAAATGGGTCCACCAATCCAACACATTTCCATGTTATTCATGATAATACAAATATTGAAAGAGAACCACTTCAACAGTTAACTTTCTATCTCAGTTATTTATATTTCAACTATGAAATGGCAGTTAGAACACCAGCAGTTTGCCAATATGCTCATAAATTGGCATTTTTCATTGGTAAAACTATTCATCAATCACCTCCTGAAGATCTAAGTCTGAAATTATTTTTCCTATAAATACAAAATTAAACCAATTGTTCATTCTTATTATATTTACAAATTTTGAGTTACCTATATCCACAGAATTAAATTTGTAAAATAGGTGTCTTTTATAATTTATTTCTTATTTTATTTTTTAAAAAACCGAACGAAACCATGTCATCAACAAAATTAACTATACACATTGGTTTTTGTGAAGAACCAATTGATAGTAAACAATTAACTAGTGATTATTTTCCTAGTAAAATTGGTGGTAAACCAGTATTTATCGTATAAACCATTGGATTATTTAAATGTGTATTAATATTTTGGTATTGGAATAGGCATGGTTAGATTTAGGACACATACCAAAGAGAGACGATTTAAGATGTAAAAGATGTTCAAAACAAATGTCATTTCTATTACAGTTATATGCACCATTAAGTGAAGGTGATTTAGAGAATTCTGAAAACTGCTATCATAGAGTTATATATGTGTTTTGTTGTCAGGATGGAATATGCAGTGAATATGTAGTTTTAAGATCACAGTTACCTAAAAAGAATGATTATTATTCAGAAACTGCAGATGAAGATAAATTTAATGATGACTATAAAGTAGAGGATAAGTATCTTTCAAAGAGAACATTACTTTGTGAGTTTTGTGGTTCCGGTTCAACTGCAAAGTGTTCTGGTTGTCAAAAGTATAGTTATTGTTGCAGAGAACATCAACAAGAGGATTGGGCTTTAGGACACCAATATGAATGTAGATTATTAAGAAGTAGTAATAATAGTACAACTACTACCGCAACTACAGATGCAGCATTTAAAAAGAAAAAATCAGTATTTCATTTTAAGGAATTTGAAATTATAAATGAGCCAGAGGATATTACAGTATTACCACCTGTAGATCCAAATAATAATGGTCAAGAAATTGACAGTGATGACGATGAAGATGATGATGATGAAGAAACTACTACAACAGAAGGTACTAGTAAAGATTTAATAGTTACCTCTCAAAATCAAATTATAAATGAAGATATTGAACAAGATGTTCAAGACTTTTTAGAGGCAACTGGTCAGTCAGAGTTTCAACTAAATGATGATGAGTATTTGAAAAAAGATAAAACTCTATTGCATTTCAAGAAATCAATTGCATCAGCACACGATCAGATACTTAGATATTCAAGAGATGAAAAATACCCAATTCTATGGGTTTCAGATGAACATAAACCCACTAGTGAGGATATTCCAAATTGTGAATCATGTGGTTCTAAAAGAAAATTTGAATTTCAAATTCTACCCCAACTCTTGTATTTCTTGGGTGTCGATACTGTAAACTATGACAGTGGTAGAGTAAATGAAAATGATATTGATTTTGGTATACTTTCTGTATACACTTGTGAAAAATCTTGTAACTATTCTAAAGATCCTACAAAAGGTTTTATTAGAGAGTATATATGGAAACAAGATTTTACAAAATAAAGTTTATGTTATAGATAAAAGATTGTTTGATCCTTTATTGATCCTCTTGTCTTGGGGGATAGAATGATTCAATGGACAGGATATTTTTAGCCCATTTAACCATTGGCATATCTATCATTTTACCATCGACTTCGAATGCACCTTTACCTAGTGCTTGATGAATATCGTTTTGTTCAATAATCTTTGAGGCAAATTCAAATTTCTCTTTTGAGGGACGGAATGAGTCACGAATAATGTCAATTTGGTTTGGATGAATTGCTTGTTTTCCGTGGAAACCCATTTGAATACCTTCTCTAGTTTCCTTCTTGAGTGCTTCTTGGTCCTTGTAGTTGATACAAACCATATCGATAGCCTGTAGACCATAGGCTATGGAATGGTTAACTATAGCTGATCTGGCATATAGAAGTTCATTAGCAGTTGGTGTTCTTGTAATTCCAGTATCTGCACAATAGTCTTCTGATGCAAATATCAAAGCTTCCAATTGATAAGGTATAACTGCAGAGGTAGTTTCACTGTAACATATAATATCCTTTAGTGATACTACAGCTCTTGCAGATTCAATACTAGCAAGAAACTTTAATTTGTTTCCTGGTGCTTTGTTTTGTAATAGAGTTGATATGTATTTTAGATGATCTGGATGGTCCACTTTTGGAATAACAATACCATCTATATAGGTGTAACATTGAGATAGCATTTCAATATCCTCTTCTAATAATCCTGAATCTACTGAATTTACACGTACTAGTAACTCACTAGTTCCAAATGATTGTTCAACCACAGACTTTTTAATAAGATCTCTAGCCTCTTGTTTTCTGTTTATTGCTACACCATCCTCAATATCTAATACAATACAATCAATATGATCCTTTAGTGTAACTGCTTTATCGATTTTTCTCTGATCACTACCAGGTACATTAAATAAAACTCTTCTAAGTGGTTTATCATAAATATTCGATGATAGTGATTTAATATTTGGTTTGCTTATATTTGCAAATAAAAATTTACAACTTTTAGTGAACATCGCAATTTAGAAATATGATATATGAAATTTAAAAAAAAAAATAAAATTTTTGATAATCATAAATTTATTCCTTTTTTGATCTAAAGATATATATATTATATTTCTAATTATTATTAAAAATGTTTGTTTTTTTTTTGTTTAATTTAATTACTCAATTTTCACTAAAGTTTCAGTTAATCTTTTATTACAATGTCTTTCACAGTTTATATCATTCTATATGCTTACAAATTCATTTGTAATTTATATTTTTATATTACAAAAGGAAAGTAAAGATACTGTTGGTATCTTACGTGTAGAGATTGAAGATCTGATGGAGAAGTTCAACATCAAAACTTCTGAACTGGAAGAGGTTCTAATGAAGAATCAAGATCTAGAGAGCCAAGTTTTAATTTTAAATATGGAATTGGTTGAAAAAAGTAATATGGTTATTACTCTGAACCAAAAAATTTTATTTCTCAAAGGTTCAACATCAAAGATCCAGAGTGAAGCTTGTGAAAGTATATCTGACTCTGATGTCCAACAAAAACAACCACAATCCAATGGTAGTCTCTCATTATCTAAATTGGTTTCTTCTTCTGGTGTCACCAAGACTAAATCTACATTCAGTGCTCCAATTGATGATGACTCTGACGACGAAGAAGAGGATGATGAAAATACTACAACCACTAAAACCACTACAACAACCACTATAAATACAACTTCAACTGCCATCACAGAGATTCCAGTTGGTTCTGCTGATTCCACAGAGCTGAAATTAAAACAATTAGAAGATGTTACTCATTTAGAATTAAATAATATTAAAATTGATAAAGTTAGAGAAAATAATAATAAAGAACAAATCAGATTACAACAAGAAAAAGAAGAAAAATTAAAATCAATACAACAACAGGAACAACAAACTTTAAGACAATTAAATAATGATTTACAACTTAGACTACAAACAGTATTATTAAATACTCAAATTCAACTACAACAACCACAACAGCAATCTACTTTGGTTTCTCCTCCAGTTTGTGTTCAAGCTGTATCAAATATTCAACAACAGCAACTACTTGAGCAACAAGCTCTTCAACAACATGCTTTACAACAACAAGCACTACTACAAGAGCAACAAGTACCACTAGCTCAGCCTAATCAATTGCAACAGTTTACAATTGAATTATATCAGAGATGCTTTGCTATTTCTGGTCTTGGTGTTGCCATTCCAATGAATGTTTTACCATTCACCCCTAGAAGTTTGGTTTTCAATGGTAAATTGGGTAAACAATTAGATTCAGCACCCACCAATAGAAATCATTCTAAGAATATGGAAGATGGCTGGAGAGGCTTTAAGAAGAACAGCGGAATTAGAAATAATAGAATTTCTAATTTCAGAAAAGAAATAGTCAATCAAACTCTAGCTATGTCTAGAGAAAGACTCAATAATGTTCCAGGGTGCCCTTTCAACCCTCTATTAGTCTTTCCAAGAACTGTTGTTCAAGCTCAAGAAGCTCTACCTCAAGTCTCTGATGTTCAAGCTCAACCTCAAACTCAAGAGACTGTTTCCGAAGTCGATGTTCCAAATGTCCAAGAGGAACAACCAAGATTGCCAGTTTCTTCTGAAACTTCACAACAACATAGAACAAATACCACTGATGAAGAAGAAGAAAATTTTAATAACTTTTTTTCAACACAAGAAGTACCTGAAGGTACAAATGAAATTACCTTTGTCGATGAGTCAATTTCTAACCCAAATTCTGAATTGGTTATTAATGTTGACGATGACTCTGATTCTGATGAAGAAGAAGAAGTAGTAGTCGTTGAAAACGAAGATGAAGAGAAAATATAAAAATAAATAATTAACTCAACATGATTTTAATTGTTTTTTAATATTAAAATACAAAAAATTTAAAAAAATTATTTTTTTGGTCATTTATTAAATTTACTTTAGCAAGTTCAAATGTCAACTAAATTAGGTTTTATATAATTAAAAACAATGTTTGATCCCATGTACGATTCTTTTATAACAACCATGACACAAGAAAAGCTAAATACACAAGATAGAGAAAATATAAATAATAATAGTAATAAACAATACAATAATGATAGTGGTATAGACACAGTAATAGCAAACCAAACTATAGATAGCCAGGTTTCATCTTCATTGTCGTCATCTTCAAATGACGCTGTACAGAATAACAATGTAGTTGAACAAAACCTAAATTCAACACACAAAAGTAATGTTGAGAAACTCAATAACAAAATTACAGATTGGAGAAATGAAATATACCCTGGTTTATCATTTAACTCTGGTAATAGAGATACGAATAAAACACAGGTACAAAGTGATATTCAAGACTTTGAACAACAGAATAGCAGCACTATATCTAGTAGTCAAAATTCAAATTTAAATAAGTCACTTTCAAATAGTAATAACAGTATAAACACCAATAACAACTTGAGGGCCTCTGTAAATAATAATACTACTACTCAAGAAAATCCAAAATTTATGAACCTTTTTAATCAATATCAATCCTTTGTTCAAAGTGATATCACATCAACATCAAATCAATTTATAAAACAATTATCAACTGAAAATGTTTTAACACCCAAAGAAAACCAACAGAGTAAACAACAGCAACAGGAAAACTATGAATCCTATTTTAATGATATTGAAAGTAATTTTAAAAAATGGAGAGAATATTTTAATGAGTCTATGGATGAAAATATGAAGGAATCTAAAAGAACAACAAATAAAATAATTATAACTTCATCCTCATATTCCTAATATAAAAACAAAGAATTATGATTAATTGGTATTTGGTATTTTGAAATATGTACATTTGTTAATCCAAAATCATTCTAAAATACTAGTTATTTAGTAATTTAGTATCTTTTGTGTGTTTTATTATTATTGTTTTCTAAATATCTAAAAATAGTTGTTGTTTTTTATGTGTGAATGTGAAATATTTATATATTATAAATGGAGTGATATGATTTTGGTTGGGTGTTTTTTTTTCAGTAATAAATTAAATAGAAACAATACCAGCACATTTCTCTTTGAAAGATTTTGATTTTAAAAATTCATGAAGGGAGTTTTCTATCATCATCTGTTCTAATTCTTCTTGAATGTCATTAAATAGATTACAACACTTTAATAAACCAAACTTTATACTTTTTCTATCGAAATCCTCTACATAATCGCTAATTTCACCGCTGGTGCCACTAGGTTCACCAATGTTACTTGGAATAGAACCACGAACAGAACTACTACCACCATTCTTAAAAATAACCACAAAAGAATCGTCAGAGGAATTTCCCTCCTTTTCATCTAATCTTAAATTTAATTTTGATGGAGATGAGGGAGGTTGAATTGGATGCGCACTAATAAACCCATTTTGTTGATGATGATGATGATTCTCATTGTGTAGTAATGATGTAGAATTGGCAGAAGATGTTGTTCCTGCTGTTTGATTCGGATCTGAAAATATACTGGATAAATTGGATTTAGATATCAGTTTTCTGAATCTTAATTTCTTTCTTCTCTTTGGAAATGTATCTGACTGTGCTCCATTAGATGGAGGTAATATAAATGTCTTTTTTAATGTCTCTTTCAGACGATCTTTTTGTTTTCCATATATATTGATTTCATATCTTGAATTATCTCTAATAAACTATTTTTAATTAATACAAAAAGGTTTTAGTTATTTGGAATTTTTAAAATAAAATGGGTATATATATAATAATAATAACATACTAATAAATAAATTTCCTCTGCTATGGAATACATCTCTGGAGGTGTACCGTTTTTATGTTTAAATTTTTCAATTGCTTCCCAACATAATAGATTCTCTACACAAAACTGAAAGCATAGAAAATCGTAGAATGCTGACCTGTTTTTGTTTATATTTATAATGGAAAATGTTAAAATTAGTAAATTAGAAGAAATGGTAGAGAGTATCAATACAAACCTTAAATCTTTATTTTTTATAATTTCCATTAACTTTAACCGCGATGCTTTATTTGATGAACAATATTTTAATGATAGATTGTTCAATATTGAACTTGCGCTACTATCATTATTTGGTCCATCATTAGGTGTTGTTGTTGTTGTCGTTGCCATCATTTAGTCTAAATATTTAAAAAAAGTATAGTCTAAAACTATACAATTTGAAAAATAAAAACCACTATATATTAATAACAATGTGATAAATTAAATAAAAAAAAAAAAAAAACCAAAAACTAAACAAACCTAAATCCTTTTAAATTAAACAAATTAAAACCCTATTTATAGTTTGTTTTTTTTTTTTTTTTTTTGTTGTGATATAAAGTTTTTAAATAAATGTGTTTAGATGTATAAATAGAAATTATATGAAAATAAAAAGAAAAACACAAAAATAAAACTAAAAGATAATGTGACAAGCAGAGAGATTTTTGTCCATTAAATTTTGATGGAAGTTGTTTTGTAAACACAAAAAGAACAACTAGAGCAAGAACAAAAAGGAGTGTGGGGGTGGTGGGAATAATTTACTTTATCCTTTTATAGGATAATAGGTACCTGTTGTGCTTTTAGGGGTAGTTTCCAATCAAAACTCTCCATCTTTTTCTCACTAACTCACACTCCCCCTTGAATAAAAGGAGAAAGTTAAATATTTATAGAAGAAAGTATTTACTTACTAACTTTATAATTGCTTTTTTTAGTTGTTAAAGCCCAACAAAAAAATAATATTATATAGTTGATGAATATGATGTTAATGTCAAAACAAAAAAGAAATAAAAATAAAAAGTTTGTTTGTTTTGTTTTGTTTGTTTGTTGTAGTTGTTGTAGTTATTGGTTGTTTGATTTGTGATTTTGTTTTGTGTTTTTCCAGTTATGTATTTACTTGAGTTATTAGATTGAGAATATCAATAATAGATAGTAAATAAATGTGTGATAATAAATAGATCTCTTCCTCTTAATTATTGAAAGGCTTTCTTGAATTAGAAAAAAAGAAAAAGAAATAATATATCCAATAAACAAAATTATTTAAACCAAATAAAACAAAAACAAATTTAAATTTGTTGTAAGAGGAAAATAGAGTGAGAGAGATAGTACTGCTATTCTCTATTTTAAACATTAACCTAATACACACTAACTAATATATTGTAAGAGTAAAAAAGAGAGGGGATATATTGGGGTGTTGGGTGAAGGGGTATAGTGGGTTAATTTATGGGGGTGTGTGGATGGTGACTATTATCGAGTGAATTTTTATGATTTGTGATGTTAATTTTATTTTTACCTACCCAGTTGAATTGTTTTTAGTGTTTATATTAGAGATTGTTAGATTCTTTGTTCTGATGGTTTAAATGTATATTTTTGGGTGAATTGTTATAATCAATTAAAAATTATTATATAATTGTATATATATTTATGCTACCCCCAATAAAAATGTTTACGAGAGAGTAAAGTGTTTGTTTAAAAGTTGAGTGTGAGAGTGAGTGTGTATCTATTTTTTTGAACCCATTTCATTAAAGATTTGATGAGGAATTCAATTTAGAAAAAACAATCAAAATATAGATTGGATAGTTAAGGTAATTGATTAATCCTCTTCTCAAATTTTAAAATTTTAAAAAAAAATCAAAAAAATCGATCATTACTTCAATTAAATTCTTTTTCCTATTTACTTTCATTTAAAAATCATTAATTCAATATTAATAACCATCCAACCCACCTGTAATATAACTTAAAAGATAGTTATAATGTCTTTTGATTAATTAAAAGTACATATGTTTTTTCATTAATTTTATAAAAAAAGAGCAAGTCAGAAACTTTCACAACAACTAAATAGAAATCCTACTTCCTATAAAGACGATCATCAATGACAGTGACTGTTGATAGAAATCAATAATCAAAGTCGGCTTCCCGCTAAAGCTGTGAAAGTGTGGATCAACATCCTTGCTGAGATTTTGAGTATTTTCAGAATAAAAAATACTTTGACGTTCCTCTTGAAATGAATCCTAAGAGTTTGGTCATAACTTTAAAAAATAGATAATTCAATTTTTCTATTTCATTCTACTCGCCTTCTTTTTTATGGTTTAGAAAAAAAACGAGTTCTTTTTGAATAATTATTATTTTTAATTTTTTATTTAATTTAATTTAGAGAATGAGTATTTCATCATTTTTATTTGGTGAAGAAACTTGTTTTACAATTTATGGATTTCCGTCATGTAGGGTTTCTACTACACAATAATCAACAAGTAATATTATAAATAAAAACTAATCTATTTAAAATAGGTCAATTCTATCAAAGAGCTGTAAAATTAGGACAAAATCTTGAGAATAATAACTCAAAAATTAAATTTACAATTAATGAAATCAAAAGAGAGGAATGGAAAGATTATTTAGAATCTAAAAAACAAGAGTTAGGTGATAAATCTAGATATCATAATACTTGTCCATTGGTAGTTTCAGGTTGTGGAAATGATACTAAAACTTTTATTGGTGGTTATTCTGAATTCCTAAATGAAGCCAAAAGAAAGAATTATAAAAGATCATAATATCTTTATAGAATATAACATAGGACCTGGTTCACCATTAATTTTCTTTAAAGATCAATCTATAGTTTTTGTTAATCTCAAAATTACCTATAGTAGATGTAAATTATGAGTTGTAAATATCAAAATAAAGTAATCAATATTCACTTTGATTTTTTTTCAAATTCACACTAATAGTTTTTTTTTGTTTTTTTTTTTTTTTTTTATTTTTGAAATCATAGTGATAATTCGATGTCTGCATTATTTAAATTAATTCCAAGATCATTTGTTAAAACTTTACAAAACTCTGCATGGTTAGAGCACAGAAAGATGGGTATGTGGAAATTTTAGAATCATTCACAATATTGGAATTATATGGGTAGGAGCACAGGTTTCGATCAGATTATTAATACAAATGGGGATCAATATAGGTTTATATTATGCCGATCTTTACAATGAGACACCAGTTTTACAAGAAGTTTACAGAAGAATGCCAGATGATCTTATGGTTAAAAGAGACAGAAGATTAAGAGTCGCAATGGATTTAAGCGTTCAAAAGAAACTCTTACCAGGTATGTGTAATTTTAGAGTAGACTTAATTCAAAATCAAGAATATCATATTAATAGGATAATACATTTAGAAAACGAATGGTCAGATGTTAAAGAGGATTTAAAATATACAGAATTTATTGAAAGTGAAATGAAAAAAGTTTCATCTGAATTCGAACTCAGAAAAGCTTTCAGAGATTAAACTTATATATAGGTTAATTTAATATTAAGATTAAACTTCAAATAAATAACAGCAACAATAACACATAGTATTCTAGCACAAAATATCAACATTAAATGTAATACAGAAATGAATTTTATAGTGCCAATTCATTGTTAAATGAATGATTGAACAAAGTATTTTTTGTGTATGTTATATATTTATTTATATTTTATGGATACTGATTTGGATTTTGATGATCACCACCACCTATATTATCAAGATTTTCATCAACAGCATTATTGTTATTATCATTGTTATTGTTATTATCATTTGGAATTGGATTTGGGTTTAAATTTGGAGAATCGTCAATGGTGATATTATTGAAATTATTATTGTTGTTGTTTATATTCATTGGGGGCATTTCAATGTCATCATCATCATCTTCACCTTTGTCATGGAACATCTTGTGATATCTACCCTTGTTGGCAATGAGTTCATCATGGGTACCTTGTTCAACTAAATAACCTTTTTCAAGTACAAATATTCTATCACAATCACGAACAGCAGCAACCTTGTGAGCAACCATAACAACAGTGTGACCTTGAGTAAGTTTCTTTATAGAGTTTGTAATAGCCTCTTCAGATTCAGGATCCAATTCAGAAGTAATTTCATCGAGTAACATAATCTTTCTCTTTGCACATATAGCTCTGGCAATTGCAATTCTCTTCTTTTGACCACCTGACAACAAGTTACCAGCAGATCCTAAAACAGTTTGGTACTGTCCTGGTAAATCTACAATAAATTCATGAGCATTTGCCAATTTGGCAGCTTCTTGAATCTCTTCTAGTGTTGGATCATCAATGGCATAACCAATATTCTCAGCAATAGTTGCATCGAATAGATATGGTTGTTGATGTACACAGGTAACAAATCCTCTAAGAGTTGATGGTCTTATCTTATTGATATCGATATTGTCCAGTAGAATCTTACCGTCTTGTAATTGATAGAATTTGGAAATCAATTCTAATAATGTTGATTTACCACTACCTGATGGACCTACTAAACCATAACATTTACCATTCTCCAATTTCATATTGATATTATGTAGAACTTCAACTTCAGGTCTAGTTGGATATCTAAAGTTAACATTCTTGAATTCAATGTCACCTTTAACATTATCCAATTCAACATAGTTAGATTCCAATACATTCATCTCCATAACTGAGATACCAGTTTGTTTATAGTACTGTTCTTGTTGTTTCTTCTTTTGTTTTTTCTGTCTCTTTTTAAGTTCCTTAGCACTCAATGTACTCTCATCTACATTATCTTCTGTAATTTCACTTTCAGTATTATTGTTATTATTATTGTTGTTATTATTATTTGGATTTGGAGTATTGATGATTGCACCATCAACTTTTGGAGATGTTGATGTAACTACAGAACCCTTTTCATCTTCTAATCTCTTCTTTTCAGCTTCATCTCTATCAGCCTTCTCCTCTTCTAATGTAGTACGTTTTCTAGGAGCTGAACGAAGGATCATAAAGACTCTAGTAGCAGAAGCAAGAGATTGTACATAGGATATATAGACACCAAACAATGTGTTTGAAGATTCAATTACATAACCAATATACAATGAAAAACTGACTAAAAGACCAACTGAGAATTCCTTATTGATTGATAAATAAGTACCATAGTAGAGAATAGTGAATGCAAGTGACTCAACCATAAGCCATTTAATGGAACTTGCCAAGGTATTGTTGATAATAAGTTTACGAGCTGTAATGAAGACGTCCATCAACTGTGTAGAGTACATTTTAATTTCCTTTTCTTGACGACAATAGTTGGTGACAACTTGCATGTTTACCATAGACTCTGTACCGTGTTTAGATGCCTTACTGTTGTGGTAGAGAAGTGCTCTGGTTAGACGTTTAGAGAACTTGGATTGAACTTGAGTTACAATTGCCAAAACTGGAATGGTAGCAAAGAATGCTAAGGATAGCTTCCAAGAAATGGAGAAGATGAATACCAAAGATCCAACAAATTTACAAATACCAGTAGCAATACTCAATGGAATACCAGTTAGTGCACTTCTGAGCATTGGTGAATCTACAATTAAAACATTCATTAAAACTTGTGGATTGTTCTTTTGGAAGAAACCCATATCCTGTGCAATCAGTGCTCTAAAGACCTTGTTTTGAAGTTTCATAACCATTCTTTCATTTACAATACCAGTGATCCATGATGATATGGTTGAGAATACAAATTCAATGAATGCCAAGACAAAAATGTAGATAAAGTCTGAACGAAGGTCTCCAATACTATTGGTTGTTGGAATGGCTTGAATAATCTTACCGATGTAGAATGGTTGGAGAATGGAAGCTGCTGTAGATACCAATGAACACCCAGTTGCAATAACCAATGAGATTATAAATGGTGATACAAGACAATATAAATCTGGAATGGTGACTTTGGATGTCTTATCCTTGTATTTAATATTGATATCTGATCTCTTTCCTTTTCCACCATAATAAGAACCATTTCCATCCTTGTCTTCTTTATACTCTAGATACTTGATTAGACCAATGAAGACACTCATTAAAATCATAGTACCACCAGCAACAATCATTATGATATAGTTATAAGATAAGAATTTATCACA
Source organism: Tieghemostelium lacteum (assembly GCA_001606155.1). Taxonomy (NCBI): domain Eukaryota; phylum Evosea; class Eumycetozoa; order Dictyosteliales; family Raperosteliaceae; genus Tieghemostelium; species Tieghemostelium lacteum. The sequence goes on from LODT01000035.1 coordinate 829,170, forward strand.
TTTCTTGCTGAGTGAATTGTAATTGTAACCATCATTACATGAGGAAACTATACAAGTAGACCATTGAAGATCGCCCTGACAATGTTGTGAACCTACACCATTGGGTACTGAACAAATTTGAATTTCACCAGGACCACATTGGGGACATGTTTCAGCCCATTCATATGTACCTTGATCACCATGTACTACAAATGAAAAAGGTTGACCTACTGGTTTACCTTCAGAATTTAATCTAGGGATAGGAACATTAGTTCCGATAATTGTGAATTTCAATACACTGGTTTGATTAGGTTTGAATATAATAGTTTCAACATTATTAATTGTATCAGGAATGGGTATTCCTGCACCATTATTAATTGAATTTCCAAGGAAAATGGTGTTGAGAACTCTCAATTGTAGATCGAGGTTATTTACAAGATTATAAAATGCACCACTGTTGGAGGGTGGATCTGACCATACTAATGTACCAGTAACTGAAGGAACTGATGTATTTCCACTGATTGGAGTATATTTTACACAATAGCTAACAGATTGATTTGTTGTGACAGAAGATTCTTTCCAATCTAATGGAGATTGGCCACGATCAAGTCCACCTAAACCAATCCATCTTTTTGATGGGTTACTGGAGAATGATAATAAGTCACCGAGTTTAATAGCACCCCAACCTTGAGCATTGGAGGATCCTGGGACTTTACCTTCATTTGCCTTTGGGAAGGTACCATCCGCAATTTGATATGTTCCATTTACAAGCTCTGCATTATTGATCAAAAGTGCTTTCAAAAGACTTGCTGTGGGTTTCATTTTGTGTTGAGCATTTGGAGATCCACTTGGGTAGTAACCTTCTGTCAAATACTGACGGAGGATAAGTGCAGAACCAGCAGCTAATGGAGTTGCCATAGATGTTCCTTCAAGTGCCAAAAGATTATCAGAAGTTGGTGTACCAGCACCACACTGATCAGTAGCATCGTTACCATTAGATCTAGAAGATACAATAAATTGACCTGGTGCTACCAAATCTGGTTTAATTCTACCATCAAATGTTGGACCTCTACTTGAAAATGATGCAATATTATTTGGAGAGAATTTAGCTGGACCTCCAATTTGTGTTTGATTCAAACTTATTGCTTTTAGAGTATCTGGACAACATGCTTGTAAACCCCTTACAGTTGCCTGATCAGTACAACATTGAGTTGGTGTATAGGTACAATATATATCATTGAATGCACATGCTCCTCTAGTTATAAAACTCTGAGCTGTTTCTACATAATTTGTAAATGTTGGTGCATCCAAAAAACTTTCAAATCTATTCATTTGAGCACCAATAACCAATGCATTCTTTGCAGTGGCTTGTGATAACAATGCTCCAAACTCTCCTTCATTACCTGCAGCTCTTAAAATTAAAAAGTCCTGTATTTAAAAATATTAGTATATAATTAATATATTCGTTAAATGTTTTGTAAAGTGTGAAAACATACTTCATTTTTGTAAATAAAAGTGTCAATTTCCATTGCAGGCACTGAATAACTGCCATCAAAACCCAAGAGTGAGAAAGAACCCCATGAATCACCGTGAATTCTTGCACCGACATCATAGATTCTCTGGTACATATCAATAAGTGATGCTGGTGGTTGTGGACCTGTATCAGTGGGCTTTTGAATATCATAAAATGCAATTTTAGCTTGATTAGCAACACCTTGGTACTCGGCAATTGGTAGTGTAGATTGAGCAGGTGCACCAGCCATTGAGCCAGCTACATGTGTACCATGACCTTCAACAGTATCTTCCAAATCAGCTGATGTTGAGATATAGGTAACAATTTTTCTGTGATTCATATTTATGGTATTGAATGGAACTGGATTGTTAACATCAGAGAAGAAACAATGACTAACATCTATACCAGTATCAGCAATACCAATGATTTGACCTTGACCTCTCAATGGAATATCTTGATTGTTATTCTGAACAAAATCACCATTGACACGTGAGAACAGTACAGTAGGTGCAAATTTATTTGCAGTTTTACTTGGTAGATATCTTTCAAGCCACATACACTCCATCTGAGATGCAATCCAATTGTATACAATTTTTTCGTATCTCTCTAAAGGATATTGATCACCATTTTTAGAAACTACTAATGAACGAATTTTAAAACCAACTGGATCTAAATCAAATTGAATATCAACCATTGGATCACCCCTAATTAACTGATTGAGGTATGATTTTTCGTCTATAATCCATTTGGTTTTTAGATTTTCCAAGATTTGTAATTTTTCAATGGTTGTGAGAATGTTTAGAATTTCATCATGACTTGGAATATTTAGGAGAATGTCAACTGGAAGACCAACTAGAACATTGAAATCATTGGATACCTTGTGATTGGATTCATATTTACCAACCCATGAGATAAATTTCATAGTTTTGGCTAGATCTAGAGCCTGTTGATTTGACATTACGACTAAGAGACTGTCATGTGGTATATAGCTTATAATTCTAGACTGATACAATATATCACTGTGATCCCATTTAGTCTCACCAGAAGATAGATAGTCACTAACAATGGATTTATCATTGTGATCAATTGTGGATTTGAATTGTACCAAATAAAGATCCATATCCAAATGACTGTTTACTTGTTGGCTTAGTGCCTTTTGATTGTATCGATAATTGTCATGATGAATACTTGGTACAGATCTAGTATCTATAACTTGACTCTTCAAATGAATATTTTTTGCATTTGGAGAGATCTCTACAGATTTTATAGAATTTCCAAACCAATCTTGAAACGTATAGGTACCACTACTTTTATTGGTTTTATATGTATACTGACTTACTGAATACTCCAGAGCAAACAACAATGCAACTGCTACAAATCCCAATAATAGGAATCTAATATATGGTTGATTTTTCATATTATATTATAAATTCAAATTATTGTATAATAGTTATCATAAATGTATATATAAATTTCAGAAATAAGATGACTATTAACTAATTAATTTGGTGATTAAATAAAGAAAATATGATTATTAATATTTGTGATTTATAATTTTAAATAAAAGTTTTTTTTTTCTTTAATTGAGTAAAGATGATTTGAAACAACTAATGTATAGCTTTCAATCTATATGTTTGTGGGTTATAAATTAGATGAAACAATTAATTGTTTTGATGTAACACAAGTGATTTCAAATAATTTGAAACGAAAAAGGACTTTAACTCCTAGTGGAAAGAAATTAAAAGTATAAATGAAGAGATAATCTATCTTTTTTCAATCTAACCAAATAAAGATAAAAAAAAAAATATATTTTTTTTTAAATAAAACTGATGATTTTTCTTATTGGTATCAGATGAAGTTGCAGTTAGATAAAAAACAACAAACAACATACAAACAATAATATATAAAAAATTGAAAAACACCAGATATGTGATACCAAATTAATATTTGTAAATTTTAATATACCAGAATATTTAAATGATGGCAAAAACAATTTTTATATAGTAATACTCTACTGTTACTTTCAGTAGAAAATAACATCATTTTTTAACCAAACCTGCTCTTATTAGTTGTATATATATATCTTTTTTTTTTAAAAATAGTACACAGTGCTAACCCCATCCCACACACTTTACTATTATTATATTTTAAAAAAAAAAACATCAATTGTGTTTTAGAAATGACAAATTGTTTAGTTGATATAATTGAACAAGTGTGAAATTTGGAGAGTGTGAGTGTGAAATGTGAGTTTGTTGTTGTTGCTTTGATTGATATTTACATATAAATATTTGATATCTTCACTAAAGGTAGGGTTGTAAAAAAAAACAAAGATTCTTTTGAAAGAGTTTATCTGTAGAAGTGTAGTGTTTAATTGCTTTTTGATTGTTATGAGATGTATATCTTTATCTACCTCTTTTAATATATCTACAGCTGAGATTCAAATGTATGGTGGTCGATTATTTATTTTATATACATTGTGTTTTTTTTTTTTTGTGAGAAACATCTGGTGTTGCCCACACTGACTGTACTTGATGAATAGGAAGAGGGGTAGGTATTGACCTTATTTAGCCAAGGTCTTTAATTCTGTGGAGAGGAAGAGTTATTTGAACTAATTTTGATTCGTCTGTGATGTGTGGTTTTTTTTTTTTTGCCTGCATTTTTGAAGGTTTGTTGTTTTTTTGAAAAAGAGGTATTTTAGGTAGTTGACATTTTTAGGTTGGTTTATAGTTTTTCTTTTATTAGCCTTTTATTGAAATGTGCTAGATTAACTTGTGTACTATTATTACTATTAAAAATGAAAGTTTTTACTATATGACTATTATTACTATTTAGATCTTGTATAGAGGGTAACTCTTCACAACGAAGTGCACCACCAATACCCATAAATACACCAAATGTACCTGCTAATTGCAATGTAATTTTACCTAAATTAAAGAATAACATTCTACCTTTTATTCTTCTACCAAATAACGATATAGATCCAACGAGGAAACCAAATACTGAACCTACTGCAGCACCCATTGTAAAACCCATTTTTATACTCTCCCAACATTGATTAACATTCTCAACTGTTTTCTTTTTATCTTCAACAGGAGTCTGTTGATGAACTTCTCTTTTTGGCATTGGCATTTTTTTTTTATAATATAGATATCTGTAATTGAGATTTCTGATGTTTTAGTCTCACTGCCGATTTTTAAAATTAAAAAAAAAATTAATAAAACATTTTGAAAATCATTATTTGTAAATGAATCATAATTATGTTTTTAGAGTGATAATAAATATAAAGTAATATTTAAGATAAGTTGAATTTTATATCATTTTTATAGTAATTTTAAAAATGTATTTTTATTTTTCTCAAGAATATTTTAGAGGTAGGAAATTAAAACAAGCTTATATTTTGGTTTGTGATGAGGTGATAATATAATGAAATATTATATTTTGAAATTGAGTTTTTTTGAAATTATTATAATATATTTTGATGTAATTGGTTTTTTAACCAACTCTTGGAATACAGACTTTAACATCAACAAAGAGTAATACCAAGAAGGCCAAAATAATGAATACCAAAATATTGTGTGCATGGTAAGATGAAGCATATGGCCATTGTTTCTCAGATTGACGGAGAGCCATAGGAATGAATGACCATAAATGCCAGCAAGTTGAGAATGCAAAACCAGCTACAACGATAAGTAACCACATATCATTTTGGAAACAATTGAAACGAAGGAATGCTGAAAGCATTGCAACAATATTGAGGATAAACAAGATAATATTTGGGAAGAACAGACGAGAGTTCTTAATGGTATCAGATTCCTTGTTAGATGAACGGAAAGATTGTTCAGCCTTCTTATTTCCACCGGTTTCATGAGCTTGTAGATCTTGATTGGCTAAATGGTATTGACGGAAACCTGGTACTACAACTGGTTTCTTTACGAAATCTCTTTGCCAGTTCCACATGGCTAACTTGTGACGAGATAATTTTCTGGCTTTGAGTAATTTGACAATGGATGCACTACCTTCTTTCCAAGCACTGATATATGTACCAGCAAAAGCAAAGAAAGTTTGTTCTGCTCTCCATAAATCAGTAGCTTCTACCCAAAGTGATGGACCAGCTTTGTTGGCTTCGTATGGACGACGTGCTCTTAAAACCATATATTGAATAACTCTTGGTAAGATCATAACTGGAATCATACCGACCAAAATGAAAATAATTGGATCTTTGACGACAATTGGTACACACCATACAGACATAATTAAAGGAGAGATACCATAGAAGAAAGCAGTTGGGGATAAGAATGGATAGATACATGAATCCAAATTATAAAGCATCTTTCTCCAACCTAACTTCTTTCTGATGTAACCCCATGGAGTGAGTGAAAAGATTTCAACAGCACCTTGTGCCCAACGTTTTCTTTGTTCTAGAGTTTCTTTGATATCAACTGGAGCAGTACCTACTACTAAAACTTCATTGTGATACCATGATTTATAACCAGAGACTTGTAATTTCATACCAGTATACATATCTTCTGTTACAGAGTTGTACATAATACCACCGATATTGTAAAGTGGGAGACGACGGAAAATAGCATTAGTACCTACGAATGGACATGCATCATTTGCAGAACGACCTTCCATTACTGGACCATAAAACTCCATGTTTCTGTGACCTAGAGGATCATCAACTGGATAGATATTATTAAAGAACTGAGGAGTTTGTACAAATGCACAATCTTTACCTGCATCAGAATAGAAATATGGCATAACACGATTGAGGAACTCTGGATGTGGTTGTTGATCTGCATCAAGAAGACCCATAAATTCAAAGTCATCATGAGTTGATTCATTAAAGAGTGCATTGTTAATGTTACCAGCTTTGTTATGTGGAATGGGTGGTTTACGTCTACGTAAATAAGTACATTTTGGAGAGACAACTGTACCAGCACCTTGGAAGTCAATACGAACATTACCAGCAGAGATTTCATCCCATGGTACTTCTTGACGACCCATCATCAATACATGGTAGTGAGCCATATCCAAAGTCTCTGGGTTGATAAATCTGAGACGATATTGGTCATTTTGTTCACGAACAAAGTCTTTAATATAGTCTCTTCTCATGAGTACGGAACGAATCAATGGTCTAAAGAAAGCAGATCCGTGCCATAAGGATTGTAGTGATTCAATTGAGAAACCATAGATTGTATCTCTTTCACGATCAGTAAATGTTCTGTATGGTGAGAATGAATCTTCACGGAGTTTAGTAATTAAATCTCTCTCGTCATTTGAAACCTCAGTTGAACGTTCATTTTCAGAACCATTCCAGGCATTCAATAAAAAGTATTCAATGAACCATTGTACTTCAGATTCAATGACTTCTTTGGTGGATTGTTCAATTCTTGCTGAGGTTTCAGTCAAGATACCATGTGGGTCATTGGACTCATTGGATTCGGGTGGATTGATTCTGTGAACTGCATAGACAGCTCTTTGTAAGAGAATGTAAAGGAAGTTCTTTTCAACGGATTGGAGATGTGCCCAACCTCTAGATTCTCTGAAATTGATAGAATCATCCAAAAGACCAATCCATAATTTGTCAGATGGATAGTTCATTGAGATTGCAGTTCTAAAGGTACGACTGACAATTGAGGGTGGTTCTTTATAGGTACAAACATACATCATAATAGTAGGATGTGTTTTTCTTCGTTTTTGAAGGATCTGTTCCAATGTTACAACAAGAATAAAGGTACATGGATTGGTGAAATTATTCAAATGTAAAGCTGAACCCAAGAAGGAGATAAACTCTACAATCAAGAAAATAATACTATAACTGGTAGTGTACCAATCCGTTTTGTTAATAGTCCAACCAGAACGATAGGCAAAGTAAAAGAGATTCCAAATCAAGAAAACAGCCATCGTTGCCTGCAAGACACTGTGAGAGAAATATGGTTTGACCTCATAGACGACTTCTCTCTTTTCTTCGCCCACAATAATATCCAATGTATCTTCATTGTCCTTTGGTTTTGATTTGGTCTTGGACTGAGAACTAGCAGATTCCTTTTGAGAAGATTTAGATGAACTTGAGCTTTGAGTGTTGGTACCATACAATTCCTTTTGCAATTGTTGTTCGTGATATATTCTAGCCTGTCTCATCTTTTCTTCCATCTCTTTGGGAGTGAGATCAGGGTCAACCAAAGTATCAAACTCACCATTGGTAGCTGGAGTTGAAGAGGTCTTCATTGGTGATTTTATATCTTTTTGAGAAGAAGAGGAATATGGTGGTGGATTAGAAGATGAATTGGAGCTTACTTGAAGTGGAGTGCTGTTATCAACCTCCAAACCCTCGGTAATTGGTAAACCTTCGGTTATATTACCATCACCAGTACCTAGATTATCATCACCAGTGTGGTCACCATAGATATCCATTAAAGTATTTTTCTTTTTCAGAATACCACCACCACTACTCTTGTTTAATTTTCTTTCAGATTCCTTACGGAGGGCTTTCTTTTTCAAGTCTGATCGATCTGCCATTGTAGGTTTACCAGCTGAATCTTTATTCTTCCATTTTAGATTATTGGATGAATTTTTATATTTTAAATTCTTGCTGCTACCTGCTCCACTACTAATTAAATTGTGACTACTTGTTGCATTATTATTGTTTTGACTACTACTGCTACTAGTTGTTGTTGTTGTAGTAGTTGTTTTATTAGTTGGAGTATTTATTGGAATATCTCCATCCATTCTAATATCACAATAGAATAAAAAAAAAATATGTTAATATATTAAATCAATAAATACATGTGTGATTATTATTTTTTTTCTAATAATAATGCTTTTGATGTTTTTACCAAATCGATCATAATTACTTTTAATATTATAAATTGGTATTACAAATAAATTAATATTATGAAGTCTTTTTGTAAATATATATATATTTTTTTGTTATTTTTTTTTGTTATTGATATGATTATTTCTTTTTTTTTTGTGTCTAATTTAAAAACTAAAATAAAAGAAATATTTTAAAATGTTAGTAATCAATCAGTCAATTGAGTTGAACAAAATGTAATGAATGAATAATAAAATTAATTTTTTTTTTATGATTTTAAAACAAATCAATCAAAGAATAGTCACACTGTAAATAATAGTTGTTGATTGTTTGGAGTTGGATTTGCAGATTAGTGTGTAATATTACAGGCTATGAATGTGTAGTGGTACTACTGTTGAATTCTTTGAGAATATTCCACCTTTTCAATCTTTAATATAATTATTTTTTTTTTAAATATTTTGATTATCACAAGTAGCGGAATAATTATATATAATAATACTAGATTTGGAGAAAGGGGGTATTGTTATCAATTTTTAAAAAAAAATAAATACAAAGTGGGAGAGTCAAAATAAACTATAAATATATAATGAGATTTTTAAAAGAGAAAGATAAGGAAAGAAAGAGAGAGATGGAGTATTGGTGGTCTCTACTACTTATTAATCAATCTAAATAGTTTAATATTTGAAAAAAAAACAAAATAACATAAAAACAGGAATATTGAATAGTTTTTGAAAATATATCAAATCTCTTTCCTTTTGGATATTATTATTATTAATATCAAAATGATTATTATTATTATTATTATAATATAAAAATTAATTATATGTTTGTTTCTTTCTTTCTTTCATCTTCCAATTAAACAATTATTGTAATTGTGGGAGTGTTTGTTTGAATTTGGTCATTACCATAATTATTAAAACTCTGTGTGGATAGTTTCTAAATTATTAAAATACTAACTACTCTAAATTATTTGACTTCACAAAAACAACAAAAAAATAAATAAAAAAAAATACAAATATTATTTATTTGTTGTGAAAAAGATAATATTTTAGAGAGATTTTGGAAATAAATAAATTGTGTACTACTCGAATATTAAATTATTTTTTGGCAGTAGTAAAAGGGGTTTGATTAATTTTTTTTAGTCAAACACAACTTTGGGGTGTTGGTGGTGAAGTAGTGTGTGTTCTATAAATGTCAACAATAGCAGTAGTAACAACAGAACAACAAGTAACGAAGATACACAAATTTGCTTTTACTTTTTTAATAAATTATTATAATGTTGAGATATTATTCTTGCTTTAATTCTTTGTCCAATTTTATACTTGTCTTTATTAGAACACACACTCTTATATTCCAACACTAATTTTATTATTTATAAAAACGAAATCTTAAACAACTACACCAAAACAAATAATTATAATAGTTATAATAGGATCTTTAAAAAAATTTTTTAATAACACAAATTTGATGATGTTGATGTGACACTACCAAATATAGTGTGGTTGATGATTTTGATTTTTTATAATTAAAAAAAAAATAGTAGGTGTTGGGGTTATAGAATAGAAACTTACCTTTACAGATTAGATTTATAAGTGAATGATCTTAGTATATAGTAGAAATAATTACTATAACAATAAGGTTATTAAAATTGACAAAATATATATATATAGGTATATATATTTTATAATAAATAATATTTAATATGAAATTGAAAAGGGGGAAATGGGGTGGAAAGAGATCTTTGATTTCTTTTTAAAAATCTAATAAATAATTTTAATAAATAAGTTTGAAGGTGTGAAGTGAACAAGTAATATATTATATATTTTAAAAGAAAAAAAGAGAGAGAGTGCAAAAGTTAAACTCTCTTTTTTGAAGTTGATATGTGAATAAGTAAATAAATAATAAAATAATGAAATAAAAATAAATAAAAAGTTACTTTTTCTATTTGTTGTTGTGTTGCACTGTATTTGATGAATTACTTGTTGATTTAATCAAATATGATTCACAGTAAAAAGGTTAGAAAATATGTTGTGTTTGATATAAATCAAAATCACACATTCTATGTATGGGTGTTTTTATTTAGAGGTGTTGAGTTAGTAGGGGTGTGGGTGTTCAAACACAATTTTGATTTGAATTATTTTTTTTAATATATTGCAAACGTGTGAATAAAATGGGAGGTGGTGGTGAGGGTGGGTGGGTGAAACAGTAAAATGATCAAGATTTATAGCATGTTATCTGTTTTTGATATTTAATGTTTCAAATTAAAAGGGCATTTTAATCACAACCACAACAAATCAAAATTAAAAAACAGAAGCACCTATATATTCTTTGTTGTTATTGATATTTTGTGATGAGCTAGATAGAGGTATATATTTGTGCATTGATTGATTGAATAATAAAACTATTACTTTTATTGGTGCTATCATTCACACAAACTAAAAACCCATTTTCTGAGTAGAAGTGTATTGATCTATTTTTGAATTCACTTTGATGATTAAATTACTTTCAGTTAGTGTTCTATTCTACTACTTCTACTATTTTTTTAAAAACGTTTAAAGATTGTTTTCTAAATCATGCCAATAGCATTTAAAATAAACACTCGTAATTTGTTATCATCGACATTTTTAATATTTTGATTGCCATTTCACTTGTTATGTAAGACAATAATAAAAAAAATAAAAAAACACCTTCAAAATAGCAATGAAAAATTTGTAAATAATCTAAAATGGAAAGAATAGAAAGTAGAATGAATAATCCATGTCCTTGTGATGTCACTCATTCAATTTTTTATTTTTAAAATATTAAATGGTTGTTTTGTTATTACCAACCTCTTTACAAAATCATAATGTTGATTTTTTCAAACTATTAACTATAATAAAATATTAATTTTATTTAAATATGTTTTAATTGGAATTCAGTTAACATATATTTTAGATTTTCAACAGGGTCACCTTTTTCTTGTCTAGCCATTTCAATAATCATAATGAGTTGTTTGATAGTTACACGATCATTAAAGTATTGAGAAGCCAATTCAGCTTCTTTAGAAGAGAATGCACCCAATTCCTGAAGAATAGCTTTGAACTCTGATTTTTTGGTAATGGATGGAGTTTCAACTTGAATTGGGAAACAATCCATAAGATCCATGTCACGTAGAACAGATGGATTGGAAGTTGTTGAGAGAATGAGTAATCTACCTTTCTTTGGTGGAGTCTTTTTATACAATACATGTAGAGTCTGTAGAATGAGATTTGAGAATCTAGGTCCAATTGGAACATACTCAATCAAACGTTCAATATCATCAATAATGATACATGACAATGGTGTTTTGTAACTGTCTTCAAATGCTTTGGTGATACGTTGAGCTTTAGCAGTTTCGGTCATACCCAACATATCCTGTGGACTGATAATACGAACAAATGGGAATTCAGATTGTTTAGCAAAGTAGGTTGCAAGAGATGACTTTCCACTTCCTGGTTCACCAGTTAACAATACACTAACCAATGGAGTTCTGAGTGAGGTTTTAACCTGCTCAATAAAGAGTTTTCCAGAGTTTGCAACCTTTTCAAATTCACTTCCATAATTGACAATACCATTGTGTGCATAGTTTTCATATTGGTCTTCTACAGCACCGAATCCTGGTTTAACCTCTGAAATGGCTCTACGGAAATCTTGGTCTGTGACCTTGATATCATCTGGTTTGATTTCCATATTTGTAAGGTTCTTGGTATCGATTTGTCTAGAGAATGTATAAGAAGCAGCAGCCTTTACAACACCTTCAATTTCAGCACCACTGTAGTTCTTTGTCTCTTTAGCATAGGCAGCAAGGTTAACTGAACTATCTAATGCATTGTTCTTCTTCATTTTTGCAGTGTGGATAGTAAATATTTGTTCACGACCCTCTTCGTTAGGTAATGAGATTTCTACATGAACCTCCAAACGACCAGGTCTCAAAAGAGCATCATCAATCATTTCTTTTCTATTAGTCATACCAATGACTAAGATATTATTGAGAGATTCCACACCATCAATCATTGCTAGAAGTTGATTGACTACAGAATCACCTACACCAGAGTCACCTTGTCTGGTACCTCTAGTCTTGCAAATGGCATCCAACTCATCAAGAATGATGATATGTAATCCTGAATTTTCACCCTTTTGCTTCTGTTCAATTTCAGCTTCTCTAAAGAGCATTCTTACATTGTTTTCAGAACCACCTACATATTTATCCAAAATTGATGGACCTGAAACGAGTTTAGGTTCACGACCATTAAGCATCTTACCAATCTGTCTGGCAATGAGTGTCTTACCAGTACCTGGTGGTCCATACAATAGCATACCTCTAACATGGTTTACACCCAACTTTGTAATAAGTGAAGGTGGGAACAATCTACTGGCAAAAGCTCTTCTGAAAATATCTCTAAATTCTGCATCCAAACCACCAATACCCATATTTTCAAAATCCCAATCAATTTTGAACATATTAGATTTCAATGAAAGATCTCCGTTAGTCTCTATATCCAATCTAGAACCTTCTGCTTTGACCAATAGTATCTGTGTTATACCTGATAGCATACCAAAAGTTCCTTTTGGATTGGAACTATCTGGAGATAATTGAATCTTTTCTACTTTTAATCTCAATGGTTGATTACCAAAAGCGACCATAGCAATGACCTGACCAGGTGTAAGAATCTGGTTATCGTAATCACTTAAAAATTGACCAATCACCGATTGGGCATCTGCTTTACCATCACTACCTGCTTTAAAACAGTCAACTACTAATGTTATACTAGTTAGCATTAATAACTCTGGTTCGTATATTTCTACATTACAAGTGGCATTTACAGTACCAACTTGCATCCAATCTCTTTGTACTCTAGATAACATTATATTTCTTACTGGTACATTCCCAGTTGGACTATAGTTATACATATTAGTTAGTACTAACAACTTCCAACTATACAACTTTTTGATAATATACTTACGCAGCAGATAATATAAACTTATTATTAACAATTACATAGTTTGTATTAATACGTCTTTGTGAACCATTTGGAAACATTTCTTTGAATTTCTGTTCTGATATAAAGCATCTGTTGGTATATGATTGTTCTTCATTGGTCATACCTTGTGGTATGAATACAGTATCATTTACTTCGGCACCAGCCATACCGCCACCACGAATATTACTATAACTCATTAAATCTGTGTTTTTTTTATAAATAAATATTGAATATTAATTAAAAATTGTTATATTTGTGTAATAGAGATTTTTTTTTTTTTCTTTTTAAAAATTAATAATTCTGCAAAAAAAAATTATTTGAATTACAAAGAAACTTGATTTCTCTTGATTTTTGCTGTTGACTCAAAAGGGGTGATCGACGTTTGCAAAAGAAATTTTATTGTTAAGAATATTTATAATTAATATTAATAATAAATTGCAAAGATAATTTATTGTATTTTACATGGGAATATCTACTATAGTTGGGGAGACTTCATTTTCATTTAAATTTTTTAAAAATACATGATAATGGAATACTTCTTTGATACTTTGAAGATGATGTGGATTTACAAAAAATAAATAGTCAACACCATGAGTTCTGTTAAAGAACTTGGATAGGTATTGTTTGGCCTCATCAAATGACATTGGTTTCAGACACCACAGTATCCAATGTGAGATTGGTTCCTCACAACTGTATGGGAAATCGTTTGGTCTTATAACCAGTCTTTGTTTGATACCTTCGTCTCTAACGACACGTTTCTTTATCTGTACTACTCTTTGGCTACTGTTATCAAGTTCCTCTGTACTTGTACCACCACTACTGCCATTACACATAACAGGTGTAGAAGTACTACTACTTGCACTAGTGCAATCACCACAAACTATATTTTCATGATCTACAATCACATCTTCCAATGGAAATTGAAAAACTTTAGATAATATATAATCTTTAATTGAAAGGTAATTTGATCTCACCCAAACCATATGTTCTAACATTGATTCTTGTACTGCATCTTTTCTACCCAGTTCATGTAGTCTAGATTCAAATATAATCTTTTCTAAATCCTTCCATGATTTAGTGTAATCTTTAATTTCTCTTGAACTGTCTATTAACATATTATCACAAAATACTGATTCTAATAATCACACTATTCTTATAAGAATAACTTTTCTATTATATAATTATTTATGTATATTAAATGATACCTTTTTATATCAATACAGTGACACTTTAAAGTTTTTTGAGGTCACCTTTGTACTAGAAATATTAAAGAAGGTTTTTCCCTCGCATGCTCGAAAAAGATAGATTTCTTTTTCCGTCCTATGTAATTATCGATAAACTGCAAATATCTAAAAAAAAAAAAAAAAAATAGAAATGAAATTTCTTTAATTTAGGCAACAAAAATAGATCAATCTACATTTTAAATGAATTCATCTTAAAATTTATTTTTATTTATATATTCATCTTTAAATTATATTAATGTAAATTTTAACCTGCATTTATTTTAGATGTATAAATCTCACTATATATAAAAAGTTTATCATAAAGTTTTAAAACTCGAAAATTTGTAATTATCCATTTGAAAAAATATCGAAAATATCTAAGAATAAAATTTATAAATTTTATTTCCCACCTTTTCATTGTTTAAGGTTGTTTGTATTGTAAAACACTCGGTAAAACCAACTCGGCACAGAATCAAGTTCTATTCAAGGAGGACTTTGTTGTTTCTTGAGTTGGCATATTAAAATCTGATTTTTTCTTGCTGTAATTTAGTTTTATGTTCTCATTACTTTTCTATATATTTGTCCAATCTTTCTGTATCTTTAAAATATCTTCTGATTTTCTTATCCACTTCTTCATTACTCATTCTATTTTCTAAATAATTTGCAATTTTTAAGTCATATGGGTAATCGCCTTCGAGACCTAGCTTTAAACTTGATAGCATATCAATTTGGTAGTCTGCCCATTTTTTTGGCAGTGCCCAATTAATTTAGATATGGATTCTTAAGTGCATTTGAGTTTACAATGATTGTTCAATATTATAATTACTTGGTCATTTTCTTTCCAATTTTATATAGAGTTGTTCATTCTGAATCCATATTTATTTATTGAAATTAAACCCCACCACTTTACAAATGTATTAACATTAAAATAATTCAAAACTTTTCAATTAAAAAAAGTGTAAAGAAATTTCAAAAAGTAAATAAACTTTGAATTTGAATTCTTTATTTATAGAGCATGATACTACGATGATTTAGATTACAATAATTCACTTTTTTTAAATTTTTTTTGATTTTAAAACCAATGTTGAAGGTACTGCTGAGCAAAAATGTTCTGTTATTGAATAATCAAATATACAAAGTAACTCTAAAAAGATGTTATAGTAGTAGTAGTAGTAGTAATAGTTGTGGATTATTTGGAGTTGGTACATTACAAGGTGCCAATTGGGATAGATTGTGTAGAGAGAAAGAAGAGAATATCAATGAGATTTGTAGAGATGTAACTTCAAAAGATATTAGAAATGTTAAGGATCTAAAATATATTGCGCATAAGATTGACCAAATATCACAGGATATATGTACAGTTACAGATACTTCTCAGTATGCCATTAATGTCTTTAGAAACAGTTCAAATAGTCTCAATAAACTTCACTTTGAACAAGCATATAAAAGTCTACAGACATTTGGTGGAATAGTGCATAGGTTGAATGCCGATGTACCTTTGTTTGATAAACTTAAACAAACTCAACAACATCAACTCTTTAGTCAACTTCCTTTCGATTACCAGAGAAACATTAATGAGACTGTAAAGGAATCCGAACAGAATGGTATCAATCTACCTCTAGACCAAAGAAATAACCTTATAAGGTACAAAGAAGGCATAGATTACCTAGGTTCACAACTTGACCATCTATACAATGGAAATGATACCGGCGATGACCTTCCACAACTCAAAAACGTACCTGAATCAGCACTTGTCGATTTGCCATCTGAGTTTATGCAGTACTGTCAAAAACAGGTGAATGGAAAGTTCACTTTAAAACTCTACAGTTTTATGGCAAATGGGATATTGAGATACTCCCACGACAGTGAGATTAGAGAGAAAGTCTATAATTTGACAAATAGTAATAAAAGTGGTACTTTGATAGCGCAGACTTTGAGTGGTATTATAACTCAAAGAAATCTAATGGCAAATCAATTGGGGTATAGAGACTTTGCACAATATGATTTATCGACAAAATTAATGAAGACTCCTGAAAGTGTTTCGGAATTCTTATGGAATTTGTCTACAAGAACTAAAGAGCAATCCGATAAGGAACTGGATTTGATGATAAAGGTTAACAATGGTCAGCCTATAAAGATGTCTGATCATGCCTATCTAAAGAACCAGATTCTTTCACAATATGCTGATGTCACAGGTCAACTAAACCAATACTTTTCCTATGAAAATGTGTTTCAAGGATTAGATATATTCTGTCAGGATCTATTTGGTCTGACATTTCGAAGAGTTCCAATGGAGGAGGGTGAATGTGGTTACAATGAAGATGATATAATTAAAATGGAATTACACTCTCCAACTGAAGGTACACTAGGATACTGTTACATTGATTTATGGTCAACTCCAAATCGACCAAAATCCTCAAACAACACTCTCTCCATACAATTGGGGTGTATAAAAAGTGAATTTATAGATTTCTCTGAAAAACCTCAACAAGGTCACAAGAAATCACTTGATCTAACACATTACCAAATACCTCGAGTTGGAATGTCATGTGACTGGTCTAGAAGTCACACGATATCCTATGATCAAGTTCTAGTCCTTTTCCATGAATTTGGACACTGTCTCAATATCCTTCTATCCAGATGCAATTTTCAAAATCTCTGTGGTACCAGAGGACCTATTGACTTTGTAGAGATTCCTAGTTCACTCATGGAATGTTTTATGAGATACTACCCATTCATCTCAAAATTTGCACGAGACTCTCAAGGTAGAACGCTACCACAAGACCTCTTTGACCAGTACCTCCAAAATCATAACCTATTCCGAGGCATTAACACTCAAGAGCAGATATGTCTTGCTCTATTTTGTCTGAATGTCTACAATCACAATTTCCCAAACACCAATCAATCCCTTGAAAAACTTATGCAAAAATATTATAATGAAATTCTAGGTTATACTGGTGAAATTGGTAATCAATTTCTTTCTAAACTACCTCACCTATATTACTACGGTCCCAGCTACTATTGTTATCTTCTAGATCAACATTACGCAGACCAAATATGGAAGAATCTATTTGATTCAGGTAAGAATATCTCATTACAATCTGGTAATTTTTGGAGAAAGAATTTCCTAGAGTTGGGTGCTTCCTGTGATTTAGATACTGTACTCAATAAATTTATAAAATCCAACTAATCACTAAAATTTCATAATACATAATCCAATTGATTATTTTATCAGATCAGATAGTTTATGTAAAAATATTGTAACGAATATGCAAAAGTAATTACTTTTTACACATTTTTTTTTTTTCGATCATAAAAAACGAAAATTTTTTTTTATTTTATTATTATTCATTGGAATTCTATACCAAATAGTAAGTGTTTATACAAAAAAGAGGATTTAAAAAATATTGGTTTCTTTCATGATGACACGAAAATAAACTCAGCTCTATGATTTTTAGTGATTTAAACTTATTTTTATCTCACGACAGTCTTCTGACCTTTGAAACCAAAAAATATACTTTTTTAAATTCATATTCATAATTGTATATCAAAACAAGTAAACTAATTAGAGCATTTATTTTCAGATTTTTAATGATTAGTCATTACTCAATTATTTAGTACAGAATTTCATCCGAAAATGTTAAACTCTTTTGCTCATAAAATGTAGGTCTTATTACAACTTTATTGTTAACAATAGACTTTATGATGATTATTGGACACTATTGAATTATACTTGATATCAACATCAATTTTTAAAGCGTTATCTATATTTTAAATGTCTGACCTTTTGTTAACTTTATATATTTTAATATATTTATACATTTTTGAATATATTCTAATATTTCTTCTCTCTTATCATTTAACAGTATTTTTAAAGAAACATATTTAAAATAAAATATAATTATTTACTTAATATAACATATTTTTGATTTTTTTAATATCTGTTTTGAGTAATTATTTGTTTTCAAAAAAACAATGTCGTAATCAAAAAACGATATGAAATTTCCCAATAGGTTCATCACACACATTTATATTTTTTTTATTTTTTATGATATTTTAAATTTTATACAAGGTGAAGATAGAGATACAATCAATCATAAATTGGAAGAATAAAGAATGTCAACAACCAATACAAGTGTACCTTTACCAACAGTTTCAAAGATAAATACCACCAGATTAACATTTAGTGAATTTTTAAAATGTGGTATGGGAGGTGCACTAGGATGTTGTTTTACTCATGTTATTGTAGTACCAATGGATGTCGTTAAGACACGTCTTCAAACTGATCCTGCAAGATACAGGACCGGAATGATAGGTACCATGAAAACAATTGTAAAAGAAGAAGGTTCAGGTATGCTTTTACAAGGGTTAGGCGCAACAACATTTGGATATGCAATTCAAGGTTTCTTTAAATTCGGACTCTACGAAGCATTCAAAAGAGAGATTTCCGGAATGTTTTCAAAGGACTTTGCAGAGACTTACAGAATTCCAATTTGGTTGACAGCATCATCTATTGCTGAGACAATAGGTGATATTGCATTATGTCCATTTGAAGCCACACGTATCAGACAGGTATCAGACCCAACATTTGCAAGTGGAATGATACCGGCAATGAAAAGAATCTATAGAGAAGAAGGGTTCTATAAAGGATTCTATAAAGGACTATCACCAATTATTCTCAAACAGGTACCTTATACATGCAGTCAATTTGTTACCTATGAGCTTACAAACAGCTATTTCAATAAATATCTCTTAGAGACTAGAAATATTCAAAAGAAGGATTTGAGTAACAGTCAACAGTTAACTGTTATTCTAGGTACTGGTGCTATTGCTGGTTTGGTAGCTTCTATTGCTTCTCATCCAGCCGATACCATTCTCTCTAAAATCAATCAAGAGAAAACTGATGGTGGTGTTACTAAAGCAATAGGTAATATTGTTAAAAGATTAGGTGTTCGTGGTCTATTCCTTGGTGTTGAAGCAAGATGTGTTATGGTTACTACATTAGTAACTGTACAATTCCTAATCTATGATGGTATAAAATTATTATTTAAATAAAAAAAAATAAAATAAATAATTAAAAGAACTAAGAAAATAATTAGTTTATATATATACAATATTTTTATAATTTATTTATAACGTTATTTTACAACAAGGATTATTTGAATTTGTTTTTTTGTGGTATTTGTGCATTATTTTTTTTTTTTGCATATGCAAAAATATATGACTGAAATGTTTAGATGATTTCTAGATAACGTTCAATTTCCCATGGATGAACAGCATTATTAAATTGTCTATATTCCCAACGTCTAGTAGAGACAAAATGGTTAACAAAGTCCTCACCTAAGAGTTCTTTGGCAACCTTTGATTTTGCTAAGGCTTCTGTAGATTCATTTAGAGTTCTTGGAAGACGACTTACTTGACCTTTTTTATAGTAGTCATAGGAGTTACCTTGTATTGGTTGATCTTTTAGTGGAATTTTATTTAGCACACCATAGAGACCAGCAGCAAAAGAGGCAGCAATTGCAATGTAGGGATTTACATCACTTCCTGTTACTCTAAATTCTGATCTCATTGCTTTACCACCTCTTATGACTCTAATAGAGACTGTTCTATTGTCATAGGACCATGTTGGTGTTGTAGGTGCCCAATAGCCATCTACCAGTCTCTTGTAGCTATTGATTGTAGGTGCATAGAATGGTAAGAACTCAGGTAGAAGCATCAATTGTCCAGCTAGAAAATGCTTAAAGGTATCTGACATTTCATTAGGATGCTTTTCATTGATAAAGAGATTTTTCTTTCCATCGAGACTATTGAAATTCTGGTGCATATGTCCTGAACATCCTGGTAGATTTACATTAGGTTTAGCCATAAAACTTGCCATTATACCCTGTCTATGTGCAATCTCTTTACAAGCGGATTTGAAGAGAGTTGCACGATCTGCAGCTTCTAAAGCACCAGAGAACTTGATAGCAACCTCAAAGACACCAGGTCCAGTCTCTGTATGTAGACCTTCTAGTGGAATACCAAATTTCCATACATCCCACAAAGCCTTATTAAAACTCTGGTATTGACTGGTACGCAATGTGCTATACCCAAACATTCCACGACTCATTGGGTCCAAGTCTTGAAATTTCTTTGCATGTAGACTATGGTTATCTTCTAGATAGTTATACCATTCAAATTCCATACCCATCATTGGTTCAAAACCAGCATCTCTACATTGGTCTATAACCTTCTTCAACAGTTGTCTTGGACATATAGGCAATGGTTTACCATCATCCTTGTAAAAGTCTAGTAAAAAGAATGGAATTTTGCTCTCCCAGGGTATAGTTCTATAGGTATTAGGGTCAAGTTTAACATTGACATCAGGGTATCCAGTATGATTACCAGTAAAGGTTACATTATCATACGTTACATCACTACTATCCCAACCAAAAACAACTGAACAGAACCCAAAACCACCTTTACATGCCGATTCAAATTTATCTTTTTCAATATATTTACCTCTCAGTATACCATCAATATCAGAGCCTGCTACTTTAATTACTGGTGATTCATTATTCTTTAGTTCTGATACTAAATATTCACTTGTAAGACCTATTGGACTTTTTCCGCCTCCACTATTGATACTACTAAAGTGTCTTTGAAACTTACTTAAAAGTATTCTATTATTTAATTTTCCTAACATCTTTTACTGAGGAAAAGGTTTTTTTAATTTTTAGAAAATAAATTAAATTGACTTCAAAATGTGACTGCCATTTTACAATTTATTAAAAAATTTTCAAATCCACCAATTTACAATGAATTCAATCTAAAGTTCAAAATATATATATATTTCTCCAACTTAAGAAGTTAGAAATTTTGAATGAATAATAAAAACTTTTTTTTAATTTAAAAATCAAATCCTAAACTTTTAAGTAACTTTCTAAATCAATTTAGTTTTTTTTTTTTTACAATGCATTTATTTATTCATGAGCTATTTGGATGTAATTGATGGACACTGTGGTTACACATTGGAGGAGGAGGAATTTGTTTCATATACCATTTTCTTATCTGAAAAACATATATTTTCAAATGGACAAACAACACTAGAAACCAGAATTAAAAAAATCCTAAACTCACACTCAGCAAAGAGTTTACAAAAAGATTATGTAATTCCAATTACTAAATCTATGCCCAATATCAATCTACCTCGTAATATACACATAGTACCTGCACATGATATACTTTACAAAGAGATATTAGATAGAGGTAATCAAAATATACAAAACGAAGATAACTCATTGATAGTTAGCTACTCGGATTTTACTGTTTTATTTATATCAAAAGGTTTTTATTAAATTATAATCGGAATTATTATGAATTTATAGATTAATTAATGTATTTTAACAGTAAATACAAGTATGGTGCAGTTATTTGACTATCAAGGCGTTGATGATCTACAATATCTTAAAGAAAGACCATTACGATATCTATCACAAGATACATCATTGAGTGATCTAAAGAGATATTTTGTAGATGGATTAATTGGTCATTCAGATAAACAATTTAGATTGGCAAAGAAATGTTACAAATACTCTTTGATAAATTTACCAAAATCACATGAACAGTATCAAAGTATTGAAAGAGATTTATGTATGCTTTTAGGAGGAGTCTATAGAGAACTTGGTAAATATAGGATATCAAGACTCTACTATCAAAGAGCACACTCACTAAATCTGACATTGGATGAAAGGAATGGATTTGATAGATATCTATCTTGTTATCAGTATGCAAGATCATGTGATTTGATGGGATATCATGTAGAGGCATATTCCTATTGTTCAATGATACTTTTTGATGATAGAACATGTGCATCAGAATCAGTACACACTCTATGTGACCAAATCAAAATCTATTGTAAGATGATTTGTAAGCCTGTTTTGGAGTTTGATATGACACTTTTCAAAAACCAAGTATTATTAGAAATAGAATCACATCCGGGATTGAAATATATTGCTGTACTGGGATCTAATAATTTCTTTGATACTGTAAAATCAATGAATTTTATACCTCAACATGTTAAACTGGTTCGTGAGAGTAACCCTATATTTGATATTGTACTTCAAGGTGCTGAAAAACTCTCTATTTCCTTGAGAAAACAAAGAATAGATAGACTCAAGAAACAACAGTCAACTGATGTAGAGATGAAAGATGCAAGTGTCAATCAAACTGAACTTTTCTTTAGAGTCTTTAGAAATAAGTATCTTAAATCAAAGATACTACAGTACCTACCAACTGGTAAACCAGGTACCTATAAACACTCAAATATACCTTCACTCAAATGGTTGTTTAAAAACCGCCATTTTGGTTTGATTAAGGATATGATACTGAGATGTGGTAAAACATTCACTGATCAACCAGATCAAGAATGTATAACATTGCTATGTAAATATTCTAGAGATATGGAGCTATTTATATACATGTTTAGATATCAACAATATTTCTTGACTCTTCCACTAATTGATTTGATATCTGCTCTAGGAAGTCTAGATATTCTCAAATTCCTCTTTGTTTGGGAAATCAATTTTGGGGCTAGAGATAACCTCTTTAATTGGTGTACAACAGATGCCATGGATTACGCAGCAAAGAATGGGCATTTTGATATTGTAAGGTTTCTAAACAATTCCAGAAAAGAGGGGTGCACTGTCAATGCTATAGACTATGCATCTAGAAATGGCCATTTACAAGTCGTAGAATATCTCCATTCTATTAAGAAACCATGTACTGTCAATGCAATGAATTGGGCTGCTAGATACGGTCATTTTGACATTGTAAAGTTTCTACACATCAATAGATTAGAGGGATGCACCAGTGCAGGTGTAGACAGTGCACTTATCAACGGTCACTATGAAATTGCTAATTTTCTAATGATTCACAGACAAGTTAGTATAAGTAATGACAAGGACTTGATAAAAAAAGTTGCGAGTCATGGTCATATGGATTCCTTGAATTTTCTAATTCAAAGAGGCATTTCAACTCGTGAGTGTTTGAATCCAGCAATTCGTAGTGGAAATTTAGAAATGGTTAGATATCTCTGTGAAAGACATCAATTGGCATCGGATATTAATAGTATGAATATAGCTGCAGAATTTGGCCATTTGGAAATTGTGAAATACCTTCATGAGAAACGGTTGGAGGGGTGTTCCATTAGGGCAATGAACATGGCCGCAAGGAATGGTCATTTAGAGGTTGTTCAATTTCTACATTTTAATAGAACGGAAGGGTGTACATTGGATGCATATGATCAAGCTGCTGAGAATGGACATTATCATGTTTTAAAATTTCTTCATAATCATAGATCAGAGATGGGAAGTCAATATACACTATCAAAGGTTATAAGAAATGGTCATATTGATATCATACGTTTTCTCTATGAAAACAATAAAGATGATTCCTTCTTACAGCCATATATTAAAGAGACTCCAAATGCCGATAATCAAGAAATTAAATCATACATTGCATTGGCTACACTTAGATTCAAAGCTAGTTTGGTCCTCTATAAAGATCTAATTGAAAGTTTAGGATTTAAATTTGATTCCAAAGTGCGTCTGTGTAAGAATGAAAATTATAATGTAGCTTTCAAACAGTTTTTCAATAACCATTCCAATGTCAAGGAACTTACGAAATGGAATCTCTCACCTGAGATCTTTTACTCCACTAGAAATGATTCCATAGTCTCTATAATTGAAATTGCTGTGATATTTGATTGCAATCCAGAGTCTACTGAAAGAAAAGAAAAAGAGTTATTTGAAAAGTTTACTCCTTTGGTATCCAAATACAATAATCAAAACAGAGATTTTCAAATTACAAATATGATCCCAATCGTATTTAATCTCTATGATCCCAAACTTATCAATTATCAAAAACTTTTAGACCAACTAAAAGGATTACCATTTAAAGATCTACAACATTCTATTCATCTAATATCACAATATATATCTCCAAAACATCTCTATGTTATCAACCAACAACAGAACACTCAACCCCAACCTCAACAATCACAATAAATATTATAATTTTAATTCCATTTACCTATTTTATATTATTTTTTTTATTTTTTTTATAATTATAAAAATGAACAGACATCAATACCAAAATGCAGGATCACCAATAGCAGGTGTAAATAGTCATACAATGATGGCAGGAGGAGGAGTTTCTAATAGTTCAAATCAAGATCAAAATACATTAAACTCACTATTGACAACTAATATATATGAGTGTTCCTTACATGGAATACTTACTACACCTCAATCTACTTTTATTCAAAGAGTAAAAGGAATGATGAGATCTGAGCAATTGGTATCATGGAAAGAGATGGTATATAAAACTACAATTCAATCAGCAGGACCATCATGGGCAGAAGGTTCAATTATGCCATCTGAAATACATGTTAGATATGAAAGAAACAATTGTTTTGTCAGATATATAGGTACACCTCAAATCAAAGACAACATTAATGCAATGATAAGAAATGTTGTAGATATTAAAGTTAGTGATAGATTCTTTATATTATTATCAAATTTAGGTTATGTGTAGGTTTTTATTTTCAAACTCTTTACATTAGCTTTAAACTCTTTTATTTACAATATAATATAAATATATATACAGTAAAGATTACGAATACTTTGTAGATGGATATTGTTATAGTACATATAGTTTAGCATTATACCTAGTAAATCATAGAAGAGTACTTCAAGATGGTACTAAAGGTGAATTATTAATTAAAAATAATATGGTAGAGTTACAATGTTTATCAGGTGAAGAAGGTTTTATGTCAGCATCTGAACATTTAAATACATATGCTGAATACCTATACCCATTTATAGAATTAATTAAATTTGATCATAGAAATTTAATTTTAGATCCACCTTCACTACAACAATCTCAACAGCAATAACATAGATTACGATTATTTATTCAAATTATAATATATATATATATATCAATGTTAATTTCAATTAAATATGGATATATTCAATGCAAAAGAAACTCAATGATTTGGGTTTATCAAAATGTAATTTTATGTAAAATAGAATAAATTTGATTTATTCTAGTTATCAACAAAAACTCAACCATTTCTAGAGTTCTTCTTCTTCTTTATACAATTAATTAATTGGCAGATGTAGTATAAATACTTTGATTCCATATACTTGATTTATCACTCATTTCAATTAATTTACCATTTCCATGTACCCAATCAGTTGTTTCATTTGTTTTGTTTATAGTCAATAATGGATATAATGATTTTTTAATGACTAAGTAGTCACCTTGTTCAACTTTAATAGATTTTGTTCCATCAAATGTGGCACTAATAGATTTACCTTTAGATTGTGAAATCTAATATAGATAATTAGTAAAATATATTATAAATAAATTAATACTAGTTTGAACTTACATTTAAAGTCAATATAGAATCATCAGGTAATAGAGAAGGTTTAGATGAATAGGAGCTTGGTGCAATAGGTGTAATTAATATACAATTAATGCAAGGATGAACTAGAGGACCACCACATGAGAGGGAATAGGCAGTTGAACCAGTTGCTGTTGCTACTATAAGTCCATCACCAACTATATCAGATAATACATGACCGTTAATGATACAATTGATTGTAGTTGAATGTGGGTTTGAACCTCTGTGAAGTGTAACTTCATTTAGTACTTGAAAACTACTGCTACTACTGCTGTTTTGTGAATTGTTATTAACTGATTTTTGGTGATGAATATCACAGATGAGTCTCATTCTATTAGTACACAAGAATTCGCCACTCATAATGTTTTTAATGGCATCTTGGTAGTCTTCAACTTTAAATGGCATTAGAAAGCCTAAAGTTCCTAAATGAAATGAAATTATGGGGGGAACTTCTTCTTTGAAAAGTGAGGATACATGTAAGAGAGTTCCATCACCGCCAAGAGTAATGACAAAGTCTACGACTTTACCGAGGTTATGTGAATCCTCTTCGGTGTAGGTTCCCACAGAGGTACCATGTAGAGATGAATATACATTAGGTTCAACTAAAACTCTTAGACCAAACTGTTGATGTAACCACTGACTGATGGTATTCAACCACATTGTGGTTTTTTTGTCTTTGTGTTTTTTGATTATTAAAACAGTTTTAGGTTGCTCTATCCATTGGAATCTTGTTCTACTACCTCCTACTTCAATCTGATAGGATGATTGTTGTTCATCTTCACTATTACATTTATCTGTGTTTTTCTTTTGCTTATTACTATTGTTTTGAACCCTGTTCTTATTCATTATGGGGTTCATTAAAGATGGGTTATTGTTCTCCCTGAGAATTTTGTATTTAGCTTTATGAGATATCTCTGATAACTTTATAATGTTTTTTGTGAGGTGTTGTTCATGTGTATTAATGTTGTTTACATTAGATTTATTGTTTGATGATATATATCTATATGTTCCATTATTAAGACTTTTAGTATAATTCGAAATTAAAAAATTATTCTTACTAATAAATTTTTGTAGAGAGTTCATTGAACTTTTGTTTAAAATGAAAAATAATATTTTTAGATAATAATTTTAATGTTTAAAAGAACTATTGTTTAAATTTACATTTCAATGATATTAATATATTTAGATAATTGTCATAAAAATGGGAATCAGTGCTCTGGTATCACTAACAAAAATGGTGAATGAAAATAACTAAAATTTATCAACGGTTTACCCCTCCTTGGGTTAAGATAATATATTTTTTATTTTATACTTCTATTTCTCCATGGATTAATTTTTAATATATATCAAAGGCAATTTGTGAAGTTCAACTATACATACTCTATCACCAATTTAACCGAGTTTACTATACATTGATATAAAACCTCTAGCAATACACTATCTTTATCTTTTTTAGAGATTCTCTAGATAGAAAGAATGAAAATATTATATTTACTAATAGAGTTTCTTAATGAATTCCATTCTCCTAAATGGTATAATTTATATACATTTAAAAACTAAAAAATTTGATTTTCATTTAATTAATAACAGGGATATTTTTATTTAAATGTTGTAAAAATTGTTCCGCAGATTTCTTAAGGT
This sequence comes from Tieghemostelium lacteum, assembly GCA_001606155.1. NCBI lineage: Eukaryota > Evosea > Eumycetozoa > Dictyosteliales > Raperosteliaceae > Tieghemostelium > Tieghemostelium lacteum. The sequence goes on from LODT01000035.1 coordinate 856,795, forward strand.
TTGTTAATAACCTTTCAGCAGCTTTCTTCAATAAACCTATGAAAAATTTTATCTTTAACTCTACTATATTTGAAAGAGCTTGTTGTTGTTGCTGTGATTGTTGTTGTTGTTGTGGTTGTGGTTGTTGTTGTTGTTGTGGTTGTTGTTGTTGTTGTTGTTGATGTTGATGTTGCCAATCAATAATTTGATCAGTATCAAGTTCTTGTTCTTGTTCTTGTTCTTGTTCTTGTTCTTGTTCTTGTTCTTGTTCTTGTTCTTGTTCTTGTTCTTGTTCTTGTTCTTGGATAGTTTCAGAGAAATCAATTTCACCAATCCATCTACCAATTCTACCACGTGTCCAGTATTTTGGATACTGTTGTTGTTGAGAATTCATTGCAGTTTTATAATAAATTCTTTCTTGTATCTAAAGCACTATTATTAATATTATTTGAGGTATTTAATTTAGTTGTTTCACTGGTATTTATACATGGTGTCTCCTTATCAAATCAATTGATTTTTCAAAAAAAAATTTTTGAGATATTAAAAAAAAATCTAAATTCGTAAAATAATTTTTGAATTGATTATATTTTCTAATTCAAAAAATTTTTAATTAAATAATAAGATATAATTTTTATTTTTCATTTTTTTAGGATTTTCATTCTTATCCCTATTTATTTAAATGAAAATCTATGAATATTCTACCACATAAATCATGGAACCCATATAGCCAAAAAAATAAAGATAAAGTTGAAAAAGATGAAAAGGAGCATCAGATCAAACTAGATATAGAGAATCAAAAACAAATTAATGCTCAATCTGAGTCTAGATACAGACAATTAAAGAATGATCTAAAAAAAAGAAAATTTGAGGATTTTATTGAAGGTACAGATGATCAAAATGTAGTTAAACCAGAACAATTTACTATATTTCCACAGGAACTATATGGTAAATCTTCTGAACTTCAAAGTAAATCATCTGCAGGTTACCAATACAATACCAAATTAGGAGGCACAGAAGCAGAGGAAAAAGGCAAACCAAAACCTTGGGATTCGAACTCTATTAAAGATAGTTCGAAAACTACAAGTAAAAAAAAGTTAAAAACAGATAAATGGTTAAAACATAAAGAGGATCCTATGATATTAGTTAATAAAGTTTTGGGTAAACCAAATTACACTAATACCGATTTAAAACCTGTAATTATACAACCAAACTCAATTGTAAAATCTCAAAAGAAATCAATAGAACAACTTCGACAAGAGAGATTAGAAAGAGAGCTAAAAGAGAGAAAGAGAGTAGAACATATGACAAAAGATCTCAAACATAAATAAAATGTTTGTAATTTTGAATATACAATATTCCCTAGTTGCGCTTATAAGGGTGGATAGAAAGTTTACTTTTTATTTTTGTTAGATGGAATTGGTATGGATTTTGAAGGTGATATAGGAGGTACTATTGAAGTAGGTCCAATTAAATCCTCATCAAATAGATCTTGTGGTTGTTTAACTCCACCAATTAGATTTGGAAAAATTGGTGGTTTAGTTGATTTCATTGTTGTTCCAATTGTGGTATTACTACTAGCACTAGAAGTGCTATTCACATTATTTAGCGATACTAATGGACTACTTAATTTTACTGATGGTACTGGATTTGCGGTGGTACTGCTATTGGTTGGTTTTAGTTGAGTGTTATTAACTGATGTTCCAATACCGCTAGAAGACATCATTTCAGATAGTGTTGATACATTTGGTGGTTTGGATATAAAATTATTTTCAGAAAGTGATGTTGATGGTGATATTGGAGGTGAGGTTAAAAGTATTTCAGTTTGCTCTGAAGATACTTTTAAACTTGTTGATCTAGGTTGAATTGGGAATGCTCTTTCAAGAGCCAATGAACGTGCAGTGGTATAGAATTTACCTAGATTCTTCCAATCTAAAAGTTCAGAGAGTTTTTCAGTGTGATTTCTTAACTCTATTCTCTGTCTTCTATCCAATTGACAGAATTTCCAGAGATATTGAGTCAACTGATCAACTGACTCTTGTGGGGATTTATATCTTCTGTCTACTATATAGATACCTTTGGAATCTGGGTCTTCAACACCACGTTTCATAAAGTTTGCAAAACCAGTAAGATTACTAGTTACACTTGGAACACCTAAAGCTGTGCATTCACATGGTGTGTATCCATAAGGCTCATAGTAACTCACAAAGATTCCCAAATGAGTACCTCTTACAAAGTCAGTATAGTCCAATGGAATTAAGGGGTTAGTGGAATTCAAAAACTCTGGATGATAGATAATCTTTACTCTGTCTTCGTGGGCGTTGAATAATTTGATACGACGTATATGGTTGAGAATTGGATCATTTACATCATCAACCATGTTATGTGTGACTATAGGGGGTAGCGATGATTTTTGTTTGAGGTTGAGTATTCTTCTTTTGAGCATAACCAAGTCCTCTGGTGTTATCAACTGCTCTGGAGATATGATTTGACCTTTACTAGTTGCCTCAAAGAGACGTTCACCCATAGCCTCTACAATGGAATTACAAGTTCTTCTAGTATCTCTCAGATAGGATTGACCTTTCAGAGACTCAACATTGTAATTGTTGGTCTTTGATGGCATGATTATGAATGCTACAATAGTAATTGGACTTCCAGCTTGTTGTAAGAGTTTATTAAGTCCAGCTAATGCGTCTAGAAACATATCTACACCTTTGTTAAAGTACTCGTTTCTTCCAGCTGTAAAGAAGTACAAGGTATTGTCAAGATCAAAGTCATAATGTCCATAGAAATGACCTCTGACAAATTCTTGGATTACTTGCTTGTTCTTTTGATGCAAGTTCTGGAACTCATGCAATGCAGTGAATTTATCCAGTTTTAAACCATTGGGTAGAATGACATCACATTTTCTCTGGAGAATGTGTTCGGCTTCAAAAGCTGTAATTTCAGAGACTGTTGTGAATACATGTGCATCATGAGCACTTTGCTTCTCAATCCAATGTCTATGATATATTCCTCTTTTACTAGCCTCTGAATCTATATTGAGATGATGCATTTGATTGTAAAGGTCAACTCCACCAGCACTTAGGTATCTTCCTAATAAAGTTGCATGAGTTGTGAATATAGTTGCCATTCTAAGTCTCCAACGTTTCAATAGAATCAAAGAGACACTGGATTGCCATTCATGAAAGTGTGCAATATATTTATCATTTTTATAAGTCTCTGAAAACTCTTTCAACAATAGTGCTACTTGGTACCCAAATACAATGGATTCATTGCATTCTTGGTCACCAGGTTGTTCAAAACCTGCCATTAAATCAAATCTCCATTCACTTAATTTGTGCATTGAACTCTTTAAATCAATTAAAAAAACTTTGGGGTGAGATTCAATTAGCCACTTTCCAAAATGAATTTGTATACCATATTTTGCTAACATGTTTTCAATGATTGGTGATGACAATGGTCCAGGCTCCAATGACTCAAATTCAGTTGCTGCAGTCTCTGGGTTATAAGGTCCTATCAATGCATAAGAACTCTTAAATGTCTCTACAGTAACCTAAAGAATAAGTTAGTATTTTCAACTTTCTATACAACTTGATTCTCATTTCAATATATTACATACAGGTGCCTTAGATTTCAAAACTGTGTAAATACCTCCTACTTTCTTTGCAACTTCCCAACCTATATCAAATAATACTGTGTTGGGCTCATTAACTGTACCACCACCTAAACCTTGAGGAATAGTGCCACTACTTCCTCTTGGATTCAATAAATTATATCTAGTCTCTAAAAATGTTGAGTTTGGTGTTCCAAAGACTTGATTCATCTCTTCTTATAAACATAACAATAAAATCTTTGGATTAGATTTTTTTTTGAAATTTTGCAAACGAAATTAATTGGTGTGAAATATATCAAACCACTAAAAATCTTATAACTATTAAATTTTAAAAATCCCAAATTTATCATAAATTTTATTGAATTTCAATTCATGTGTACATGTAAAAATATCATGTAGATCTATATATCTTTGAAAAAACCCAAAATTTAATCGTTATACAAAAACCCCCTGGGACAGTAGATATTTTGTATTTTTGCTAAAATACCATTGGGATTATCGGTAACCACCAGTATTCAAAAAAATCCTGTTTTAAGACTTTTAAAAAATTTTTTATTTATAAAAAATATCCTAATCTTGATTAAAACTCGGAATAGAATGAAATCTATTATTTTATTAACTGTATTATTATTTGTCACTGTTGCTTTTGCTGACAATTTTAATGTAACTTCAATTTCAAAATCAATTTGTGCTGCAGCTGCTTCTAAAGCTTCGTATGTATATAAAATATATAAACTATTAAAAGGAGTATTATTAACTATTAACTCTTTAAAATAGACATTATGCCTCCTGTGGTTGTCCATACGTTTGGGGTGGTACATGTAAGTTTTGTATTAAAATACTTTAAATATTAAAAAACAATTCCTAATTTGCCAAATTATAATTATATAGCATGTGGATGTGGTGGATCAGGTGGTATGGATTGTTCAGGTATTGTCTATACTTCTTATCGTGAAGCAGGTTGGTCAGGTATCACTAGAGTTACAACTACTCAATGGACTCAAGGTTCTTCAACCAAATGTTCTCCATCTGATATTGGAGCCTGTCAAGTTGGTGATTTAATTTTCTATGTATGTTTTATAAACTTTTAAATTCATTATTAATTTAAATTTATACTAATACTATTTCTACAGTGGTAAAATATCAAATATATATAAAATATCAAATTTTTTAATATAGAAAAAAATACTAACATTATTTATAGCTTCCCAGGTGAAACATGTCCAGGTCATGTTATTATGTATTTGGGTGGTGGTAAAGCTGCTGAATGTCCAGAGTAAGTAAACTTCCTCATTTAATTATTTTTTTTTTTATTTTTTTAAACAATTGTGTTTTAATACAATCTTTTTAAAATCTATAGACCAGGTCAAGATTGTCACATTATTACCCCATACACTGAATCCTATTATGGTTCTAGAACTATTTGTGGATAAACAACAATAAAAAAACATCTTTTTTATATGTCTGTTATACAAGATAATGGAATTTAGGTAGGAGATAAACCTCTTCAAAATCGATTTATTTTATTTATTCATTTCTATAGGTATGTCAACTGTTTTTTCTTTTTTGCCTAATTCCTCAAGTTCTTTAGCTTTACTATTAGATATAAAGGTATTCCATTCTTCAATTTGCTTTGATTTTGAGAGAAATTCTAAACCTTTGGATTTTGATAATCTTAACATTCTAGAGAAAATTGAAATTCTAAAGATTTGACCTTCAATTGGTGGATACTGACGATCCAATGGAGAAACTCTAACAAACCATAAAAGAACCCAAGATATCAATACCACAGGTATTATCCAATATATATTAACATTATAAACTTCTGGGTCATGCACACCTTTACTCTTCACCAAGTGATCATATACCTCTGTAAATAGTATACCACCGACAACTCCACTAATTGACCAAGCAGTAAGTATAACACCATGTGTAGAAGAAACATTTTTACTTCCAAACAAATCATTTAAAAATGCAGGAATAATACCAAATGCGCCACCATAATTTGCACATGCAATCCAAATTAGTGCTATAAATGCTGGATAGGATCTATTTGAAATCACAATAGGTAAAATAGAAATAATTATAATAAGTGATGATATTGTAATGAAATAACATTGTTTTCTACCAATCTTATCTGAAAGATAAGCAAAAAATATTCTACCAAATAGATTAAAACCACCATTAACGGATACCACCATAGATGCTGTTGATTTATCTTTAAAGAATATATCTTGTACCATATTCGATAGTCTAGATATCATAACTAATCCAAATATAACATTACCTAGAAATATAAAATAGAGTAATTTAAATTCTCTACTTTTTAAAGACTCCCTCAAAGTATATTGTACTTTTGGTGCTTCTAATATTTCTACTTTATCTGGATTTTTACCTCCATCACTCGAATCGGATATAGACGACTCGCTATTTGTCTCTAGAGAGTTGTCACTAGTTGACTCCCTTTCAGACTGTACAGTACTATTGATTTCTCCATCGGAATTCATACCATGCACTGTATAACCCGGAGGTGGATTTCTAAATAAATATGCTTGTATTAACAACATAAATAGAAAAGCTCCACCGAGTATCAAAAAATTGTTAGCTAAACCAACAGAATTTATAATGTGTAAAGGTATTTTACCAAATGCTATGGATCCAGCTCCAAATCCCATAACTGATAAACCAGAACTCAAACCTCTTTTATCAGGAAACCATTTTTGAAGTGATGAAACTGGTGATATATAACATAATGCTATACCCATACCTGCAAATAGACCATACCCAAAAAATACTAGCCATATAGTTTGAACATAGATACCTAATGCTGTCAACCAATGTGCTACTGCAAATAGGATACTTCCAATTAATATACCTCTTCTAGGACCATGTCTTTCAATATAAGGACCTGACAAGAAAGTTGTGAAACCAAATACACCAACTGTTATATAAAATGTAATTGGAGCCATTCCCTTGGTTTCTTTACCATATATTGCATTATCTATAGGTTTATTATATATTGACCATGCATAAAATGATCCTACACAAAATTGAACTAGAACTGAAGAAACAAATAATACATATCTATTGAATTTTATAGAAAAATAATTTCCAATTTTAATCAAATATTTATCATTTTCTAATTCTTTTGGAGACTTTATTCTTCCAGGTCTATGGGAAAAATAATTCTTTACCCATATAGAAAACTTATTACTTTTCTTTGTTTTTTGATTTTCCATTGCTAGCTATGGTCATATAAACCACAATGTAAATAATTTTATTCAAATATCATACAGAAATTTGTTTTAGATAATACCCACCATTAATGATTATTATACCAATCAAAATGTAAAATATTAAAAATACTAATTAAAAATAATCACCACATTTTTTAACTTGTTTTTGTAATCTATAAGAGTGTTTAAAACATGGGGGGTTTGAAAGTAATAATTAATTGTAATTAAGAAATTAAAATATGTAATTCACCAAATAATAAATTACATTAACAATTACATGTTTTGATTAAATAAAAAATCTAATTCGATAGTAATGTTGAATAAACCCAACATACTTTATAAGGTGAAAAAATTATTAGTGCTGTGTGGTGGGAGGTGATGTGATACAACAAAAAAAAAAAGAGTAAAAAAGTTTAAAGTTTAGTTATATATACTAGTATTGTTGCTTGTTTTAAACACTTGATTTTCTACCAAGATTTCTTAGAGTTGATTTTCTAGAAAGTGGTGTTCTGAGAGGTGATGCATTAGTTGGTGAAGGTGGTGTTGAAGAGGATCCTTCTATTGAAGTCTTTTCAGCTAAAATGGAATGATCTTCATCTTCATTATTCCATGAAAAATTTTTAAAAGCTTGTGACTGATCTGACAGGAATAAACTTGCAGAAGAGGCTGCAGAAGCTGTTGAAATTCTCTTTTGAAAAGTCAATTTTGGGTTGAGGTCAGGATCCTGACTCAACTGATTGACATTTATCGGTGTGATGGTGGGTTTAAATGGAGGTGTAATCATTTTACTCTCTAACATTCTCCAGGGTATCAATTCAAAAAATGGATGGTTCATAATCTCTTCACTTCCATTGGAACCCAGTCTCTTTGTGGGGTCAGGTACCAGTAACTTCTCTAGTAAATCTTGAGCCTCTGAAGAGAGGAACATTGGAATTCTCAAATTACCTTGAATCATTGATTTATACATATCATTTCTATTGGAGCATATAAATGGTGATCTACCTGCCAGTATCTCATAAAGCAGTACACCAACGCCCCACCAATCCACAGCCTTTCCATGGCCTTTAGACTGAATAATCTCTGGTGCCAGATACTCTGGTGTCCCACAAAATGTAGTTGCAAACTGTCCTTCAGCCTTACCAACCATACTAGTAATTCCAGATTTCGAAAGACCAAAATCCGTCAATTTAATATGTCCTTCTTCATCCAGTAAGATATTCTCAGGTTTAATGTCACGATAGATTATGTCATTCGAATGCAGATAATTGAGTGCCAATATCACCTGTGCTATATAGAATTTAGCCAACTCCTCTGGGAATTTCCCAGCCTTTTGCAAGTGATGAAAGAGTTCGCCACCAGGAATATAATCCATACACAAAAACAAAAAGTCGTCGTTTTGAAAGGCGTAATGCAACCTGACTATAAAGGGATGATCCATAGTTGACAAGACCATTTTTTCCGTATTGGTATGCGCAATTTGTTTCTTCTTCATAATGTCCTTTTTAGAGAGTACCTTCATTGCATAGAGCTTTGTTGTATTCTTTTTACGCACTAGAAATACTCTTCCAAAACTACCGACACCCAAAACTTTGAGAAGGTCAAAATCGTCAATAGTCAACTTCTTACTGTTTTTCTTTACGGTTTTAGTCTCCTTGTCACTTTCGTCTGTGGAGTTTACTTGCTGTAGATCTAATTTCAAAGGTTGGCTATTGGTTTGGTCTGACCTATAGTCTTCGTCTTTAAATTGGTTTTGGATTATATTGGAGTTGTTGGTGGAGGTATTATTAGAGCTTATAGACCCATTGCTGTTAATGTCAATGGATTTTGGTGGTGATGTTACCGTACTGTTTACCACTACATTGTTATTATTGTTATCCAAAGTGGATTTCTGTTGAAATTGTTGTTTTAGTTCCTCAGCCCTGATTTTCCAAACTCGTGCTCCTTCGACACTAAATGTGTTTGGTGTGTTTGGAACTTGTGTTGTGGCAGCAGCTGTGGGTGTCAATGGACTAAGTCCAGATGTTTGGTCACTGTTATTATTTAATTTCTTTTCAATCGATACATTTTGAGATTTAGTTAGGTTATTACCGCCATTTGGGGGCATGGTCTGTTGATGTTGTTGTGGTGATGATGAAACTGCAGTGCTACTCTGCCACAGTTTATTATAGTTATTCAAAGACTGTGTCTGAGACTGTAATAAAAACTGTCGTTCTCTTTCTTTTTCCTTTTCCTTATCACGTTCTTTTTTATCTTTTTTATCTTTCTTTTTTGAAGATTTTGGTGGTGATGTAGGTGACAATGCAGTGGATGCACTGACTACTGAGCTACTTCCACTAGAATTATCCTTCAAAGACCCATTACTACTACCATTGCTACCCAATGACGAATCATTATCGGCAATGTAATGGGTTACACCTACATTGTATTTCTTGAAATCCAATATAATCTGTTTAGCCTGCTCAGGTGATTCCGCTTCAAAATGGTACCTGTGAAGAAAGGTCAGTGTGAATTTATGAAGATTATCTTCATCCTGACAGATACTATAGACATCAGAGTTATGAACAAACCACTGACATGTTGGACCATTCAAATTTGAGACACCATGTTGAGAGACTGCCAATGTTCTCTGTTGTCTCTTTCCATAGTTATTTACTTTTATCACATCAAAATTCGAGCATACTCCATCCTTGTGGTGTGACAGATCCCTTTCTTTCTTACCAGGGAACCAAGCGGGTGTCTTGGAATTTCCCTTATGTTTAAATGACATTTAATATTCTTATTTGTTGTTATTATATATATAGTATTTTATAAAAAATGTTGTTGTTGATTTGTGTTGTCTATAAATATGTGGGTTGTAGTGTGATGATGTGTGTGGTGTGGGATATATGATGTGGTTATCTACAAATTCATAATATACTGTCAAACTAGATAATTCTAATTTATTTTTTTCCGAAACTAAAAAATATGAAATATATACACTTGAGAGTGTGATTAAAAATATTATATATCTAAAAATTTATAAATTGAATATATAAAATTACAATAAGATAAAAATCGACTGCTTGTGTTGATTCGTGTGTGTAAAAATTAAAAAAAAAAATAAAAAAATTAATTTCAAAGTCTTCTGTTATTAAGTCTGTTGCTTTTTGATTGATCCGCCGAATCGAAAGTAGATCTACAATTTAAAAATTCTTAAATTTCATTTCTGATAAGTGCAAGAAAAAAATCTGTTTTAAATGATCCTTTTAATTCTATTTTTAATATCTTTTAAAATTATCTCATACCTTTTCACATGAATATATTTTTATATTTTTTTGATGAACCACAATACTATTAGTGTTTTGTTTTTTAGATATACATATATATTCAAACCCTTTGTTTTTTATTTGAAAAAACAAATATAGAAGTGATTTTAAATAAAGTATTTTTGGGGTAGTGGGAAGGGGGGAAGTGGTATGAATATATTTAAAAAACTTTTATTTCTTCATTCATTTGTTCATTGATTTGAATATTATTCTGTTAATATATAAATATTTAAAGAAAATGTTTAAAATAGAAATATTTCTGTTGATTTTAGTTTTACTTTTGGTAAATGACTGTCTTGGGAAAAAAGAAAAGTCGTCAGTTGTCAAAATACCAGAAGATAAAGAGATTGCAAATGACTATATTCCTCAGAGTTCCAAAGAATACTATTTTATTAGTAATGATCATAGAGATTGTGCATCACCTGCTTGTGGAGGTTTCTTTTTGAAACCTCTCAATAATGACTTGAATTTAGGGGATATCTATGTCAGTGAAGCTTTGGTTATAAATGGACTTGATTACTCACATTTACAAAGTGTAGATACTATGAACGAGAAAGAGTCTAATGTAATTGTAGGTGGTGTTGTTAAACCTTCGGATACTCACCCAGGATACAGTTGCATTCATATTTCTGATATTTTCAAAGCTATGGAACTCCAATTAGATGGAACTGTAGTAAATTCTGATATGGTTGTTGCTAAACCTAGTTTCTATATGATGAAATCGTCTCCTATCATGTGTGGTAGAATTGGTAGATGTGCACCTATAGCCACTCTGCGTTTGAACACTAATGAGATTGGCTTTTTACAAGATTATGAACAACCCTATACTGGTGTAGTTGCATTGTTAGATAAAGTTTGGTTTAAAACACGTTTGGTATCCAATGATAATCATAATGCTATTTCTAGAGGTTATATTTTGAATGATGTTCTTCATATCTCTAGAGTCTTTATTAATATCAAAGATCCATTTACACCATGTGCAAAACCATTGGCTACATGTGACCATTCACTTGGTGTAGTTCCTGTATTTACACGTAATACTGATCGTTGTAAAATCTTTGATACTTGTGTTATCCAAGGTCCTTGTCATCTAATGATTCCACATTGCCCAGAAGGTTATAGTTTAGCAAGTGTCATTAGTGGTCCCAAAGCATGTCCAAAATATTATTGTGACCCATCTTTTCTTTCTAATACCAATCCAACTCCTTTTGGATATTTTAAAAAATAAACAACCTCCTTATTAATAGCCATTGAAAACCAAGAATTTTGTTTTTATTTTTAAAGTTCACTTATCAATTTTAAAGTAATAGTATTATCATTTAATATTAATTTATGAATAATATCAATTTCATGAATAATGATTTGTGATGGATATTTAGTCATGGTAGATGCTTTCATTTAAATAAAGAGTTAATATTAGATAAAATGTACTTTAATATAGTGATAAATACCCCATTTAACAAAAGATTTAAATGAAAAAATATTTTCAAAACTGTAGACTATACAAATGATTGCCATTGAGAGTAGTGTAAATGATTTTAATAAAAACTCATTGGGTTTATGATAAATGACATCAAGAATTTTTTGTATAATTGATTCTACATAATCAGATGATTTTAATTTGAAACCCTCAATTATATTTGAAACAAAATCAGAAATCAATGGTAATTTAATAGTAAATCTAACTACATCTAAAAACTCCAGTTCCATATCCAAATATTCTTTATCCTGAAAATAGGTTTTAATAAGTGGACCTACATATGATTTCTGATCAAACAGATAATCTCTCAATTTTATAGAGATATTTAGAGCACATATTGCTAACTGTACTTCTTTATACTCTTTTTTTTTATATTTTTTAACTTTAAAATTATATTCAACTAATCCTAAATATCTCTGAATTAAACTAGTTTAAATGTGTTGGTATACATAGTTTTTATAATACTTTTAGTGAAGTAAAATTTTACCATATAGCATAATGGACATTTAAAGTATTAATCTTATAAGTTTTAGCAATATGATACAATATTGATATGATAGCATCACTGGGGAATGGGTAAAACTGATTACATGATTTCCAAACTTCCTCAGTTTGACATAATGATTTCCAAGTATCTTTAAAATTATAAGACTTGTTTTTTGTAATTATATTATCTATTAATTCAAAGTTCATATTAAATATACCTGGTTGGAGTATTCATTATTTTTATTACACATGTTTCTACAAAAAGAGGAGCGAAATCTATTTCATTGAAATAATCGTAAAAAATTAAAAAAGTGTAAAAAGTCAAAAAATGATGAATTATTTGAAATTAAAAAAAAATATCTATCAATCTAATTTAGGAATTTTGGTGTAATGAATTCATTTTATAATAAATCATAATTTTTTTTCTATTCATTTGAATAAACACAAACTTTTTTTTTTAAAAAAATATAAACACACATACCACACATTTATTTATATTAAATAATAAATTCGAAAAAATTAATAATTCATTTAACCTTGGAAATAAGAGAGATAGAAATAAATAGAAATAATAAAATAATAATATGATAGAACCTAATTTCCAAGGAAGATTAATTGTAGTATCCAATAGATTACCAGTTGCCATAAAAAAAGGTGATGATGGTAAATGGAGTTGTAAAATGAGTTCTGGTGGACTTGTAGCAGCATTATCAGGACTTAAATCCAATTTCATCTGGGTAGGATGGGTTGGATGTGAAATTGAGGAAGAGGATAGAGAAGAGGTTACTAAAATCCTCAAAGAGGGTTACAGTTGTATTCCTGTATTTCTCTCAGAGAAAGTAGCCAATGAACATTATAATGAGTTCTCTAATGGTGTTTTGTGGCCCCTCTTTCACTATCTTCCAGGTGACTTGGACTATGATGAAGGTATTTGGAATAGCTATGTAGAGGCTAATCAAATATTTTCAGATGTGGTTGCTAAGTTGATGGGTCCTGACGATATGGTATGGGTTCATGACTATCATTTAATGTTGCTACCAGAGATTCTTAAGCAGCAAGTGCCTGAAGCTAGAATAGGTTTCTTTTTGCATATTCCATTCCCAAGTTCAGAAATTTTCAGAGTGTTACCATGTAGAAAAGAGATTGTTATGGGAATTCTTAGTTGTTGTCTTATTGGGTTTCATACCTATGATTATGCAAGACATTTCCTAAAGGCATGTACTAGAATAGTTGGACTGGAAACAGCACCAAATGGGGTCTATTACAAAGATAAGTTTATTCAGGTAGGTGTTTTCCCTGTTGGAATTGATCCTGATAAATTCATTGAATTGTTAAAGACTCCCAAAGTAGAGAATAGAATAGCTGAACTCTCAAAATCATTTGAAGGAATGAAAGTACTTATTGGTATAGATCGTTTGGATTATATTAAAGGACTTCCACAGAAATTACAGGCAATGGAGAGATTATTTCAAAAGTACCCTGAGTGGAAGGGTAAATTAGTACTGATACAAGTTGCAGTTCCATCTAGACAGGATGTAGAGGAATACCAAAAACTTAAAAAAGAGGTAGAGGAACTAGTAGGTCGTATCAATGGACAATATGGAACTTTAGGTTACACACCAATTCACTATCTATTTCAATCTGTTGACTCTGAGGAACTGACTGCACTCTATAACATCTCAGATGCATGTTTGATTACTTCAATTCGTGATGGAATGAATTTGGTCTCTCAAGAGTACATTGTATGCCAAACAAAGAAAAAAGGAGTTTTAATACTTTCAGAGTTTACAGGTGCTGCTCAGAGTCTTTCTGGAGCTGTAATGATCAATCCATGGAATACAGAAGAATTAGCAGATTCAATTCACACCAGTTTGACACTCTCTGAAGAGGATAAAGAAGAGAAACATCAAATGCTCTTTAACTATGTAAATAGGCACACTGCAGCCTATTGGGGTTTAGGATTCGTTCGTGATCTGTATAAATGCTCACATCAAGCTGACAAGATTGTTTCTGTACCCAAACTCAATATTGAAGAGGTAAAAGAAGCCTATGTAAAATCTAAAAAGAGATTATTGGTATTTGCATACGATGGTACATTGATTCCCTATTCTGCTATACCATCTCTTTGTAGACCTTCAGAAGATCTTTTGGATAGTTTTACAACACTTTGTGATGATCCAGATAATGAAGTATACATTCTCAGTGGACGAGACAAGAAGACCCTAACAGATTGGTTTGCAGGTGTTAATATTGGTTTGTCAGCAGAGTATGGATGTTTCTTTAAATATCCAATGTCTGAACAATGGGAGCAGGTTGTACCTAGTATGGATTTATCATGGAAAGAGACTATAAGACCCTTGTTTAAATATTTTACCATTCGTACTCCAGGTTCATTTTTTGAGGAAAAGGAAATGTTATTCACATGGCATTATAGAAATGCAGATCCTGTATTTGGTGGTATTCAGGCAAGAGAATTACATTTACATTTGGATAATTTACCTTTGGATTGTATAGTTGGAGACAAAACACTAGGTGTCAGATCCTATAATATCAATCCAACTACCTCTATGAGAAAAGTCATTTTGGATCTGATTCCCAAAGGTTTAGATTTCATTCTATTGGTAGGTGACACCCATATACATCCAACTGAACTTCCAGAACTGGAAGGATGCAAAATCTTCACTACCTCTGTAGGTAAAAAGAATAGTAAAGATAGTTTTCATCTCAATGATTCCACAGAAGCCATTAGTTTGGTTAAATCTCTAGAACAAATCAGTAATGAATCTTTATCTAAAAATTTCAATCGTGTCAATCTAAATAATAATTTTAAAAATAATAGTCCACAAGAGTAGATTTGATTATCATTTGTATAAAAAAATATCATCATGCACATACTTAGAAAACAATAAATAATTTAATATATCATTTTTTTTTTAAAATTATCTTTATTTTGTTTTTGATCTTCACAGAATGATTGGATTTTTAGATATAATTAAAATTAAAGTTCTTTGGATTCATATTAAATCACATTTAAAAGTATTTAGATCTAGAAGCTATGAAGAAATTGGAGGAGACTACCAATGGATTATTAGGTGGGAACATTGGGAGTTATTAAAGTTAAAACTAAAACACTTTGAACATAAGTCAGCTATATTCGACCAGATGCCTCATAGAGGTATAACCTATGTTCAAAGTGTTCTTTATCAATGTAACGATAGAGAATTAGTTAAATTAATCCACAGGAATTATCGTCAGTTGTTTATAACCGTTTTCATAGAAACATTTCAAATAAAAGAATTGTCAACCAATACCTCTGCAGAGTATTTTGAATACCTTTGTCTCTTATATCAAAAGTACTCATTAAATAACCATGTGAGGATTTTCGACCCATCTCATCTATTAATTATTTATAAAGAGGTACCTGATCATATTGATCAATTAGTACTAATAATTTTGAAGTATAACCAAGGATTTATAAATATCTATCAACAATATAGGTATCCCCATTCATTGGTTAAGCATATAGTAAATAACTATGGTGATAAAGTGAAATTTTTTAATCAAATAATGGTAAAAAGCCAAGCTTCGCAAAGGTATTTTGTGTATAAGACCTATCGAAAGACCCCTATTGAACCGTTGCCTATAGACTTTTCATTGAAACCTCAATTAGATGTTATAAATAATATCAAGAATTATGAGGTGCTAATGCAGTTGATATCTACTGGTTACTTTAATAACTTTGATGATATCCTAATTAATAGAATGATATCAAATAACTCTATACTGTCATATAGCATCTTATCATCATTTGATTGGAATATCATGCATCGATTCAATATAAGTGCTACCAATGTTATGTACGAGAATGTATATGTATCCAAAAAAACTATAAAATCAAATCTCAATCCAGCATTGATTAAATTGATTAAAGATTATGATTATTACCGTTATTATGACTTGGTTGAGATATTTACATTTGCAATGGAAATTGAAGGTATGGATGCACATTTGGTATCCTCTTTGATAACTTCACAAAGACAGGAATTCAAAAGAGCTGCAGTAGAGGCATGTCGTATTGATATTCTTCAGATATGGAATGAAAGGGTACTGCAGGGATATGAAATCTTATGGTTATCTCCAGCTATTGATAGAGAGAGATTAGATGTTCTGATTTACTTTTCTGGTAGTATTATACAAAATTTATCAGTGTTTTTAGAAATGATCTTTAAAGGCAATAAGGTAGAGTTTTTTAATTCTCTAATTGATAACTTTCGTGCCATTCGAATTTATTCCGATTCAGCAGCAATAGAAATTCTTCTTGGATTTCATCGTATAATTACAGATTTGGGAAGTGTAAAAGGAATAGGATACCCATCTTTTATCTATTGGGCTATATCTAAAAACTATGTACATCCATCCTTTCTTCAGAGATATTTGGAAATATGTATTAAGTTTGGTTATGTAGAATATGCTCAAATGCTAATACCACGTATTAACAATCACACAAAATACAATAATCCTCATTTCGCTTCAATTGAATACATAGATGAAGAGCTTTTAAAGGTTGATAAATCAGCAGCAAATTCTGGTAAAATTTCAATTCTCAGGAGATATTCACCACAGAAATTTAATGCAAAGTTGATATATCTTATTGGATTAAAGTATGGATATCCACATTACTTTAAATATCTAAAAGAGGAACTGAATGCAAATAATATTCATTCATTTGGTATAGAGTATGACAATGTTACACTCTTTGAATATATATTGGGTTTTGTTGTTCGATATGGTCTTTCATATTACAATTTATTCATCCAATGCATAAATCATGATTCTTTACAAATTGTAAAATATATAGTAACAAAGAATCTTTATAAACCAACTTATAAAGATTTAAATCAAATTATTAAAATGGGGAGATATGCTATATTAAAATGGTTATTCCAGAACACTGACATTGCTTTTACATATGATGATCTCACATATTTTCCACCTCCAAATCCAAAGTTTAAAGATAAAGACATTTCAAAGCTTTTTGTAAAATATATTGATAGGGTATTGGTCCCAATGGAATTATTTGAATAAAATAATAATTACAACAAACAAAAAATTGATGTTTGTTTGTGTCCAACACATATTAGTTCAATTTTTTTTTTTTCCACTATTATTACTTGGCGCCAAAAATGCAAATGGATATTGATACAGTTAATAATGAGAGAAGTGTAATGTTAAAATATTATTTAGAAAATTTAGATACAGAATGTAAAGTATTTTAATTAATTAATATAGTCATAAAAATAGTTTGAATTCAACTAATGCGTGTGTTTGATTGGGGTGTAATAGTTAACCAACAGATCGAAAGTATGAATTTAGAATGTATGAAAACTATAAACCTATTAAAGATAAATTTAGAATCAGAGTTAAAGTCTCTACCAGATTCTATAAGGAACATGAACATGTATGAGTTTTTAGAAAAGTGTATAGACTATAATAATAGTAATAAGATACAAATTGAACAACAACAATTGTCATTATCATCTACATCTATACTACAAAACAATACAACTATATCATCACCAATTCAAACTGAACCCCATTTTTTTACAACTACTCTATCAGATCTATTGGACTCACCAATGAATGATTCAACTATAAATATACATCAACAAAGAGTTTCTTCCATTTTAAGTAATATTAAAAACAAATAATTATCAGAATAAATTACTTTATTGTTATTATTATTATTTTGTACACAATTTAGAGATACAGATCAAAAACCAATATTGGTTCGACTATTCAAATATAGTAAATGATTCAAAAGAAGATTTGCAAAAATTGAAATTGATTAGATAGTTTGAAACAACTAAGGTTGTATTTAATAATTTTTTTGATTGAACTATTATATCTAATCAATTGTATTATTTACTTAAAATAACCCATATTGGATCTAGAGTGTGAGGTGGTAATGTCATTTTTAAAATTAAAAATTTTTTTTTTCACTGCAATATTAATTATAAGGTGTATAACAAAACTTAATTTTTTCATATTTCTTGTAGAAGGTTAATCATAACCTCAGAACTCTAAAAAGAGAGAAAAAGAAAAAAAATGTTTAACAGAGATGGAAAATCCAATAAATATCAAAAGATGAAATCGACATCTATAAACGATGATGGTGGATATGTTAGTTTAGACAAACAACAAATCAATAGAGATTCCATTTATGACCAACACCCACAACAACTATTGGATTTTGATGATAATGATAAGATTGAAAAAGAGGATTTCAGTAAAAATGTAAATTGGCAGAAGAGGTGGAAAATCAAGTTTAGAAATTTAATGTATCACTGGAAACACTATATTTATCATACATGGTACCAAAACAAGAGAAACAAACTCTCCTATCTCTTAGGTTTTTCTGCATGTTTTTTAGTGGTTTTTATAGTGGCTCTGTGTGTATCCATTATATCTAATACCCCAGTTGTCTTTTTATCTCTATCTGAGGCGTCTGTAGGTGAGATGGATATCATTATCGAACCCGGTTCATGGACACTCTCAGACCAGGCAAATTATACATTGATATCTCAACTGTTGTCTAATGTGGAAGATGACACCTACCATACACCTAGAATCATAAGCTCAGTGTACACCATCAATGCACAGTCATGTCCAGATGGCGACTTGAATTCCAATGGTTGGAAATATCATGGTCTATCAGGCGGCACTTATTGCCAACCCTACTGTTTTGACCAAGTATGCTCCAATTCACAACCAGAGAAATCCAACCTCTACATTTTAGATTTAGAAAAAGAAAAGAGAATGGGATTGGGAAGAGACTGGAATCTACCACCACCAGATATGGGATCAGTCTATATTCAATCTTCACTGGCTAGCGATCTACAAGTCAGTAAAGGTGATTATTTGTATATACGTATTTTAGCACCAAGTGTCTTGTCCAGTATTTGGACCAATGCCAATAACTCTGATAATATTATCCCAATCATTTATATGACTGTAAAAATCCAAGATACCTTTGATAAAGAGGCCTCTGGTAAATACCCATCCAATGAAAAATCTGCAATTTTTATGGATTATTCTACATTTATTCCATTTGTTGTTACTCAATTAGATCCAAATACATTAAAGTCATCTTTAAAGTAAGTGTACTTAAAAATCTTTAAAAAAATAAGAAAAAGTAACTAATACAGTTATTTATTATTTAGTTTTATGAACAATACAAATTTATATGACTTTGCACAGAGTATAGTTATTAATTTACCACCATCTAGATTGGAACCCTATACAAATTCTAATCAAGATGAAATCTTACAATATTTGATAAAGTTTTCATCAAAGATATTGTACAAGATTGGATTTAATCTATTGGATTCCTCATTACCCATTATGAATGTACTATCAAAGAACAGATATGTGGCTCTATTTTTGGGTTTGATTCTTAATGTCATTATATTTATTCTACTATTTCTCAGTATATTGTTGATTTATTCACTGCTGATGATTGATGTTGAGACTAGATCTTTTGAAATGGGTGTCATGAGAATGATTGGTACAACTCGGTCTGGTATCATTCAACTGATGCTCTTTAAGGCATTCTCCTATAGTATTCCATCGTGGGCTATTGGGTTGGTGTGTGCACAATTATTTGGGTTTGTTGTAAGTGCCATATTTAAGAATATCACTGGTGTACCCATTCCAACTAAACTGTCACCTGAAAGTGTACTTTTGGCAAGTTTACTTGGATTCTTAATTCCTATTGCAGCATCTATACTCCCCATTAGAAATGCACTTGGAAAGAATTTACATGACTCTTTGGATGTCAAACACAGTAAGACTATGGCTGTTCAAATCACTATTGAAAGATCAGAAGATAATTCATTCAGTTCAACAGCTGCTCTCATTGGTTTTGTACTGGCTGCATTTGGGTTTGGTATCTATTACATATTTCCACTGTCATTGTTATCGTTTAATCTGACACTGATGTTGAATATGTTCTTTTTACTGCTCATTGCAATGCTTTTGGGTCTTGTAAGTTTGGCTTTGAACCTCGAACAACTTTTAGAGAAACTTGTTGTCATGGTATTCCTGTTCTGGGAGAAGCAAGCTATTCGTTCAATTATTGTAAAGAATCTTATTGCTCACAAACTTCGTAATAGAAAGACAGCAGTAATGTATGCAATCTCATTGGGTTTCATTATATTTGTAAATGTCAGTTATTCAATGCAACAAACTTCTATGAATTACCAAGTTGAGAAGAGCTATGGAACTTATTTACGTGTCGACAGTAACAATAGATTAGGTGGATTCTCACCTACAGTTCCTGAACAACTTGAATCTTTCTTTGAGGCTAATTCAGATATGGTTTCTGATTTCTCTTGGATTTCAGTATCTTTTTCAGTGTTGTCTCCAGAAGGTTACCAAAGTCAATCGATAACAAATATAGGACATATATATAGTGACAGTACACAATTGCAATCTACATCTCCAAATATCTTTCAAACTACATTACCTGGATTTTTAAAGGCCAGTGTTATAGCATCTGATCCTGACTTTACAAGTTACCAAGACGATGATGTAACTCTGCAAATGTACTCTATGGAGTCTAGTAAAAAACTGATTATAGGGTCAATTTATACTAAGGAAATTGGTGCCTCTCCTACACAACCATTCCTCATGGAATTGGGAATCAAAGAGGTTGGACAACCAATTAATCAAACTAGATATCTAGTCAAACCATTGGCAATGCTGGACAGTGCTCCAAACTTTTCATTTAGTAAATTCCCATCCGTAACTGGACAGGATTCATTAGTGGCATTCACTAGTTTTGTATCTTATACTCAAGGTATGTATACATCAGTACGTCAGATTCCAATGAAAGCTGTACTGTTGAAATTGAATACAGACGATGAAGATACCATTGCCAATTTCAAAGGAAAAATCAACGCATTTATGGTGCAAAGTGGTATCATTGATGACTATTCCATTTTAAACTACTATGATGCTATAGAACCCAACAAAACAGCCTCCAATATTATTGAATACTTTTTTGGATTTACAACTGTTGTAGCAATGGTTATAAGTTTCTTCAGTTTAATGTCATCCATGTTTACCAATATCTTTGAGCAAACCAAAGAAATTGGTATATTACGTGCTATTGGTATTCCCAAAGCATGGATGATTAGAATTTACATTTATGAATCATTCGTTTTGGTATTTTCATCATCTCTTATGGGTGTCTTTATTGGTACCATTGTAGGTTGGACACTTTTACTACAACGTGTTCTCTTTACTCAACTTCCAATTCCATTCGTTTTCCCATGGATACTGTTAATTGTCATCTTTGTATGTTCAATATTCTTTTCATTCTTCTCAGCATTTTTCCCAATCAGAAAGATTTTAAATCTTCCAGTTGTAAATATCTTACGAACCATAACATAAAATAACACATCAATATATCAAATAAATTATATGATTAAAAAATCTATTTATAAAATTTTAAATTGTTAAATTAAACAACAAAAAAGTATTATTTATTAAATAATCGTGAGAGTGGGGGAGTGAGATGTTAGTTATGAACAATACGTAAAAATACATCTTCCAAAGAGGTGTTTTGAATTTGCCAATCAGAAATCAATTCTTGTGATGCTTTATCGGATACCAAATATCTAAGGAAATCTGATAAATCATCTAAATTTGAAATAATATATGAAATACTATTGGAATTAACTTTATCAAATACAGCAGCTATAAAAGAGTAAGATATTAATATAAAATTTTGATTATATTAATAGAGTGTATAATACATACTTCTAATTCTTGATTGCACCAATATTTTACATTGTTCAATATTATTGGAAATTAAATTTAATTTATAACCCATATTGTATTTATTCTTTAGATACAATGGTGTACCAACAGTTGCTAATTTACCTTTGTTCATAATTGCTAAAAGATCATTTAAATATTAGTATAGAATATAGATATATGAAAATGTATATACATACCAATTTTATCACCAAGTGATTCAGCTTCAGCCATTGAATGAGTTGTTAAGATTATTAATTTATCTTTCTTCAATGACTTGATGAGGTTTCTTAGGATTTTAGCATTCATTGGATCAATACCTGTGGTTGGTTCATCTAGAATACAAACTTGTGGATTACCAACAATAGAGAGTGCAACTGAAAGTCTTCTTCTCATACCACCACTATAGGTTGATACGTGATTATCAGCAACTTGGTGTAATCTGACTTCTTTTAGAATGTCATTAATATCCTTGTTGATGTTGGATCTTTGTTCTTTAGCTAACAACAAAATATATAAGTGCTCTCTAGCTGTGAAATATGGCCAATAGATATCATGTTGTGGACAGAATCCAACGAGTGGTTGAATAAATTGAATTTGATCTTGAACATCGTAACCATGGACAGCAATGAAACCACTGTCTGGGTTGGATTGACCGACTAGCATGTTAATGGTACTGGTCTTACCACAACCATTGTGACCTAGAAGAGCAAGGACTTTACCCTTCTCAGCTGAGAGATTGAGTCCATTGACAGCTTGGTTCTCACCGTATGCTTTGTAAAGGTTTCTGATGATTAATGCATGGTTTTGGTAGTTGGTTGGGTTGATTGAAACGTTTTCAGCTTGGAGATCAGTATCATGACTTCTGTCACGACCAGTAAGTTCATATTCATTGAATTGTTTATAGAAGTGAACTGGTGACCAATATTGAGAGGTGAACAAGAAGTTCCATGGTCTCTTACCACCAAATTCAGATGCTAAAACTTTGTCAAAATACCAGGCCAAAAATAAGTATAAAAAGGTTAAGAAAAATAGAATGTTCAAGGATTCATATGGTGATGGGAGACCAAAGAATTTATCTTTTCCAACGACAATCTGTTTCATAAAGGTGTTCCAAGTGTAGGTTGCTGGTTCACCTGATGAACTGGCATCTAAAACAGCATTAGCAATGGTTTTAACTGATGGGTAAGAGATATCAGAGAATATCTTTATAAAGTTTGTTGGTGGTAAGATATCAAAGATAATGGTAACAATGTATGGTTTCTTAGACCAGATGTTATAGAGAAGGTCTCCAAGTAGACATGAGAACAACCCATACAGAATACCAAAGAGGAATAATACAACACCAATGATAACTGCGGCTTTGGTCTTACTCAATACAGTACTGAGAAGAACAGCAAATGCATACAAAGCAATACCATAAGTAATGAGAATAGAAAATATTAGAGATGGGGTAGTGAAATGGAATGGTGTAAATCCAGTAAATGAGTATCCAAAAATCATAAATACAGCAGTGGTGTAGATGGTTGTAATAAGACCATCGATATACCAAGCCAATAGATACAATTCATCATATACACCAAAAGTTCTGAAATAAGATCTGATTTTTCTCTCCTTTTCATCAACAATTTGTTGAAGGAACACAATAAATGGTAGAGTATAACCAACAAATACAAACAATAAAGTAAATGCTGGCATCAATTGGGTGGATGGTGGTGAACCTGAAGATTCAATAATTGAAGGTGGTTTTTTGAGGTTAATGGAAATATCAGCATCAGGACCAAGTTTCATTTTAGCAATAGCATTTTCAATGGCTACTTGAATTGTGTAACCATATTGAAGTTCTGGACTATCAAAATCAACATTATAGTAATTCAAGTTGAAAATTAGTGGATTTGGATAAGTTTGGTCTTGGCTGTTGTACATCAAAGTATATATAGTATCAACATGGGAGTAATATTGGTATTGAGTATTGCTATCAAACTCAAAAACTGCAAAATAAGTCTTTACACCTTCTTTTCCTAAACGGTTATAATACATGGTAATATTATTTTGATAAACTGGATCCAATGCTACTATATCTTTACCAACTTCTAAATCTAAAAACTCAGCAACTGAATTTACTAATGAATTTAGATTTGGGAATCCATTATCTGAATAACCAATCAAGTAATTACTCTATATATTCAAAATTAATATCTTCAATCTAAAATATCTATTGGTCAAGAAGCTTACATATGTTTTATATTCCATTAATAATGGTTGTGGTTCATAGGTAGTGTATACTGTACTTTTCAATGAAGTATAAACAGCTATATAGAGAACCATCATTATAATTGGTGTTCCAAATTTTACGATGGATAGACCAAAATGTCGTCTCTGTTTTGAATTCAAATATTATTATTAAAATTTTATCTGCACTAAAAATGACATTATGAATGTGGAATCTTACCATTAACAATGATTGTTTATAGAGTAAAACAATCAATTGTTGAAATTTTGAAGCTTTTACAACTCTATCTGATGATTGATGCATTTTATAAATTTAAAATGTAACTAAACTCAAATCAAGAGATTAAAAGGGGTCAATAAGATATAATTAATAATAAAAAAACAAAATACGTTTTTATTTTTTATAAAAGTATAGTGATTATAAAAATATCTCTTTTTTACGAAATTTTTTTAGAAATCCAAGATAATTGAATCCTACCAGGATTATTCTAATTTTATTTTTTGAAAACTAAAGAATCATTAAATTTATACCACCGAAAATTTCTAGATATAAAATATTGTTTTAGTTGCTAATCGTAATTATCAACTAAGTGTATTAAAAAATGGCACAAGAATATTACCACCCCATATCTAAAATAACACAAATAAAAGCTTTGGTAAGTGGAGATGAAGAGATATTGATAAATTGGGATCAAATCAAATGATTAGTTATATTAATACCTATATATATTTAAATATCACATAGTTATATAAATCATTTGTATTACAAGCTAGACAGATTAAGACTAATGTATTTCAAATTTTATTCCCAGTTTTAATCATGATTGTAATTTGTTCATTAAATATCTTCTTTCAAGATCAAATGAAACAAAATGCAGCATCATCATCATCAGATTCATTTGATTATGATCCAAATGTTTGGGGATATACAGCAGTTAGTTTACCACCAGCATTTAGTTTGTATTGGATTGTAAACCCACCTTCACCTTCACAACCAGTTGGTAATTCACATGAAGGTTTTCTATCACTGATTCCCAATACATCTTATTCTTTAGTATGGTCTTACGATGGTAGTGGTAGTCCACCATCTGTCGTTACACCATATTGGGAAATCTTTAATAATGCTGATGATATTGATCCAGCAGTTGTAGCATACTATAAACAATACATCTCTTATGTAACCAACTATAACAATTATGATGAACCAAAAAACATTTCAATGCTTCCACCAATGGATGCCCTCATCTTCAGTGAATATCAACCAACTCAAAAAAAACTTTCCTACACTATTGAGAATTTTGGAAATTATTTTAACAACTATTTTGGTATGTTGTTTGTTGGTAGTGGTGATAATGAACCTGGCACATGGAGAATTACAACTGCAGTCAATTCTGCCTTTAGTATGTATCATAAACTTTCTTCTTTATTTAGTTCATTAAATTAACAATGTAATTTAAATCTATAGTTCAATCATATAATGTATCAACATTTATGTCTAGTTTGAATAGTTATCAATTCTCATCTTATTTCCCAGCTTCAGCACTTGGATATATGATGGCAGTATTTATGCTTCCAGCATTATTCTCATTTATCTTCCCAGTATTTGTCTATACACAAGTATTTGAAAAAGAAGAAAAACACACTCAAATCCTAAATATGATGGGTTTGACAAATTTCACACACATTACATCCAATTTCATTTTCTTTTATCTATTGTACTTGATTCTATGTATATTTGTAGTAACTGTTGGTGCCATTAGTGGCCTTGAAATTATTACTGATATCCCAGCACAATTCCTTCTCTTGGTATTATTATATGGTATCTCATTGGTATGTTTCTCATTCTTTTTCTCTAGCTTTTTCTCAAAATCAAAATTGTCAACTGTATTGTCATATTTGATAATGTTGATTACCCCAACTGCTGGTGCATGTGCAGATCTATTTGGTTTTGCTGGTAAACCACCACCATCCCTTCTCTATGCCTATCCACCATTTGTCTTTGGTCATGGTATTTTCATAATGTCAGTCTCCAAATTAGATACCTCACCAGGCCATTCATTCTACCACTATCTAGTTGACCTCACCCAATACTCTCAATTGTCACAATGTTACGTTGCATTTATCGTTCAATCTATTGTATTCTTAATTCTTGGTAACTATCTTGGTAATGTGTTACCTAAAGAACATGGTTTCTCGTACCCAATCCTCTACCCAATCTATGAACTCATTGAATACTTCAAACCAAAGAAAAACACCCATGAAACTGAATTCACTGAATCATCATCACTTTTAGGTAAACAATCCGTCAATGCCGTAGACATTGACTTTGATGAAATCCCAGAGGATCAAGACTGTAGACAAGAAAGACAAAAAGCAAACTCTGGAGAATCATATCTCCTTAAAGCCATCAATTTGAAGAAGATTTACAACTCTGGTGGTAAGACTAAAGAAGCTCTCTTTAATTTCTGTTTGACTTCTAATGAAGGTGAAATTCTTGGTCTTTTAGGTCCAAATGGTGCTGGTAAGACTACATTCATTCATCTACTCTGTGGTATGTACAAAGCAACCTCCGGTGACGCTTTCATCAATGGTTACAAAATCAGTTCTCAAATGGGTTACATCTATAGATTCTTATCATTTTGTCCACAACATGATATCCTCTATGACGATTTCACTATCCTCAATCATCTAAACTTTTACTATGATCTCAAAGGACTCTACACCAACAAACACACTAAATTGGCTGACATTGACAATGTCTTACAAAGAGTACAACTCTACGAACACCGTAACAAGAAAATCAATCAATTGTCAGGTGGTCAAAAGAGAAGAGTCAGTATTAGTATTGCTCTTTTAGGTAACAGTAAATTAATCCTTTTGGATGAACCAACTACTGGTTTAGACGTTGACAGTGTCCGTGCTGTCTGGGATATCATTGAATCCGTCAAACATGACAAAACCATCATTATTACAACTCATAATATGCAAGAAGCTGATGTTTTGTGTAATAAGATTGCCATTGTAGCTGCAGGTCGTTTACAATGCGTAGGATCTCCATTGTACCTAAAGAATAAGTTTGGAGCTGGTTATACTGTACATATTGTACCTGAATCACAAGCTCATGCTGCTGGTATCATTGAGAATATCAAAGGTGCCTATGCTAATTGCCAACAGGTTACCTCTGAAGTAGATGGTGCATTGGCATTTGTAATCCCAAAGAGTGAAGATATCACCATTCTCTTTAGAATGATCTCTGAAAACAAACAAAGTTTTGGTATCAAGGAATGGGGTATCTCACAAACCAGTTTAGAAGATGTATTTATGAGAATTGCTGAGGAATCTGAACAAGAACCAGTTGTAGTTGGAAAATAAATTATTTTTACTCCCCCTTTATCTATTATGTTTAATAATAATCTTATTGATGTTTAATTTTATTTGTATTTATCGATAGGAGTTGTTGTTTTTCATATGATCTTGAAATTAATCGTAAGGTATGATAACTGTATAAAAGTATGGAAATGAGTTCTATTATTGGTAGATATTGGGTAACATGATGAGGATCCTTGTAGTTATAGTGCACAGAGTATATAATGATAATAACAGCTATGGCATACATGTTAACAGTTGCAAATACAAACGAATCCAATGCATTAATCAAATGAATGACTACTGTTTTTACTTTAGATTTTTGTGATTTTTTATCTTCAGAATTATCAGGTGAAACTATTTTGATAAGTTTAAGATTCTCTGATCTGTTTCTAATGTTTGCTAATAGATATCCAACTGCTATTATGGATACCAAAGAGTACATCAATAGTCTTTTCAATTTACCTGATGGATTAGTTACAATGTCAATGTCATTGTAAAACTCTGGGTCTAATGTATTGTATATCAATGAATGTGACCATAGCAAGACTAAAAATTCAGTAAGAATAACTCTTTTACCATTAAATAAAAATCTGTAGATTCTGTATTTAGTAGTCTGTAATTGTGTGATTCTATCTTCAGTTGTATGTTCATATTTTAATCCAAATACCAAATAAATCATTAGAAATTGAAATGCAAATGATAAACCAGAGACAATGATAAAAGACTTAAACTCATCTACTGTTGATACTTCGGGATCTTGAGAATACATCATTAACCATACAAAAGATACTATATATTTACTAAACAATAAGAATAGTATCATAAAACTATCCATTGATGTACATTTTCTACTACTAAAGTATATTAAATCTATTAATGGTAATGCTAAAAATACAAGCACAATGATCACATTTAACTGTTCAATCATTTTCACATCAAAAATTGTAAAATAAAAAAATATAAAACAGATCTTGTTAAGTTTTGTTAAACATGGTCGTTTTTGTTTTGAAAAGAAGAGAATTGCTGTTTATAAGATCTTATCTTATCTATTTCCACTTTTTAATTTTATTAATCAGTTTTTTTTTATAAATTATTAATTTATGGAATTTTTGAATAGAACTTCAAAGATATTTTGTTTTTCGAGATACTCAAGCATTGGTGCTGACAGAGACGTTTTAAAAGACTCCAATAACTCCTGAGATAGTTTTCTCTTGACAAAGAATGTTGTTGGGTTACTAGTAATCAATTCTCTATTTGTTTGATATTTCATTTCATGTTGGTAGAAATAAATCAGAGAATTGTTATTGTTGTTGGGTTTGTAGTTGTAATTCTGAAGAATTGAAATCTTAATTGATTGATAGAATATTTGGTGTTGAATTGGGCTGGGGAAGTATCTGAAGAGGTATAGAATGGCTTGATAGTTTTCATCTGAATTCATAACACGAACAAGTAGATTTAAATGCTTTTTAATTTTCAGGATACCATAATGAAATAGCATAACCAACATTTTAAATGACCATGTTGCTTGGATATAAGAAAGTGTTTTCTTGACGTTTGTCAGTCTAATACCGTTTTTTAGTAATGGGTGATCTCTATTTTCCATAACTTGATGTAGAAGTCCAAATTCATTATTATCTATAATACTTTCAAGAATTGGTGTTGATCTACATTTGACAGACTCTTCGTGAAATTTAAGAATCAAGTTTAACAAATAAGGATTATATTCAACCATTTCATAGAGGCACAATGATATTTCATTGTTTAACTTCTTTTTATGATTGCATATTAGGTATTCAAAGGATTTGAATGAGTGCATATACAAATTTTGAATAAATTTATCTATAACTGTTGGATTTCTAGACAAAATGAATTCAATAATTTGTGAGTTGGGAGATAAATGAATATCTGTTAGACACGCATCGTGAACCTGGTTAGGCATGGTATGGTATAGTCTTTTGAAGATCTCAAAGTTACCATAATGAATTGCCATTTTAATGGATGTATGTGAAATGACTACTCTTGTTCCATTTCCAGAGTTTTCCAATAGATAATCTAAGATTTCGGTATCTTGGAACCCAGGATCATTTAGAAAAGAATCTGAAATCACAACATTGGTATTCTCGATTAGGTGTTTAAAAACAGGTAATTCCGTACAGTTTACAAGTTTAATGTTATTTCTAGGCTCTGACATTAACTTGGATGTGAATTCACGAACCATATGAATGTTATTGTAGAATAATGGTGAGTTACGAATCATTTTGAATATATTCATTTCCGAAGTTACAGCTCTGTTTTCCAATAAAAATTTGAAACAAGCTGGTGAAATTACTTTGTTGATACCATCAATTCTTCCAGGATCCATGAATTTGTTTAGAATGAAACTCAGCGGTTCTGATGTGTGGTAATCCAAAACACCTCCTACATCATACACAGGTTCTAGGTTATCAATTTTATAAAATTCATAGAGAATCTTACAATGTCCATCTGAAAATGGCAAATTTGTGATTGACATTGGATAGATTTGGTGCATAAATTGCCTTTGGAGACAACTTGGATTAAATTCTTTTAGTACTTGAAAATGGTTGTATTTTCCAGATGTTATGATCTCTCTAATCATGTTTAACTTTATAGAGGTATTGTCAGGTACTAGATTGTTCTTTAGGATAAAAGCCAGATTATCAGTATTCGCTGATAATAAGGCGTTGGTACACAATACATATTTTATATGTTCGGTTTTCAAAATATTTTGAAAAAGTTTTAGATGTTGGTTTTCCATTAAGAATTGATAAAATATCAATGCACTGTTGATTGATATGTCATGATCATGTTTAGGTTGTTGGTCGAATAGCTCTGGATGTTCATTTAAGAGGAAGTCCAATACCTCTCTATTGGGTGTATGAAACATTTGACTTGTTCTAGTCATGAAATATTTTACAATGTGCTTAGGTCCTATTTCATTGTAAACTGTCTTAAATAGTTCCAAATTACTATTTTGAGTATAGAATCTAAAAAAATGGGAATGATTTAGATTGAAAATTTTAAAACCATTTTCAGGTTCCCTATTTGTATGGTATTGTAATCTCTTCACGAATTCATCAGATTTACTACTTTTTTGTTCTGCACTTTGTTGTCTATTAAAATAATAAAACATTGGTAGATCATAATAACTATATCCTTTATTTGAGCATATTGCATTGTGTACTCTAATAAAATAGAATATTTTTTTTAATATATATTTGTTACCAAATATACTATGGACAAGGGTTTCGTAATCCATGCTAATACTCAAAAAATCTGAATAAACATTTATTTCATTTTTATTAAAATCAAAAAAAAATTTAATAAATTAATATTTAAAATCAAATCAGAAATTAAACAGAATCACAATTCAAATTGTAACGTTATTATACTTAAATAAAACAAAATAATAAAAAATTGGAATTTCATTGCAATTAACAGTTAATTTAGAACTGTAATGATCACGGGAATCCAACTGTTTAATTAAAACAAAGCATGCTTTGCGAATAGCTGAAAAGCTCTTGACGCAATGTGATTTCTGCCCAGTGCTCTGAATGTCGGAGTTCTGAAAATTAGAAAATTTATATCTTTTGATAATTAGAAAATTTTAGTTATTCTTCTGGGTGGTTTTTTCTTTTGTTTATTTTTTTTAAATTAGAAAAGGGGAGAACAGGGTTTTCTTTATTTTTACGCAACGTAATTCCATTTGGGAGCTCTAAGATTAATTTAGTTCTAAAATCAGCAAATTTTAAATCCTTTATATTCGTTCTGTTATATACTAAAAAAGAATTGATTACGGTAGACTCTAACAAGAACCAGAAGATAGATAAATACCATTTGTTGGACACTTGATAAAATGAAGTATTTTTTAATCTTTTATCATGACGATTAACACAACCCATGTATGATCTATAAGACTCTAAAGCCTTAGGAAATCTATATTTTTGGACTCCTCTCCTTTGCTGGGATTGTGAATGATAAGGCACTCCTTCATTTGGGGTGAATTTGGTATTTAGCAACAAAAACTCTTTGGTATCATTGATCCTTAGGAGAGAGATTGTGGAATCTTGTAAAACAAGATACCTATAGTCTCCTTTTACTAATTGGTCATTAAATAATTCCTGAGGAATGGCTCTTTTTAAATTTCTAATGGTTCCAATACAATGAGTATTATTTTGCAACAAAAATTCTGAAACTGGAATTGTTGTAAAAAAGTTATCTGTGTAAATGATATGGTTATGACCTAAAACTTTGGACTCTTTCAATAGTTTTTTAACTATAGTTTCCCAAATTTTGTCAGTTCCTTCTTTTGTGACACTATTTTTACCAGCATACAAATCAAAGAAATAAAGATAGCCCTTTTCGTCAACTAGTTTCCAAAACTTATATCCCCATCTACCTGGTTTATCTTGAATATATTCCTTTAATCCAGCGGTATTTTCACTTGGTACTATCCCTTCATCAATAGCTATGTTTTGATGTGGTGACCAATTTTCTTGAAATTTCTTTTTACATATATTCATTATATTTGTGATTTTATATAATTTATCTGATTCAACAAGATTTTGGTCTTGGTTATTTGCAAAGTGTAAATGGGTTAATAGAAATCTGAATTGAGTGTAGGTAAGAAGAGATGACACAGATGAAGTATAATATAGACCATAGTCCCAATAGGACTCAAGTCTACTTGGGTTAATAGAACCAATTAGAAGAATAGCTGTTAAAAACACACGTATAACTTCTTGGGTAATACCAAGAGGAAAATGAGTGTCTCTCAACTCTTGGTTGTTTTCTTGTTCTATATACCTATTTGTCTCTATAACTATAATATCAATTATCTCTTCAAAGAAGATAAGAAATATTTCACTGGGTGATTTACCATTGAACTTTTGAAATTTTTCAGTATCATACTCTTTGAATTGATTTCGATGATACAGAGTTGATTTGAAATCTTTTTTCCATTGTCGTTAATCAGTATGTTCATGTGAACGTATTAGGCGTTCAATCAACATTTGTTTGTTATTGTTTGGGGAATAAATTATATTAGCTTTTTTTAACAAATTTAATAAATCCTTTTTTGTATAATTTTTATAACCCTGGTAGAGTTCATCTGATATGAAATATTAGAATATACTAAATAATATCTTAACATATTGGATTATCTAATAAATACCATATTCTTTTTCTACTTCATCATGGACAGAGAATTCCATTATATCCTCATCCATATTTTCTTCATCACTGTCAGCATTACAAGGTTCTGGGATATTTAATTTTGTCATTGGTAGTTGTATTTAATGTTTTATTATTACTAATTAAATTAGTATTTTATTTTTATAAAATAGTAAAAGTGCTGTTTAACCCTAATTATAAACCAACAAATTCACTAAAATTTCAATAGGTGTGGGGAAATTTTTTTATATTTAGGGGTAAATATTACTTTTATTCATTGCAGACAGGACATGTAGCACCACAATTTCGGTTCTATTAGGACTATCATATCTATTGGAATAGTTAGTATAGATATTATATTTTTATCTTAATTATAATTACCTGATGCTGTTAAAAAAAATTTATCTTCAAAAAGATAAAACTCATTTTTTTTTCATTCAAATGAATAAACAAATACTAGTAACTTGTTTTGATGCAACTGGTACTTTATTTAAAGTTAAAAATGATGTTGGTTTTAATTATGTTAGTATTTAATCAATATGAGTTTTGAATTTAATTATTGACAAATGATATATAGAACAAAATATTATCAAAATATAATATAGAATTTGATCAAGAAAAAGTAAACAAAAGTTTCTTAAAGGAATTCTCATTGTTATCTTTATCATCACCTTGTTATGGTAAATCTAAATTAGAGGGTATAAATAATACTTTAGGAGAAGGAGGAAGAGAATGGTGGACTAAACTTATCAAAACATTGTTATCTCAATCTCTGATTGGGGATAATGACAAACAGAAACTAGATTCCATACCTGACAAGGTATTTGATGATTTATATGATGCATTTGCAGGTAGTTTAAATACAGGGTCAATGAGTGCACATGATATGTGGGAATTGTTTCCTGAGGTACCTGAAACACTTCAATATCTCAAAGATAAAGGACAGATTCTCAGTATCATATCCAATTTTGATGAAAGATTAGAATCTATTCTATCTCATCTAGGTATCATTGGATTCTTTAACAAGGATCTAATTACAACATCAATAGACACAGGATATCAAAAACCCCATCATGAGATTTTTAAACATTCATTTGACAAATTAAAATTAGTGTTACCTAATCTACAGAAATCCAATGTAATATATGTAGGTGACAGTTTCGGTAAAGATGCTAAAGGTTCCTATCAATTTGGGTACCAACCAGTACTTTTACATCGTAACTCTTCTAAACCCCTTAAAAAAGATATTAATAATTCACAAGATCAACTCATCTCAGAAAAGACAATAATAATAAAAGATCTAACAGAGATCAAAAAATTAATAGACTAGTAATAGTCTGTAGTGTAATAGTAAAATAATTATTTTAATTAATAGTAATTAAAAACTTAGAGGTTTGGTATGACAATTATAATTGTATAGATGTATAATTATTTAAGTCTAAAATGGAAGTGGTTTAGAGACATATTTGTATTGGTCAAAATCAGCAACCATTTTATCAAAAAATTCATTGTCTGGTGTATTCCAATTCTTGAAATAATGTATCCAACTGGCAGTGTATGTCAATGGGATAGATAACAATGAAACTCCAAATGTCTTATAGAAAGAACTATTCCAAAGTGCCTTAATTCCATAGGCTTTCATATAGATATAAAAGAAAGTTCTACAATTCATCATTGAAGTCCATGTCATTTGTGTGGGAAGGTTAAGCACCTTCTCACCGTATTTACTCAAATTCAAAATATTATCAACATCCCAACTAGTATTGGGTGCCGATGTACCACGATGGTTGTCTATAAACCCAATATTAATATCTTTCTGAATAATTTCATCAAAGGTATCTAGAATGGCTTCTTTCAATTTCATGCCTTCTCTTCCAAATAAAAGAAAAAATTTACAAAATTTTGGACAGAGGAAATATTTACCAATGTACATTGGGACTATAGTTCCAAAGTATATGGTATTCTCTAAATAGATTCTCCAGGACATTACAGATGCATTTCCAAGGTGATTTGAATGTTTTTTTATGATATGACAATTGTTTTGGGTATAGCATCTGATGAAGCCATCATATGCCTCTACTCTAGTGTCAAAGGAACTCTTACATTTCTTGACTAGTTTTTGTTTGAGTAGTTCTGTACAGCATTCAACTTCAAAAGCCATCATTGCCATACCAGTACTGTAAAATGGGTCGAATATACAAGCAGCATCACCTATGACACACCAATGATCAGGAGAAAAGAAAACTCGACTTGTGTGAGCTAATTTTGGCCATTTATGACAATCGACAATCTCTCCACTAACTATAAGGTCATAAACTAGTCTTTGATTTACCTTGAGAAAGTTTAAAAACTTTTCCAGAGAATTCATGTCTTTTGGATCAATTTTATCACGATGGTAACTCACACCAATACTGAAATCTCTAGAACCTCTTTCCAAAGGAATCATCCAAATCCAATATCCAGGACCAAAGAAATGGTTAGTTGCATAATACCAACTTGCGGTAACTTCATGATTCTGAAAATTAAGAACATCTCTATTTGTATTCTTGACTCTAACCCATGTCGATGCATTCTCTAACCCAAACATTTCCTTTGGATCCTTCACTACATTATTAGTTCTGGAGCCAACAACAAAGTTTCTTCCAGAGGCATCAATTATATAGCCAGCTTGAATAACCTTAGTATCAATAACCTTTTGGTCATTAAAATCATCAGTATCAGATAGAATATGAATGGTAATGGATTTTATACTATCACCTGGAGTCAAATTAACATCCTTTACTCTACCATGATAATATACCGCTCCTTGATTAATAACCATTTTTAGCATATCCCTTTCAATTTTTGCTCTATTTAATTGAAAGGTTTGTATCTCTGGATTCTTTATACTGAGAATGGAATAATAATCCTCCATTGTGTCTGTTTTATCAATTTTTTTTGGCCAATTGAATTGTAAGGAGAACTTGGGTGGATGATTTTCAATTAGGTAGTCTTGGAGTCTTAGTTCTTTAGCAAAGAACATGGAACTCACATCAATGGTACTTTCACCAACTTTATAATCCTCTTGAACATTAGTTCTATTCGCTGTTCTAGGTTCTATAATAGCAATCCTTTTGTTCTGGAGTTGCTCAATGTTTAACAGTAAGTGTCTACATGCTGCCAACCCAGCAATTCCTCCTCCAATAATAACAACATCATAAAATGTTTCATCCATTTTTAATAAAATATTGGGAAATTAAAACATTTTATAAAGTTTTTATAAGTTATATCTTAAAAAAACAACATATTATTTGATAATATTGATTTTTATCTATGAAAATTATATATGTGTGGTTATTTTATTATAAAATAGGGGGTACATTGAGTTTAGTGTTAAAATTGTACTTTTTAATACACAAAATTATGGATAAACCTAAAATTATTATTAGAATGGGTGATAACGATATTAATAAAAGATGAATAATTTCTTGAGATTTTGAGCATGTTGGTGAGAAAATAAATAAATTTGAATACATATTATCTATTTTTAAACAGACTTTGGAAGATTCGTCATTTACAAAATAACTAATTTCAGGTTTACATAATATAGTTGTATTCGATAGAATAGATATAGTATTATTAACACAGAGTATGTGCATATTATCAACATTTAATAATTGGATATCTAATTCTCGGCCGCCATATGAAATCTCGTTAAAATATATTCCCTCTATTAACAGGTATTGGTGTGATAGTGTTATTAATTTAACATCTAATAAAATTGGTTCAAACTGTATACTGAGCATATTTGAGAAAATATTACCACCAACCAACATTTGTAGATTTCCATTCATGTGTGATTCAATTTTAAACCCCAATGCTTGTTGATCCATGAATATTATTTTTACCAACCTGTCATCATAGAGTAACTTTATTTCTTTTATATCATAACTATTTAGATTTAAACCATGAACTAAAACTGTGCTATCAAATATACTGTAGGATAATAGTTGGGGTACTTTTGACAATTCCACAAAACCACTGGAAATATAGTGATTATTAACCATTACTTTATAGGTAAGATCCTCCAGGTAGTCTACATAGCAATTAATTTTAGTGTATGAATTATCATCCTCACTTTTTATCATTGCTTCTGTACAATTTGAATTACCAACAAATATTTGTAAATCTTTAATTTCTTCTTGAAGAAAATATATCTTTAATATAATCTTTTTGTTAAAATATTCATTTTCATCTAACTCCAATTTATCAAAATTTTTATCATTGGTTCTAAAACATAAAGGTTAATATTTATTATATGTATAAATTATGATATATATTATTAAAAATTTTATAATTTATAGATTTTAATAAACTTACTGAATTTGTATAAATATGTTGTGGATTCATTAAATACTGTCAAATTGAATAATACTTGAGTTAATTTTAATTGATAGTTTTCAATTTTAATATAGGTGTTATTGTAATATATAAATGAGGTATTATCATTGTATATAATATCACCCATTAACAATGTTCCATTATGAGCAGTTCCAAAATTGTTACCCTGTAGGACACAGGTAGTTTCATCACATTGAATGTCATCAATATAAGTTTTACCACCAAAAGTTTGATGACTGAGAGTTATTAATAATATTAATATGATTATAATATTCATTTAAAGAGATAATTGAAATATTTACAGATAATATTATATTTTTTTTATTTTTATTTTCTTGTATTTTATTTGTAGATTCAAATATTTTAAATTGTGTGAAGAGTGGGTATTTTTAAAATGTTTAAAGGTGATGTATGCATAGAAAGATAGAGATATGGAATAAGGGTTGGGGTGTAAAAGTGTGTGAAATGTGGGGTAACAATTTATACTTCTATTTTTTTTTTATCTAAGGGCTTTAGACATACTTGTCAATCAGAAACAATCATCTAAAAAATTAATTTTTTTTTTAAAATTTTACATTCAGTTTGGTCAGACAGACAATGCAAATTAACTACCGTAGTTTCAATTGACAATCATCATTATCCTATTAATTATTTATAATGGAAAATTATAAAATAACTAAACAAATAGGATCAGGGGTTTATGGCGAGGTTTTAAGAGGTGTGAATTTAAAGACTTTAGAAATTGTTTGTATTTCATTGGAAAACGAATTAAAGAGTATTTATTGACACGCGATGTTAATAATACATAGGTTGCCATAAAGAGAATGAAAAAAAAGTTTAATAATTGGAATGATTGTTTACAGCTACGAGAAATCAAAGTTTTGAGAGAACTCAATCACCCTAATATTGTAAAACTAAAAGATGTAATATTAGAGGGTAATGATTTATTTCTAGTCTTTGAATACCTAGAGAATAATCTCTATGAAATCATAAAGGATAGAAGTAAATTACTACCCGAATCAAAGATTAGAAATATAATATACCAAATCATACAGGCACTACATTCCATGCACCAACACAACTACTTTCACAGAGATTTGAAACCAGAGAATATACTATTATTAAACGAAACTGTAAAGCTAGCTGACTTTGGATTGGCTAGAGAGATTCAATCTAAACCGCCTTTTACAGATTATATATCAACTCGATGGTATCGTGCACCTGAGGTTCTATTGAGATCGACTCAATATAATGCACAAATTGATATTTGGGCTATCGGTGCAATTATGGCAGAATTGTATAGTTTGAAACCTCTCTTTCCAGGGTCAAGTGAAATTGACCAACTATTTAAGATATGCAGTGTTTTAGGATCACCTACCCCTCAGACATGGAATGATGGTATAAAGTTAGCAGGTTCAATGAATTTTAAGTTTCCCCACATGTCACCTAATAGTCTCTCAAATCTCCTTCCGAATGCTAGTACGGATGCAATCGACCTAATGTATGAACTGCTGAAATATGATCCCACTAAAAGACTCTCAACAGCATCGGCACTCAATCACCCATATTTTCATGTATCTCTACCTAAACCCATCCTCCTTCACCACAATAACAATTACTCTGATCTAGCTAATGTATATTTATTTCAAAATGGTTATATTCAATCTAATGAATTGAAATTTAACCAACAACAACAACAACAACAACAACAACAGCAGAATTCAGAGAGCGCAAGTAACAACAATAATAACATTCAACCTATTACACCAAAACCCGCAATTAAACTAAACCAAAATCTAAGAAATTCTAGATACTCTATATTAAACTTTAACTCTCCACCACAGTATAACACCACACTAAATATATTATCAACTACCACAACCACTACTACAACTTCTGTAAATTTAAACTCTTCCTTTTCCTCTCAACACCAACAATTATTACCCAACTATGATTTAGTAAATAGTCTAAATAACAGTTCTCTAGATATTGATAAACAACAAATTATAAATAAGATTAAACAAAATAATAATAATAATAGTAACATTAATAATAGTAAATTGATAACACCAAGATCATCAACCAATGTACAACAGATACCACCCCCTATGTCTAATATCAACCCACCTCATAACCTAATTTTAAAACCATCTGGAGGACTTTCTCCACAACTTCCATATCAATCGTTACATTACCACTCACCTATAAAAATAACTCAACCTCCTCCAAACACATCATCAAAATTATAATTTGCCGATTCCAGAAATAAACTATTTTTATTTCTTTTAATATAATACCCATCACTATGTTTCAGTTTAATTTAAATCAAACAATTAAAAAAAAGGTTGACTAATTATTTCATAGAGTATAAATAACTATTTTATTTATATAATTTCATTAAATTAATATTAATATTAAAGCAACAAATTAAAAAATGATTTATCGTAAGTTTATTAAAAACTATATATTTAAACTCTATAAATATTAACAAAAGTATTAAATAAACAGAAAGTTTATCAAAAATTGGCAAAGTTAACACTGGATCTGTTTCAAAAGGATCAATGACACAATCATCAAATTTAAACTCTGTTTCTCAATCTGATGAAATGCTTCAAAGAAGAAGAGGTTGTTGTGGTTGTGGTGGAAGAAGAAATAATATTGATATTGACATTGACATTGATATTGATATTGACAATTAAATTCAACCAATAAAACTCATGCTTTAAAGTATCTTTAAATTTTACAAAAATCTCTTTGTGATTTTCTTTTGTCAAATTAAATTTGACAAATATCCACAACTATAAAATGCAAAATAAAAATATGAATGATCATCATTCAATAAATAAAAGATATAAATGGCAATTACAAGGTAATTAGGAATAAATTGATAAAATTAATTTAAATATCTATTAACACTATTAAAAAGATACGTAGGTTATCATTCAACCAAAAAAATCCCAAAAACAAACTGTAATCCTGCTGAAGTCCAAAGAAGAACAAAGGTAAAATTTAATTTCAATCTAAAAGATTATATTGATGAAAATGGTAAAGTAAAGGAAGATGATCTTCATAATTACTTCAAAATCTTAGTTTCGAAAGGTTACAAAATTCCAAAACATTTTGAAATAGTTAATACCACAACCGTTACCACAACAACTAAAGTTACTATTGATGTGTCTATTTATAAAGATGTTGAAAGCAATAACATGTAATAACACTAATAAAATGAATAATTCTTGATTTCTTATCAAACTCTGATAATAAAAATAAATTACCATTATAATATTTGAAACATTCTTTGCATAAATTTAATTCGATTTCATGTTCTCAAAGAAAGAAGAAACAATTCTAAAACTAAAAAAATTCTAACCATCACACCACAAAATAATTCAAAGAAATTAAATAATAATTTTTCATATTTAAAACTTGAATTAAATTAAATTTTAATCAAATCAAATCAAAATCAATTAATTCAATTAAACATAATATAAATAAAATTAAAACTAAAAACAAATAATAAAAAAATGGTCAAAATTCATATTGGACAAGATGCACCACAATTCACTGCAAAAGACTCAAAAGGAAATGATGTCTCTTTGACTGATTTCAAAGGAAAAATTCTAGTATTATATTGTAAGTACTCAACTTTTAATATTTTTTAATAAAACAACAATATCTAACCATATAAAATTCAATAGTTTATCCAAAAGATGGATCACCAGTTTGCACTACAGAATCATGTGAATTCAGAGATAAATATGAACAATTTATTAAGGCAGGTGCTGATGTTGTTGGAATCAGTACTGATAGTGCTCAATCTCATGAAGAATTCACAAGAAAGTATAAATTACCATTCACATTGTTGGTTGATGATAATTCAGAATTGGCAAAGAAATATGGAGTCAAGAAAACTCTTGGTCTTTTACCAGCTCGTGAAACCTTCGTCATTGATCAAAATCAAAAAATTGTTCACAAAAGTTCTGGTTTATTGAATGGAACCAAACATATCACTGAATCTTTAGAAGTTATTGATAAACTTAAATCACAACAACAAGAACCAATTTCTCAACATTTATAACAATTTAAATGAATGAACAAATTGTAAATATTCAACTCAAATTTCACAATTATTTAATTAATTAAATAAAATCAATACATTTTATTCCTTTCAATACATTTTTAAATTGTTTGACAATTTCAAAGTTTAAAAGTATAAATATCCTAATTTTATATGAATAATCATTAAATTCATTTAATTTATTAGTTAAAATAGATATTAAAATGATCTATCGTATGTATAAATATTTTTTCACTATAAACAAATATTAATAAAAACATTGTAAACAGAAAGTTTATCAAAAATTGGCAAAGTTAACTCAGGTTCAGTTTCAAAAGGATCTTTATCACAATCATCAAATAGAGTCTCTGTTTCTCAATCTGATGAAATGTTACAAAGAAGAAGAGGTTGTTGTGGTTGTGGTGGAAGAAGAAATAATATTGATATTGACATTGACATTGATATTGATATTGACAATTAAATTACCCTCTTTTTAACAAATAAATACAGTTAATATAATAATTTTTTTATTAATTAAAAATTTTCTTTCCTTTCGTTTTTTCATATTTCAATTGTACACTAAAATGAATAAAAAAATACAAGATAAAAAAAGAAAGACAAGAGATGAATCAGAATCAGAATCAGAAATAGAGTCAGATGATTCAGATAAAGGAGTTATCCCAGATAGTGATTCTGATGAAGAAAACTATGACGATTCAGATGATGGATCAGATTTCAATGAAATTACAGCAGAGTTCGAGATTAATCCATGTGTGGAATCTGATTATCATTCTATAAAGAATATGATTAGTAGATTAGTACCATACAATGAAACTATAAAT
This sequence comes from Tieghemostelium lacteum, assembly GCA_001606155.1. Lineage (NCBI taxonomy): Eukaryota > Evosea > Eumycetozoa > Dictyosteliales > Raperosteliaceae > Tieghemostelium > Tieghemostelium lacteum. The sequence goes on from LODT01000035.1 coordinate 898,783, forward strand.
TTCTCAGCAGGTGCAATTACAAATTTGATATTAGAGCAATCTAAAAAATTGAAATTTGGTAGATCAATTAGAGTGGAAGGTGTAGATGATCCTTATGGATTTCTATCAGTTTTCAATTACAATTCAGTAAAAGATAATGAATCTATTGAAGGTCTAACAGAATTTATGAAAATTAAGTCGAAATCTGCAGAGACTTCTTTTGTAGATACTAAAACACATGGTGGAGACAGTACATTTTTATCAGTACTCACCAATCTATTATCCAAATCCAAAGCACAACCATTAGGATATGTATTCAATGAACGTTTTCTAAACGTTCCAAACGATCTAGTCTATCCATTACACCAATACATCCAATATGATATCGAACTATTGACAGAGAATGACCCAACCTATAATTTTAAAAACTATTTATTCCTAACTACATTTGGTATCACTACTAAACCAAATGAAACTGAACAACCACAACCACAACCCACCGAAACTACAAATAAATCAAAAACTAAAAAATCAAAACACACAATAAGCGAAGATCAACCACAACAACAACCACAACAACAGAATGACCAATTACCAGAAGGTTTAGAAATCTATCAAAAAGTAGAGGATAAATATATTAAAAAACACTCTTCAGCATGGTTAACATTTAATATCCCTTATGAATATGGTGAGGGTTCTAGATGGACACTGAACGGTCACCTCAATTACAAAGGTCTAATAATGATTTTACCAAGTTCCAAAGTACCAAATCTACTAAAAGATCTACAAGAAAAAGCAATTTTAGATGATTAAATTATAATAAATTACTATCTACTAAATCATTGGTTTTTTTCACATTTATATATTTCTTCTTTAGATTATTGGTCTTCTTCTTCTCTCCAGTTCGTCTAGGTTCATTATGAGACTTTGAGTTAACTTCTCTTTACAACAAAGTTGGATGATACCAACTACAAAACGTAGAGGATATTCATCGTGATTTCTAGCCCAATCCAATATTAACTCTTCTTCAAAGACTGGGAATTGAAGGTATGCTTTTAGATAGGTTTGAGCATATGCCATATTAGGTACCTTAATTGGAGTTTTGAAAATTGTTAATGCAATCTGTTCGATAGAGGTTTGAAGTAGTGTTAGATCCTTAAGCATAATAGCACGACTGACATCAACTTTTGCACATTTTTTAATTCTAGAGTAACCATCTACCAACTGGATGATAAAGAATTCAAATGATATCTGTACTATATGGTTTCTCAATTCAGCTGAGATTATAGGTGTACCATTCATTGAGAGACTCTGACGACAACAATCATTCAATTGAGTGAGGAATAACTTGAATTCTTTTTCAAAGATTTTTACATAGACAGAGGCATCTGTTGTAATTGCAGTCTGGTTCCATTTGAATCCTGCAATGGTATTACTAAAGTATTGTGGTCCTACAAGATGTGAAAATATTGCTGAAATCATCGACTTTATCAAATGTCTTTGTAAATCTGGAATAACAGATACTACATTACTATAAAACTCCTTGAAATTGTCAGTTTGATTACTTGGTAGTAATTGTTCAAAAACTGGTTTACAAGCCTCCATTGCCTCACTGATAAAGTTTAGTGACTCAATAGCAACCATTCTCAATGGTAGATTGAATAGAATAGATTTGTCACCTAATTGTAATCCTGATACATCAATTCTAGGTGTAATCCATTTAATTCCAGATTTTTGTTGTTGTTGTTGTTGCTGTTGTTGTTGTTTTGGTTGCTGTATACCTAAATTATTATTACTATTTTGACTGGTCATTGTAGGTGTTGTAGATGTTATATTTGGAGAATTTGAACCTGTATTACCAATATTAGATACAATGTTTCTCATGGTATTATTTAATGAAGAGAATTGATTGGAAATTGAACTTATAGATGGCATAGATGATAGATTAGTTACAACAGATGCAGCAGCTTGAGAGATTGGTAAACCAACACGATCCTTCATTCTGTTAAGGAACTTTTGTACTAGAGGTTTGGTGAATGATAAATCTTCAACTTGTTTCTCAGATATTGATTTTTCAAATTTAGTAGTTAAAGCTTCTAAACTAAATCCTTGAGGATCTAAATATCCAGAGAAAGAGTAAATTGTGTACATGTAGTACTCAATCAACTGGCAAATACCTTGGAATATATCAATAGATATATGAGGTAACTGTTCCATCATCTCTAGATATTTACCAATATTTCTTACAAAACTAATTGTTGATGATGATACCAATTTAATCTGAGGTTGTTCTTTAACTTGACTATTACTGTTACTACTATTATTACTATTATTACTACTGGTTGCTGTTGGTTTAGGTGTTGGTTTTTTACTCTTTGGATCATCTTCATCGTCTGAATCCTCATTAATGAAATCTTGTTTTAATTCATCATCATCACTATCTGAATCTTGATCTTGTTGTTTTGTTTTACTATGGGTGTTTTTAGATGTGTTGTTGGTAGGCAAGGTAGGTGATTTTAGAGTAGGAGTTGTAACTCTATTCTTTTTATAGGAAATCAATTGAGAGAATGGGTTTCCTTTTTCTTTGATAGTTTGTATTAGGTGTCCATCTGGTTTCTGTGAGGATCCTGTAGAGGTGTTTAATTTGATTTTTTGTATTCTTAGTTCAGTTTTGGCATTGAAATCGTTGGCAACTGGGATATTATTCCAAGGTTCATTTTCTAACATGGTACGAAGATCATCTACTTTGGATCTATGTAGACTGTCAAAATAGGATTTAGATTGATTGATAATGGATTGTTTCAAGTGATGTGAAGGGTTACCACTAAATTCCTCACCAATCTCTGAAATCTTATTTACTGAATTTAGAACCAAAAGGAAATCATCAATCTTGAAATTGGTAAGTTTTCTAGGTTCCAATAGATAGGTTACCTGTTTTTGCATTATATCCCATATAGATTTCTTGAATCTACTCAAAGCACTCTTAATATCTTGGAATACTTTAGATTCCTCATTGATTGGGTTCTCTTCATGGAATTGATTCATTAAATGAAGACTTGTCATTACATCACAAAGATATTCAAAAACACCTAATAAACAATTTACAAAATCTTGATCCTTCAATGCTTTACATAACTCTTTATAACTCATTCTATAAGATAGATTAGTATTGGATGTTCATGGAAATGTAGTGTTATAGGAGCTACTTACCCTTTAAAGATTTCAGGATTCTTTAGAGATTCTTCAGATAAAAGTACATGGGAATAGACTATATTTCTAGTTTCAGGTTCAATAGGATCAACAAAATACTGTTGAAGTTTATCGTGGATATTGGAAGCTCTTCCAAGTAGTTTATAGGCTTGAAATACACGTTGGTAGGTTTCGGCATCGAATGATCTACAACTGTTAAAGAAATCCTTGTCTAGTCTCTGCTGTACAACTTCATAGATTTCCTGTAGATTTGAATCCAATTCTGGTATGCAACTGTAATGCATTTGCTGTGCTATAACTGATCTACATTCCAAATACAATTTTATAGTTGCTGGATAGTCACCATCTGAGAGTGTCTGTTTCAGTAGTGTCTCTAGTGTTACAATACCCTTAATCTGTGATAAATCATAATACATCTTTTGAAGGATATTTCTTTTACTGTATTTTGACATTACCATGAACGCTGAACTTGTCAGATTCTTTTTAGTCTGTGTTAATGTTCTTCTACCTGATGCGACCATAACTGTGGATCTCTGAAGTTCCTGCCCAACTTCATGAATCTGCGACATTCCATGAACAAATTCTGTATAGTTTTTACGAACTCTATTGTAGATTTTAGAATTTACATAATCCATTGATCTGGAGAATGAATTGATATTCTTATCTAAAAATCTAGAGAACTCTTGTGAAGAACCACTGACCTCCATAGGCATCATATCAAGTATGAATTTTGTAGAATCAAATGACTCATCAAAGAACTCTTGAGGTGTGATACTCAAGAACTCTTCCTCTGTCAAACTAGGTTTAGTATCTTGAATCAAACCCATATAGTATTTAACTTTATTAGGTTTACTAGTGTCCTGTTCAATTACACCTAATGATGCTGCTGCATTTCTAAATGTAGTTTTGGTTGCAGACTCAACCTCTTCAATTTTAGATTTCAATTTTGAAACATCAAATTTAAATGGTAGTGGTAATGGTAAACTTGTCATATTATTCTAAAATAATAATAAAGCAATCTATATTATTACCTGTTTTTTTTGTTTTACTCTTCAAAAATTTAAATAAATCAAAAAAATTTTATTTTCAAAATTACTATTTAGTTTCGATTACGACTGCAGCGTGTTTTACAACATTCAATGTCATTTTTAATAAAATCAATTAGTAATAGTTATAAATTCACTAGTAATAATATATTTTCATGTCTAAATAGAAACTCTATATACAATCCAATTTGGAATATAAATTTACAGAATCAACTAAATAGTTTTACAAGAAATTACACAACAGAAACCAAATTCACAACCATTGATATAAATAGTTATGATAGTAAGAAACTAAAGAATGTAATTAGAGTTGGATTGTTTAAATTCAGTGATAAAGATTTGACATTAGATAAACTAGTTGAATCCATTCCATCTGAAATTTTAGAGAATGGAACCTTTTACAGAGACACAAAGAGATTTGGAAACTATCTCTACAAAATATCATTTACAACACCATCAAAAGCAATGGATTTTTATAATCATCTTAAATCTATAACTGAAAAGGGTAATTACATAGGTTCAAAGTAGTTTAGGAAAACATATCATCTAATTAGTTTACCTTTATTTACAAAAACATACAGATGAAAAAGTTTCAAAATTAAAATTAACTTATCCATTTGTTAATCTTGTAAGATCAAGTATGGATAGAATATATAATATAACCGATGAGGAAATTGAAAAATTACCAATACCGCAATTGAATACTCAATTGACTATAGTAAAGGAACAGGGTGATATTGATAATGCAGTTAGATTACTGTTGAATGGTAGATTACCAAATGAATTAATAGATGGAGAGGAAATGCCTGTATTGGGATTCGATTGCGAATGGCCTGGTTTGAGAAAGTTTTTAGTTGGTGAGAGTGCAAGAGTATCTCTGATACAATTGTCAACAGACACACATACATGTCTATTTAGAGTAAACCTTTGTGGATTGGATAGAACATCGTCACTTGGACGATTGTTACTCAGTGACAAAATACTTAAAGTTGGTCATGGAATAGGTAAAGATGCAAATAAAATTCAAAAAGATTGGGGTTTCTTAATGGAAAATATTGGTGATATTTTCTATCTTCCAATAGTCCAAAGAATGATAAATAGAGATTTGGTCTCTGTTGCTGCTGTTTTTGATCAAGTAAATCTGAAAAAGAATAGAACAACTTTGATTTCTAATTGGGCAACTACAGGTGATCTTACAAATCAACAAATTCAATCATCTGCCAAAAATGCATATTATGCCAGACATTTATATTTCAAATTAAAAGATATGAAACCTGATGTTGATTTATAAATAAATAATAATTCACCACCTTCTCGTCTTTCTATCTATATATCCTCTTGCCAAAAGTTTTTACATTTTCATTTTTATTTATACACCTTGTCGAAATGATAAGTAATCGAGTGTTTTTAAGAGGATATTGTACGGTTATAAACAATATTGGAACTCCAAATCTATCAAATTTCAAAGTAAAGGATAATAAAGAGATTAAATTAGAGGTATTTCAAAATCCGAAACAATATCATAATATTCGGTCATTGATTGTTGTAAAAGGTAAACAAGTTCAACATAGAGACTTACTTTTAGAACAACTTAGAAATAATATACCAAAATGTGGTTGGAATACATCAAAACACTCTGATAATATAATATTGGGTGATTTTACACCTAGTAGATTTAAAGAGTTTATTGATGCATCGTATGTTATGAATTCAGAAACACAGCATAAGAATATACTTAGATATCAAGATAACCAGTCTCAACCTTTTTCAGGGTTTAGCAAACAGGTGTTACCAAATTGTAAACATCTTCAGTCAAAGTCACATAAAGAGTGGGTCGATGAAATATGCTCACAAGTTATACAAGCATACATGCACTGTAAATTCACAAAATGGCGTCTACAGCTCATGACCTCTATAGCACCAATTCTAGAAAAACGACAAAATAGAGGAAAAATAGAAGATGATATATTAGATCGTTTAAAGGTTTTAAATAGACCACTACAGAAACTGTATAATCATGCTACAAAACAGAATTTAGTTATACCTTTGGAACCTACTGAAACCCTAGTTCAGGTTTTATTTACAAATTTTGATAGTGGGTATATAAGTGTATCTACACCACCGATAAGAGAATATTTCAGTAAGATGATATCGTATTATCCTGCTGGCCAATGCATAGATTTATATGATAGGCTACGAAGATATCTCACAATGATGTATCGTGAAGATACACCATTGAAGTCTATACAATATATAATGGATAAGGTTCACAACCCCTATTTGACAACCGACAAGAATGAGATTTTAGAACTCATAAGAGTATCAACATCCAATGATTTGGTCAAACTGTTCCTTCCCTCCAAAAGCTTTGTTAAATTATTTGAACTTGAGCTGCGCTATCCTTTATTTGCAAAAATGAAAAAGGGTGAAAGTGTAATTGATTTAGGGTCGTCTCCAGGTGGTTGGACACTCTATGCACTTTTAAAAGAATGTAAAGTCGTATCCATTGACAAGTCACCTTTAGATATCAATTTTCTTGACTATTTAGATAATGGGGACCCTAATTTAGTATTTCATCAAATGGACGCACAAGAATATGCTGTACCTGATAGCACTAGATTTGATTGGCTTCTAGTAGACATGAAAGTATCACCAATGAAATCACTTCAACTCTTGGAAAAATGGTTACAAAATCGACATTGTAAACATTTTATAGTAAACCTCAAATTAGTTAGTGGTGATAATACAATACAAATGGATAGATATATAAAATCATCTATTCTTCCACTGACTAGATATCTCAATTGTCATTGTCTAGATTCCAACGGCGAGAAGGAACTTACACTCTTTGGTACTATAAACAAACGTGCTCATCCAGAATCACCAGATCTCATGTTTGATAACGATGATAATGATGATTATTAATAAAATAAATGAATTTATTTTAATAAAGTTTCAGAAATGAAGTCTCTAATGGGTTGAAGTGATTCCACTTCATTTTCACCAGTTGCTGTTACGGTACCATGTGCAAATTTAATGTCTTGAGGTAATTGATCAAATTGGAATGGTGTTCCTTCTACACCTAAAATGATTTCTTTTCTATCGTCTTCTTGATTGAGAACAACTGGTGTTGAACCTCTAGTAGTTCTCAAATCATCAATTTCACTCTCAAGTACCTGTTGAATATGAGAGGCATCATTTGAACTATCCAAATCCATCTTATTCAAATAGAATAAAATTGGTATTCTCTTTTCATTAACCTCATGAATAGTAAGAATATCATAGAGATTAGATGCCTCCAATTGAGCCTGTTCGTCAAATTGGGAGTTATCAATGAGGTATATAATGCAACCTGCTTGGTCTAGAATCTTTGGTAACAGTGATTTCATTTTTGAGTTACCTGGAACATCAATAAGAACTAGTTTCTTTCCATTCTCAGTTTGATAGTTACCACTATTCACTGACATACTAGTATAGGATTGTAATAACTTTTGAATATTTGAAAGTTTACTAAAAAGTGATGTCTTTCCTGACCCTTGTAATCCTAATATAACTATATTTTTACCTCTTTTAACACTCTTTTTACCTGCACTAGTTGATCCTCTATTTGATGATCCTCTAGATCCTCTATGACCATTACTATTACCAAATACTATTGCAATATTAGAAAAGTGTTAATTAACCTATCAGACTGTACCCTATATAACATTCACAATTATACAAACTTGCTGAAACAAAAATTAAAACTAATAAACTAACTAATACTAAAATTAATTGATCTGCATTGAAAGGTAAATTATATGGTTTCAGTAGTTCCTCTATTGGTTGTGAAAGTTGATCATAATATGGTATTAATTTCATTTTACTGATAACATTATCAGTTAATGGTAAAACTTTTTCTTTAAATACAGAGGACATTTATAATGATAAAATATTTATAATAATAATAAAAAGATAAAAAAATATTTTTGGTCAAACACTGACTGACAAATCAAAAATTTTGAAAACTATTCATCTTCAAGTTAATTATTTGACTTTCTTCAAAAAAAATTTTAATATATAATTATAATTTAGATAAGTTTCACAAAATTATTATTTGTATAAGCTTTCAAAAATGTGAGATATTTATGAGAATTAAATTTTTTATTTTTTTTTAATTTATCTTTCACTTCAATTCAAATGACTTTCATAAAATGTCAACATATAATTGTAATAATATAAATACAGAAACTAATTTATTGTTAATTGATAATAATGTAAAGAAACGCTTAAATTATCAATTGTTAAAATATACACTCGAAAATATAAAAATAGATAGTGCTACTTTGTATATATGTATTATTAATATTGATTTTAAAAATGTTTGTATATATATATATTATTACACAATCAAAGTAGTTCAACCTATATGTGGATTCTAATTATTTTCATTTACAGATTGAAAAAGTTATAAAAGTTTTAGAATACTATTATGAAAAGGCATATGATATCATTGTGGATTTGGAGAAGGTATTAGATTACTCTGTGACTATACTGCTACCTGAACTCTATCAAATAGAAAATGATATCAATCAAATTAAATTAACAGATCCTTTAGTAGACCCACTGATTAATATAAAATTTTTGTATAGTTATATAATGTCAATGATAAGTGCTATTGAACATCAACATAAGAAACCTAGTAGGAAACTGTACATGTCATCTGCATTGATGACTCTACCGTTTCTTACAACATTAATAGAACATGAATTCCAAAATAGTAATATACTAATGAATGTCTATCCGGAGATGGTATTCAAATACAGTGATCTTTTGAAAACTGAGTTAGGGACTATAAGAAAGAGTAACCAATTACTCTATACGATACCCCCAATTACTACATACAAATTCAATCATGTCTATGTTGGTGGATTTTTTGATTATTTCCATTTAGGGCACAAAGAGTACCTTTCCATAGGTGCACTAGTTTCAAAGAATAAGTTTTTTATATCAGTTTTACAGAAACCATCGATATCAAATAACAGTTTTACCAGTAACAGTTCTTTAGGTGATATTATGAATTCACGAATTGATTCATCACCATTGAAATCCAAAGATGATCTATCACAAAGTATTGATATTCGAATGGATCAAATTCGACAATTCTTTAGACTATTTCATCCACATCACTCTTCAATTGAGATTATTACCAATAATCGTTGTAATAATATAGCATTATGTCCAATGACCTTTGTTGAAATTGGATCCATTGCAATTATAGTACCTACTGAAACTATTCAAACCGCAGAGAAGCTTAACGAAATTAGAAATCAACGTCAACTCACACCAATACAATTATTCAAAATCAAAGAACTTACTCACAATCAAATGAAGATATGTTCAACCAATATAAGAGCACTGGTTTTCAGTCGAATAAATGCTCATCAAAATGAAGTTGATATATAGTTCATCACACGAAAAAAAAAAAACATTGTAATTTGTTTAAGGTTTTAGTATTGTTGTTTTGTTTGTGTTTTTATTTGTTTAAAATTAAATAATTATTACTACTATTATTACTTTAGGTGAAGATTAATTGTATATATAATGTTATGATTCTATTATTTTGTTATAAAGTCGTCTGATTCAGGATCTGAAGTATCTTCTAATTTTAGATTATCAGTTAGAATTGCTCCACCACCCGAACTATACAGTGGAGATGAAGAATTATTATTATTATAACCACCAGTATTAGTGTTAGATAGATGTTGATTGTTTCTAAAGTTATTATTGTTATTTGTTAGTGGATTAAAATGTTGATTGTGGTGTAGGGAATCATCATCATCATAAGAATGTTGATCAAATGCACCACGAACTGCTGGAATATCTAAATTTTGTTGTTTACCCATTTGGTCAGGGTCCAAGTTACTATGTGACTGTCCTTGTGAGATTGAATATTCTAAAAATGTTACAGCTTCATAATTGGATTCAAAAATGTACTGTGGAGTGATGATATCATACAATCCAGATTTCTTGAATGAGTCCTTGATTTTATCTGACATTTGGACAAAAGCTACTTTTACATTACGACGATGATAGGCCTCTACCATTTCCTGAATAGTCATCAAGGCACTAGCATCCATTACTGGAATATTAACTACATTGATTATAATCGATTGTAATGGTGTTGAACCAGACCCTGTGGTAACAGCTGACCTATCCATCATTTTCTCAATTTCTGAGAGTAATTGTTTGAATTGACTGATATTTGCAAAATATAAAATCTCATCAACTCTTACCAAGAGGATACCTTCAATTGGTTCGGCTTCTGGGAACTTGGCAACATCCTTGAATCTGTTAGTTCCAGGTACACGTCCGAGTACACTGTAGACATGTGGTGATGATGAGTGTTTAAGTACCAAGAATATACACATACCGACGGAGATCAAGATACCCAATTCAACTTCCAAAATGAAGGTTGCAAGCAATGCAACAGTGAACTGTGTCAAGTCACCCCAAGAACGTGTCTTCCAAAGGAATTGAACTTCATGAATCTCAAGAAGACCGAAAGCAGCTACAAAGATGATAGCAGCCATTGCACATTTGGGTAGATAGGTGAAAAGACTGGTCAAGAACAAACAGGTAAAGAGCAGTATACAGCTGGTAAGGAACCCTGATAGACAAGTTCTGGAACCTGCGCTATCTTGAATAGCAGTACGTGGGATAGATGCAAATACAGGGTAGGTTTGGAACATGGAACCTAGAATATTAGCAGTACCAAAAGCAACCAACTCTCTATTACTTGAAATCTGATAATTATGTTTAGTTGCCAAACCCTTAGAGACAGCAGTTGCCTCTACAAAACCCACTACCACCATTAAAAATGCGTTTGGCAAAAGTGCTTGTAATTGCGAAAATTTCAAATTTGGGAAATGGGGTAATGGAAAACCTCCTTTTATATTTCCGAGAATAGCTAGATTGTGGTTATCCAATCTGAAGAAATAGGTAACTAGAATACTGATAATAACCAGAATCATAATCTCTGGGATGTATTTTGCGTTCTTGAAACCCTTCTTCGCCAAACCTTGCTTGACAAAACGCATGGTAAAGAGGAACACAATACAACATACAGAGAATACAATAGTGTAGGTGTTAGCCTCTTTAATTCTCTTGCAAGCCTCGTAAAATTTCTCGTAGGGTCCCATGTGGGTGTCAAACTTCACACCAATCAAAGCGTCCAATTGACTGATGGCAATAATCAATGCAACGGCATTAATGAATCCTGACAATACCCATCTAGAGAGTAACCCACCCATGAACCCAAATTGGAAGACACCAAAGAGGAATGATATAATACCAACGAGGAATGCTAAACTGTGTGATATCTCTGCTAGGTTTTCAGTTTCGGGGAAATCTGCTAGAATACTACCTAAAAGCACTGAAAGCAGTGCTTCAGGTCCTATAGCGAGTTGCTTACAGCTACCCATAAAGGAGTAGATTACTAGAGGCAACCAACCACTATACAGACCGTAGATAGGACTGAGTCCTGCAAGAATGGCATATGCAAGACCTTGTGGCACCAACATGATAGCCACAGTCACAGATGACAATAAGTCACCAATAAGATCCTGTTTTGTGTAGGATCTAATCCAGTTGACTATAGGAAGGTACAATGGCAGACGAGTTCTAACTGCCTTTATAGCCTCTTTGGGATTCTTAAGTTCCTCTTTTGTGATAAATTCCTCAATCTCCTCTTCCTCTGAATGTAGTCTAGGTGAGAGGTATCTGCTACTAGAAGATTTCTTTGTAGTGCTGTCACTGTCGCCTTCCATCTCAATACTGAGATCATTTCGAGATGTTGAACTATTTTGAATCCATTCTCTTGTGTTTTTTAAATGGTCTCCCATTTCTATATCCTATACTAATACTACAACCACTAAGTCTATCTCAGTAGCTTATTTATAAATTTCTTAAACTTGATATATAAATACTAAGTTTTTGTTTTTTTTTTTTTGAATTTGTTTTTATTCCCTCTTAAACCACTATTGTGCAAATTAAAATTATTTGTTTTTTTTTATTTTGTCAAAATGTAATCTGATATTTTGAGTGGGTTTTATACTGAAAAACAAATCGAAATCTATTAATGATATTACTCTCTGAACTGTATGTGTTATAATTTAATAACAATCAAAAAGTTATAAATACCATCAAAAAAAAATATGAATTTTTTTTCGATAACTTTTTTTTAGAGTGAATGGTGAAAAAAAAAAAAAAGTCTCTCACACAAAAATTGGGTAGGGTAGGGTAAATGACTCCATCAAAACAACAAAAATCGAAAAAAAAATTTCAAATATCCTGGTCTTAAGATGAAACAGGTGAAAACTCAAATTTATAAATATAACTAATGATATTCAATTAACGAATTTTTTTTTTTCTATTTGTAAAATAATATTCACCCACTTATTATTTAGTTTTTTATTCCACGCTATGGTGAAAGTGTGGGGATTAGGATATTTTTTCTCTAACACATTTACACATTTCTATAATTAAATTTGGACATGTTTACAGATCGGTAAATTCAAAAACAATGAAAAAATTAATGAAATTAGTTGTAAATTCACACACCAACACATAATTAGGATAATGAAATATTATATTTTCCATTTCATTCTTCTTATTTATTTTAATTAAAAAAGTATTACTGTTATTTTATCTATCTATAGTTTTTCTTTTTATATTTTTATATCTTTTAGAGTTTAGTATTAATATATAGAAAATAAAATAATAATAATATGGCATTTTTAAGATTGTTAACATATGATCCAAGTAAGGATCCAACAAAGATTGCCTACAGAAAACCAATATCCAAAGGACACAAGGCATTCAGAGGATTTTTTTCAGAGATGTTGGGTACAGCCTACTTAGTATTCTTTGCTTGTGTTTCAGTACCTGCAGCATTCTCATTCAACTCAACAGATGGAGCTGGTAGAGCACTGTTGGCAGCACTCATCCAAGGTATGGCTTTGGCAGCTTTGATTTGGGCTGTATCAGGTATTTCAGGTTGCAATTTGAATCCAGCAGTTACCATTGCAAATTTTCTCTCTGGTCGTGTAGGTTTGGTTGACAGTTTAGTTTATATAGTCGCTCAGATTATTGGGTGTCTTATAGGTGCAGGTTGTGCATTTGGTTGTCTTCCTGGTGTTTTACGTTTCCAAATTGGTGTACCTCGTCTAAGTCCTGCAATGAACACTGGTGAGGGTTTCCTATTGGAGATGTTGTTAACTTGTATCCTATGTCTCACTGTATTGGGTACCTCTGTATTCAATGTATGGGATCGTAGACTTAATAGAATTGCTCCATTTGCTATTGGTTTGGCTTTACTTGTTGGTGTTGCTATTGGTTTTAATTTCACTGGTGGTGCTTTGAATCCAGTCAGAGTATTGGGTCCATCTATTATCTCTGGTCACTGGTATTCACATTGGATCTATTGGTTAGGTCCAATTGTTGGTGCTATTTTAGCTGCCTTTATCTATCGTTGTCTATTCCAAGAACGTTTCGATGTCATTGACAGACCAGGTTATATTGAACCAACCTATGAAGGTAGTTTTGAAACTTATTAATAAATTCTTCAATATGGCATATCTTTAATCAAAATAATTTTTTTTTTTAATTTTTTTACAATATCTTGATTTATCTAAAGATATTTTATAAATGTTTGGTGTAAATTTTCAATATGGATTCAATATTATTTGAAAATTTTAAAGAAAAGGAGGATATTGTTTCTGGTATCACTAGTAATAATTTCAGTGCAGAATCTACAACAACAAGAGCTAGTAAAGAGATATTAAATGAAATGATTCATTCTAGTAGCACCAATGACATTTACAGTATAAATAACTTTTATTTACAGAATAATAATATTAGCAATAATGCAAATAACCGTAGTAACAGTACAGGTAGTCAAACTCTACCTGTAATGTTAATGCAACAGTCTATGATGAGTAGTAACTCTACGAGTGCAAGTGGATCAGGTTCTCTATCACCTTCATCATCAGTTCAGAACTTTAGTATGCTAAATGACATTTACTTTCACAATAGTAACAATGTAAATGAGATTTTAGCTAGACACGGTACTTTTAGTTACCACCAATCACCAATGAACAATTCCGTTGGTAGCACTACCAATATACACAATACCAGTGCAATACACAATAAAGAGGATATGGGCTCTATTAACATGGGGTTTGCATCTATGCAGTTAGGTGACCAAGGTCCAAAATATGATTTGGAATTAATTGCACAAACCACTAAGCAAGAAGACTCAAAATTTATGGGGAGGAAAAAAAGAAGAAATTCATCGGTTTCTAAAGTGTTTTTAGGTGACTTTCTAAAGTTGTCTTTAAATGTAACCATTTTAAAAATGATTTCAAAGTATGGTGATAATCATATACTGTTTAGTGATGTGTTGGTGAAGGTTAACAAAAGGAATAAAATGCAGGAGAGAATTGTTATTATAACTGACAAGTCGTTATATAATGTACATCCAACGGACTATAAACTAAAGAGAAGAATATCTTTGGAGAATATAACAAGTCTTTCCATGTCAACTCTTGAAGATAACTTTATTATCATTCATGTCAATTCAGAGTATGACTATGTACTGGTTAGTAGCAGAAAGACTGAATTGACAACTATACTCGTTGAGGCTTATTATAAACTGACATTTTATCAAATACAACCATTGACAATTGGACCTATTCCAATGTCACCTCTTAGCACTGCTTCATCACCACTGATGAGCAGTGTACCTTCTTCACCATTATCTATATCCATGCCTACTAGTAGTCAACAACATAACACCAATAACAGTAGTGGAGGTAGCAGTGGTTCGAATAACACAAGTCCATATCCATCACCAAATTCATTGTTTTCAGTGAACCATAATCATTCCAATATACCATCACCTAATCAACTATTAGGTACATCATATCAACAACCATCCACAACAACACCAAATAATATCTCCAATTCTAAAGGTACTTCAAGACCACAATTTCTAAGATCACATTCTCAAAGTCAAGTTTTACCAAATTTAAATATATCATCACCATCCACAACAAATGGCAGTGGAGGTAATAGTACAACTGTAACACCACCACTCAATGGATTTTCATCTAGCCCTGGATCACCTCAATTCCAGAATATCTTTATTCCCAATTTTTCAACATCCAATTACCACAACAATAACAATAATAATATTATAATTATTAATCCATCTGCTAACAATAACAATAATAATAGTAACTCAACAACAAATAATAATACACAGAATAATAATAATAATAATAATAGTGCCAATATAGTTTCAAGAATAACTGGGTCAATTTTACCAGTTAATTTTAGTGATAGAATTGAATATAAAACTGAGGGTGATTCTACTAGAGAGGTACTCTTTAACAGAGTGCAAGGAGCTGTAAATATCACTATTCAAACCGTTAGGAATAAAACCAATACCAACAAGAAAGAAGCCACTAGAGCTTCAATAAAATAAACTTCATGTATTATATTTAAATCTTTAAAATAGTAATTTTTAGGGGTTTACAATGTATTTTTGTAAAATTTATTTGTGATTTTGCAGTTTCGATTTACTAATCTGCTTTATTTTATTGATTATGGAATGTAAAGTAGGATTAATTATACCATCGTTGCACATCAATCAAAATAGAGAAACTGTATTAGTTAATAGATATAAAAATCAGATATATAATACCCAAACTCGTGTATTTATTTCAACAAACGATCTAGAGGATATAATACACCATTTCAATAGAGACTATATATTTGATTTTAGATCAGAGTTATTTATTCTATATAATAGCAGTAGTGACACTGATAAGATATTGTCAGTTTCCACAGTATCAATACACCATACACTCAATGAAAGAGAGATTAAAGTCACTACCCAAAGCAATGCTTTAAAGAAACAAAATGTAACTCTATGGTTTCTAAAAGAACATTTGGATGCATTACAATTGAAACAGGACCAAATCATTTATTTTGATACTATATCTACTTATAGAGTACCAAAAATCGAACATTTAATACTCTCTAATACGACTAATGATAACGAAGATCATTCTAGTCTATTTTTGAATAAATGGTCTATCGTAGGAATTCAACCTGACCTCCCATTAACCTACCCAAGAGGTGAGATCAACCTATTTCAACGTACTGGTAAAATTACAACCTATCGATACAAAATTGTTCAACAACAAACATTAAATAGTAATTTAGAAAATCAATTAAATCAACTATCTATTCAACCAGAGGACGGGTTAGAGAATAGATTCATGTTGGTTTCAAGTAACACTACATATGAATATGTACAGTCTGATAAAATAAGCAATATAGATAGAGATAAAGAAATTGGTGCTTTATTTGGACACCAATACGAACAAATTAGAAATCTCATAAAAACTTCATTTAGAGATGAAAAAGCACTAAATAGACTAAAAAAGATGAATATTCAACCAATAGGATCACTTTTAATACATGGACCTCCATCTTGTGGTAAATCTACAATGATAGACCTAATTAGTAAAGAATTTAATATCAACAAAGTTATGGTAAACTTTAATGATATTCATAAATATCAACCAACATCCAAAGGAATGATACTTAAACACAACCAGGCTAAATATGAAAGTGCTATGATGATTATTGATCAGATTGATGAGATTTTCCCAGAAACTGGTGATTCATCTCGATCTAGACAAGAGTTGAATGGTGATCAATTAACAACTGTATTCCTTGATATGATTCAGTCAGCATATTCCAATGGTATTTTTATAGTTGGTATCACTTCTAAATTACCATCGTTAAGTAATTATGTGACATCACAGTTTGATGAGATTATAAAGATATTACCACCTACACTCTCTGAAAGAGTTGAGATATTCAAATACTATTTGTCTCAAGGTGATATTGTTGATGTAAACAGTCAGCATAATTTACAAGTTATACAATCTACAAGTGAGGATTGCAATGGATATATGGGTGGTGATATATCTACAATGTGTCGTGATGCCATTTTACAATTGATGAAGAGAAGTAAAGGGTGTACTTCTCCACCAATGCTATTAGAAAAGGATGATTTTATAAATCCTTATGGTCTTTTTAAGAATAACACTAAAACTATTCTTAGTAAAATGTCACCATCTTCACCTAAAATCAGATGGGTGGATATTGGTGGTTTAGAACTAGTGAAAAAGTCCTTAAAAGAGATGGTTATTTGGGATTATCATTATGGTGATTCAATAAAGAGGTTAGGTATTCAAACTAGTACTGGTATACTATTGTATGGTCCACCAGGTACTGGTAAAACAATGTTGGCCTCTGCATGTGCTCATGAAGCAAAAGCCAACTTTATAAGTGTAAATATTGCCGATGTAGTTCAGGGTGACTATGGTGAGTCCGAAAAGATACTTTCAGAACTATTCAAAACTGCCATTTTAAATGCACCTTGTGTGGTTTTTATTGATGAAATTCAATCAATATTTGGTCACAAGGAGACAACTGGCAGCCACGGAAGAAAATTGATTTCACAACTATTGATTGAATTGGATGAAATTAATATTCATAATCGGTCACCTAATGCCTCTAAAACTGGCAAAGTTATGCTTTTAGCAGCAACCAATCTTCCCCAAGCTATTGATAAATCATTCCTGAGGCCTGGAAGATTTGATAAATTACTTTATGTGGAGCCACCAAATAATAAGGACAGGTTAGCGATACTTGAAGGTTTAGTAAAGAAGAATAATATAAAATTAGATAGTGATGTAGATCTATCATATATAGCCGATATAACTTTGAATTACACTGGTTCTGATTTAAATGGTCTCTTAAAGAAATCAGGTATATATACCATTCAAAGAGATATGAAAGCTGATTGCATTTCCAAACTAGATATATTCAAAGTCATTGGTGAAACTACTCCAACTTTCACCTATAAACAAATGAAATTATTCGAAGATTGGGAAAAATCAAGACTGGAAAAATTTAAAAATGGGTAAAGGAATAAAATATATTGATTTTATTAATTTATATAAATAATTGTGAAATTTGTTGTAATATATTGAATTAGTGTATCGAGGATTACTACTTATAAGTACTATGCTTACTATATTCTAATCTTACTTCTTTTTATAGAATATCTGTAATCTCTAAGAAAACTATAAATACTGAAACTAATCAGATTTTATAAGAACTAAAATCACATGATTCACCAGTGCTAACAATTGTATATAGTTTAGAAAAGTTTATTTATTTATTTATTTTAAAAATCCATGTTTTTTAATAATTAATCAAGAATCCTGTATTTATTGGTAAGACTTAACATCTTTGCAGACATTCATCATGTGCTTGTTCGCATTTGTCACCTTTTAAATCTTCACATTTTAATACCTGTTGTTGACAACTGTTTTTACAATCATCAGATTCTTCTTTTGCTACACATGATTGGAAATTGTTTGAACATGCTTTGATTGCATTTGAATATACATTTGGATGTTTAATCAAGCAGTTAATGAAATCTCTTTGGCAATTTGCAGAAACCTGTAAAATTAAAATACTTGAAATAAAAAGTACTAAAAAAATTGAAGATAAATTATATGATTTCATTATATTTATAAATATGATTTGAATATTTTTAAATAAAAAAAAGAAATGAGTTTAAATATTTATACTTTTATGTTTTCTTATTTTTAAAACATTTAATATCAAAAAATTTTGTATATTATTAAATACACTTGTATTATACAAAACTGCTCATAAATAAATAAAGTATTTATTTTTTAATAATATCCCAAAATTAAAGAATGTTAATTGTGATGGTGATAAAAAACATTAGAAAAGGTCTAACCACATTTTGAAATCGATAAAACCAATAATTGTAGACTACAATGATTGTAGTATAGATGTGTTTATAGTTAGAATTATGATTAATTAAATATATATTATAAAACAAGGAGATATTGATAAAAATGGTGAAAAAATAAAAAAATAGTCTAGTGGGTGGTATATTTTTTTTGGGGTTTGTATCAGATTAAAAACTAAATTAAAAAACAATACTACAATCCATCAAATATCAAAAAGAAAAAGACTAATCTTATAGAAAAACTAATTTATAGAAAGATTTAATCGGTGATACACAATTATGACTATTAGGAGGTGGTAGAAGAAGAAACTGAACTTTAGTCAACTTTACCAATTTTTGATAAACTTTCTGTTAACATAAATGTATTATTGGTAAATATTTTTTATAAAATATAATATATTATTTTTATTAAAAATATTTATAAATACGATAAAACATTTTAATATAAGTTTGAATGAATAGAGTGATTTTTACACTAAAAACTAGCATATTTTTATTCTCCTGAAATTATCAAACAATTTACAAATGTATTGATTTTATTTAATTAATTAAATAATTGTGAAATTTGTGTTGAATATTTACAATCTATTCATTTTAATTATTATTAATGTTGAGAAATTGGTTCTTGATGTTGTGATTTAAGTTTATCAATAACTTCTAATGATTCAGTGATATGTTTAGTTCCATTCAATAAACCAGAACTTTTGTGAACAATTTTTTGATTTTGATCAATTACGAAGGTTTCACGAGCTGGTAAAAGACCAAGAGTTTTCTTGACTCCATATTTCTTTGCCAATTCTGAATTATCATCAACCAACAATGTGAATGGTAATTTATACTTTCTTGTGAATTCTTCATGAGATTGAGCACTATCAGTACTGATTCCAACAACATCAGCACCTGCCTTAATAAATTGTTCATATTTATCTCTGAATTCACATGATTCTGCAGTGCAAACTGGTGATCCATCTTTTGGATAAACTTTTGATTTTTATACGGTTAGATATTGTTGTTTTATTAAAAAATATTAAAAGTTGAAAACTTACAATATAATACTAGAATTTTTCCTTTGAAATCAGTCAAAGAGACATCATTTCCTTTTGAGTCTTTTGCAGTGAATTGTGGTGCATCTTGTCCAATTTTGAATTTTGACCATTTTAAATTGTATAAAATTAATACTATTTAAATTATATTATAATTTTGTATTGTTTGTTTTTAATATTTAATTTTTGTTAATATTAAATTAAAAATTTTTTTAATTTAAATTTCTTTTTTTAGATTCTTAAAATTACAAAAAAGAATGTTGGCGATTTCTTCTAAAGAACGTGATGAGATACAGAAAGATAAAAATTTAATCTAGAAAAATGAAAATTCTAGTGACATACAACTGGGAATTAATTATGTACAATGTGTTTATTAATTTATATAAATGGTGTATCATGGTGTATAAATTTACACTGCAGAATAAATATTAGGTAGCAAAATACAGGCTTACTATTATTAATTGAGATATGAAGTGAAACAAAACTCTATCCATATAGGTATCAAAGAAATATTCATAAGCCATATCAGACATTAGAATGAGGATAATCTTCTCAATGATATCAATGATTAGATTCTCTAATTTATAGTTACTAGTCTCCATCAATGCTAGTGATAGAAATTGAACTAAAATATATACAATAGCCCAATTAGAGACAGAGTTATTAAATTTCTTACGTTGACTACCAAAAAACAATAGAGGCATTGTTAGTGCGGTAGTTACTGTTATCATAGAGATTAGATAAAACAGTATCAATATAGACCTGTTATTGGACACCTGTCTAGTTATAGGATGAAAAAAGCATGTATGTGGATTACTGAATGGTGAAGACGATATTTCAAATGGTGGATTTCTAAAGTGATAAAATAGTGCACCTACAGGTTCATTTATAGTAATATTGGCGTTAAAAGGTAAATGAATAGGTTCACTTTCTGCTTCATTCACAAAAATGTTTTGCTGATTAAGATGTTCGTATTCTAATCTAATTCGTAAATTGGGGTATAGAGTTTCTAACTCTAATTTTGTGTTTTTGTTAGCTTTAACTACTACCTATATGTTTAGAATGCATTTTAAAAAGAATTAGTTCATTCTTTCATTTTAGTATCAAAATGCTATGAGTGAATATAAAAGTACCTCTGCTGTGCCATGAAATGCAAATGAAGATTCATCATATTGTATCCATTCAGTTTCATAATATTTTAAATAGAAACAATTTGCTATAATATATTTATGATAGATGTGAATTTCTTCAAAATATTCAAATCCTAAAAATATCATCCATGATATTAATGTGAGACCGAGTAATAGATTAAAAGGACTCATACTTTAGGAGGGATGATCATATTTAAAATCGATTGAAAAAAATATAAATAAATAATAATGAAGCTGTGTGGGGTTTGTAAAAAAAAAACTAAGAAAAACAAATTTGATTCCATCGGAATATGTGAAGTTGATTCTTTTTTTGTAAATATATTCTCTATTTGTTTTACAGTATTATTGTTGGTTTATTAGTTAAGTTTAAACTGTTAAAAATTTAAAAGTTAATATATAAAATATAATTTAATTATTTTATAAAAGGATTAATACATACCTCGTGTGGTAGATAAGATCTAGAAGGATAAAATGAATAGTTTAGAGGATAAGTAATTAGATTTTCAATTTTTGAAGTATAGATATCAGTGTGTCTTTGTAATGAATAAGCAAACATTGTACCAGTGCTATGAGTTCTAAAGAGAGAACCAAAGTTTTGATTAAAAGGTTCTTTTAATGCCAAACGTTTAGCATATCTCTCAGTCTTTAGTTCCTCAAGGAACTGTGTCTTTTTATCTCCGTCAAAGAATTGGCAACGTTTGATGATATCTTCAATCTCCAAAAGACTTGACAAATTCTCACGATATTTTGGAGAGTTTTGAATCTCAACTTCAGTCTCTAGTTCTTTAATAATGACACCAACTCTCCACCCTTCTCTTTGTGATGGTTCAACTAAATCTGCGTAGAGATGATCACCAAAATACATTACATTTCTTCCTCTCCATTTACTGACTTTTGTAAATTGTTGAAGAGATCCACCTACATATACTTTACCTTTAACAAAATCAGTTACCTCATTCCAATCAAATCTATTATTAATAGGATCAAAGCATCTAAATGGTCTACCTTTTGCAAAGAAATTTGGTTTTTCGCATTGTGTAATAATTACATCAAATAACTCTGTCCAATCGCCATAACCTTTAGAAATTTGATCATTCAATAGATATTTCATTCCGTGGTTTGCATAGTAAAATGAATTATTTGTTAATAAAAATAACTAACATATAAAAGAGTTTCAGTAGTTAGTAATACAATTAAATTTCAATAAATTGGTTAGGGGATAGAATAAATACTTTTTTACCATGTGCTTTCAATTTCAATAGGAATTCACCCAACAATGGGTGTTTTTTTAGATATAATGGGAAATCTTCTATAATGGTGTTATGAAGACTACCTGATAAATGAACTTTGGAGACAGCTTTGTTTATATCTTCGTAGATTATTCTAGGTTCAAATGCATAATTTGCTTTTGTAAAGAATTCAATGACATCTGAAACTAAACATGCCTCTGGTAGACAAAATATATCACACATTGCTTTTAGATATTGATCACAATAGTTCTTTTTAAGTTGCATTGAACCATATACTTGTGTAACCTGTTCCTTTGTCAATTGATTTCTACCATGATAAATAGAACCAGCTTGTATATTATTTAAATAATCTAGTTTCATTAGAAAACCGTTATTAATATCATAGTGTAATCCACGAATTGCAAAATTTGGATCAAATTTCATCTCTTTAACTTGTGCCGGATATTTTAGTTCATCAACTAAATAGGCAACTGCCAACTCATAGATTACATGTTGAACTTGATCTGAATAATTTGCTAATGTATAGTCATAATCGAATCCATATACTTCAATTTCACCTAGTCTAAGTTCACTATTTATAAATACATCTTGTGGATCTAATGTTGGTACATGACTTAGATCTGCAAGTTGTTTGTTCTGTTTGAATTTATATACATATAAATAATAAGGTAAATGAGTAAACTCAAGATTTATATGATGGAATGAATGTAAATTCATACTTTATGCATATCAATCAGTTGATCTAGAGATAAATTTAAAACACTGTGATGAGTTTGAAGCAGTGATGTTTCACAACCTTTTAGAGAAGTTCCATTGCTATTGTTGGTCGAAGTTGTAAAATTACATTTTCCTCTTTGAATATAATTAAAGGGTGTTGGATTGATAAAATGTCTATTATTTCTACCGATAATATTGAAACATAGTCTATTTATCATTATATGATAGTAAATATGATTGTGATGGATAAATATCTAATTAGAAAAATAAAAAAACTAATTGAAATATTTCAAAAAAAAAAAACATCATTTTTGATCAGTTGGAGATTGGTTGAGAGTGTATTCAAATTTGTCAATTTATTTTACAGATTAGATGGAAGGAGGGATTTAATAGTATTTTCTTTCGTTTGAGACTTTAGCGTCTTTAACATCTGAAAGATCTTTAAATTCTTCAGGTTGGTTATCAATTTGTTTTTGGTGTTGTATTTGCTGGGCTTTTAGTGTTGGATTCTCCATTGTATTGGAATGACTAGAATCACTGACTGTAACAGATGATATAATAAAGGATCTTTTAAATCTTTTTTTATCTGAAGTTTGTTCATAGTTTAGTGGACTTTTTATAGCTTTTACTAAAACCGTAGAGTAACCTTCATTGTTGGTTATAGAAGGTACTCTAAATTTACATGTAATGATTTTAGTGTTTTTTTGTTTACCTCCATAGGTGAGAGTGTCAAAAGGAATCTTTGATTGATCAAATTGACATTCTTTTAATGATGGTTTTTGAAACTCAACACGAGTTTGAGATTCAATGAATGGTTTGTATTTTGACAATTCTCTATCTACTAGATCATAGGTTTTTTTGTATCTAAAGAGCAGTATACCATGGTCTACTAGATGGTATATTAAAGGCACCCAAACCAATGCACTATTAAAATAAAAAGGTAATACAAATACACTTATGAACACAATAGCATTAGTTTCCATACTTGATAATATATTCAATACGATGGATTTGGATGTTAATCTAAATGTTCTAATATTACAAATTATTGCACTTTGTGTATTCATTATTGTATTAATGCTATTTTTAACCAATACATGTTGATTTGACCCAAATATAGTGTTATGTGCCAATACATTTCCTTCGATATTCCTTTGACTAAATATACTATTAATATTATTTGTGCTATTTAGTATTCTATTTGTACATATTGGATTTTTAAATATTAACCCATTTCCTTTAATTAAACCTTGTTTATTTATTAATTTAGAAGTTCCTGATATTAATTTGATCATTGCCTGTCAAAAAATTTAAATTAAAAAAAAAAGAGAAGTTGAAACTAATAGATGCATGAAAGTGTGGTAACCCACATATTTTAATGTTTTTCCCTGCATTAGGTATCATTTCTAGAATTTTATTTAATTAATTTTAAAGAAATATTTTTGATTTCAGATTCAATTTGATATCTAATGGAAATTGGAATGGAAAGGTTTTTAATATCATCAATCTCCAGATAATGAAGTGACTTGAATGGGATGGGATGTAATTTGTTTTCATCAATTAGTTGTTTAAATGACTGATCATTATTGGATCCATGATTGATTGGTGAGTTATTTGATGATTTGTTTGGTGGACAGATATTGTTGATAATCTTGATGTTAACTTTACCAAATTCACTGTGATACATTGCCAAAATGAACTTCAATTGATTGATATTCAAATTGGGACACAATTGTTTACGTACTTTTTCTTCTACGAGTTTTTCTTTGTCCCTTAGTAGAATGATGGAGATGATTTCTCTGACATGAACAAAAGCATTGTCAATGGAACCTACCCAAACATCACCAATTTCATTAGCCCATTTCTGGAGATAGTCAATCTTTTGTTTAACAAACAATGCGAAACTGTCAGTACAGAAGCTTTGTCGTAGTAAGAAGGACTGTTTTATAAAGTTACCGATATAGCAAAAGATTTGGTTGAACAATTGCTGTGAGAGTGTGAAATGGACCATACGGTGTTGGAATGTTGATATAACAGAAAATAGGAAACTGGTTACATGTTCAATCTGAATCAATGGATTAACCATTTTACTGGCGATACTTGATGGACTTTGACCATTGTTAGTTGGTGATTTGTTTATATTGTTGTTATAGTTCTCATTCAATATGGAACCTTCAATGAGAGAGGAGAGTTTTGATGAAATGATTCTAAAGAGTAGGCCATAGGTTCTACCAATGGTTTGATCAAGTTGATCTAGGAATTCATCTGGTGAGTTTATCTCTAGACCTGATAAAAGATCATCCAAGTCATTAATGTTTGGAACATAAGGTAAAATAGTGTGATTTGCCAATACCTCTTGTGTCTTTTTCTTTTGTTTATAACCAATAAATACAAAACTGACAAGTGAGCAACATGACAGTAGATAGCTTAACAAGTCCATATCTTCAAAATGAATCTTGGTAAATTCAATAGTTGATCTAATGATACCTCTGAAAATGGATAGATTCTTTTTCTCAAAACTACACCAGTACTTGAGTTGGTGTGTCCACATGAGTGCTGCTAAAGTTGTAGTTTCTAACTTACAGCTCAGTAGATAGTCTGATATTAGTTTAGTCTGAATTTCAGTGTTACCAGCAACTCTAGCTAATCTCTCCCATTCTGATTCCTTGTAATCAATAATCTCTTCTAGATCTTTATAACGGTTGGTTCTAACTACCAATTCCTTGTAGTTTACAGTCAACTGAGATACCTGGTTCTGAAGTATTTGACATTCTTTTATCTTATCTTGAAGTTCTTTTCCTACAGATTCCAATTGAGATTTCAATTGATCGAGTTCCTGTGACTGTGACTGTTTAGTATCATTCAAAGTCTGTTGTAAATCAATAGATAGTCTCTTTTGTTGGTTCTCTTGGTCTTTAAGTCTCTTTTCATAATGTCCTTTCATTTGTGACAATTGACTAGTTAGTAGTTGATTAGCATCCTCTTGCTCCTTATTTAGTTTTGTCAATTGTTCATTTGAATTGACTAACTTTTGTACCATTTCCTCAGAGGTTTGACAACGAACTGCCAAATCACCATTACTCTTCTCCAAAACCTCCTTTTCAATTTGAACTTGATTTAATATATCCTGATGAGATTGTTGTTTCTCTTGAATCAACTTCTCAACTTCCAATTGACCATTTACAGATTGTGTCTTTAGGAGTTGGTTGCTTTCTGATAATTCTTGATTTCTAGATTTGAAATCCTGAATTAAACCCTCTACATAATCAGTGTGTTTTTTCAACATTTGGAACTCAGTTTCCAATTTTACATAGTTTTTAGCCTTCAGCAATTTATATTTCTCAGTCAGCTTGGTTTTGATGTCCTCTAATTGTGAGATGGTAGATTGGTGGTCTGAATTCAATTTAGTAACCTGCTGGAGTTCTAGTTGAAGTTGATCAACTTTTACTGAATATTCTTTAATTGCAATTTGAAGATTCTGGAGTTGAAGTACCTGATCAGAGACAACAGATTCTTTTTGTTGATATTGTAGATTGAGTTTCTCCAATTGTAATTCCAGAGAACTATTAGTCTGCTTCAAACTATCACGATCATCTTGTACTGACATAAGAAGTCGTTTCTTTTCTTCCAGGTCCACTTCTAATCTTTGTTGGGTTTGTTTCATTTGAGAGGTAATCTCTTTAAGATAACTACTCTCCTGTGCATTATTAGAACTGGTTTCCTTAACTGCAAAAAACTCATTTTCAAATCTCTCTTTAATCTGAGTGAGTTGTTTGATTTCCATCTCGAATTTGGTCAATTGTTCTTTTTGATCTTTTAGAGATCTCTCTAGTGACTTTACTTGGTTCTCTAATTGATCTTGTTGGAATTTCATTTGAACCTTATCACTCTCCAGTGACTTTACAGTCTGATCACTCTTTATTCTATCTAAACCACTCTGAGTAGTCATGTCAACTAACTCTTTAGAACTCTTTGCCAAATCTTTTTTCATATCAGATAGTTCACTATTGAGTTGATGGATTTTTTCATCCTTCTCTTTGAGATCACTTGTCGATCTCTGTATATCCTTGTTCAATGCATCCATTGACAATTTCAACTCTTTAATCTTATCTTTATATTTTGAAGTTGAACTCTGAGATTGCAAAGACTCCATTTTGGTACTAGACAATTGAGTTTGTAATTGTGATCTTTCATCATCCAATTGTTGTTTTTGAATCTTTACTCTCTCGTAATCCAACATTATGACTTTATGTTCATCCTCCAAAGTTGTGAATCTACTCTTGGATTTCTTTAATTTCTCATGTGTTTCAGAGAGAGATTCATTCAGAATGCCAATCTTTAAAAGCTGTTCTTCAGATACAGTATTTAGTTTAGTTAACTTCTCTAGAGTTAATTGATTCTCCAACTTCAAATCAGCCATCTCTTTTTGTAATTTGGATAACTGATCACTATAATTCTTTTCCATTTCAGCAATGGTTTCTTTTGACTTTTCCAATTTTATTGAGACCTCTTCATATACAGAAGATGACTTTATATTATCTTCATGGGCCTCTTTTTCTTTTTGATCAAGTAGTTCTTGAATTCTATTTCTATCCGTTGTCAAATCAGTAATTTCATGTTCAAATTCAGTCTTTTGAATCAATGTGTCATTATACTGATCTTCCATTTCTGATAATGTCTTTTTCACAGCTACCAACTCCATTGAGTGATTCTTAATCTCCTGATCTTTTTCCAAACGATAATGAGTGAATTCTTTTTCCTTATTTTCAATAAACTGTTTCATTGAGTTAATTTCATTCTCCAACTCTTGAATTCTTTCTAACCCTTTAGATTCACTTTCAGTCTTTTGTTCAAGACTTTCTGTCAGTTTTTGGATCTTAGATTTACTTTCTATTATATCTCTCTCAGATTTGGAGTTTATCTTCTTTTCATCCAAGATTTGGTCAGATAACAACTGAATTTGTGATTTTTGGTCAATGGATTCTTGTTGGAGAGTCTGATGGTTTTGCTCCAAACTATTGAATTTACTTTGGTATTCAGAAAGCTGGAGTTCCAAATGATCATTTCTATTCTTACATTCATCTAATACCTTCTCTAACTTGTGTTTAGATTCCTCACTTTGTTGTTTCATTTTAACTTCAACATTAAGTCTCCATTGAATGTCTTGAAGTTTCTCTTCGAGTTTATCTCTAGCCTCTTGAACTGATTTCAAAGATCTAGCTTCAGCTCTCAATGCCAAATACTCCTTACGAGCTATCTTTTGTCTCCATAAACTCTGAATTCTAACAATTCTCATATAGATTCTAGCGAGTTCTTTCTTTGCCAATGCAGCTCGAATTACACATTGAATAGTTGTGCAATCCTGGTCCATTCTCTCTTGAGCTACTTTCTCTCTGTCCAATGACTTTCTTATAGCACTCTGAAGTACAATAGCACTTTGTCTGGTATTTTGGTATAGCTTATAAGCCTTCCATCTTCTATAAGCAGTTTGAATCTTTGTAGCTGAATGGATTCTCTTGAGATGTTGCATCTCTTGTTTAGCCTGTTGATTTCTAAGTACATTTTGAATAACCAAACATGCATTCTTTATAGCTTTATAACGCTTCTCCCAATAGTATCTCTTCCAGTTACTCTGTATGACTATAGCAGAATGATTAAGAGTTGTCAAACGCATGTCTTCTAAATTTGCTAATTGACCAGCACGTAAGAATACTTTAGTCAGACCGAGTTTATATTTGTCATCGGAGAGTGTATCAATGCTACCCAACAGTTTTTCAGTATTAGATTTAAGATTTTGACTATTTGAACTTCTAGCCAACTGCATTGACTTTGGAGCTAGAATCTTATAACGATGATAGAATTCCTGAATTGATTTTCTAGTTGGGAAACCAGCAGTACAGATTCTGACACTTTCCATGATACCACCACATCTCAATTGATTGATAACATCAGTCTTATTGAAAACCTCTGGCATCTTGTCAGGGTTAGGTTTTATACAACGGATATAATGTGGAGTAGTTTGTGAAATGGTCTTCATAAGACCACTGAGTGATGTTGAAAATTGTGATACAACACTAGTGAATTTCATACTACTACTTGAAGATGATGAACTACCGCTATTAGCAGAAGATGATCCACCAGATGGTTGTTTCATGGTTAACAGTGGAACGGAAAGTATGAGTTTTATATAGGGTACAGAGGACTTATGCAACAGTGCAATTTGCTCTGGAATAATGAAATCTTTGTTTTTCTCTAGAAATTGGTCAGTATCGTAAGTGACTTTTCCAGCATAGTGATTAATGGTGAATGCTGTGTTACTGAATCTAGGTTTTTCAAATTTACTGTGACTGGAGAGTTTGGAAATGAATTTATTGGCTAATGACTGTGAAGTGGCTTTTGGAAACATTGTCTCTTCATCAAGAAGAGTAATGATACATATTGGTTTCTTTTCAATGAGATCTAAGGTATCTTGATTATCATTGAAATCTATATAAGACCAATCAATCTTCTCTTTTATATACTCTTGTTGTTCCTCTTTGAAGACATGTTGATTAAACAATTGTTGAAGTTTTTCATTGGCATAGTTGATACAGAATTGATTTAACCCATTTTGGTCAAAACTTTCAAAACCGTAGATATCCAACACACCAATAAAAGATTTGGATTTTTGATTGGATTTAACACCAGGTGTTGAGTTGGTCTGGTCAATAGACATTGATGAATTAATCTTCATAACCAACCATTCAAATAGCATACCATAGAGATACATAGCTAATGAATCTCTTGCGTTTTCAGCACGTTCTTTATGGTTTCCTAAAAAGAGAACCTCTTTACCTGAAACGACTTTACGTAACAGAAATGTCTTCTCCAATTCATCTTGGGGACATCCAAGGAGTTCAGCAACCTGTGCAAGAGGTTCACTATCTACAACTTGACTAGAATCCTCTGAACCTTGCTTATTTTCAAATGTTATATTTCCAAGTAATAATACTGCTGATAATACTCTAAATAGATTATCCTGTTCATCTTGATTAATTCCAGAAACCTGCATAGCATGTAAAGTCTCTTTGAATGTCTTTTCATCAGAAACTCCATCAATCTCCATACACTCTGATTGATTTAAATAATAGTAATCTGAAACCTCTTTCAGATAAAACTTTTCTTTTTGATCAGAATCTAAACCTGTAAGAATCTGATAGAATATATGGTAGTTTCTCTCATTTAATACCTGTTTAACAATTCTAGATTTCTCCAATAGATAAGTAAGAATCTTTGCACCAATAATTGAACCATATTCATTAAAATGTATCTCTATAAATTTACCAAATCTAGATGAATTATCCTAACATTAAAATAAATTAAAAAACCATTAATATCAATGTTATTTCTAATTTTTGATCATAGAGGTTATTCATACATTTCTTAGAGTTTTTGCATTACCAAATGCCTCTAAAAGAGGTGTACTTTCAAGTACTCTTTCTTCAATAGATTTATCTTGAGAATTTGGGTTATGGATAGTTGATGATTTTCTTATATTTGGTGATGTTGGTGTATTGTTATTATTACTAGTTGTGGAAGAACTATTGGTAGATGATTGATTCTGTCCACTGGACTCTTTAATGAGATTACCCATTGCTGCAAAATATTGTAAGAGGTATTTGGTAGCTTGTGTCTTACCAGCACCAGATTCACCACTTACTAGAATAGATTGAGATGTTCCGTCGTATCTCATATCTTTAAATGCATCTTCTGCCAATGCATATACATGTGGACTGAGAGTACCCAATTGTTTTCCATAATAGGCAGTGATCATTTCTCTGCCATAGAGTGGTAACATTTGGTATGGGTTAACACTAATAAGAATTTTCCCAATATATGTGTAGATTTGATTTAAATTGTAACGATAGTGGAGATTGTGAAGAATTGCAGCTTCGTGAAGATGACTCAGCGAAGAAAGGTCATTTACACCTTCAAGTATATCAGGATTCTTTGGATAGACTTGTGGTAGTTTAACCTTAACCTCTCTCTTATCATCATCTATATCCTCTCCATCTTCAATTCTTAGTGTAATCTCATTGGAATCCTCTGGGTAGGAGATAATCTCTGCTCCTACCCATTCCAATGTACTATGGGGAATCCAAACTGATTGACCCTCTTGAAATTTACTCATATCCTATTACAATAATATCAAAACAATTAAATAAATATATTAAATAAGTTAAGGTTATATGAAAAAAAATAAAATTAAAAAAAACTTGGGTGCAGTTGATGGAAAGTAGTGTGGTGGTGGTTTTTTTCATATGAATAATTTTTTTACAAATCTGGGAAATTAAAATTTTAAAATGAAATCAAGATCCTATGAATATAAATTATAAAAATAGTACTAATAACTTTATTCTTTTTAAAATTTCTTATTTTGATCTTCAATTATAATTTCAATTTTCAATAATTTTTTATTTTGATTTTAAAAGATCAACTGTATTCTATTTAGTTTTGAAAATGACAATAGAAACTATAGATATATTACCAACATATTTGTTTAAAACTATACTTTATCAATATGTTTCATTTATGTTACCTAGACCCACTTTATTATTATCATATATAAATATATTACATAATATACATATTAATAAGAATGTGGAATCTGATTTGGTAACAATTACCAATTTGGTCAAATATAGAATGGAGTTATTACAGATGGTTAATAGACATTGGAGATCTGTTGTAAAAACATTAATATTACCACCAATGTATTGCACAATTCCACATGATTGGTTAATTTTAAAATCAATGATTTTAAAAGGATATCAATTTGGACGTGTACTTGTAAATACCTCTTTTGCGATCGACTATAAAGATGATATAAAAATACTAGAAAAATCAGTTAAATATCTAGATTGGTTTATTCCACAAAAACAAGATACACAAACATCAGTAGCTATCAAAGATGTCTCATCTTTGATTTCAAAGTGCGAGAATCTGTGGATTGCAGGAACTGTTACTGACAGTAACATTAAACCACTTTGTCTAAAAACACTATCAGTGAATTTAACAAGTAATCTTATGAATACACTTTACAATTGTTATGGATTCGCTAGAGATGACCCTACTCAATTTAGAAATATTCAAAATCTAGATATATCATCACCAGTTGATTTAGGTGATCTTATAACTATATTGAACTATTGTAGATATAATCTAAATATATTTAGTATCAAACTTTCAAGTGTAAATAATCTAAATAGCTATGGAAATGTAGATGAGATATTAAAGACATTGGCACCATTTGAAAAGTTATTGTATGTAAATCTATGGAATGACAATGACAAGACCAATACAAGATCTATAAATTACTCTGTAATTAAATCCCTATTTCAAATTACAAAGTCACTGGAGACTCTAAAGTTATATCTTAACATCAATATGGATACACAGGTAGATAACCAAATTCTAAATAAGAGTATTAGAAAGTTAAAGACACTAGACTGCTACTACCTCTATAACCATCTATCCAATATACAGCAATTAAATATTATATCTTTTAATTTCGGCTATAATGAATCTAAACAGTTTTTAGATACTCACCAAGACACTCCAATTCCAATTAAATTAAAAATTCAAAACAAAATCACATCTAGAGAAAAAGAAAAGAACTCTGTGAATTTGTACCAAAATATAATTGATTGTAAAAATATAACATCAATTACAGTGGATACCTATCAGGGTCAAGACAGCCAACTGATTGATAAACTACTTAGTGGAAATCATTCACCTATAAAGACATTAATCATCAAAAATCTTTCATTTGAAAGTTTATTAGCTCCAATATCCTACAAATACTATCAAACTTTTACAACTGCCATGGTAATGAACAAAACCTTAACCCACATTGACATGTACTCTTGTACAAAATCACCAGTAGAACATTTTAATTTTTTGATGAAACTTCTCACTACCAATCAAATTCTACAACATTTCAATATCAATCTTCAATTCAGTTTGGACAATGTAAACTCTTGTAGAATACAATTAATACGTGTTATAACCAATCATAAATCACTAATTTCTCTTGGTCTTGGTAAGAATCTAAATGGTTTAATTATTAAATGTAATAAAATGCCTTATTTAAAAAAGGATTAAATAGTTGTATAAATAAATGTTTATTATTATCAGTTATATATTTTTTTGAATTTAATATAGATTATGAATTTAACGAGCTGATTTTCTAGTTAGATAGACAAATACTAGAATTAAGAGAATGTTGAAACCAAAGTATGCTGCTAAAATACCAAAGTTTCTCCATTTGTAACTTGCATCCCAACCTAGAACATTTTCATAGAAATCAGCACCATTTTTGTAGACACAATATCCACAACTGGTACCTTGGTCATTGAGTGATATTACATATCCTGGACTTTGAGAGATGAAATCAGAAGTATATGATTGACAAGTTTGGTTTACTGGTGGAGTGAATTGTACCAAATCCTCTTGTCTACAAGTTACAGTTGTATGTTGAAGGATATTAGTTACTAAACCTTCAGTAAAGTATCTAGTAGGGTCCAAGTGGTATGCCCATTTACGCCAGAATGTTGGGAATGACATTTCAGGAACTTGGACACCAGAGAACAAGAACAAGTAAATCAACATTACTGGTAAAATGGCAATGGAAATTGCTAAGTTGACACACATGGCTCCAAGAGCTTGACCAAAGGATACAGTGTAAATACCAAACATACACAACATTATCCAATGATAGAAATTGGTACTGTTATCCCATTCAACTCCAGCAGTCCAGTAGGTACAAAAGAAGAAAATGGTACATGAAACGATAATGTAAGGTAACTCTACAGCAACAATTGACATTGCAAAGGAATGCCATGAATAATATTTACTAGCAAAGTCTCTCTTAAAGTATTCTTTTTGTAAAAAGAATTGAGGTAAAGCTGAATAGATTAACAGTACACCAAGAATACACCCTTCCCAAATAAAGAATGTTCTTAGGACCAAATCACTACTGGAGTCCTCTAATTGCCAAAATGTGAAACCTACAATTAAACCACTGGTAGCCATCTGGAACCATGTACCAAATGTATAGAATGGATCTCTCCACCATATCAAATTTAGTTTTTTGTAGAGCTCTACAAATTGATATGCAAAACCTCTGGAGAATTCTCTTGGTGCTTGATTGGCATTCAATTCAGCATTGTTTTCTTGGTAGAGAGTTGGTTGAGTTAGTTCTTGAGTAACTGATTGGAATTCTGGAGATTGTTTCCAAACTTCAGGCCAATCGACATCAGTATTTCCATGTACACCTGCACCAATAGCTTCCAAGATATATTCAGCTGGATTCTCAGATTCCAATGCTTTTCTAGCGCCATTTCTTTGGAAGTAGTTAATAAGAGTTGAAGATTTCTCACCGATGTCACCAAAGTAGACAGTCTTTCCACCTCTAGCTAATAATAGAATTCTATCAAAATGCTCAAAAAGTACAGGTGATGGTTGATGAATGGTACAAACGAGGGGCATACCAGCATCAGCAAGTTTTCTAATGAACTTGATAATATTGTAACTTGATTGAGCATCAAGACCTGATGTAGGTTCATCAAGAAAGAGAATGTGTGGTCTTGCAACTAGTTCTAAGCCAATAGTAAGACGCTTTCTTTCTTCTACAGAGATACCAATACCAGTCTCCAAAGAACCTACTAAAGCATCGCCAAGATGTTTCATTTCCATCATTTCAAGTACCTTCTCAACATAATCATATTTCTCAGAGACTGGTACCTCAGGTTCTTGTCTGAGTTTTGCAGAGAATCTAAGAGCTTCTCTAACTGTTAGACCTGGGTTATGTACATCCATTTGTTCAACATATCCCGTGATTCTTTCAAAATCAATAGCTAGAGGTTTGCCATTGAGATAGGACTCACCTTCAATAGTTCCCATTGTCTTTCTCTTTGCCAAGACATCTAGTAGAGTTGTTTTACCAGCACCAGAGCTTCCCATAAGTGCTGTCATTTGACCTGGTTTAATCCAACCTTGAACATCATCTAAAAGTAAACGAGTGCCTTCTTTAACTGGTACTGTATATTTAATGTTTTTCCAAGTGAATATACCACCTTTAATTGAGAGATTTTCCTTCATTTTACTGGTAGCTTCTTGAACAGTTTTGTTGATATTCTTTTCTTCTTCGACATCATTAATCTTTGGAGCCTTTCCTTTCTTATAGACCTTGTGAGTGTAACCTCCACCAGTCCAATCCAGGTATTCAACAGCGATGATATTCAAGCCAATATAGAATAACCATAATACATAAACAAGGAATACATTCATGGTACGATCACTTACATCCATTTGGAATTCGGTCTCAATATAAGCTGGACCTGATACGAATAGAACACCCTCAACGCTTCCAGGAATTGGACAGACTCTATGCATGTCATCAGTGTATCCTGGACCGTATGGAATGGCAGATTGCTGACATGAAAATTGTTGATCTTTAAATTCATTTTCCAAGATGGCTTTGAATGCATATCCTAGTGGATTAACCCATGTGAACCATTTGAAATATGGTTTCATCTTGTCATATGGAATAGAATAACTGACATAGTTTACCATGAAAATGAAAACTACATTCATGAGATTTTGACCAATAAATAGAGATGGTGTGTAGTTACCAAAAGCTCTAAAGAGTGATGCAGAAGCTAATGAAACACCAACTAGAGTGAATAGGAAGATAAAGAATTTTCCAGCATTATAATCAAATCCATACATAAAATAGGCAATGATAGCATGTAGAGTACATTGAAGTATTGATAATGGTATATCAATGATAACTTGTGCTAAGAAATGAGCTGATGGTCTATACAATGCATAACTTATATGCTTCTGGAGAATTCTTCTACCAAAGAATGTACTGTGTAATTCACCTTGTGTAAGGATGCAACAAAAGATAACTGAACTGAACACTGCTCCACCTCTAGTAAACAAACCACTTGTATCAAGAGCCTGGTTGAAATAGACTGACCCAAATATCCAAGATTGTACAAACACAGTTGCGAAACGAGAGTAGATAGTAAACTTATTACCATAGACCAATTGGAACTGTCTTTGAGTGAGGGCCCATACCTGGTGAAAGAATGATGCGGTATATGGGGAATTGGATCTCTTGAATGAAGTTTTACTAGTCTGGTTAAGAACTTGTTCAATAAACGATTTGGATGGTTGTTCTTGTTCAACTAGATCTTCATAAGACTTTTGTTGTTCTAGAGCTTGGTGATATAATGGAGATTGCTTCCAAGCTTCCTCCAAGTCGGCAGAAGTTTCTGGAACTTTTTTATCCTTGAAATCTTCACGAATTATTCTCTCTTGTGGGTTTGTTACACCAGTGATGAAATCTGGAATTGATTTTCTCTCTTCACAGTGGAACCCAAGATCAAGGAAATATTGTTTAGCCATTGTAGTAGGTCCGAAATAAATGCATCTACCTTTATCTAGAATCATGACTTTATCAAAGAGAGAATAAATACTATCAGAAGCTTGATAGAATGAAGCAATAGTTGTTTTCTTTAGAGTGTCTGACATGATTCTAAGTGATTTAGCATAGTCCAGTGCTGATGCGGCATCAAGACCTCTAGTGGAAGCATCAAAGCATGTAATGGAAGCACCAGAAACCATTGCCTCAGCGATGGTAGCTCTTTTTCTCTCACCTCCAGATAGACCACGAAGAAACTCGTTTCCAACCATGGTATCCCGTTGTTTTACAAGCCCGAACATGTTAACTAGAAGATCATAAATTTTCTCACGGAAATTTGTTTTAGTTTCATCTGGTAGTAATTTACCTGGAGTCTTTAATTTCAATGCAAAATCCAACGTTTGGTGTACAGTTAGAGTTGGATGGTGAATATCCTCCTCTGGGGTATAAATTGCCTCTCCTCTGTATTGAGCCCATTTTTCAGCTGGAATATTACCATATTTTACATCTCCATTTACAGCTACATATGAATCTCTTTGGTTTGAAATTATTCTGAGTAATGTTGAGCATCCACTACCTGGTCTACCCAAAACTATATAGTTTTTAAAAATAATGAGTTACTAAAATCAATTAGATTTTTTTAGTTTTTTTTTGGTCCAACTTACCTAATAGCATTTTACCATCTTCAATGAAGCCATTAATATCATGTAAGATATCAAATGTAGATGTTTTAGTTCTCCAATAAAATGGATTAAATAAATTAGCTAGAGCTTTAAATGGAGTTAAAACGTCAGCAATTACAGAAGACTCTGCACCCTATAATTAAATAAGAATTTGTTAGATACAATTAAATAAATAAAAAATACTTTACATACTTGTCCAACAACTGTTAAGTTTTTTAGAGAGACACCCATTCTTTTTACTTTGTGACCGTTATCCATTTGCATTCTAAGAGAGTTTTCAAAATATTTACGTAATTTGAATTCTTCTGAATCTGCTTTCTCTACATCTTTAATGGTACTTTGTGATAACTTACGGGATTCACCTTCCAACTCTATGGTTACCTTGTTAAATGATTCCTCAAGATTTTTTAAATCTTTATATAAATCTTCATTTATACTACTGATACTTGACAAACCATCAAAAGAATTTGGAGAGGTAACACTTGGTAGATTTTTATAATCTGGAATCTTTAAATCATCAGCACCAGAGACAGTAAATTCTATTAAGTTATTATTATTATTATTATAGTTATTATTATTTTTTGTTGAGGATGATGATGATGAAACTATATTCATTTCTATTCCAATATCTAAATTTGGAGGGAGATCATCATTATTTGATTGATCCATTATTTGATTATTATATTTTTGTTATGGTTATTATTTTATTTAGTGTTGAAATATGATAATGAAGTTAAAAATAAATTTTCTATTTAATTATTTTTAGATTTTTGTAGATCATAGAACTTTCATAAATGTCTGATCCCATAAACCACTAGACCATCTTCCGGAGACACTTTCCATGGAAGAAAAAGATAAAAATATCTGGTTTCTTTTTTTTGAAAATTTTTTAGGATATTCACCAAAGAAACTTTAGCATCTACTAATTTCATTCCACAAGTGACATTCAGTTTCTATTTCCAG
Organism: Tieghemostelium lacteum; assembly: GCA_001606155.1. Lineage (NCBI taxonomy): Eukaryota > Evosea > Eumycetozoa > Dictyosteliales > Raperosteliaceae > Tieghemostelium > Tieghemostelium lacteum. The sequence goes on from LODT01000035.1 coordinate 937,207, forward strand.
TTTTACATAATGTAGAACATGGGTTTATGTGAAAAGTCAGAAAAGAATTCTGTAAAGAAGTCTATTTCATTTAATTAATTAATTATACAAAAAAAAGTATTAATAGGTTTGGAAAGACCGCTTGTTTTTTAAATTAATTTATAAATAGATCTATACTTTTATAAATTATAACAAATGTATGAATAAGAAAATCTAAAATATCTGTACATTACTTTTCTATCTGTATATCCTTTTTTTAAAATAAATTCGACGTTTTTTTTTTATTTGAAATTTATAAATTTATAAAAACTCGATCGAATATCAGTATGATGATGAGATATTCTCTTTTGGTATTGATAGTGTTAATTTTTGGATTAACCAATGCCTTTAATTATCAATTCTTTCATTTAAGTGATGTTCATTACAGTTCAGCTGTTAATTCACAGACTTATAACCAATCAACTATGTGTATACCTCCAGCGTAAGTATATCTATAGCATAGAAGGAAAGATACATTTAGAATTCATTATTAACACCTTGTGCAATAGACTTTATGAAGAAATGAAGAAAATGGAAGTAGACGATCATCATGATATTATAAAAAGCACCAAATCATCTATATTTAATAACACAGCATCAGGATTATATGGTAGATATGGTTGTGATACAAATTCACAGCTATTGCAATCTACAATACAACAGATGAAAATTATCAATCCTACACCAGACTTTATCATCTACACTGGAGATTCAGTAGGTCATTCGCTTCCACAGGGATTGTGGCAAGAGTCACAAACTACCTTTGTCAAAACAGTTCAATCGGAATTCTCTCAACAAGATACCATCTTTATTCCATCAATTGGTAATAATGATGTTTTCCCAGACTACAATTCACAATGTTCCGATCAGAACTTGCAATATCTTACCACCCTCTGGTCTGAATGGATTCCATCTGACCAAGTTCAAAACTTTTCCATATCAGGATCCTTGGTATTTAATCCAGTACCAGGTCTCACTGTTATCTCTTTAAATACTGTTCTATACTCTGTAAAGAACACAAACTCTTTCCAAAATGCACAAGATCCTTGTGGTCAATTTGCATGGCTTGAATATCAACTTCAAGTAGCCAGACAAAACAACCAATACGTTTATATAATTGGCCACATTTTCCCAGGTTTAGATCCATTCTATCTACAAACTACTTGGAAAGTACCATTTATAACCTCTTTCTTTAATATATTATCAAATGTATGTAGATTAAAATTTTAACACACCACCTTCAAAAGAAAATCTAGATATTAATATTAAAATATAGTATGAAGATGTATTAAAATCTGGATTCTTTGGACACATTCACAGAGATGAATTTAGATCAGTATTTATTAGTAATTTTACCACCGGTTATTTCCCAATGTTTATTGGGTCTAGTATCACACCAGTTTATATTAATAACCCATCAGTCAAGATATTCAGCTATGAAGCTTCTACTGCTAATGTAACTGATTTCACTGCATATTATGCTGATATTTATATCTCTAATTTGTTGGGAAGTATGACATGGAAATACGAATACAGTTTTGTCAATGACTATCTCAGTACCTCCATTGGTATCGATGGCACAGTTCTAAATGATTTTGTAGATGTAATGCAAGCTAATGATAATATCTACGATGCCTATGATGATCATAGAACTTCCAATTACCTATCAGATAACACTGTTAATCTATGTCTTGCTCAATCGCTTACAGTTGATTCTTTCAATGATTGTTTGAATTATTATGCCACAATCTCCTAAACAAATCTATTCCCTCCTTCTCAGATAAACTAATTTAGTTCGATTCTATTGAAAATCATTTGAAATTCAAATAAAATGGTATTTCTCTTTTCCATTACACCTCCTCCAACCATTAACTAATATTTTTAATTTAATTTTTGAGATTGGATATAAATTTCATGTATACCTGAAATCTATTTTTTAAAAAACATTATGTTTTTCTTTCGAATATAAACTTTACACATCATATTCATTCGAAGATTTTAAATTTAAATGATTTCAGAGCATAAAAAATACTTCATTCCATTAACTGTAACATTTTAAAAATTATTTAAAAAACAAATAAATTATAAGTGTTGATAATAATTTTTAAATACAATTAAAAAATATTTTATAAATTCTAATATATTAATAATTGAATTATATGATTTGAATAAATAACGTTATCAAAAAATTTTCTAATAAAAATAACAAATTTTTTTTTTTTTTTTTTTTTTTAAGTTTATTTTTTTTAGACTCCCCCAACCCCAAAATCAATAAAAATTTATTTGTATATATTAAACTTTCCTTTTTTTGCATTTGTATAGTGATATCAAAATGAGTGCCCAAACTACAACTACAATCAATGCACAAAGCGTTGATCTTTCCAAACATCCATCAGGTATTATCCCAACATTACAGTAAGTGAACACCAAATATTTTTTCTTTTTTTTAAAAGTGGAGAGATGTTGAAGTCAAAACACATCTTGTCCCTTTATGTCTATTGTTAGACAAAGAAAAAGAAACTAATTTGTTGTTATTTACACTCAACACAGAAATATAGTATCAACAGTAAACATGGCAACAGAGCTTGACCTGAAGGTCATTGCACTGAATGCAAGAAATGCCGAATACAATCCAAAACGTTTTGCAGCAGTTATATTGAGAATCAGAGAACCTAAAACCACAGCACTCATCTTCAAAAGTGGAAAGATGGTTTGCACGGGTGCCAAATCAGAGGAATCCTCTAGATTGGCGGCAAGAAAATATGCAAGAATTATACAGAAACTAGATTTTCCTGCAAAGTTTCAGGATTTCAAAATTCAAAATATAGTAGGATCATGCGATGTTAAATTCCCAATTAAACTAGAACGTCTACACGATGCTCATACATCATTTACAAATGTAGAGTATCATTATTGATCCACTTCCTCTTTTTTAAGACACATCCCTGTAATCATTTCATACTAACCTCCCTTTTTTAAACAACCTGTAGTATGAGCCAGAGATTTTTCCAGGTTTAATTTACAAGATGATTCAACCAAAAGTTGTATTATTAATTTTTGTTTCAGGAAAGATTGTTTTGACAGGTGCAAAAGTTCGTGAAGAGATTTATGAAGCTTTTGAAAATATATATCCTGTACTTACAGCTTTCAAGAAAACAACCACAACAGCACTTACCAATATTTAAATACCCCCACCACCATATAGTACAATATAGACAGATAGACAATCATAATTTTTTTTTTAAACAACCACCTCCGCTATTATAATAATAATAACAATAACATTCCATTGCAACAATTAATTTATTCAAACTTGACTATGGTAATAGCTCCGTTACTTTGCACAAACAAAATTCATAGTCATTTACAACAACTAACAAAACAACCAAAAAGAACATAAAACCCAACAATCTAACCAAAAATCCAAACCATCCTTTACCACCCTCCAACCTACTTCTTTTATATTTTTTATAAGAAATAAAATAAATAGAATAAATAAAACTCATAGGTACCCTCCTTGACTGTATTGTCAAGTTTTAAAAACATTGTAAAATAACTAGTTGACTTTGTATTTCTTTACCATTATTTGTTGTAATTCTGTTAAATAAAAGAGTTTCCAATAAATTACATATATTTATTCTGTACAATTTGCTATGATTTTATATATTCATCATTATAGTAATGATTTAGTGTGTGAGTGTGGATAATTTTATATATTTGGTCAAATCTATTTGTCTGAAATATTCTCTGTATTATTTAAATCTTTTTGTCTTTTTTCATAGATTTTCTTTTTAGCTGAATTTATCCATTCTCTTTTCATTGAAATTAATCTATCTGATGTAGTTCTAATAATATTTGTACAAAATGTTAGTAAAGATTTCAAAAAAGAAATTAGATATATTAGATATAGATAAGTACTGTTCAACTAAACAATTTTTCATCAATTGTTGTAATTCTTTACATTCCCAAATGACAGAAAAGTATTTATCTTCAGTACATTTAGCAAAAGCTGCTACTTGTGGTGCACAGTCTTTTAATGTCTGTTCTTTTAGTTTCTGTCTAAGATAGCTATCAACTGCTGATGGTACAACAATTTCTGAATCTGGTATCTTTAAGTATTCTCTATCCTCCTCAATATTATTTGACATTTTCTTTTTTAAATGTTTGAATGTAAATGACAAAAAATGATGAAACTAATTTTAAAGGTTTCGTTTTGTTGAAAATTTTATTTGTTTTGATTTTTTTTTGATTTTCTGTCAAAGACTCGATTTTTGAAAAAAAACTTTTTTTTTTCTCTTTCCCTCACAGCACGTAGATTAGATCATACAGTATGTAATACTATTATCATAATATGACACTGTAGAATTGTTATTAGGATACCTAGTTAGTAAGATTAAGGATGATATCATGGGATGTTAATCTTGATTCTTCGGTGGGCTTATACATAGGTTTCGTAAACATCAACACTTTTGTTGATTGCGAATAATTCCTTAAATCAATTTTATAAACCCTTATAGTTTATGAACAAAGTTCTAATATATTTCAAAATAGATGTCAGATAAACAAGCCGTCGTTATCCGTACCAGAAGAGTCACCACCAACAGACTCTTAAAGAGAAAACAATTCGTTGTTGAAGCCGTCCACCCAGGAAAGGCTGGTGTCTCCAAAAAAGACATCAAAGCTGCCATTGCTAAACTCCACAAAGTCAATGACCCAGAAACTATCTTTGTCTTTGGATTCAAAGAAGATTTTGGTGGTGGTAAAACTACCGGTTTTGGTTTGATCTACGATACCTTGGAAATTGCCAAGAAATTCGAACCAAAATACAGATTGGCTCGTGCTGGTCTTTACACCAGACCACAAACCTCCAGAAAACAAAGAAAGGAAAAGAAGAACAGATTAAAGAAAGGAAAAACCACCAAGAAATAAACATTGACTTTGGTTTCATAATCTTTTTTAATCAAAAATTAACATAATTGCATGATTGATATATTGAGGATTATGGTTCTAATGATGTCTTTGAGTGTATTTGTTTCCCGCCTTTTTTTCAGTGTGAAGATTTTAAAATTTTGAAAATTTTTATTTGATTAAATTGAATTTGATAACTATGCAATCACTAGCTTCTAAGACTAATATATCTTTGAAGGGATCGACAGAGATTGTAACTGAATTCTTTTCTTACAGTATAAATACAATTTTATTTCAGAGAGGATTATATCCACCAGAATCATTTACAAGAGTTGCAAAATATGGACTTCCAATTTTAGTAACTAATGATCAAGGTCTAAAAGACTACTTGGAAAATGTACTAAAACAATTGTCAACTTGGTTGATGGGTGGTGAGGTTCAAAAACTAGTTTTGGTGATTACAGATATTGTTACTAAAGAGTCACTTGAACGTTGGGTATTCGATGTCTCCACTGACAAACCAAAAGAAGGAGAGTAAGTTCATTTAATCATTTATGATAACATTGAGTTAGTGTGATAATAGAGTGTATTTTACTAATTTTATTGTAACATTTATAGACCACCAAAAACTAAAGCAGAAAAAGAGATTATGAACGAAATTCAAGCAATTATTAGACAGATTACAGCAAGTGTTACATTCTTACCATTACTACCAAATGCTTGTACTTTTGATTTGTTGGTTTATACCAATAAGGATCTAGTGGTACCTCAAAAATGGGAAGAATCAGATCCACAATATATTATAAATTCACAACAGGTCAAATTGAGATCATTTACTACTAGTATTCATAAAGTTGAAACTATGGTCGCTTATAGAGTTGGTTAATTACTGATTTCTGAAGTGTACACTATATAGAAATTTCAAATTTAACATTCAACTTAAAATCAGGAGAATTTTAAATAATTATTCCTATTTTTGTGTTTGGTGTGCAATATTTACATCCAATAAATAGATATATCAATCAAAAATTGTTATTAAAGTTATTGTTGTTGTTTTTTTGAGAATCAAACAAAGTTATTTGATCGTGCTGTGTTTTTATTGAAAGTTATATAGGATACAAGAACAGTCTGTTTAGAACTCTAATTAGTGATAACAATTGTATATTTAGAGTGCTTTTTCCAAAAAGAGTACACTGTTGGTGAGACTTTCCAATTGAGAGTACCCAGTTGGTAATTTAGCACCTGGTTTCTTAACTGGTGTTGGAATTAATGTATTTGATTGTTTATCTAATGTCCAACCTCTAGCTAAAAGATATTGTGAGGCTTCATCTGCTGATATACCTAAATAAGAACATGTTGATTCAATTGTAATAGATGAATAGGAATTGGAAATCAATTCAAATGTACGAAGTTGGTATGATTCTGTTATTATTGCAATAATTAATGTAAGTATGATTACTCCTCTATTCAAATAGTGTCACTTCAATTGTGATGGTTAGTCATTTACCTTTAAGAGCAGCAATAAATGGAATATATTCAGCTGGGAATTGTTGTCCAAGTGATTTATAGAAATCCTGATAATCAGTCATATTTTTAACAATATTATAAATAGCTTTTAATGAATCTTTTTGTTTTAAATCTGAGGGTATTCTTTTCCATAAAAATCTAGCGTTTGTGCTGTTATGTTATTAATATTAGTAAGTGTTGAGGAGATGTTTTCAATTTGTCTTCTTTTCAAACTAAAACCTACTTTTGACCATCTACAATTAAATATGTTATTAAATATACACCATATAATGGAATTAATGTTTCATTGGATGGTTTCTATTTGATAAATGTATTGGTGTTAATAAGTAATCTGAAGATAATAAGGATATCTAGAAATGTCTATAAAAAGAAGAGTTTTCAAATATATACCTTTAACTCTATATCTTGACAATATGTTAAAATAGCAGCAAAGTTACGTGCTTCTAATAGTTTTTGAATTTCTGGAAATGTCATTGTAGATAAAGATTCAAGTTCAAACAAAAAAAAAATACAATCAATAAATGAAAAAAAAAAATTAAAAAATCAATTTTAAAATTAATTCACTATTTTTTCTTAATTTTTGCACAACCCTCTGCCTCATTAAATAGAATTATATTATTTACAGATATAATCTATATTTTACAGTAATTGTAAATTTCTTAGTTATAATGAAAAATCAACCCACAACACACTTGTTAAAATGAATTTTTGAGTTTTACTCACCACATCTCTCATAGAAGGTGTTAAACACCCCCATCATTTAACCAATCAAGTATTTGTGTGAAAACACTGAGAGGTTTTCATCTCATAGTTTTTACAATCTCTTAATATATTTTATATGTATAGGGGTTATGAGTATTTATATTCCTTTTTTAGGAATTATGATATCATATTTTTATAAATAATTTCATTTCTAAGATTGAGCCAAGATATTCTCAAAAAAAACTCTTATTTAGTTCTCTCTAAGTTTATTTTTTATAATAGAATTATTCTGAAAATATGTAGGTATATAAACTAGTTAATAAAAATGTATTTGTTGTACAATCTTATTTGATAACATAGGGAAAATGATGGAGAAAAATATTTAAAGATTTCCCGAAGGCGATACATCATTTTCGGCTTTGCGAACTTATTTTTATATATTTTTTTGAATTTTTACCCCCCACAGTCGTTTGTCGTTAAGTTACAAATTATTTTTTTTTTATTTTCATTTTCTCACTATATTTATTATTATAATTACAAATAGTAAATATATTTTATTATAATAAGATTATTATATTAATTAGTCTTCTCTCAGAGTAAAATTATAAAAATATATCCAAATATATAAAGAACAAAAGGAAAATTTTTTTTCATTTCAATCAAAAAGTATCTTCAATTAATCTAAATTAATACACATAAATAATAATAATAAAAAATGGAAAATAAGAGAAAAGAATTAATAGAAAACATTGATAAACGTATGCCAATATCAATGACAGAGCAATGCGATGCTGATAAATTGACATCTATATATGACAGTGATACCTATGGGCTCAATGCAATGAGAGAGACACTGCCATCTCATTGCTATAAGAAGATTAAGGAGGTAATGGCTACTGGACAATCATTGGATCCAGAGATTGCAGATATGGTTGCCAACGGAATGAAAGAGTGGGCTATTAAAAAGGGTGCTACTCATTATACTCATTGGTTTTTACCATTGAATGGTTTGGCTGCAGAGAAACACGATTCATTCATTAGCATTTTCCCAGGTGATGACAGACTGTTGTTGGAGTTTTCTGGTATGCAATTGATTAAAGGTGAACCAGATGCATCTTCATTCCCAAGTGGTGGAATTCGTTCTACATGGGAGGCAAGAGGTTACACAGTATGGGATGCAACCTCCCCAGCATTCATTAGAAGAGAAAAGAATGGTGCTACTTTATGTATTCCAACTGCTTTTTGTTCCTGGACTGGTGAGGCTTTAGATCAAAAGACTCCATTATTACGTTCAATGGAGACTGTAAGCAATGAATCATTGGCTACACTTTCATCATTGTTCCAAGAAAACTACAAAAAGGTATTCCCAACATTGGGTATTGAACAAGAGTTCTTCCTCATTGACAGACAATTCTATTTGTCCAGACCAGATCTCATCAATAGTGGTCGTACCTTGATTGGTGCCAAACCACCAAAAGGTCAAGAAATGGAGGATCACTATTTTGGTACAATGAATAGTAGAATTATCTCCTGTATTCAAGAAGTTGAATGGTCCATGTGGAAATTAGGTATGCCATTGAAAACACGTCATAATGAAGTCGCTCCAGGTCAATATGAAGTTGCTCCAATCTTTGAACGTGCCAATGTTGCATCTGATCACAATATGGTTTTGATGGAAGTTCTCAAAGCCACTGCAATTAAACATGATTTGGTATGTCTTCTCCATGAAAAGCCATTTGCCGGTGTAAATGGTTCTGGTAAACACAACAATTGGTCTTTGGCAACTGATTCCGGTGTCAATCTCCTCGAACCTGGTAAAACTCCATCACAAAACGCTCGTTTCATCCTGTTCCTTTCAGCTATTATCAGAGCAGTTGATATCCATGCTGATTTATTGAGAGCTTCTGTTGCAGTTCCAGGTAATGAACATCGTTTGGGTGCTAATGAGGCTCCACCAGCTATCATTTCCATCTATTTAGGATCACAATTGGATGAAATTATCAGATCATTGATCAATGATGAGAAATCACAAGATCTCACTCAATCACAAGGTGACAATAATATGTCATTGGGTGTTAAAGGTTTCCCACCCCTTCCAAGAGACTCTACTGATAGAAACCGTACAAGTCCCTTTGCTTTCACTGGTAACAAATTTGAGTTTCGTGCAGTTGGCTCCAGTCAAGCTGTTGCATTCCCATGCATTATCCTCAATACTGTTGTTGCTGAGTCACTCAAATTCATTCGTGAGGAAATCAACAGAGAAATGAAACAACACAGTAAAAACTATGCATTCAATTTGGTCATTAAGAATGTTCTCAAACAACACCAACGTATTATCTTCAATGGTGATGGTTATGGACAAGAATGGAAAGATATGGCCCACGAAAGAGGTTTACAAAATCTCAGAAGCACTCCAGAAGCCTTGGCAAACTTGAACTCTGAAAAGAATGTCAAACTCTTTAGCGACAGTGGAATTTTATCTAGTGTTGAATTGAACTGTCGTCAAATGGTTCTCTATGAGATCTATTGTAAATCAATTACCATTGAGGCCAAGAGTCTCAATGAGATGATTACAACTCTCATTATTCCAGCCTGCTTCAAACACCAAAAGAATGTTGCAGAGTCACTCAACAGTATAATGCCATTTGTTCAATCACAAAAATCATTCCCACAACCATTGGCTCAAATTTCTCATCTCCAAGATTTGGTTGAATCTGTTAACCATCTCTCTGATGCAAACTCTAAATTGTTGGCATCTATCAAACATTCTAAAGATGTTCATGATGAGAAAGTTCTTGCTACTTATCTATCACAAACTGTCATTCCAATTATGAATGAAGTACGTAAACACTCTGACCATTTGGAATCCATCATGGATGACAGTTACTGGCCATTACCAAAATACTCTGAAATCTTATTCATGAGATAAACACGCGTCTACTCCCCCTTCAAATCCAAATCATGTTTTAACTTTTTGGAATTACCATACTCCTCCCAACCAAAACAAAAACAAAAATAAAAACAGAAATTCTATTTTTATTTTCAATATCTTATAAAATTAGTTTGTCCTTGGTACTCTTTATTAGTTCGAAAATTTTCAATTCCAAATCTTTCATTGACCTATTAATTAAATCATTCTTTTGTTGTTGAATTTGTTTAAATTGTTGTTCAGTATATTGTTTTTCTATTGCCTGTTGTTGTTCTTGTTTTTGATGTACATTTTGATTATTATTTTCACCAATTTGATTGGTGCCACTCAAAGTCATTACTTCTAATTTAAGTTTTTTAACCAATTCAATTAATTCAGTTTTTGAGTAAAATAGATAGGTGTATTTTTCATTGGATGACAAAGTTGATTGTGCCCACAATTGTCTAGCTGTAATACCTTTATCATTTTGTATATTATAATCGGCACCTTTTTCAATGAGTAATTCTACACACTCAACATTTTGATTCATTATTGCAATGTGTAGTGGTGTATTACCATTGTTAGTTTGTAAGTTAACTTGACCTCTACTATTAATCAATGAGAGTAGACATTGAGATGACCCTTTCAAAGCTGCCAAATATAGTGGTGTCTCACCATTATTGTCTTTGTCATTTGGATCAGCTTTATTAGATAAGAGACAACTGACAGATAATGTTTTACCTTCAAGTGCTGCCCAATGCAATGGTGTCATTCCTTCATTATCTTTACTGGTGACACTAATCAATAGTGAGAGAAATCTAACAATTGATTCATTACCTGATTCTGCTGCCAAATGAAGATAATTTTCTCCATTAGTTCCTCTGTCTGATAATAGATTGCTTCTTTCAAATAATTTTATATTTTGTAAATATCCGTATTTTATTGATTGACATAGATTGAAATCCATGCCACCCACTGAATCAAATCGGGTTAGCCAATTTTAAAAATGGGAAATAAAAACAAGAATAAATTTTGAAAATTAGTTAAATTTACTTTGAATAACGCTTTTTAAATCGAAGTTTTAATTTTTTTTTTGTACTATTACCACACAATTTATTTATTAAAAAATTTAGATATATCATGTTTAAGAATAATTTAAACCAAACAATACCAGTAGGTGTTGATATGCAACAGAGTATACATACTATTAGTACTATGGATGTTTATAATATACTACAAGATATATCTGCAAGCAAATTAGTAATAGACCTTAGAAAAAAGAAAGATTTTGAACAGTGTCATATAAAGACTGCTGTTAATATACCTCCGCCTGTCGAGGATGGTCAAGATCTCATTCAGAAGCTGAATATACATAAATATATAGGATCCAATGTCACTGCAAAATATTGGAATTTGGTATTTCAGAGAATTATAGTTTATACAGATCACCCATTTCAATATGACATGGATTATATGAATAAACTAAACTATGATACATTTCCAAATACTTTGGAACAAAATATTAAGGTACAGGATTGGTCGAAAGCTTTACTAGAATATTTTGTAAGCAAGAGAAAGACTACATTGGTCTATGTGTATCAAGGCGGTTTTGAATCATTCCATAGACACTATCCATTTATATGTTTAAATGTAAATCAGAAACCTGATACAGAGTTGTATCCAACAGAGATCATTGAGGGATTTTTGTACCTCGGTGGAAAAGAAACGAGTAATTGTAGAAAACAGTTAATGAATCTAAAGATTACCTATATAGTAAACATGGCAAAAGAGTTAAATGATATCTATGGTCACATTTATAAATATTACAGGGCTGATCTAGACGATCATCCTAAAGCAGATCAGAAAATGTTACAGCAGTTTGAAGCTATTTTTCAGTTTATGGACGAATGTAAAAAGAATGGTGAGAGAGTTTTGGTTCATTGTGCAATGGGTATCTCTAGGAGTGCAACAGTTGTCATTGCATATCTAATGAAAGAGTATGCTATGGATTATAATACTGCATTCAAATTTGTAAAATCAAAAAGATCAATAATCTCTCCAAACTTTGGTTTCAATAAGGCTTTGAAGGATTTTGATAAACAACTACAAACCCAGAGACTAAAACAACAACAGATTTGTAACAATACGGTGAGTGCTACATCAGTACAACAACAACAGCAACAACCACCAATGGTTATTTTACCCATTTCAAATACTTCACCACCAGTTCAATCTTCCCTTTAATAAATAAATAGGTTTGAAGTAAGGGAAATTTAATTTATTAATCATCATCATCATCATCATCATCTATAACTATTACATCGTTTTCTTCATCTGTACTATCAATGTCTATAGATAATGAATTATCAACATACTCCTGTTTATATGTTATGCTATGCAATGGTTGTAAATTTTGTTCCATTTGATATAACTTAGAATTTGGATTGCGGTTATTGTTATTGTTGATATTATTGTCATTTATAAAATTTTCAAGTTCCATTTTAGTTTGTTCTTCAACTTTGACGTGTAATCTTAAGATGAGATTGGATATTGGATCATCAGTATTCGATTCATTATAAATATAGGTTTCAAATTGTTCACATATTAGATCTAGTATATATCTGTAAGTAGATTTTGTGAAATGTCTATCTAATTCACCAAATCTCTCACCAAAATGAGCTACCTCATTTTGAAATGCTGCTTTTCTTAGTGAATATGCATGTATCAATGTAGGGTTGGTTGGAACGTTAAATTTTTGATAAGTCTTTTTCTCTCTCACAATTTCATTGTGAATAATGAATTCTAAAAATATAACTAATAGCGGGTTTGAGCATGTCTCTATTATGCAACCTTCTCTTAATCCACTTTGCTGAAAGGTCAATGACATATCTAATTTGTTATTTGCATAATAAAAGTTGGTTGATAGGTCATGTTCTCCTTTTTGTATTGCTAATATAAGAATCTTGTCAGTTGGGCTAACGTTTACAACTTTCCATGGCCCATCTGCTTTTCCTGAATAATATATCTGAGTTCTAATATGAATTCTCATTTTGATTTTAGTAGTGGTAAAGAAAAAAAACTTTTTTTGGGTTCAAATAAAAATAGATGTAACTTTGAATTTACTAGTTGAAATGTATTGTATTTTATTTATAAAATGGATAAAGATTCAGTTATTTCTAATAACCATTCAAATTTATAATACTTGGCTATATTTTTAAAGATAGTCAAACTAAAAAATAAAAATAATATTAGTTACAATATTTTGTTAATGTTGTTAATAGGAATACATACTCTTTCATAAACACTTCTTTACTTTCTTTACATCTCCATTGACCAGAGCAAACTTGACAAGTCTCAGAGAGATTGTCAGCTTTAACATTAGAACATTTTGAACATTTAACATCTTGTAGTTGGTAGGACATTGAACGTCTTTGAATAATTTCAACAAGAGTAGCTTCGATAACTTCTTTGGCATATTGATTATGACAATTATCACAAGTTAGTAGATGTTGTACCATCTGTTGTTGGTGGCTATCTGATGATGATTGACTGTTGCCATCTGGGTTGGTTGAGTTTAATAGAGAAACAACATGAACACTAGGTCGGAGAAGATCCAAATCTCTACAAGCATGACAAAAAGTACAAATGACATCAGGTAGTGTATAAGTCATACAAGGATCTTTGAATTTAGCATCATCAGAGAACTCTCTAATCTGAATAAATGTCATTAGATTCTTTCTGAGTCTTTGGATATCGGATTGAATTTGTTTGTCAATGGACAATACATGACATGTGAATTTTATAAACTCTAATGCAGGATTGGTGAAATTCAAATGACTGCCAGGTAACACTGGAAACTCAAGACTTGGATGGTTCTGGAAGTTTGTTAAAAATGTATAAATTCTCTTTTCCTCTACAGTCAATTTGTATTTTGATAATTTCCATTTATCCTCTTTTGAATGTTCTTTATCTTCTTCTGACCATGTCTTACTAGATTTCAAATTGAATTTTCTCTTTTGATTCTTTTCACCCTTTGTCTCACCATTATTAGCACTCTGTTGAGAACTATCTTGACTCAGACCTAAATCTTGGTCTAGAATATCTTCTTCTTTTTCTTTTTTCTGTTCCAATTGTTCTTGTTGGTCTTTGGATTGGTATTGATCCTTGTTAATGTGCATCTTGTGAATGTAGTCGGAAATGATAACCAAAAATGCACCTTTGATCTGTTCAGGAAGAAACTCAGATATATTCCATTGAGCATCAATCTTTCCATTGGGGATAATAAAACCACTTTCTTTGTCAGGAGATTTACCATCAGTGCTCACAGGTTCATCTTCTAGAACTTGTGATCCATCAATAGTAGATGATTGTTGTTTACCAGATGGGCAATAGACAATACCGGAGTAGTTAGACTGATCCATCCACAATAGATTATACCAATAACAAGTTGGTTTAATAGATATCCAAGAGAACAGTTCTTTCTTTTTAATAACCTGTATGATATATTTACAATAGGCCTCTGCATCTTCAATGGTTGTCTTCTGGGAATGAATGATAATCTTATTGAAATTACCATAAATGATCTTGCAACCCAATTTCTTTAGTTCATAGATAAACTGTAGGAACACTTTTTTCATTAGATTATGTAGATTTCTATGAATGATAGGGTCATATAATTTAGAATGTGGTGAGTTTATCCAACGATAGAAATGCACTAACAGATAATGTGAATACTCAGTATTCAGTGCATTCTTTTTACCAGTACCTCCTGCAACCAAATCCAATTTCCATTTTGATACTAAATTCTTGAGAATATTAAACTCTTTCTCACAGCTTGTTGTTTGGTTACTAATGTTTGGTGTAGTTTGTTTCTGTTGTTGTTGTTTAGTCTGTTGCGATGATTGCGTACCTTGTTGACTACCAAATAATGATGATAAATTACTTTGAATCTCACTAGAGTTTAATTCTATACCTAGAATACCTTCAATCTCGGCAAGATGACTAGACTCCAAAATGGTATTGGTTGCCAGGTTTGATATCTCAAATTCAATACAAACAGAGTTGTAACTATCTGGTTGGTTGATTTCAACTTGAGAGAGTTCTTCATGGAATTTGGCATCATCTTCTTCAGAACCACCAAGATCAGGGTAATTACTATCAGATTGCCAGAGAATTTGATTTTGATCTTGTAGAGCTCTACTATACAAAACATCACTAATAAATGTCGCTGAATCTGATGGAATATTACCAATAGGGATATTAGCGTATCTCGACATGTTTACATAGTAAATCCATAGTTTTTGTATATCAGAGAGTCTAGTGGTGAGAGGTTTCAATGCATGAACTTCCCAATTGAATGGGGAGTATTGTGAATCAGTTTCGTGATATGGAATCAAAACTCTAGCAAATTGTTTGAGCATTGGAATACTTGTGTAAAGTGCTTGTGGATTTCTGGTTTGTAGTAAAATGATTGAGGTTTGTCTGTATTGGTTTTGGTGTTCAGTAAGTGCTAGGTTAACATCCTTGTATGCCTGTGCCATTGATGTACTTTGCTCAAGTTTAAACTCAATCTGTGGGAATCTCTCTTTGATCTGGTTGAGTAGTTTACTATTGAGATTTGGTGTCTTTTGATAAGGGTTAACCATACGAATAGTAGCCTGGTTTAATGAAAGATTTAGCAGACAGAACATACCATCTTTTCCATCACGATTATTGTGGTTGTGATAGATGTACAATTGGTGGAAATTATGTTCAGCTAAGTAGCTGTAAGGTTTCTCTGTGTTCTTACTATAAGGTACTAAATCATTGATATGGAATCTAGTTGAATTGGTAACTGATTGTGATCTACTTGATCTCTTTAGACTTGCCATACACCCAATTTGAATGATAGCTTTCATCTCCAGACTCATTTGAGTCTCATAGACACCTTCAATCTGTGGATTGGTAAACAGTGTATTTAACTCTTTAGAACGTTCTTGATACTCCTGTTCGGTCATTGTCTTCTTGAACAAGTGAATCTTTGGTTTAGATCTAGGTGGTACCAAATTTGATTTTTCAGCACCTTCATAAGGAGAATCTTCTTGGAATGAGTTCAAATAGAATGTTCTATCAATTTTCACCAGTAATGGAATAATCTTATTATCAATCTGTGACCAAAATTGAAAGATACCAGGTTGATTAGTTTCCTCTATTGATATAATATTCCATATACCTCTCTTTATAATATCCGATTGAGATTGAAAGAAATTAACACCCTTTGGATTCATTTTACCAATCATTGGTTTACGAGCACCTAGAGACTCATCATCATCGTCATTATCACCATCCATTCTCTTTGTCTTATTCTTTAGTCTTTTAGCTCTCCAATATTCTTTTTTAAATTCTAACCATTTTGGAAAATCCTTGTCATAAGAAGGTGCTTTCTCTTTTAGGATGTCTAAAGAGGCAGTAGACTTTGCCTTCTTTTTTGAATCCTTAGTTGCAAAGTCCAATAGAGTTCTCTTTTGAGTCTGAGCACCAGTAGCTCTAGATGCAAATAGATCCTCAATATCAACAGTAGCTTTACCATCTTTGGGATCCATTTTTTGGAAGAAGTTAGTTATAACAGTTTGGTGTTTGTCATCAGCTGCCTTTCTCAATTCTTTTAGAATCCATTCAGGGTGAATGATTCTAGGTACTGGATTTGCTATATTCTGTAGAGCTGCTGGAATGGTAATTATCTTTTGAATACTACCACCTAAACGTTGTTTATAGTATTCCCAATCAATGAGGTTTCTGATATCCAAATCCTGAGCTTGATTGGATTTAACCCATTTTCTTAGATAGTAGTTTCTACGTTCAGTTTCAGCATTGAAAATCTCAATTGGAATTGTTCTTTCAGTTACAGCTGCACCTGAAGGTTTTATAGAAACAATGTAGGAACAATTCAAACCTTTCTCTTTAATCATATCAGGGCCAAGGAACTCACCAAGTTTCTTTGCAGTTGAAATGGCACTGGATTTCTGTGATCCGTATTCTTCTAGTTTTCTTGACATTTTACTAGACTCTGTAATGAGTTCAATCAAATCTTTTTCTTCATAACCTTCGCCATGACTATCTAGAATATCCAACCAATGATTAGCAACAGAACCTACAGATTCATAGCACCCTTCCAGTGAATTTCCTCCTAGGAAATGTTCAAATACCTGTGATTGAAAGAGTTTGATGAGTTTCAATTCACCTCTTCTTTTGATTTCAAAACCTTTCAATTCACATATACGACCTTGTTTGTTGAATACTGCATAACGTTTCTTAAGTTTAACATCCTTTTCCTTTGAAGCAGGGATAACCATACAACGATAAGGACCATCACATTCAAAGAGAATAGAACATTCATCACGAATGGTATATTGTCCAGTTTGGGGATCATAATCCTGGTACTGATGATTGGTAAAATTCTCAGCAACTTTTTCATTCAACATTACACAAAGATATGAAAATGTGAATTTCTTTCCACTTTCAAGATTGGTCTTGATTGTATAGTTTTCTGGGAAGTTCCAAGGGAGTATGCACCAAATACCATCAGTATCAATTTCCAATGGTCTACCAAGTTGTTCAACAACTTCTCTGGCTTCTTTGATAATCTTTGAACCTGTATGAGTTACAATACCAGCCATTTGCATACTGTACCATCTAGCACCTTTTCTCATTACATAACCATAAAAAGAATTCAAAATACATTTGTGTGCCAATTGAAGAGATTCATAGAGAACAACCATACCCTGACACTCTTGAACTGCAACTGATGATGCACCACCAGATTCCTTTAGAGATTGGTCATACTTAATCTTCCAATCTCTATGTAGATTCTTAAATACATAACGTCTATCTCTGAAAGTTCTAACTGTATCTACATAAAAGGAATTCTCTCTCATACATACTGTATCAGATCGAATTTCCTGGCTGACAACATGCGTTTTCTTATAAACTTTTCTAGAATACTCTTTTAGACGTGTTTTGAGAAGTTGCTGTTTTTCAAGTTCATCCAACTCACTATAGGGTTTGTTGTTAGGACCGAATCTCTCAGATTCCAATTGCTGAAGAATCAGTTTATATTCAGAATGATTTGAAGGTGTGTAATCACCTCTCCATTCCCAATCAAGAGTACGTTGACACTTGTTCTCTGGTTTGTTATATACACAACTTGCACAGTCTTCTTCAGTCACAATAGCTGAGGGTTGTAATTTATTCGTCAGAATGATATTGGGATACATAGCACCGACATCCAAATGGTAAATCAACGGATTGGATAACTGTTTAGGTTGGTCATGTAATCTTTGGAATTTATCAACAACATCACGTTTGATTTCGTCCATGTTTGTAACAGTTTTTGGGTCTATCCCACCTTCATGCATTGCAAATTTAATTACATTTTCAACATTATCAATGTGTTTCTTTAGTGCTTCTTGTGAGATATTAAACCAAGTTGGGATATCTGATCTAAAGACACCAGATTCCAGACATTCCACATGTCCACCAACATAAGTCTCCGACTCTACCAAATGTCCTTTATACATTTTATTCATTTCATCCAGATGCTTATTAGGATAGATAATATTGGATTTGAAAGCCTGTGTCATAAGCAAAGCCTCACAAAGTGTTCCTGACCCCTTTCTCAACACATCATCAGGGTTCATTGGAATAATAGTACACAGAGAGAATATAAATGGATGCACATAAGTCATGTAGAGATAATAAGTAGCAACAGCATCGGAAACTGAGTAATTTGCTAATCTATGTGGGTCCTCTTGAGCAAACTTTATCATATCCTCTGGATCGATTTCCAATGGATCATATTGAAGTTTCTCTCTAGTAACTGCCTTGAGACCATGTGACCCATGTGGTAGATAACTGTCTCTCTTCACCCAACAAAAGGCATCCATATGTGCTAGATTTCTACTTTTGCACTCACCTTGCACAGCATCACATCTGAAACCAATCTCTCTTTGCATATCCAATTCATGATACGAAGCACGAGCCTCTACAAAAGGCCAATCAAAAGAATCTCCATTAAAAGTTACAAAAATGTGTGGTTTGACTTGACGAATGTGACTAAAGAATTTCTGAAGAAGTGATTTTTCATCAGGTTCGTTAAATACTGTAAATGGACCTTCGTACTCTGGTTTTGGGTTATATTCAAAGTCTTCTATATCTTGACTTACAATCTCTCTGTTGACTATAAGGTAACCCTGACGATCAAGCATATAGGAAATCATCATAATACAATCAATTTTCGAATCTGGAAACATTAATGGTGCCTTGGTAGTCTCTATATCAAATGCCAGAACTCTTGGGTCAGGTCTATCAACTCTTGCAGTATTTTGTATGACTTTTGGGGGCTGTGACATGGACTCTCTTTCAATTTTATACCAAAGTCCTACACGTATATCCAAATCAATGGCAGCACGTACATAATAAGGAACATCATATTCCCTCAGATCCAGTATGTGCTCTGTTGCAGATTTCATCATATTCTTCTTCATTCCTGTCATTGCACTATTACTATTATTACTGCTATTGTAACTGTTATAATAGTAACTCTTACTTATCAATGGATCTTCATACGCTGCTGATGTATTTGACTTTTGTTTGTTTTGTTTAATTATTGGATTCAATTCATTTCTAATCTGTACCAGAGTCTGTACATTATGAAACCTAATCTTTAGATACTTTCTCTTTAGACCACTTAGATGATTATCTAAATCCAAGTCCTCTTTATCCAATATGTCAATACTAGCAATCTTTGATTCATATGTCTTCTTTAAATAACCCTCAACTTCCAATTGATGACCATCTTTTACATAAATATAAAAATAAGGGTTAAAAGGTACCCACGCTTTAAATGCATTTGCATCCTATATATAAAATGAAAACAAGTTAATACAACTTCAATTTTCTTTAAAAGGGTAGCACATATTCCTAATCCACCAACCTCTTGTATAAAAAATAATTCTAATGATGATTTATCTAAACCAGTTTCTTTATCTTTCCAGGAACTTGGTTGCATATTAACAAGCCAACCTTCTCTGTGTTTATAAAATTTAGTTTGTTCTTCATTGTCATTTTGTTGATTATCAAATTTATCTACAATTTCATCTTTATCCTTTTCATCTTCACTATCACTTTTATCTTCTTTATAAAGACTACGTTTTTGAGACATTTGATTAATCAGATATCTTATTCCAGTTAATAATCTGATTTAGTGGTAAATAAAAAAAAAAACTTTTAAAAATTTTGGCGCAATTATAATCGCTGTTAACTGACAGGCATTAAAAATTTTAATAATGCACCCCTCTAATGATTATAAGAAATGGATTGAAAATACTCGATTTAGAAATTACCATACACCTATATAACATTTTCTAAAATATTGATGTTAGTTTGTTTTAAATGTGTTTATAATGGAAAACTACAATAATTATTTTAATAGTAAAAATCAACAACAGTTATCTTTGGTTAAACAAAGAGAGGTACAAAAGAATAATCAAATAATGAGTAATAAGAGTAATACCGCAACTCCTATTCCATCTTCCAAAGAATTTCAGTTTTTAAATAACAATAGAATGGTAAATAGTAATAAACAACCACTGAAAACTGAACCCATGTTAATAAAGAAGAATGATGCTATCTCTAATCCCACTTCTCCAACTACAAATAAAAATAATTATTCAAATATACCAAATATACTACAACAACAACAACAGCAACAACAAAAGATTAAACAAATTCAGTCATCACCAATTCAATCAACGAATCAAAAGAAATTTTCAACACCTTCGCCATCTTCATTAATAAATGGATCAACCCATGTATCAGAACAACCACAACAACAAAATAGTATACCAATGAAACCTTCATCATTGTCTACTATAAACTCATCACCTTTTAATAAATCCTATTATCTCTATGGTGCCAATACTGATACTGTTAGTAATGGTGGTAGTAATATGTCAAGTATGAATGACCAAATGAATATCTCATATCAAGAATCTGAAATGGAGAATGAGAATACTCTTCAAAGCACCTCACAAAAACAATTTGAAAATGAGGAGGAATTGTTGGTTGAAAATGGGTTTCCAATATTTGATCCCACAATCAAGAGTGAAATGGAATTTACACAAAACTGTTTTTATGGTTTATGTAAAATTGTTGGTACTATAGAAGATCAATACCAACAAAAACTATCAACTATTGAATCTTTAAACCAAAAGGTTCTTCAGTTGGAAGATGATCTAAAACAGTCTCAGCAAAATATTCAGTCGCTCTACAATGAGAAGTATATTATCCAAATGAAGTTCAATGAACTTGAAACTCAATGTTCAAAATTTAACTTTGAATATAAAACCATGAAGTTGAATGCTGATGCAAACCAAGAGAAGATTAAAGAGGTAGAGGGAAGAAAATCTTATATAGAGGATCAAATACAAAAGTTTGAAAAGCACATTCTAGAGGTAAATGAGAATAAGGATTCTCTTAGAAAGATGAATGAAACTCTGAATTTTGAATTGGAACAACTTTCAACTGCACTAAAACAAAAGGAGTCTAGAGAGCGTCATTTGATTGATGAAATCAAGTCTTCCAATTTAGCTCATGAGAATGAGGTAAAAGAACTTCAGGATTTAAATCTAGCCAAGAGAATTGAAATCACCAATCTAGAATCTAACATCAAGACATCACTCAAACAAAAATCAGAGTTGGAGCTGAAATTCAAGGATAAGACTCTAGAAATTGAAAGTCTAACAAAGAAGTTAACTGATTCTACCAACAAGATTGATAGTATAACTAATGATCTACAATCACAGAGATTGGCTGTAATTGATAAAAACAATGCTATTGATGTACTACAAAAATCTGAAATGGATTTAAAAGTTCATTTACAAGAGTCACTATTAAAATATCAACATTTAGATCAAGATTATCAAGATCTTGCTCAAAGAAACAAGCAACAAGCTGAGATTTTAAATACAACACAAAGAGACAAGGATCACTACCAACAAGAACTAGAAAAACAACAGAGCCAATATAAAGAACTCTATTCTAAATCTGAATTGGAATATACTAAGATATCCAATTCACTGGAACAATGTCAGAAACAGAATGCAGATATTCAATCACAACTACAATCAGTTCAATCTGACTACTCTCAAGCTTGTGAAAAGAACCATCAATCTGAAATTGAAGTTCAAAATATTCTAACTCAATTATCAGAAACAGAGAGTAAAATTCTATCTCTTTCTTCAAAATTAGAAAAATTTGAATCTGATATTGAATCCCTTACCAAAGATAGAGATTTAAAATCAAAAACTATTCAAGTGAGTATCTAAAGATAAGGTATATATTTTTTTATCATTAACTCTAACACAATTTTTATACTTTAGGAAAAGAATAAACTATATGAAAATCTAGAGAGTAAATATTCACATATAAAGAATGAATTCTCTAAAATTAGTTCTTCATGTCATGAACAAATTCAAGCCTATGAATTAAAGATTGGAAATTTTGAAAAGATAATTCAAGAAAAAGATTCAAGTATCCAAGAACTCACTGTATTTAAAGATATTCATGAAAATAACCAACTAATGATTACTAATAATGCTAATAATATGAATAATAATGCTAATAACACCAACATCATTAATGGTAATAATATAAACCCAAATGATAACATGCTATTATTAGAATCATTCCCTAATAACAATACAAATGATTTAACAATTTTAAATACACCACCCATTCCAAATTATCCATCATTACCATCTGTAAATCAACCAGTTACACCAACCACCAAAGGTAGAAAGAAGGTTGCTGAGAATGTAAGTACTACACTTAATCATCTACCATTATCCACCAGAAAAAGGTAACCTGAGATGAAACTTATACAGTAATTAACTAAATAATAATTATTAATATTTATATTTAATTAAATTATTTAGAAAAGTAAATAGTATAGTCTTAGGTGAAGATACATTTCAATACCCACAAATGGATTAGTTTTTTTATATCTAATAAAAGAAATATAAATTTATTTTGTTATTATCTCAGTCAATCAACTATTATAATGCTTTTAATTTATTGTGAGATGGTCTGTGAACCTCTAAATCATTTTTAGAGAGATCAACGAAGAGTTGGAGAATTTGAGATTCAGTTTCATAGGTAAAGGTCTCAATAGTGTAACCTGCTGGAACTGGATAAGCAAATGATGGAATCTTAATTACAGTTTGCATCAATTGGAGAATTTGAACAAAACCCATCATTTCAACATCACCTACAATGGTGCTTGCTAATGTGGCATTTGGAGTAAAGCTAACCAATGAGACATTGGCTTGAATATTTGATCCATCGACAGCCAAAACCAATTGTAATTCCATATCAATTGTGAAATCAATGGAGAAGACATCTAAAGTATCACCTTGGTAATCAATAGTAAAGTCACCAGTGATTACAGTACCATTGAGTACCAATAGACCATTTGGATAAATGGTAACTACTGGTGTAACTGGGTCATGTAGATTTATAGAAATTGGTTGATCTGGGTATTTACCAGTTAACTCTGGACATGATTGATTAAAGAATGGGTCAGAGGTATTTAAAGTTACTGGTGATGAAGATGGGTCCATTTGAGGTGTGATTAAGAATGGGAATTCAGAATCAAATGCGGCATCAATAAGAGATTCGAAAAAGAATGGAGTAAAAGTCATCAAATAGTCACTGGTAAAGTTCTCCAAGAGGTAATCAGCTGGAATATATGATGGTTGTTGAGTTGGATAAATGAATTGTCCATAGGTAGTTTGAACAATGATACCACCATTGACTGCTAATGTCATGGTTGGTGTGAAGGAGTTAGCTGTGCTAGACTCAACAATCTGACCTTCGTAATCTACAAAATAGTCCTCACCATGTATTGAATATGGTAGTTTTTTAATTGGGTTTAAAAGACCTGCGAAATCAGATGCTTTGCTATTGACTAAATCGGTGATGGTTGTAGTGGCTTCAGTTACAAAGTTTTGTGCAACAGAGTTGGCAATATCATCAACTGGGATGACACAAATGGTGTTAGTGCATTGAACATTGATTTGAACAGCGCCTTGATCGAATACCATATAAGTACCAGTGGCTTGAATGGAAGTTGTGGTGGAATCAAAATCAATAGTTACATCAGTGGCAACAGTAACTGTTTGATTGTCACCTGTGGTGAATACTTGAATGTACCCATCTTCACATGGATGGAATACAGTGTTATCACAAATGTGGTAATTCCATTGTAACTCAAATTGAGTGTTTTGCCAACCTAGTTCATAACCATTAGCACTACCTTGTAAATAATAAAAATCATCCAAAATCAATGCTAATTTAAATGATGAAAAGGTATAGCTAATAGATCCACTGCTACCTGAAATCGATTGGAATGGATAGTTTGTTAAATTATTAACTAAATTATTGGTAAACTGTAATATTAAATTAGATCAAATGTGTCTTAAGATTTTAATTACAATAATTAATGAAAACCTTACATCTTGTCCTAAATTATATAAAAAGTCTTGATTTAAACCAATGTATACTCCAGATGGTGGATATTGACCATTTTGAGCATTAACAGTCAATGCAGATAATAATACAATAACTAATAATAGTACTCTCATTGTTATAATTACTCTATAAAATTTTATTTTGAAAATAAAAAAAAAAGAAAAATCTTAAAAATTGGATCAAAAGAAAAGTAGTTGGACAGATCGGATACCATCCTTTTTTGTTTTATTATCCTTTATCACCTTATTATTATTATTATTTTATTTTTTTTTTTTAAATTTCATTTTTCTTTAATTTAAATACTTTTAAGTATCTGTAAAAATGTGTTTATTAATAGAAATCCAATTTAAACTCTAAACAATATTCTTTGAATTAACAGAATAATTCTCTAATTATTATATGATTAATTTGAATTATAAATTAGTGATCATACTTGAAAATGAAATAAAAAAAAGACGAAAGAAAAAAATTATTTCGATTTTTCATTTTTATACAAATCCTCTTTAGATCAAAAATGAAAGATACTATGAACATTGTAAAAAAAGAAAATGCTATAAAGAATTGTTTTGAGGAGGTTAAAGTGAAGCTATCACTACAGTTACCTCCAATGGATACAGGAAATCTGTGTGCAGGTACCAAAGCAATGTTGGATAGATTAATATTTAAATATAAAAAGGAACTCAAAGGAATCATTATATCCTATTACGATGTACATCATATAGATAAAGAGGCAACAATATTTTATGATTGCCCCTATTTGATTTTACATATATCCGTTAAATTATTATTATTTAAACCATTTAATGGTCAAATTTTAAGTAGGTTTAATATATTTATACACATTAATCTACATCTATAGAGATTAAAACGTTTATTAATAATTTAACTTTTTATGAAATTAGATGGTGTTGTTAAAAGAGTATCATCAACACATATAAGTTTATTGGTTTTTGGAATCATTTCAGCATCTATTCCAAAATCTAATTTGAATAAGGATTTTGTATTTGATCATAGTTCAAACATGTTTATTCAGAAACAAACTCAAAGTAAAATATCAGTGGGAACAAAGATTGCATTCATGGTAAGAGATATCAGTGCTGATAGATCAACCATTGCAATTCAAGGTGAGATGACTGATCTCAAACAAACAGGTATAATTGAACAAGAAAATGTTGAAGCCTCAGAGTATAATAACCATAACCAAAACAATCATAACAATACAAAATTACAAAATACACCATCAAAAGACTCTTTTAAAAATAAAATGGAGGTAGACGAAGATGATAAGGTTCAAACATTTGAAAGTTCTGAAGATAGCTCTGAATCAAGTTCTGAGTCCTCATCAGAATCATCTTCCTCAGAGGACAACAAAAAGCAACAATCAAAAAAACCAGTTAAAAAATCACCAGCTAAAGTAGAAGTAAAGAAAGAACAGAATAAAAAGGATCTAAAGAGAAAGAAAATGGATACATCATCTGAATCATCATCATCCGAATCTTCAAGCTCTGAATCTGAAAGTTCAGAATCAGATGATAAAAAGAAAAGGATGAAAAAACAAAAATAAAGATAATGTAATTAAAAAGTACACTTCTCAAAAATAGACATTATGAAAAACTTTACACAAATAATGTCGTGTGCGCTCGGTTCGGTTTTTTCAAATTTTTTTTTTTTTTACAAATTTACTGTTTAGCCCATTGTCTTATATATCTCCCCCATAGATTACATTACAATTATTATTAAATGAAATGTTAAGATCTATTATATATAAGAATGTGTTTAAATACAAAAATTTAAACTCAGTTTCTAGATCATATGTTTCTATACATTGTAATCAGATATTTGGTGTTAACAATACATTAAAACAACAATATGGCACTAAATCACCTTCTCCATCCTCTGTTGGTTTTATTTTTGATACACCAAAAATCAGTACTATAAATGGAGAAAAATCAACCATAAAACAAGAGAACCAATTACAAAAAACCATAATTTTAACCAATATAAAAGAATTGTTTAAAAAGAATATACAGATGGCAACTGAATTGTAGGTTTGACATGTATTCACTCTTGATCTGTATAGAGAAGGATATTAATTATTTATTTAGATTATCAAGTTATTTAGCACAAAAGAAATTGTCAAATTATGATGTAGATATTCTATTTATGTGGGTTACAACTAATGGATACCTAGTGAATATAGATATTATAAATCTATTTCTACAGGAGTTTGGATCAACACACAACCTACAGAATATCTCAAAATTGATAAATTTATGTTCTAGTAAAAAGATTCCAATGAATTTGGAAACCTATGAAATTCTAATTAGACATTTCACACTTAGTAATATGGAACCAAATCTAATTTCAATAATTGACAGATTATTTAGATCTAATATACCAATTAGTAATGAGACAACCTATCCATTACTGGTACAGGCTTATCTAATGATAGGTGACATTACCAATGCACTAAAGTACTTTGAAGCCACTGAATCTAATCAGTCGGGATGGAATGGTATAATGAAGTACTATGTCACACAAAAACAATTTGATAAGGCTATAGATATGTTTAAACAACACATTACAGTGTATCCATCCTATTTATCCACCATCAATTGCTCCAACTTCTTTTATCGTCTGGAGGAACCTCAAAATATTGAGGAATGTATACAGTATTTAGAAGAGAATGATTTGGCTGATCAAGAGGTTATTCAATCTATAATCTCACTGTTATTGGAAAAATCACTTAAACTTGCAACCTATTTGATTGCACGTAGAAAGTTTACGGCTCCTAATAACGCACTTTTTATCAAGATTATTAGACAGGCTATAATGGAAGACGATCTAAAAACCTACCTACAGATTCTCTCAGACATGTCTAAAAACTACATAAGACCCTCTACTGCTGCTTATCAATGGGTTTTGGCATCTTGTGTTAGTTCGCAGAATACAGAGTCAATCAATCAGATTATTGAAAGTTTATGTAAATTAAGTGCTCAAGGTTACGAATTCTCAACTCTTATCTATTACAATCAGGTCAATGGTAATGATGAACTTCTCCAAATCCTTCTACAAGCATTAATGAACCAACCACAATCCTTCATCAGTCAAGTCACTGAACAAGTCATTGGAAACTATTTACACTTTGGTCACTATGACATGGCCCTGAATTGGTACGCTGAGAGAATTTTAAATTTCAGTATCAAACCAACTCCTGAGTTGTACTTGCGTTTCATTGACTATCACAAGTTGCTAGAGGAAACTGAGTTGATGGAGTTTTGGGCTGACCAATTACAATCTGCACATGGATATCTGGTAGAGATAAACCAAGATAACAAACTTCTGTTATACAACCAACTAAAGAACACCAGAACAAAGAAAGAATTTGCAGATCAACCTAAACAAGCATTTGGTGAAGAGCATTTAAGTTTGAGTAGACACATTTCTAGGATAAATGAAAAGATTAAAATCAGACAGGAAGGTGACACTAGTGAGGATTTTGAGTCTACTAGTGTCCCTTCAGATGAAACTGAACCTTCAGAACCTAATGATCATGTGATTAGTAAAGTTGAGGTTCCAGATACCTATTTTGACATTGAAAAGTCCATTCATTTTATTGATAATTTTATGCCTAGTAAAGTAGAGCACTATCAACTATCCAATCCATCCGAGCAATTAAGATTACAGAAAATTCTTCAACTTCAAATCCAACATAAAATACAAATGTACAAAAGAAGAACGTTAAAATCAATGTTGATTTTTAATAACTTCACCAAAGCAAAACAACAACAATTACAATTACAACTTCAATTACAACCACACTTAAACCTACAAGAGCTACAACAGGAGCAACAACAAACTGATCAACCCACTGAACAAGTCAATTCAACTCAAGATTCAAATAATAGATTTTCAGATGAATTTGTTACACCTTTAGTGAATAATAATAACGATAGCAACGATAACAATAATAACAGCAATAATTTAGATAATAATACTATTATGGAGAATCATGTGAACAATATTAATATTAATGATAATAAGGTTAATAATGTAAAGAATTTCTACAAGATAACTCTTGCAGAGCATGATTTGTTGCTAAATGAAATGATTGAAAGAAACGATATTCCAAAAATTATTGTAATTCTAAAGGAACTTATGGAAAAAGGTGTAATGCCACATGGTCCATTCCTAATTAAGGCATACCTCAAAGTAAAACAACACTCATTTGATGTCTACCAAGATTTACTAGAGTCCACACCAATGTTTATTAGATGTATAGTATTCAATTCCAAATATTATGAAGAATTGTTGGTATTGGATTTTGAAAAGGGTATGAAATCTTTGCAGTTGGAGTCACCAATGTTCTATTCCAGAGGTATTTATAACCACATTTTAATGGGTCTCCTTCACAGAGGACGTCTTGATGCTGCATTGTTGCTTGCCAAAGTCATGACCAGAGTAAACATGCCGTTACTGGACTTTGACGTTTTGGCAAAGAAAATATTTGAATCTGATGTACAGGATGCTGGTTACTTGGTAAGATTACTCAATTCACTGGATCTTGAATACATGAATGTCTCATCTATTGTCAATTGTCTCTTGAAAATTTGCATCGAAAAGGGATTGACAAATGAAGCTATCCAATTAGTTGAATATCTTCCAGATGCCAACGGTACAACTATAAGTCTTCTACTGAGAATCTACTCTGAACTCTACCCCATTCCACCAGAACAAAACCTCGATAAATGGTATTCTCTCATTAGCTACTGTGAAACTCATAATTTAAGCACCAGTCAATTCTATCAACACTTTTTCAATGCACTTTTAGAAATTGGACAACCAAACCTCATAATGAAAGTTGTAGAGAACGACTTTGAAACCATTATGGAAAATATCAATAATCAGGCATTCTATTCCGTCATCACAGCTAGTAGTAATCCAAGTTTCACTGTACAACTCTTCAAAATGACCTATAGACAATTTGATCACTATACCCCAGAGTCACTTAAATACGTACGTGAATGCAATGATGCTTTGGGTGAAAATAAGGATCCTGGTTTGGATATTCTTATAGACAGATGTCCAACAACCCCACCAACACATAACCATGTCACTCCAGTCTCTGATGAATATGCATTGATGGTTGCAAACTATTTTGCTCCTACATTAGTTTCACAATATCAAATTGAAAACCCTGATAAATCACTCCCAGATTTCAATAATAACGATGATATTGATTATAAAGATCCTAATGAAGCTGATGAACAAAAGAGAATTATCAAACAAAAACTTAAGGAACTTCAGAGAAAGAAACTAAAAGATTCATACTTTTATTAAAATAACTTAATAATTTATTGTTGGTTGTTCTGTTTAAATTAAATTGCTATATACATTTAACTTTTAATGAACATGGTGGCAATTTGAACTACTTAAATCTTATTAATACAAGAGTTGCGGCTACTGATTTAAACCCCCAATCTATAAGTATTAAATAAATATAAATTAAAGTTAGAATTCTAATGCTCCTTGATTAATTTGATTCAATTATTCAAATTAATCAATACGCTAGATATTATTATTTGCATTTGTTATTTCTATTGATAGTATAGCCTCAAAATGTAAAATACATAACAACTGCTAAATTCCAATTTTGAATCTTATTAAAATGATACACCAACCTTCTAAATTTAGGATGGAACAATGATAAAATTAAAAATGGTGTAAAAATATTTAAGTACTGAAGAAATAAAAATAGATCGAAGGTGTTTAGCATGATTCATGTTTTTGAGAAAATAAAAATTTTTAAATTTAATATTCATTCAAAAATATATACATACAAAAATAAAAATCTACAAATACATAGTATGTAATCTAAACACTTACAATTTCTAACATATTTCTATAGAGAATAAAAGAACTTACAAATAATAATAATAACCCAACAAACCAAACCACCAACCTATATCAATAACCCATGTTTAATTCCTTTTGCAAACTATAATTCTGAAAATAAACCAAATAATAATAATAATAATCCAACCACTCAACCAAATATTCAACCATACTATCAATATATTACTTATCAAAGAATCAATTACCAACCCAATCTTCCTTGCCATGTTCTTATTACACATTAAACAAATCAAAAACAATCACCATACACATGTAAAAATTTTAAAGTTTAAAAATCTCAATCTAAATGTAGTACATGTAGCAACTTAGTTAGCCATCATTACCAAAGTGGCTACATGTACTACATTTGGATTAAGATTGCAATTTATTTTGTATTGTATTTACCAAACAAGGATTTACATAAAAATTTATTTTAAAACTTCTCAGATATTTAATTAATTTTTATTATTTTTTTGATTTTTTGTTTGTTTGAAGTTTTCCTTGCAACAATCACATATACCTTGGTTTTTATTGTTTAATTTATAAATGTAGTTTTAAAATAGGATATGGTTATATACAGTAATGTCTTTATAAAGAATCTTTATAAAGATTTATAGAATATTAATGTATTTATTTATAATATATATATATATCTTTCATTAACTTCGAATATGATGAGGAAGAGAAAATATTTCTCAATAGAAGAAATAATTCTAAAGCCAAATATGAGGATAATATCAATACAGTAAACTTCAATAATGATCAATAAATCAAACCAATAATTGATATTATTAATATTATATTTGTGTTTCAATTGAACTAAGTGATTTCAATAAGTGAATTTCCATTGAGCTAATACATTTACTTTATGCTTAACTGTATTTAATTTACCTCTAATTAGGATCTGGTTTCTCTTCATTTTCTAAATCTACATGAAGTTACTTCTAGTATCATTTTCCATATTATTAATAAAAAACATGAAAGTTATTTAATACTTGTATTCTTAAATCATTTTTAAAATGAAAGACTAGATTTATTATAAATAGTTTAGTATTTTAAATTATCTATAAATAAAGCAAACCGCCAAAATTTATTTTTCGAGGAATCTTTTTTGAAAATTTGAATTTCATTCATCTGTTTTATTGTCATTTTATTCTTTTATCAACAATGACAAAGAAAAAAACTGTAACTAGAAAACCAAAGAAACCTGATACAAAAAAGAGAAAAGATGAATCTGAAGAGGATATTGAATCTGATGTAGAAATGGAATCTGAGGAGGAAAAAGTAAAAAAACCAACTATTACAAAAACATCAAAGAAGAAAGCAGCAACTGCAAAACCAAAGAACCCAGATACAAAAAATAAATATATAGAAACTGAGAGTGAAGATGAAAGTGAAGAAGAGAGTGATGATGAAACATTCAAAAAACCAGCAACATCTACTAAAAAGAAAACAGCAGCTTCTATACCTCCACCAAAATCATCACAAACCACACCTAATAGTAGAAGATCCACCACAACACCTACAACCACTACATCATCACAAAGATCTCAAAAAACATCAAGTAGTCAGCCAAGTAGTAATATAGTAGCAGAAAAGATCAAATTAATGAAAGCAGAGAAATTAGATGATTTTAAAGATTATATAAATCCAACTTTGGAAACTAGTAAACTTATTAAAAGATTAAAGGTTTGTAAATATCAATTGAAGTTTAAATCCATGAATATTATATTAAATATATATCTTAAATTCAATATTTTCAGAAACTAGATTTGTTTTTACAGAGAATAGAACAATATGATAAAGAGTTATTGGATACAATCAATCCAGTATTGTTAGATAGTAAACTATTGGAAAGTAAATCATTTGAAGTCAAGTTAATGTTATCATGTTGTTTTGCAGGTATATTCAGAATGAGTGCTCCAAATACACCTTTTGAACAAGAGGATTTAGAATTGGTATTTAAACTGTTTATCAGTCAGTTATTGTCAGCTTATGATGTTGACAAGAAATTGATGCCAGAGTATTTTCAAATGTTGGATAATCTCAGTGTATTGAGAGTATTTGCATTGCTAGCTCTAATTGATGTTGAAAAGGTACCTGATTTTATAAATAGTTGTCTTGGGAAAGTAAAAGGTGGTGTATTGGAAGAAGATGAAAGAAATAAAAAGACAAGATCCATAGATTTGATGTTTTCAACTATTCTCAGTACAGTCATTGAATCTATAGATTATCAACAATTTCCACCAGCAGCTTGGGAACACATGTTGGCAGCTCTCTTGGAGAAACAAGGAGGTTATCTCACTGGGAAAGCTCAGTTTGTACACGATCTCATATCAAGTAACCAAAATCACTTAAAAGACTCTTTTGACGATTTTATGAGATTGTATCTTCCTCAACTTGAAGATAAAAGTCCAATCAAGAAAAAGAGAAATGAAATCATTTTGGAGATGTTTGATATCTCACCAAAACTCATTGACCAGTCTATGCCAATTTTTGAGAGGGAGTTAGAAGATAGCTCTACAAGTACTAGAAAAACAGCAGTAATGTTCCTCATTCGTATGTTTGTCTCTGACTATACCGATGACCTCATTCAAACCTACCCCTCTGTATATATGGCACTTATTAATAGATTCAATGATGTCGAACCTAAAATTCGTCAGGAAATGATGGAGTTTGCTAAAGTCTTTCAACCATCTTCCAAATTGGAAGTCAATCGTATCATTGAGAGGGTTCATGATAAACTTCGAGATTCTGAACCTGAGATTCGTTGTGAAGCAATCCACAGTTATTGTGCACATTTAAAGAGTTCTAAAGAATCTTTGGATTTAACAACACCAGAACAGATGAAAGGGTTACTTGAAAGACTTAGAGACAAAGAAAAAGTAGTTCGTAAAGATGCAACTACATGTCTATCGAATCTTTGGAAATTTGTTTATCAACAACATGGATCAATGTACCAATGGTCTGACGATTTAGTTAATTGTTATTCCGATATTCCAAATTCCATTCTATCCAATCTCTCTCTATATGAAGATGATAAATTACGTTGTGAAGTTGCATTGGATTCTTCTCTCCTCCCAGCTCACGATCAAGTTAAACAGAGAGCCAAAATATTTTTGGAAATCTATGATTTCCTCTCAGATAACACTAGATCACTGTTGACCAAGTTCCTAATGGACAAGAATAACATTAGAAAGGAGTTTTTGGAATTAATCAACTACATAAAGAAACAAGATGAACTCGCCCATACAAAATCCAAAAAAACACCAAAAGTATCTAAAGTGGATGCCAACAAGAATCTATTTAGTCAAGAGCAGGATTTAGAGAGTTGTATAGCTCATTTAGACAATCTGCTGCCAAAACTGACTAACGAAAGTACCAAAAAGATTCTCAAACAGTTGGTTGAAGCCAATCAACATAAGAAAACATGTGAACTTTTGGTGCAAATCTCTGATTTGAATGCAACTGTACAGCAACAATATGAAACCACTGCACAAATTGCAAAGAAATGTGCTTCTCAAAGTGGTGTTTCAGAGTTGGTTAAATTCCTTACCTATAGACTTCGTGTAATGTTTACTAAAGAGACTTTAAGGTATTTCTTTAGATCTCTACGTGCTGATTTGGGATTAGATGATAACTTTGAACAAGATGAATTCTCAATGAAAATCTACGAAAAGGAATTAAAAAATGTTCCAAGTTCTGTTGAGTTACTTGCATCTATCTCACAAGTACTTCCACAACTCTTTGAAGAGTTCTCTGAAGATATTCTCTCCATCTTAACCACAACTTCCAAATCAGTAGTTTATTCATTCCTCCAAATTCTAAATCAAACCATAGACTATTTTAAACCATCAAAACCATATTTAAAGTATGTCTATTCTCACAATTCCATGATTATTAATTCAATCAAACTAGTAAACTAACCCAACATTTTTTCTTTTGATACTTTTTAGAAAAGTTCAAAAATTATTACAGGTATTAGTTCAAGTATTTCAACCTAAAGTTGCCAAATTGGCATTTAAAATCTACACCAAATTACTCAAGAAGGAAGAATTGGTTCCAGTATTGAAAGAGTTAGCAGATGATTTGCTAAATCAAATGATTGAAGAGAAATCAAAAAATCTATTTTCAATACTAGAAGTATTGGGATGTGTGGCTAAATACTATGGAATAGTGTTAGAAGAACACACCGATAGAATTGAAATATTTATAATTAAATCTATATTGACTGGTACTAGTTCTTTGGAATTCTCTGGAAAATCTATTGGAAAATCAGATCTTCCTGTAGGTGTAAAATACAGTAAGGATGTACATATCAAACTATTTGGTATAAGGTTCCTTGCAAACTATCTAGTTGGTATGCCAAAAGACAGAATTGAGAAATCAAAGAAATCACATGAAATCCTATCTAAACTCTTTGATTTCATGAGTAGCACTGTTGATAAATCTAAAACCTATACGGATTTGGAGAAGAATCATCTCAAGTTGACATCGGCAATTGGCATTCTAAAAGCACTACAACGATATCAATTTGAAGTCGCTATAACACCTCAAGAATTTGTTAGTATATGTTCTGCAAGTACTGTACCTTCTAAACCCAGAACTGACCAACTACTCCGAAGATTCTTTGATAAACTTGAAAAATACATGAAATTTAATAGATTGCCAATACGTTACATGTCTGCTTTTGGTATGGCTGCTCAACAAACTAGTTCTCTAGTTAGTTATGTCAGACGTCTGAATATATCATTAGTAAGATCCAGAAGAATGGCACTCACTAGAATTCCTCCTGGTGTACCTATAAGATCTGATTTCTATCCTGAATCTTCAATGCCCTATTTCCTCTACGTTATAAGTCATCGTGACGAATTTGTAAAAGAAAAGGAAAAGCCAAATTCAGACTATATGGACAGTGTAACTTTTATCAATTTCTTCATTGATCTTATGATTGAGGAGGCTGATAACTTCTCAATTGTACATGCATTCCTTGTTGCATTGTTATCTAGTCAAGACAAAGTGGATCCAAAATCAAGTAACCATATAATTGCAACACAATTGGCATTACGTATTATCACCAATCAATATGAACACAAGAAATGGAAGCCCACTAAACATCCAATGGAAATTAAGTTACCACAAACTCTAT
This sequence comes from Tieghemostelium lacteum, assembly GCA_001606155.1. Taxonomy (NCBI): domain Eukaryota; phylum Evosea; class Eumycetozoa; order Dictyosteliales; family Raperosteliaceae; genus Tieghemostelium; species Tieghemostelium lacteum. The sequence continues at coordinate 972,879 of LODT01000035.1, forward strand.
ATCAAGTAGATGGTACCAAAATTGATGAAGCAACTTGGGCAAAACTACAATTACCAAATACCTTCAAATTACCACAATTACAGAAACCAACAGGTCTTACTGCCAAAAAATCTGCACAACCTTCAAACACACCTTCTGGTCAAACAGAAGAAGGTAATGATATAACTCTTCAAAAAAACACAAAATCACCAAAGAAAAGAAGAAAGCCTAGAAAAAGATTTGAGGAGGATACTAGTGAAGAAGAAGAGGAAGAGGAAGAGGAGGAGGAAGAGGAAGAAAATGTTGAAGAGGATGTTCAAGAAGAAGAAGAGGAAGAAGAAAAACCAGAAGAAGAGGAAAAAGAAGAAGAGAAAATGGAGGTTGATGAATCTCCAAGTAAACCAAAAACTAGATCAACTAGTAAAAAACCACCTCCATCAGAATCCAAAAAAAGAAAAGAACTTGAATCTCCATCTAAATCTTCAACAGTTAAAAAATCAAAGACAACCAAGTAATTTTGTATTGTTAGTAATTAAATAATTAATTAATGTCAATTGTATATTTAAACAATTCTTTTTTATTTTTATTTTTTTTGTAAATGCAAGTGATATCTAATTTAATTAATTTAAAAGATTTATTTGTATATTATACTTTCTATAGAAATAAGAGTAAAGGTGAAAAAACAAATGATATTAGTAGTTATGAGGTTATTTTACCTCATTTTTTAATTAAAGAGATTGTTAGAATGTCAATTACCATTACTATAGTAGATTGTGGAAGATTTACGCCAAAATATTTTGGTGGGATATTTCAATCTACTAAACTGATATCTAAAAGTTTAGATATACTCAGAGGATTTCAGGTTCCTATTGATATAAGTCTAGTTCAAGGTATTTCATTAGTACGACTTCAACATTGGATAGATGTATATGGTATTCACTACAGGAATGTATCTCTACTGACTACAGCAGCATTCATAAAGACTGACTTTTTAAGTGAACTGGTAACAATGCCCTACGGTAAACTATTCCCAAAATACCAAAAGAGACCATACCTAAGTAATTTGAAATTGGTTACCTACAAAATTAGTAATCTATCTGATTTCATTGAAGTTTGTGATGTTAAAAATATTTTGGAAACTGTATACGAAAGTTGGAAAGAACTAATGTTTAATCTAGATATGAACATACCTTTTCATTCTAGACCTATGGGAGATCAGTGGAGTAACTATTTTGGACAACTTATGCAGTGTAAGAATATTAATAGAATATCACTGACATTACACAGAGGTCCTGTACATCCTGATTTATTTACTAATTCTGAGTGCACATCTAAGATGAAGACTCTTACGGCGTATTATGATCTACCACATCAAACTGCTCTTAATGAAATGGTGAATTTAGAGAATCTCAAACTGGTTGGTGGTAAAGAAAGATATGGTTTCTTCCCTGCATTTTGGGAGAAAAAAGAATCTCTAGATCACTTATTTAGTGGTGCACTTTTGAATATGAATCATCTAAAAACATTAAAATTGGTGATAAAGAACAAATCTGTTAAATTACCTGTACTCTGTTCATTTATTGAGAATTCACAATCACTAGTTGACCTTTATCTAGACATGCCAATTAAAGTTGCAAAAAACAGTTTACATTCAGATCCAGAACTCTACGAAATCAACAAAAATTTGAAAGTATCTCCAACTTTAAAAAGAGTAACACTTTCATTTCTACCTATTCTCTACAGTAAGAGAATAAAGAATGAAAGACCTGACATCTTTTTGAAATGTAATTTAACGAATTTATGGCACTATTTTCAGAATGGTATATTGGAATCACTTAAAATCGTTAAATCCTCCTCCTATGGTAGTCATATACTCAAGAGTATTCCACCAAGTTTACCTCTCCACCTAACCATTCGACATGAGGTTAATGTTGATCTTTTACATTCGTTACAAGATATACCGAACCTGACATTTCTAACTATCCAGAGTTACACATCTTATAATATTGAATCTAGTGTATTAAAAATATTTTCGATGAATATCCCAAATCTAAAGAGAATTAAAATTGACTATCCTGGATTTAAATTAGATAAAGATATTATCAAAACCATCTCCAATAACCCCATAGTTGAGCATTTTTCATTTTCCAATTCTACCTCAGCAGTCTTAAATCTGTTACTACTATTAAGTATCCTAAAAAAACCTTATATCAAACACCTCGAATTTCATCACAATCCTTTACCAAAATTCGACACCAACACTATCCAAGAATCATTATCCCAAAACACCACCATAACATTTTTATCCCTAGACACTGATAAAATTAGTGACTACAGATGTGTTGAAATATTTAGGTAGTCTAATTCCTTTCATTTATAAATTTTTATTATAATAATATTAATATTAATATTTATTTATATAACAAAAACAAATAAAATAAAAATTTATAAACTTGTATATTTTGGAGAACCAGCAGAATGACGAAGAGTTGGAATCTTCTTTTTCTTCCAGTTATTTCCAACAGCAAACTCAGACATTACATAGATATCACCATGATTAAGAAACTGTTCATATTTAGTTCCTATTGATTTTGAATCTAAGAACCAATTAAAACATATTTTCATACTGGCACCAGTTCTAATGGCAATGACTTTAGATCTCTCAGCATCACCATGCCATCCAATGCCACATTTATTAATATCATAGTAATAGTTACCCTCAGCAACTAATTCATTACATTTTTCATTTAAAATCTCTTTAAATGTTTCTCTTGTTTTTTTTAACAATGGACAATCATTGAATGATACCACTCTTCCCATACCTTTTTCATAGTCAGGATCACGAGATGGACCATCAATAAAGCATAAGTTATGTCTAGCAGTCTTATTCACAACTCTACCATACATAAATGCTTTTTTATCCTTTTCCAATTTCTTTTGTTCCTTATGAAATTCATTGGTATCACATATAGCTGATAACCCATTTCTAATAATTAACAAATAAGCTTCATTATATAGAACATTTGATTTCTTTTCCTTTTCATTTTCATCTACCTCCTCAACCTCTTCTTTACTCCCCTTTTTTATTGATTTTATCTTTTTTGATGTTCTACTATCTTTTGTTTTATTATTTAATGTCTTTCTTTTCTTACTATTTGATTTATCTTTCTTCTCCTCTTCTTCTTCTTCATCACTTTCACTCTCATCATCATTTTTATCATCTTCATCTTCATCTTCATTTTCATCATCTTTTTCATCTTTTTCATCATTTTTTTTTTACAACTTCCTTTTTCTTTTCTTTAACTAAATCTCTAAAGTCAGTGATAATGGTAGATAATCCTTTCTTTTCAAAGTATTCTTTAAATTTAATTAAATCATCCAAAGTAAAACCTTGATCAGACATTGATCCAAGTTTCTCCATATTTACATGATTTTCAGCAACATCACCAAAAGTAATAGTATAAGTTTCTTGAAACATTTAATGTTTTAAATAATTAATAATAATGATTAAAATACCACTCAAGTAACAGCTTAAAATACACAATGTCAAATTTCTAGGAAAAAATTTTTTAATAAATCTTTCAGAAAAAGTAATCAAATAATCGAGTTTTTGTGAACTGTGGAATTAAAATATCTAGATTCTTATTTGATTTCTTTAATTATGTATAGTATTATTTACATCTAATACTTTATATATAAATTTTGATGACTTTTATTTTTATAGAATCTGAAAATCTTAAACCATCGTTTTCGTTGTCACTGGGAAGAAATAGTGGTTTGTGGTGAAATTTTTTTTTTTTTTTTCACACCAAAACACCACATAACAACCTTTTTTTATTTGTGTATATAATATAGTGTGAAATGAAGAATCTATTATTATATACTATATATCTATTAATATCTATTGCTGTATGTTTACCATTAACCAATGCAGATGTTAATATAGATTGCTCATGGTTTGTAGACTCTGTTAATGGAGACCCAGCAAATACACTTTGTACATCTACAGCGTAAGTCCAACACCCCAAATCTCTATCAAAAAACACATCTAGGAATCCCAAATACTAACATTTCAATATAAAAAGACCATGTAAAACTATATTTAGTGCATTTTCAGCTCTTTCCAATACTGACGGTGTGAAATGTAATGATACAATAGATCGTTATATATACATTGCATCAGGTACCTACAAGGGTGCTGGTAATGCACCTCTATTTATCAATTTCCCTTATCTACCAAACCAAAATTCAGGTTTCAAGGTAATAGTTCAGGCTATTGACAGTATACCAGCTAGCATTACAACACTACCACTGTCTAACGGCACATTGGCAACAGTGGTTGATGCAGATGGTAAAAGTTCACTATTCCTCATAAGCTTTATAGCAACTAGTAGATTAGTATTCATTGGACTCACATTCCAAAATGGTGTTCAACAGAGTGGAAGTGCAGCAATTGACTCACCAATGATTATTGGAAGTCAGATGAATGAGGTTATGTTTATCAATTGTAAATTCTTGAATAACAAGAGCATGAGATATGGTGCATTAAGTTGGGGTCCTTTGGGAGGTGGTAGATTTGAAAACTGCCAATTCACAAACAACCAAGCTGTAACAGGTCACGGTGGAGCCATTCACATGAACAACATGAATTCTCGTACTGATATCATTAATTCCAAATTCCTAGGCAACAAGGCAGTCAAAGGCGGTGCCTTATACGCAAGTTTGAGTAACCTTGTTATACAATCAACTACATTTTCCAATAGCACTGCATCTGCTGATGGAGGTGCTTTGTTCCTCGAGTCCATGACCAGAGTCATTGGTGAAGAGTATTGGACAGATCTGACATTCCAATACAATTTTGCAGCTAGAGGAGGTGCAATCTATGATATAGGTTGTGTATTGTCTTATCAAACTTCAACATTCCTCAATAACAGTGCCTCAACTAACGGAGGTGCTATTACATTTGAAAACTCAGTTTCAGCAGTTAACTTGGGTAAATTCAATGGAAATACCGCACCACTCGGTGGCGCAGTCTATGTCTTTGACCCTAAACCTAATGATCTACCTCTAGTCATCAAAATGACAAATTTCACAGACAATATAGCCTCTCAGATGGGTGGTGCAATGTACTGTGATTCAGCAACTGCCACACTCAACTCATCGAACATCTACACTAACAATCGTGCACTTACCAACCAGTCATCATCTACCGACTATTGCACCAGTACCTGTTTGACAACTACCAAAACCTGCGCTTGTTTCAGTGGTTGCGGTCTGCCACCTGTTCCCGTTAAAGTCATTACCGACAAGAGAGAAACTAAAATCGCCATTGGCATATTTTTACCAGTAACTGCAGTACTATTAGGTATCGTAGGTTTCCTACTATGGAAAACCAATGAAAAGAAAAAACTTCAAAAACCACAAAACCTCTCCTATGATGAAATTCGTCTAAATTCACCAAACTATGAAAAACAAGTAGACGATCAAGACCAAAATCTCTAAATATATAATAATATAATATAATAATTTCTCTCTCCTCTCTCACTCTTTTAAAAACAACATGAAATGTCAAGACTCAACCAACCACAAGATTATCTATTTTTTTAATTCATAAACAAATCATTGTAATTAATTCAATTTAAACATTTGTTGTTGGAAACTTTTTTAATTTGAGTATAAGATGGTTCAAATGAATGTCGAGCCAATTCTAATTTTTTAATGTCACTTTACACTATTGTTGTTGCTGTCCACAAATATTGTGTGGTTTTTTTTTCTCACCACATATACCCACACACCCAAAAACATTTAACACAAATCTCTGAATGGGTTTGTAAATTCGTCATTTCTATTTTTATAGAAATATTTAAATCCACTTGAGAAATAAAAATACAATGACACTTTGAAAGTCTGTTGTATTTATATTATTCTAAAATTAGAAAATGATTTATAGTAAGTTTTGAAATTATTTATAAGTAATCAATATATATATATTAATAAATTCCTATGTAATAGTATCTTTGTTATCATTAAATCCAAATCATGATAATAATCATAAATATCAATTAATTAATAGTGGTGGTTGTACAACAAATTCTAGTGACCAAGGTGAAAACTTTTTTTCAAGATATGTTGGTCGTTTAAGAAAAAGAGATATTGAAAGATATTTTCTTGCTATATTTTAAAATAACATTAGGTGTAAAATAAGTCAATATTTAATATATTTATAATGAAATAAAAGAGAGGTGGTGCTTTATTTGCCCAATTGCAATAAAAGTTGTAAAACTTTTCAAATTTGAATTTTTTTATTTTAGATTTCTGAAACTTTTAAAAAAACCCAGGAAAGAAGGTTGTGGATTTATTTAGTCAATATTATTTTTTAAATACAAATAGACCATGACAGATCAACCAACAATTTCATCTCAGGGTCCAGTAAATCCTGATGATGTACCTTGGAAGAAAATATGGTCATTGGATGAAATGAGAGATTCCTCTAAAAATTGGAATTTGTCGTCTGATGCTGGTGTAGGTATTCTTTGAGTTTGAATTTGGATAGATAGATAAATATTGATAAAATACATGTATTATAAACTGTAGTTGTTAAATTATATGCAAGATTTTGCAAATAGACTTATATATAAAACTAAAGAATTAGAAAATCAAGTAGATGGTTTAGTACAGGATTCAAAGTCTGCCTATGTTAAAGTTCACAATACATTTGACCAGTTTTTAATGCTTTCAAATGTTCAGTTTATTGAAAATGTAAGGAAGAGATATTGTACAATGAAATTTAGAGTTTATATAAATATATATATATATGTATATATTAACACAATAATAATGGAATACAGAGAGTTTATGAGATTAGGGAAACTGATGAGGAAGAGATTGTAGAGGTTAAAAAGACTGATGAAAAAGAAGAGATTACAGAGGAAATTTTAATACCAAAATTCACTAAAGCTATAGCATTGGGTTTAGTGGCACTAGAGAAATCTAATAATATGAATACAGCAATGGAGATTTCTGAGGCTTCTTCAAATAAGGAATTGGGAAGTGTTGGAATGTCAAATCCAGATCCTAATGTATTGGGTGAAGATGGTCAACCTTTAGAGCATAAAGAGAAAAAAGAGAAATTGGAACACTATCTAAGATATCCTCTTCCACATATTATAGGTTCACAACAATTTCAAGATGATGATTTTGTTGGTTTGTTTATTGAGGAATCCGATTCGGAATCTGAGGATGAATCTCAAGAGTCCTCTGACGAGGATGATTCCTCGGATGAGGAAGAAGGAAAAGAAAAGGATAAAGATGGCACAGATAAAGCCAATCCAGATCAAGCTACTTCATTCCTCACTGATGAGAATCCTAAACAACAGGCATTCTTTTTCCAAGAAGACGATGCTGGAAAATCAAGTGCCAGTGCAATTACATCTCCAGATCAAGCTTCACTATTTGATGAAGACGATATATTTAGTTCAGATAAAAAGAAAACAACTTCTACTACAGCATACACTAGTAGTTTATCTGATATTTTAGGTGATGATGATGATCTATTTGGAGGTGGAAATAAAAAATCAACATCTTCAAGTGGTAATGCTCTTTCATTCCTTGGTGATGATGAAGAACCTAAGAAATCAAATAGTGCTAATGATGATCTTTTTGGTGGTAGTACACTAACTAGTGATAAACCAGCCAAGAAGAAATTCAGTTTGGATGATGAAGATGACGATCTATTTAGCAGTGCACCTTCTAAAGGTAAAGGTGATTCTTCAAAGAAATCAGCTTCAAGCTTTGATGACACTCTATTTGATTCACCATCAACTACTACCAAATCTAATATTGGTGCACCAACTGGTAAAAAGACACTAAATGATCTATTCGCATCTATGGATGATGAGGATATTTCACCACCAAAACCAACTACTTCTGCTAGTGGAAGTAGTAATAAGAAAGTTAACTTTTTATTGGAAGATGAAGATGACCTATTTAGCTCAAAACCCACTACTACAACTAAATCTACACCTGTACAAAGTAAATCAGAAGAAGAGGTACCTGAGGTTAAAGAGGAATCCAAATCAACAAGTACCAAGAAACCAGTAGGTGGTGTTAAATTATTTGATTTTGATGCTGATAGTTCAGATATGTTTTCAAAAGCCTCTCAAAAGAAGACTACAACTCCAACTGATGATTCTGATTTCTTCTCATCTGTAGAGACTAAAAAGAAAACATCCGATGTCTCTGAGGTATTTGGAGGTGAAGGTAGTCTATTAGATAAAGCAGAAGTACAAAAGAGAAAACATGTACCAAAGAAATATGAAGGTGATGTATTGGGTTTAGATTCTATTGCTTCTGATAAAGATTCAAAAGCAAAATCATCAGATCCATTTGGTATGGCTGTCGAGGAGACAAAACCTGAGAAACCAATAGAGGCTACTCAACAAGAAAAACCAAAGGAATCAAAACCAAAGAAAACAAATTTCTTTGAGGAACTTGATAACTCTTCATTACCACCAGTTGAAGAGCTATCTAAACCATCACAAACTGAAGATAAACCAAAAGAAACAAGAACAAAGAAAACAAATTTCTTTGAAGAAGAGGAAGCTGTTGAAAAGAAATCCACTTCTGATTCCAGTCAAGAGGAATCTCTATTTTCAGGTATTAAAACTACCAGTAATAGTAATACTGTTGTAGATTTACCAATTCCACCGCCACCTTCAACTACAGAAGTAACTGAAGTTATACCTAAACCAAAAACTACAACGAGTAAAAAGAATAACTTCTTTGATGAGATTCCAGATTCAGCTACACCATCTACTACAACAACATCTGACAATCTATTTGATGGAAATTCAACCAAGAAAAATACAAAATCAGATGAATCCAAATCATCAAGTAAAGATTTCTTTTCATCTTTAGATGAACCAAAAGCAAACAAAACTAATACCACCACATCAAAGAAAAATGATTTCTTTGATTTTGATACTCCATCAGTAAAGAAGGATGATAAAAAATCGATTCCGGAATCAACTAGCACAAGTGATGGTATTTTTGATAATTTCAACAGTACATTAAATATTCCAAAAAAACAAACTGCTGAGGTTAAACCATCAAATTCTCTACAATCATCAACCAATTCCACAAGTGAACTGCCAACATTTGATAGTAATACTGCAACTAATAATATACCACCACCAACATCTGTACCTATAAAAGTAAAGGAAAATACTCCTAAAAGTTCAAAAATCAGTGCTAAAACTTCAATGTTTGAAGAGAAACTTCTCGAAAAGGAAAGAGAAAAAGAGAGAGAAAAAGAAAAAGAAAGAGAAAATAAGGCTAAAAAGACATCCAACATCTCGTCACTACAGAGTAAATTGTCATTGAACCCAAATATGTTTATGCCAGGAGCTAAAAATCCAATTAAGAAAAAGAGAGACACTGACTCCGAATCTGAAAATACTTCAGAGAATGCCAATGGAGGTGATGTTGAAAGTGATAATAGTCAATCAGATTCACATTCTGAGACTAGCAGTAGTTCTTCAAGAGCTAGAAAACTTTCAGCATCAGCACCACCAGTTTCAGCTTCTGTAACTGACGATGATGATGATCAACCAAAGACTTTAGAACATACTACTAAATCTAGACCTAAAAACACTGGTAGAAGATTACCAACTAGAAGAGGTAGAGCAACTACTGCCACAAACAGTGTATCTTCTTCATCAACCTCCAGTATCCCCTCCGTTTTATCTTCACCATCTCCTTCCACTCAAAATAGAAAATCAAGTTTCTCATCTTCTGAATCTGAAACTGAAAAACCAAAGCATTCACCATCACCAAAAACCTCATCTTCATCTATTCAAACTGTTTCCCCCACTAATACAACTGCATCTATATTTGACTCTTTACCAATGACAACACCATTGGCAGCTCTACCAAAGAAAGCTGATAAAACTAATAGTTCCACTCTCAGTAGCGGTGATGAAAAAGAATCAAAACCAAAAGAGCAAACAACACCTAAAGAAACCATTACAAAACCAAAGAAACCATCAGCAACTGAATCTAAAAAATCAGGTGCCAAGCAATCAGTGTCAGTCGACAATATTTTTGATAACATTCCAGAGGTACCACAACCCACTAAAAAGTCTGCCTCAAAAACAAAACCAACTGTCAAGAAGCAAACTTCCAGTGCCAATTTGAACAAAGAAAAAGCAAACTCAGCTGCTGTAGATGCATTATTTGATGGTATTGAAACTACCAAACCCAAGAAATCTACAAAATCAACCACAGACAATATTTTTGATTCACCAACTGAAACTAAAAAACCTTCAAAACCTTCAGCAAAATCCTCTAAAAGTAAAGCAAATGGAAGCAGTGCTGTTGAAAATCTATTTGAATAAACACGAATAAAATTTTTTTATTTAAACAAAATATTGGTTCTTTTTCTAAAAAGTTTATTTATAGGCATTTTTGTAATTGTCAAACAAATTTAAAAACGTATTGAAAGATTCAAATGCTCAATTGTTTAGATTTATTTAATTAAATAAATATTTGTGAAATATATATTGAATATTTACAATTATGTTCATTAATATTAATGTTAATTTTACTAATTATTGTTGAGAAATTGGTTCTTGATGTTGTGATTTAAGTTTATCAATAACATCTAATGATTCAGTGATGTGTTTGGTTCCATTCAATAAACCAGAACTTTTGTGAACAATTTTTTGATTTTGATCAATGACGAAGGTTTCACGAGCTGGTAAAAGACCAAGAGTTTTCTTGACTCCATATTTCTTTGCCAATTCTGAGTTATCATCTACTAACAATGTGAATGGTAATTTATACTTTCTTGTGAATTCTTCATGAGATTGAGCACTATCAGTACTAATCCCAACAACATCAGCACCTGCTTTGATAAATTGTTCATATTTATCTCTGAATTCACATGATTCAGCAGTGCAAACTGGTGATCCATCTTTTGGATAAACTTTTGATTTCAGATGGTTAGAAGCATGTTTATTATCAAGGTTATTAAATTTTTAATGCATACAATATAGAACCAGGATTTTTCCTTTGAAATCAGTCAAAGAGACATCATTTCCTTTTGAGTCTTTTGCAGTGAATTGTGGTGCATCTTGTCCAATTTGAATTTTGACCATTTTATATTGTTTTTTGTTTTTGATTATTATTTATTTATATAATATTTAATAAAATTTATTGATTTTGATTTAATGAAATGAAAATGTAAAAATCAAGTTTAAATATTAAAATAAGTTATTTTATATTCATTGAATTGAAATTGTGGTGTAATTTTTATTTTTTAAAAGATTTTTTGGAATTGTTTCTTCACTTCTTTGAGAATATGAAATCATCAGAATTTAAATTAAATAATCAATTTAACCAAAAACATTCAAAATATAGAAGCTAGTGGAAATATACCCATTAGCAGATTTGTTAGGATATCAGTGAAGAGAAATTTCATACAAAATTTATTTATGATAAAATCTTTACACCAAACAACAAGGCTAAAATAGTTATGAGATATGATAAAATTTAAAAAAACAAATAATGATGTTGATTTGGTTAAATTTATTTGTAGATTTTAATTGTCAATATCAATATCGATATCAATGTCAATATCAATATCATTTCTTCTTCTTCCACCACAACTACAACAACCGCTTCTTCTTTGGAGCATTTCATCAGATTGAGAAGCGGAGATAAAGTTTGATGATTGTGGTAATGATCCTTTTGAAAGTGAACCTGAGTTAACTTTGCCAATTTTTGATAAACTTTCTGTTTTTAAAATATTTTGATTAATAATAATTAATAGTGTTAAAAATATAAATACATACGATAGATCATTTTAATATTTGTAAATTAATAGTTTGAATGAATTTAATGATTTTTACACTTAAAACTAGCGTATATTTATACTATTAAACATTGAAATTGTCATACAATTTAAAAATATATTGAAAGAATAAAATGAATTGATTTTATTTAATTAAATAAATATTTGTGAAATTTATGTTGCATATATAGATTGTGTTAATTCATTTTAATTATTATTAATGTTGAGAAATTGGTTCTTGATGTTGTGATTTAAGTTTATCAATAACTTCTAAGGATTCAGTTATATGTTTGGTTCCATTCAATAAACCAGAACTTTTGTGAACAATTTTTTGATTTTGATCAATTACGAAGGTTTCACGAGCTGGTAAAAGACCAAGAGTTTTCTTGACTCCATATTTCTTTGCCAATTCTGAATTATCATCTACTAACAATGTGAATGGTAATTTATACTTTCTTGTGAATTCTTCATGAGATTGAGCACTATCAGTACTGATTCCAACAACATCAGCACCTGCCTTAATAAATTGTTCATATTTATCTCTGAATTCACATGATTCAGCAGTGCAAACTGGTGATCCATCTTTTGGATAAACTTTTGATTTCAGATGATTAGAATCATTTTTATTATTAAAAGTTATTAAGTAATTAAGTAATTAATAAATACAATATAGAACCAGGATTTTTCCTTTGAAATCAGTCAAAGAGACATCATTTCCTTTTGAGTCTTTTGCAGTGAATTGTGGTGCATCTTGTCCAATTTGAATTTTGACCATTTTATATTGTTTTTTGCTTTTGATTATTATTTATATTTATATTATTTAATTGAAATAATTGATTTTGATTTAATGAAATGAATATGTAAAAAAACTAGTTTAAATATGTAAATATGTTTTTTATATTCTTTGAATTGAAATTGTGTTATTTTTTAGAAGATTTTTTTTTGGTTTTTGGAATTGTTTCTTCACTTCTTTGAGAATATGAAATCATTAGAATTTAAATTAATTAATCTTATTTAAGAATAAAAATATTTTATTTATTAATTTCAATAGATCAAATTTAGATTTTTCTGATAGACAATTATACAAGTAAAATATACCAGATTTGTGAACAGTTAAAAAGATAAACTAATTGAATGATATCTAAAAATAACAAAAAACTCAATATTATTGTAATTAATGAATTATTAATTCTTTAGTTAGATTTATTTGTAGAATTTAATTGTCCATATCAATATCATTTCTCTCAACTACAACTACAACAACTTCTTCTCTTTGTAACATTTCATCAGATTGAGAAACAGACTTGATTTGATGATTGTGCCGTTGATCCTTTTGAGACTATCCAGTATTAAATCTTAATATTTGTTCTACCATCTATAAATATTACATCACCGTTCATTGTATTAAAAATTAAAAAAAAACAAATAAAATACCATTCTCATAAGATTTTCATAAAAAACACAGATGAAATCTACTGTTAAAATGAATAAAGTAAGCAATGAAAAGGAATTGAACCTGAATCATTACATACATTTAATGAGATAAATTCAATGTTATAATTTAAAACTAAAGATTATAAATTAAAATAAATAAATTTTAAATTAATTCTTATGGACATTTTATTCGAATAACTCTTAATTACAATAATAAAAATATTGAATTAATATAAATAAAAAAGAGTGGCTTTCGCTATTGGCGATCTACCGATGCTACTCTCGATTGTCTAACTATTTACCACTCTTTAAAATTATACTTACTTGAAATTAATTTAAAAAAAAAAAAATAAAAATATAGGTTTGTTTAAGAAATATTGTAAAATCCAGTTGTATCTCTTAAATATCATTCGTATGATTTGAGTTGAATTTAAAGAATTGGTGATGAAATAGAGTTATCATGAGTTTTGTAATGAAGATTTATAAGTTGGACAACAATTTAGTAGAAAAAAAAGATAGTACATGTTGGAGGATTTGATTTGGTGTTTATAAATTACTCATTTTTATTTAGGGTAAAATGTTTTTAGTGGAATACCATCGAGGTTATTATATTCATCAGTTTGGGTGGTATAATCTAATATAACATTATTACCACCACATTCTATATCATTTGTAATACTATTCTTTAATGATGTTCTTATGAGTGTATTTTTATCCTTTGGTTGTTGTCTTTTTGCTTGTCTTAGTAGATACAAGTGATGCTCAACTGCATCATTTATTGTCCAGAAAAAGTGGTCAGCTCCATAATGCTCCACAACACCACCTTTTTTCATACGATCTCTAACATAACCTTTTACAGAAGCAAAGTAGATGACTATTTCTCTGGTACGGAAATCATCTACAAGCTCTTTTAGCATCCTAATACCAGTGCTGTCTATATCATTAACAGAAGAGAAATCCAAGATGATTGCACCAATAAAAGTTGTATTATCAATGGTAACTCTGATAGGTTCTTCAGGTTCAGTTAGAGTCTCCTCATCTGAATCTAAATCTTCTTCAGGATTCTTGTGAAATGGTTCATAGTGAATCAACTTCTTTTTGATAAATGCAGTGTTGGCAAAATAAATTGAACCATCAATTCTAACTACTCTTATACCTTTAAATGTCTCTGCTTGTTGAACTCTTTTAATATTCTTGTATGTTTCTGTACCCGGCATACGACCAAGTACTGCAAATGGAGGGTATGCAGAATTGTAGACAATTAACAACAGTGATCCAACCATACCAATTATAATACCTTGAAGAATACCTAGACAAATAGTACTGAAAAATGATACACAAAACAGCATTAAATCTTTTCTATGAACTTTCCAAAGTTCAATTGCCATCTGATATTCGACCATATCTACAACTGCCATTATAACAATAGATGATAGGATTGCTTTTGGTAGATAGTATACAATGGGAGTCAACAAAAACACAGATAGTACAATAATAGCAGTACTTATAAATGAGGCAACTTGACTAACTGCACCACTTTGTGCATTTACAGCTGTTCTAGAGAGTGAAGCTCCAACTGGAAAACACAAAAAGAAAGACCCAAGAAAATCTGAGGCACCTAGAGCAATTAATTCTTGGTTTGGGTCAATCTTGTAATGAAATTTCTCACCAAACTTTGCACCTATGGATACTGAGCTTATAAATCCCACTAAAACCAACACCAAAGCACCAGGTGTAATTCTTAATGCGACTCTAAACCAATTTGTATCAGGGTCCTCTTGACCAGGTTGTAATGGATCATGGGTTACCACTGGGAAACTAGGTAATGGAATACCACTTGGTACATTACCAACAACTCCAATATGACAATTGGATTCCAAATTAAATATAAATGAAAAAAATGTATAGATTACCACTACTACCAAAGGTCCTGGTATTTTAATTTTCCAACGACAGTTTATCTTCTTTATAGCATATAGCATTAAAATACCACTAGTAGCCAATAAAAATGACCACCAATTCGTTTGTTTAATGTCTTTAAGATACCTAAACATTAAAAGCGCTAGAAAATTGGAATTTTCAACTGCATATCCAAATATATGTTTAATTTGACTGCTACCTATAATCAATGCACAGCCAGATGTAAATCCAGTTTTTACTGGATCCGAAAGGAAATTTGCAACAAAACCAAACCTCAAAAGACCCAAAACAATCTGAATTAGACCACATACAAATGCCAATAGAATCGCCACAGATATTCTCCTCTGTGTATCATGGTTATCTATACCAACTTCACCATTGACAGTTTCTGAAACCAATAAACTAATAATTGCAAATGGTCCCACTGACAATTGTCTTGAGGTTCCAAATATAGCATATGCTAATACCGGAATGATTGATGAATAGAGACCGTATATAGGCGGTAATCCAGCAACTAGAGAATAGGCCATACCCTGTGGGATCAACATTACACCAACCGTTAATCCAGCTGTTAAATCACTCTTTATCGATGATTTCCAATTATATTGTGGTAACCATTGAATAATTGGTACCAGTGCAATGAAATAGTCTCTCAATCTCTTTTTTACTCTCTGTCTTTTAAATTTGAATTTTGTAATTTGTCTTATTGTATTTAGAAAATCACCTTCATCATCGTCTATATTTCTCTGGTCACCAGAGTTTATCTGTTCAATTTCTTCAATTTGTATAGGTTCAGGTGGTATCAATGAGGTACTGGTTGAAGATAAAGTAGGTGTTGAGCTCATACTCTTTTGCTGTTGTATAGGTACTCCATTATGTAATGGTATATTATCAAAATTTGAATTATCATTCTCAGTAGTATTTGGTACTATTACAGTACCACTATGTTTCAGTTCATTTAACAATGATAATGGTGGTGGTATTTTAGGTGAATTTAAAGGTGAGCCTGATACCTGTTTTGGACTAACCAACATTGGCGAGTTATTATTTAATTTACCTGTAGATTGTCCTAATATACCCTTCGAACCACCTACAGCTGATGTAGATGGTGGTAAATAATACAACTTTGATTCTTTAATCTCAATTGCATAATCGTCAGTAGAGGGATTACTGGTCATATCCTCATCATTTTCTTCAAAAACCTGACTGTTATTTAATATTTTCTTTTCATTAGTATTTTTCTCCTGATCTTCTTCATTTAATGTTTTATATTTGTTGTTAACCATAATTATTCAAAAACTTTAAGTTAAGTGGTCATTCAATATCTTCGATACCACCTTTCTGATGTGAAATTTACAAAAAAAAAAAAAAAAAAAAAAAATTTTTGAAGATTGAGTTGTAGTTTGGACCTTAAGATTTTTCGGTGTTTTGTAACCTTTATCAAATAATTTAATAAAAAGTCCTACTTTCAAAAAAATGATAAACATTCTAAATAACTCTATAATATATAATAATTCAAAAGACTTTAATTAGATTTCTTTTTCTTTTTTTCTTTATCACCACTCTGATCTTTTTTTCTCTTTTTGTCTTCTTTCTCCTCCTTTTTAGTTGATTTACTATCGGATTTCTTTGATTTCTTTTTGTCTTCCTTTTCTGATTCTTCTTCACTATCAGAAGCTCTTTTAGATGATTTCTTTGATGATTTACTGTCTGATTTCTTTGATTTCTTTTTATCTTCCTTTTCTGATTCCTCCTCTGATTCACTTTCTACTTTCTTTTTATCTTTTTTGGTTGATTTCATTTCTTCTTCTTTACTCTTTTTAGAGGATGATGATTTTTTAGTAGATTTCTTCTTGTCTTCTTCTTCAGATTCACTCTCAGAGCTTTCAACTTTCTTTTTATCTTTTTTGGTTGATTTCTTTTTATCATCTTTTTTTTCTTTTGTGTCTACCTGCATTTTATCTTCTTCATCACTATCCTCCTCTTTAACTGTTTTTTCTTCTTTTTTTAATTTCTTTTTAGATGATTCATCTTTGGATGAGGAAGTAGAAGATTTTGAACTGTTTGAAATAGATTCTGATTTTCTCTTTTTTGTTGAATCAACAGCTATATTATTATCTTTTTTAGTTGATTTTAAAACTGTGTTTTAATAATTATTACAAAACTGTAAATTAGTATTTCTATGCTTGGTTTTATAGATAATATGTATATTCAAATGACATACACTGTGAAGAACCAGGTGGGTAAAATACACCATTTAATTTTGGTTGTTTTGGTTTTTCAGCAGAAGCAATCTGTTGTTGTTCTTTTGGAATTTTAACATGTTCATGAATGTTTACTAGTTTTTTAAAAGGTTTACCAAGAGCCATGTTATTACTATCCTCTGATTCAGGCCAAATATTAAATAGTGATGTAATTTGAGAAACATCACCAGTTTCAATATTGTATCGTGTATCATTTCCTTTGAGTAATGCTACATCTTTACTATCGATATTCTGTACATTTATTTTAATTTTATCTGATAATTGACTTAAATCAAACTAAGAATTTATGTAATCATGTTAGATTCCCAAATTCTAAGTAGGTCTGTTTAATGAAGGAAGAGGTCTTACAGTTTTTGGTAATTTAAATAACCATAGTTCTTTTGATGGATCCTTTAATATTCCGTCTAGAGTAAGTTTACTATCAACATCTAGTTTCCAACCATCATTTGATAATTCTTCTAGTCTACTATGTTCCATCATTTTACTATATCTGAAAATGAAAAAAAATTAAAAAAAATTATTTCGTTCGTTTTAAAAATTTAATTTCTTTCAAATTGTAACATTTATTTGTTATTTATTTAAACTTATCTTAAAAATATAGATTAACTAAACACAAATAGTAATATAAATAAATAATATTTAAAACTTTATAAATAAATAATATCTGATCGGAAAGATCATGATGGATTTTAAAATTTTTTTTTTAGAATTGAAAATATCTTACATTGTTGAAGAATGTGGAAAATTATAATTTCGTTTGGTATTACAACACTATTGCTAAGATTGGTTGCAGGTGATTATGTTAATCAAATTATTCATGCAGTGGGTGGATCTTCAGACCATAGATGTAGAACTGAAGTTACTGATATATACAGTTACATGACTGATACTTGTATTAATGGTTTTATTTATACCTGTGATTATGTAAATGAAGAATTTACCGAAATGAAATTTGGAGACATTCAATGTAATGATTTTCAATCGAACCAAACTGTTACATTCCAAGAATGTATTACATGGTCAAGTTTCAATTGTTCTCAGAAATTAAATGTAATTGAGGAGTCAACTGTAAATTTAGTATATGGTGATTGTGAAACTACAACTGATCCAATATTTGCTCATACATCCATTCTAAATACATGTTATCAACCATATGGATATGATGGTCAAACTTGGATCTCCAAGCAATGTAATGAAACTTATTTGACAGTTACTACATACCAAGATAGTCAACAACCAACTTCAGCAAGTTCCACATCAGATACTGGAACATCAGGTAGTTTCTCTGGAAGTTTCAGTGCATCATTTACAGGAAGTGATCTTAAAGTACTTGAAACTAAACAATTGTTCAATAATGTCTATCAGAGATTCAAAGATTTTGGATCTCAATCAGGACTTCCAACTGGTACCATTTCATTATCTGCTACAAGTGCTTCTGGATCTGGTTCATTTTCAGGATCATCAAATAGTGGAGCATCATCATCAACATCTAGTACTGGAGGATCATATAGCTCAGATTCCCCATTACACCCACAATGTTATTCTCAATATGTATCTTCCGTTGACTATATAGAATTGACCAATCCAACTTGTACCAATGGTCAAAGCTTTACAATTTGTAATTAATAAATTCACTCGAATGTTGAGGTTAATCGTCTATTTATTAAATGATTATTTCTATAGAATATTAAGTTCTTTTATATCTTGGTGAAGATTTGGAAACTTTTCCAAAAGGATCCTTTGGTGATTGGTATAAAGGTAATGTAAGTTTTTGAGGTCACCAGAGACTTTTAGGGATATAAAATCTTGTTCAATGCTACTAAAAGTCACATTAAACACCTTAAATAGCATTGGCATATTATACAATTTGGAATCTAAAAGAGAATCAATGACGATATCTTTCACTTCAAGATTCTTTTCCAATTGTATTTTATGAATATATTCTAAAACTCTGTTGAAACTTGTACCTGATGTTCTTATTAGGGTCTGAACCCTTTCTACAATTTCTTTTAGAGTAATACAAAAATCCTCAGTTAAGAGGTATTGGACCAGTTCAATTTTACCTAGGTTGATATAATTATAAACAGCCTGTGTAGTTCTAATAAAATTCCACATATCTTTTGGACAATGAGAGTGAATAAGTTTTTGAATTCTAAAATCACTATAGTGAGACATTTGATTTAAGAATACACCATATAATTGCCTATTGATTTTTTGTTGATTCTGAATTATATTAGTGTAGATAAGAAGAATTGATTCGTAACTTGCTTTCATCTGTGTGAATAATAGCAATATATTAGAGTCCATTTTAACTCCATGTTTCATTAGAAGCTTTAAACCTTCATAAGTGCAAAAAACAGATATTTTCTCGAAACTTAGTTGAATGGTTCTAAATGAGAATTTAGAACTACCTAACATATAATCTAACACCTCCAGTGACTTGCAATACATAATACTTGGTGTCTGATGTTTACTTATCATACCAGCCTCTAAACATTTCTTTATAAGAACTACTGAGATATTAGATATCAACAATGCTGACCATGAAACCACCACCTTTGAATTGTTCACCAATAAATGGTTTAAAACATTCTCTGATATAAACATGTCAACTGGTGAAACACTTTTTGAATAATATTCATCCATTTTAGAAAAGCTATCAAAATATAGACTCTGAAAGAAATTCAATGCATCTGTATTGTGGTATGACAATAAGGAAGAGTAGCTAAAGCATTCCATATCCAATGTTGTAGATTTATGTAACAACTTTATAATGCTGAGTTGAGATTCTGACATTGTACTTTTACAAGAGAATATACCTTCATCTAGAGGCATTTCACTGAACTTCTGGTTTAGGATCAGCTGGAAATCTTCTTGTGTGCCGTGTTCATAGAGATACTCTAATAAGTATTCTAGCGTATCAATACCAAATTCCAGTTTACCTTTTTGTTCAATAATTTTATTCATGAGTGTTCTACACATTTTGATGCCACCAGGTATATAGACAAAGGGTTCAACTATAGCTTTAATCCATTCATATAAAGTATCAACATTCTTAAACAACTCGAACTTCTGATAGAAAACTTCAAAAACTTCAGGTGTTTGAATTTTATAGATAGAATTTCCCATTTCTATCAACTCTTGATTGGTGAGATTTAAATATCCATTATTTAACAACCAATCAAAAATACAACCAGATTGAACTGATGATAAAACCCAATACTTATCCGTACATTTATATACTAAAGCAGTTTTATATCTTCTTGCAATCAATACAAACAAATTTAAATCTATTTTACTTTCTAATAGTTTATCCAGAGAATTACTATCAAAATCCAATGACAACCAATCCTTTTCCCACTTTTCTCTAACCAAATCAAATCTTTGGTTTTCTAACATTGAAATTACTGGGTATTCGTAGTAGTTATATGATATTCCATTTGGATTTCTACAATATTTAAATATTAAACTAAATAAATATTTATTTCTAAATACTAGAAAAAATAACTTCTGTGTGTCTCTATCTGCCATCCCAATCCAACTTATTTCTAAAAAAAAAATAAAAATCCTTTATTTTGATACCTTAAAACATTCGAAACCCTTTTGAATTAGTTTATCTCTGATATCGTCAGTGAGGAGTGCTTTGTTCATTTTTAATTTCATCAACAAATTATTCATTGATTTATCTTTTGACAATGTGTTTGATTGTAAAAATTCATTAATTGTTTTTGGGTTACATTGGTGATCTATTTTTAGAAATATCTCTGTGAAATAGTGTGATTCATTGGATTTGGCTAATTGAACAAATCTAAAGAGTATAGTGCAAAGTACTTGATCTTTAACATGGGATTCTTGAATTCCTTGTATTAGAACATATAGATTTTCATGATTCAGCAATCGTATATCTATATTATAGAGATCAGATATCTGGAAATATTTCATATTAATCAGATGGCTAATTAGGTATATTTTACCTTTTTTCAATACTTGATCCATTTGGGGTTTAAATGGTTTATATTGAACATTGAATACTTGGTAGAGAAGAGGTAACTTGTGAATCATTGCATAGGTGATATTGGAAATGACAATAGTCTCTCTGTTGTACCCATTTGGTTTCATTAGAGAATGTATACTTTCCAGTACTCTATTGAATCCAGTTGACAATTCAATTATATTCTGAATAACCTTTATAATATTTTGAATAGTTTCCTCGTAGGATACTGTCAATAGATAATCCAGGAACTGGTATCTACCTTCCATTACCAGTAGAACCAAAGTCTTATAGGTATAGCAAGAATACCAAAATTCAGATGCCCCATGATCATAAATAAATTTCTGAATGTCAAATGATGTTGAGGTTGCAAATTGATTGAATATTTTTAATTTCTCTGTGTAGCTATCTTTTACTCTTTCATATACATATATTATCACATTTATATCTGCTTTGATAGACAATAAATTTTTTAACAATTCTATGTTAATTGGAGAATTGTTAGAATTACTACAATACTTTTCAATTAAATCAATTGCTTTTGTTGAATGTCGGAGAATAGAATAGTACTTAGATTCATCAAAATAAACATCTATATATTCTAATCTAAAATCATTTCTAGATAACACATATTCTAGTTCCTCCAAACTCTTACAATATACCAAATTTGTTGAAAATGAATTGAGATCTACAAGATTTTTATCCATGAAGAGCTTTTTCATCTCCCATGGAATTTGAGAATACAACAAAGTCAGTAATGGTAGAATCAAAGTAGATTGATTTTCAATGAGATAGGTGACAACTCCAACTGATACCTGGTAGACAACTAGGTCTCCTTGTAAATGAGCCTCCATATCTTGGAAAGATGAAAACAAAGACTTTTGATAGAATTCTAATGCATCACTATTATGGTATGCAAATAGAACATTGGGTGAATAGCTACCAGCTGTAACCAAATTGTGTTTTACAAGTAATTTAAATTTTTCAAAATCCAATTCAGTCATGTGGTTTATAGGA
Source organism: Tieghemostelium lacteum (assembly GCA_001606155.1). Lineage (NCBI taxonomy): Eukaryota > Evosea > Eumycetozoa > Dictyosteliales > Raperosteliaceae > Tieghemostelium > Tieghemostelium lacteum. The sequence continues at coordinate 995,335 of LODT01000035.1, forward strand.
ACACTACCAATTACATTAATGGATATCTGTTGATCTAGTAGTTGTTGAAGTGATTCAACATCACCATCAATTAAAATGTAATTTAATACACTTGATAATGTTGATTCTGTACTTGTTAGGAAGTCTTTAAACTCTCCCATTTTTATCAGTTTATCAGTTAGAGATTTATAGATAAATCTAGAAGTTTCTCTAAAAGTACTCTCTGATATTATATATGTTATATATTCTCTTATTATAGCTGAGGTTTGGAATTTAGGGTATCGGCGATAGAGTATTTCCCAAATCTCTTGATTTCTTAGTAAGTAAAATAGCTCCTGATCGATAGTACTTAGATCAACACTGAAATCCATATATCCATTGTCTAATAGATATTCAAGTAATGGAGCTGACTGTATATTTCTAATTACCCATATTGGAAATGAACTTGTAATGTCTTTTAAAGAGTTTTTATACCTATTTTCAATTTGTTTAAAGAATTCAATATCCATACAATTCTTTAGAAGTACTTGAAGATTTTCATGACTGAAATCTAAAGATATCCAATCTCTCTTCCATTTCTCTTTTAATAAATAAAATCTCCGATTGGTAACCATATAGCTAATAGGAATATCATAATAACCATATGATAAACTGTTTATATTTCTACAATATTTTAATATTAAACTAATTAAAAATTTATTTCTAAATACTAGAAAAAATAAAGTATCATTTTCAGTCATGATGTTTGATTTAAATTTGATCAAAAATTTAATTTATATTTGGTGATTTTTTTTTTCTTTATTATTTCGATTCTATTGAAAATCATTTGAAATTCAAATAAAATGGTATTTCTCTTTTCCATTACATCCCTCCAACCACTAACTAATATTTTTATTTTAATTTTTGAGATTGGATATAAATTTCATGTATATCAATACCTTTTATTTGGATGAAAAGTCTATCAAATAAAAGTATTTCGGAATTTGGGCATTTCGATCTATAGAATTCAATTAGTTTCTCTTTGAATAGGTTTTTAATCTCCAATGCATTAGATTGTAAAAAACTGTAATAGAGAGCTCTTATATTTGGTTTCTTGTAGAGTATTTCAAAGAAACCATAATGCTCTGATAACTCTACCTCCTGGAATATATGTAGATTTCCAATTGTCTGGTTTTGAATCATTATATCAAAGAACTCACGTTCTAATTTGTGAGTGTTTGCAGATATAGATAGTTTCATTAGAGATTGTGGTGGATGCTTTAAGAATTCAAGAAATGGCTTTTGGTATGAAATATAAAGACTTTGTATTAATTTCAATTTACTGATTGAGTTTAGTAATTGAGTATATTCATCAATTTCCAATGAACTTAATACATTTAGTGTTGTTAGTTTAGTAAATGGTTCGATAACGGGTTTACTGAAACTAGATAGTGATGTGATATTGGAGTGAAATCGATGGAGTACTGGGAAATTTTCGATATTATTCATACTTTGTATAGCAGATGGACATTTCCAACGTGAGAATAGGTCACAACTATTGATGACTCTTAATGATTCAAGGGTGCTATTATAGATATCAAATGAGTCGATAGATTCACCTTCAGATAAACTAGCATATATAATTAACTCTCGAATTGTAGTGTTACTGTTTAGATATCTGACAAGATCTTTCATCGGTTGTGATTGTCGATTATTTCCAAGAGAAAGGAAATTAATGGATGGATGATTTGTTAATATACTTAATGCAGTGGAATGGTCAATGATATTAACATTAACTACCAATCGTGTCAATTGTGGATTATTGGTGACTAGATCTTTAAAATTATCAATTGTAATGTTAAAGTCTCCATTTAAAACTATAGAATTTAAAATAGAGAGATGGACGGGTATTGATAATAGGCTATTTTTATCACGATAATAGGTGAATTTAAGTGATGTTATTTGGTATTGAGTAAGAATAGGTAGTAAATCACTATTCACAATATTTTGGTATTGGTTTGTAATGGGAGTATCTTTGGTTGGATTACCAAGATGTAAATCCAAAGTTTTTTCAGGATTGTCAAGTGGATTTGGAATTAGGTAATCTAATACAATTTTATATTCTTCTTTTGACATTTCAGGATAGATGTTTAAACTAAAGTTGGTGTCACTCAAACTATCTAGCATATATACAAGGAAATCATTTTCAGAAGCCATATGCGATGAAAATTGGCTTTGAATATCTTCAGGTGTCTTGCAACCAGGCCTCTTTGAATTAAACATCAATACTAATAATATTTTGGTATTCAGTGGCAGACCATAGTTCCTTAGCTTAATTGAATTTACTCTGATACCTTGTTTGTATAAGTTCAATAGAAGTACTATATCCTCTTGATTTTCAGCACTACATATATCATAGGACAATTGAGGTAATATAGTTTTACAATCTTTAGATATCATTGAAAAGTTTTGGTAAAAGTATTTTAATGATTTCAATCTCCTGTTATCTACTATATCACCATAATATGCATTTACACATTCTTGAAAAATAGTTTTAATTATTGTTTTTGGAAGTGTTATATTACTATTGTTCATATTGTTTTATTTTTAAAAGTACTTTGAAATCTATTTTTTAAAAAGATTTTTGTTTTTCTTTCGAATCTAAACTATACACACCAAATTCATTCGAACATTTTAAATTTAAATGATTTCAAAGAATTAAAAATATCTTAGTTCCATTAACTATAACAATTAAAAATAGGAAATTATATTAAATGTTTTAATATTTATTTATATTTGTTTTATAAAAGAGACGAGGAGAGAAGGAATGAATTGAAATAGTAATTTTAATCAATTTAACAGTGATGGACAAGATTGACAGTCATTCATTTATTCACCCAAACAAACTGAGGGACTGAATTCAAATTTGAATAAGACTATCTACTTGATTATTGATCTAACCAAACCAAAATATGGGCACAGATCACTGAATCACCAGTTACTCTTTAATATGATTACTATTGTTTGAAATACCACCTGATCAATTGATTTAAAATGGCCAATTCAAATACATCATTGGTACCGATACCAGAACCATGATAACCAACCAACTACACTCGAAGAGATTCATTCTGGAAATGGATTCTTGAGACTCTTCAAGTGATTTCTCCAGTAAGTCAACTCTTCCTTCATAGCTGAGTTCGACTTGAGCCAGACCATTGGAAAATTGTTTCTTCAGGATATCTAGATTCCATTGATAGTCAGCTCTCTCCATATCCAAGTCATCTTGAAATACCATGACAGCTTTACAGTACTTTTCAGATAACTGATGAATCAGCTCATCATTGGAACCCATAGCTTCTTCATGTACCTTAGCCTTGGATTCACAGTCTCTCATTAAATTGCCACACCAGTTATTAGCTTCAGCAATTTGGATATTGGAGGTCTCTAGTTCCATAGAGAGCTTCTCATTCTTCTTGGCAGAGTACTCCAATTCAGCAGTGGCCATATCAAAAAACAGATTCTTTTCAGCAGCCATTAAAACCAATTCAGAATCTTTCTCTTCTATTGTTTCTTTAGCTTCTTTAATGCTATTGGAAAGAACCATATTTTCATTTTCAAGTGCATTGACACTTGAAACCAAACCAGAAATAATAGTCTCTGATTTACCTTTGACATAAGATGCTGCCTTCTTGTAGAGTATCTTTTCACTCTCAGCAGCCTTTAATTGATCTTCCAGATCACCAATTACAGCTAAGAAATCTATATAATCACCTTTGTGATTCAACCAGAAATTGTAGTGGTGGTTCTCCACTTTCTCTATATAATCTCTAAAATCTCTTTCATTCTCTTTGATTATATTATTTAAATTATTAATTTTTTCTTTATATATTTTATCTGATTTATATTTATTATAAATAACTAAATAATATAAACCTAAGATTGAGATTATACAAATAATATAAATTAAATCTGTTGTTGGTAGAGATAGATGCATTATTTGTTATTACTATTGACTTAGAAATTATAATTACAGAATAAATTAAATTAAAATTATAATAAAAAAATTATCTTGGACAATATCCTAAAAAGGTCCGTTGTTTTTATTCTCTATATTTTTCTCATTTAAAATCATTATTTAATTTCTTAAGGGGTTTTGTGCCTTTTTTCAATAATTACTAAAATACTCAGGCTTTAATGTTTAATATTATAGTTACTTGAGTATGATTGTGATATTAAATTTGTTTTTATAAGTTTATATTAAAAATTGGTGGTCTGAATGACATTTTTGATCAATATTACTCAGATATTGACAAACTGTAGAAGATGGACATTTAATATCATTGCAATGTAAACATTTGAAAATTCCATTTGATAATTCAAAACAAATGTAACCCGAAGCACTCAAATGTTTCACATATTTGACAAGAACCATTAAATATATTTATCTAAAGTTATTCTAGTGAAATTTAAACTAAAAAAATAATTATTTTAAATTTCCAATAATTATTTATTAAATATATTGTAAACATATGAAATTAAAGATTTTGGTTGATCATATTGAAAGTCAATTTTAGTATAGAAATAAGTTGAGTTCTTTCCAACTGGATCAACTAAATCAACAAAATTTTAAATGGAGGTGATGGGGTAACCCACTGAAGGGTTTTGGTGTATGTATTAAATTCAATTTTAATGAAATCTAGAGTTTCAAATTGATGTAGAGATCTTAAGATTTTAGTCTCTTTTAAAGAAAAATTATTTTTATCAATATATTCTTCATAAAGATATAAAGATAGGTATACAAGTGATGGTAATAATGAGAGTGATTCAGATAATTTCTTACTCTCACCTGTATTTAATATTCTAAATGGAAGTGTTAAATGTAATTTTACCAATTGTTGATGTCTCTCTAAGAATGAGTTAAATAGAGATAGATTCAGATCGTTCTCTGAATACATTCTAAGATCTCTAAGTGATGGGTAATTCTTCAAAAATATCATATCTCTTAATGAATCTTGAGGTAATAATCGAATTTTTAGTTGAACGATATAATGAAAAACATGATGAGTAATAATCTGATCATGTATCCAATTATCTCTATACACTTCAATATCCAAATGAGTTAAATGAGATTTTTCATTTAATACTTCAAAGAGTGAATATAACAAAGTATTTCTTCTTGGAAAATTGATAATCGAAGTCTTTCTATTTGTTTTAATTTAACCCAGTTTTCAAGAAGGATTTCGACAATGTGATTGCTATTAACCCACAAAGATTTCAAATGGTTAAAGTGATTGATAAAGAATTGAAGGATATTAAAACCATGAAAGCTTTTCAATGTTACTAGATTTGGAGCATGATAATTATTTAAAAAACTAATTAACTCCATATCCATATTTGTTTTCAATATTCTTATTTTAATAGTTCTGAGAGTGTACTGAAAATGTTGAAGAAATTTCATTATAAATCCTTGTGAATTATTTTGACTGATATTTAAATCAATGTATTCTAATTGAGGTGGTTACAAATCAATTGAATTTATCCATTTGTTCATGTTTACTGTACCATTGTTGTAGTATAAAATTAGTTGAAGTTGTTCAATGATGGAAAACAGTTAAGAAACATTGGTAAACTCGCTATATAATCTTCTTTATCATACCAAAAGAGATTCAATGTATGTACATTTGGGAATAGATATCTACATCTCTTTAATAGATAATATCCTCTATTAAATGATGATTTTCTTGATGGTAATTCTGCAATTACTTTTGTTATTCTTCTATTTATATATTTATCACTACTGAAATAACCTTCAACAGTATCATCTAAATTCACAAATGATTCTGATAATTCTCTGAAATTCTATTTTAAAATATTTGTAAATAACTGAATTAATTAATGATAATGATAATCTATATCTTATTGGTAAAAAATAATTATTCAATATATAGTCTACAATAAGAAATAAAATTATATTTGGTAGTATTGCCATTATTAATTTAACATTTGAAAGAAATAAAAATAATATTAAATGAAATAAAAGTGGGAACCACTTTCACTATATTTAAAAAATTAAATTTTTTTTTTCTATTATAAAATTAATGCACGTGAGGAGGAAGACAGGGGAAGATCATGATGAAAAGAAGAGGAAGGAGTTTAAATTGTGATATTGAGTCTATTATTGTAATTGATATCCATAGACTTCATCCAAAAAATGAGGGACTCAATCTCTATGTAATTGGATATCATATTTATAGACTTGATCGAACCAAACAAATAAAGGTCACAGGTCACATTTATAAAACCAAAATGAAAACCTGAATACAAATCTACCAACTATTGGAAGATTTGGTTTTTAAATTCAAAGTCCATTTTGATACTACCATGATACTCGATATGATTCCTCTTTGATTTCCTCCATAGAATCTTCTAGAGATTTGATTATTTGATCTCTATATTCAACTTCCTTTTGAAATAGATTAAGATGGTGGACAACACACTTGATCTTTTCTTCCAAGAGTTCATTGGCATATCTTCAATACCAAATCTTATGTTGAAGATCTTCAACAACAAATTTTGCCATATGGTACTTGTAAGCAACACTGAATAGTTCTCTTCCACATTTAGTACCAACATCACACATTCTTGATAATTTTTTTATCTTTTTCAATTATATCTCTAGATTTCTCCAGATCATCACCTAATGTCAATGTTACCATTTCCAATCTATTTTCAAATTGTTTCTTTACAAATTCAAAATCAACTCTGAAATCATTTCTTTCTTCTTCCAATACTCTATCAAATTCCTCTGTAGTCTTTTAATAGACTCTTCATCAAGTTTCTGAATGAAATAGGACTCAGCCATTTTTTTCTTCAAATTGTTGTGAAACCAATTCGGAATGTCTAGAAATACTATTTAATTTTTGGTTGGACCAAACAAATAATCTCTCATTCTTGAGATTTGATCACATTATTGGAATACTTAATTTCAAATTCCAGACCATTAATTTTAGACTGGCAATTTCAGCGGCATCAACAACTTTAATCTCAGACATCTCCAATTCCTTTTAATTAAACAACAATTGAGAAATGTTCATCATGTTCCTTAAATATAGTCTTTTAAAAGTACTTGAAATCTAAAGAAAACCAATTTTTATTCCACCTTTCTTTTATGATACTAAATCTCTTTTGTTGTATTAACCAAATAGGTTATTTTGTAAATCTAATTTTGGGAATTGAGAAAAAATGATTATAGGGTTCAATCTCAAATTGCACAGGGGAAATAGTGAATAGTCTTGAAAAACCACATTTGATGAGAAATCTTTTAATTTCTTGACTATTGAAGATTGGTGAACTGTTTAACTTTAGTTTAATGATGCCCAACATTTCACTATTATTTTCTACAAACCTTATGAGATAAGGGCCTAGAGATTCCCACTGATAGTTATAATTTATATACATTGAGAAGCAATCAACTTCAGTTTGCTTTATAAATCTAACAAGGTTAATTACTAGACAGAACATTACTTGATCTCTATATTTACTTTTTAATCTCTCCATGATAATTTCCAGTGTTCTTACAGATACACATTTATGATGTATACCTTTGTATAGTTGTGCTGTAGTTATTATTTTATTATTGTATAGATCAGCTATTATTTGTGGATATCCAACTGATAATCTAATGAGTTTTCTCTTGAGTGTTGAATCTGATATCTCCAAAGTAAAAAAGTCTCTAAAAGATTTAGATTTAAATAAATATTCAAACCCTTCTAAATTTTGTAAAGGTGAAGAGAACTTTTCTTGGTTTGGATTGGTAATACTTTTAATAATGTCAAGTAATTTTATAAAACCATGTAGAGAGAATAGCTTAACTGCACTACTCCTCAAAGCATCCAAGAATCTTATTGGTTCCTCAGTATAGAGAAACTTTAAGAAATCTACACAACCATTATCAATCAAATGGTAGAGTATATTATAGGGTTTGAAGGATACCCAGAAATCATTGATTCTATTATAATAGTGAAACTTTTGAATTCTGATATCATTAGTCTGGTAGAATACTTTATAAATGAGACTAAATGGCAGTTGAGTATTGTTGTTGGTTACATAATAGGAGCAAAGTTCATAAAAACCTTTAGAAAAGAGGAAATTTATAGATTCCTTACTTAAACTTACTGCCTTTTGATTGATAGTGTTAATGATTATATCTTGGTAACCAAGTATCCAACATTCATCAGGTGTTTCATAAACATTAGCTGTGTTTGTAACTGACAGTGATTTAGTAACCCATTGAATAGTCTCTAAATCTGGGCATAATGCCAAATATACACATTCAAATGGTTTATAAACTAACCCTTTTTGGAACATTGACTGTATCAAATACAGAGGTATTTTACTGATTAGAAGACTAGACATGTGTATGATAATGTTATAACCTCCAGTAATAGTATTAGTCAAAAAGTATTGGCAAACCTCTGGTGTAATGGTACCATAGTATGGTGGGTAATTCATGTTCGCTTTTATGGTTAGTTGTAGATTACCACTATAGAATCTATTGGTGTAGAACTGAAGAGCATCAGAGTTATGGTAGGTAATCAGAGTTTTTAAATCACAAATCAAGGGTTTAACTGTACAGTTCTGACAAACCCATTGAAGATTCTTAAACTGTTGCTCTGTGAATGGTTTTGTAAAATAGATGATATCCAATTCAAATTTCTTTGAGCCAATCAGTGGTGCCAATTCAGAAATATCACCAAATTGAGCATATAATTTGAAGGCAGTTTGAAGTGTGGTATCAATAAGAGTATTATTTTTGGAATGATATCGTATTAATACTCGCATAGTTTCGTAAGAATCTCTTGATGCTGATGGTTGTTTACTATAATAGGTTAAAATTGACTCTCTATTTTCTAAGATTGTAGATAAATAAGGTATCAATTCACTGTGATTTAGATAGAACTCGAAACCCTCACTACTTAGGTATGGTACAATGGTAGTAAAACTTTGCGAGTTAAAAATGGAATTTTTATCTATGAAACCATTATCTATGAGATACTGTATTGGTTTAAATGTTTTCATAGTCGTTAATAGTAGCTTTCTTTTTTTGATTAACCTGATAATGTTATTCTGATACTTTTGTAGTATCAACAAAAACAATTCCATTTCATTTCCTGTCATCTCATTCAAGAAGTATTCAATAATACTATCATTGAAATCCAATGACAACCAATTTATATTCCACTTTTCTTTTATGATATCATATCTCTTTTTTTGTATTAACAAACGTAGTGGTACATCATCATAGGTAAATGAAAACCTATGTTGACATCTTGTTAAACCTAATATCTTTTTAATTAAATATTTATTCTTAAATACTGCAAAGAATAAATCTTCAAAATTGATCATTTTCTAGATTGTTATAATTTTAAAATGAAAAATTTTATTAAAATTAATAAAGTTTATGAAAAGAAAAATCTAAGAATATCTTGTAAAATATTTCATATTTTATTCGATGGAATTTAAAAGTGGATGGAATTTGTTGGGAATTGCAAATGCACTAGTTAGGTGCTTGGAATAGGGTGTTATATCTTTACATAGTTGAGTGATGGTATCATCAATTTGTATGTACAGTTTCTGAGAGGAAAGTAAGTTATAATTGAAATAGAATCCCAATTCCTTTTGAATTTGTACTAGTGAATCTAATCTACAGAGATTTTTTAAAAGAGTGAGTGTTGTAGGATCTGTATTTGTGAGTTTAATTATTCTATCCAAAAAGAATCCCTGTACCAATCTGTCAACATTAGCTTTGGCAACCTTGATTGTCAATGTAAGATTTTCATTAAACTTGTTGTAAAACTCTAATGAATTAGTTGCTAATGTTTTGTTATTTCCATAGATCTTCTGATAGAGTTCCTTTACTAGAATATATTCTCTATGCTCTAATAGCAATTGTTGATAACTTAGTGATAGTAAATCAATGGGTACTTGTGATGGAGTGGTTCCAGTAAGGTTATTAACATATGCCAATTCACCTGAAAACGATCCAGATTGCATGGCTTTATGATATTGTGCTAGAAGGAACTTTGCAACCTGTTGGCAGAGTACTGTGTTATCACCTTCACCTGTTACAACCAGGTCACTGTGCTCTCTAAGCATTCCAATTCTAGTATGAAGACGAATACCCTGACCACCTGCAACTTCTCTAGCCAGCTGCAGAGCTGCTACACTATCCCAGCTTGTAAATGCCTTGATACCAGATGAATAAGAATGCAATACATCTTGTGCACGACCTAAAGGTTCTGAAATTGCTTTATGTGCAAAATCATAGGCATAAGCCCTGGCAATTGATGGTATCAAACGTCTTTGTGTTGTGGTATAGTTGATTATAGGTTGTTCAGCTTGTTTAGGTGGTCCAAATTGAAGTCTATTATATGCATAAGATAATGCAATTGCTACACCAACTTTCATACTACACAAAGACAACAGTGATAGACATACTCTTCCAATGAAGAATACACTCATCATAGCTCCAAAGTGTCGGTTACTTGGAATTTCACTGTGATATTTACCATTTTCATCAACACTGCTGAACCTATCCAACATATTTTCTAATGGAATTTTTACATTTTTGAATAATAGACCACCATTGTCTATACCATTATAAGAGCTCTTGTAACTTATGTCTCTTATAGTTACCCCTTCTAGTACCTCTCCATATGGGTACAAGACAGTGGGTTCAGATCGAATGGGTACTACAAATGCATGTACACCTTTATCAACACCACCTAGAATCAGTCTTGCAAATATTGTAGCTAGTTTTCCATGTTTTGATATATTACCAGGCCAGTATTTCTGTGATGTCCATGTAGGTGAATTGATTATAAATGACTTGGAAGCAAGGTCAAATGTAGCAGTAGTCTCTAAACCATTGACATTGGATCCATGACCAAGTTCAGTGAGACCAAATACACCAAGTAACTTACCATCACTTATATCTTGAAGGTATCTATCATGATGTTTTTTAGTACCCAATAAGAGAATTGTACCACCCCACAAATTATACTGAACTGCAAATTTCAGAGCAACAGAAGGGTCACAATAACTAATAGTTTCAAACCACATTAAAAACTTTTTTGGGTTATCAACCATGTCTCTAAGATGAACTGTTTTTAAAGCAATCAATTCTTTAACAGCTCTCAAAGTTTGTTCTCTGTGTGCATCAACATCCAAAGGTCCATATAGAAATAGTTCATCAAAAGTACTGCTATTTTGCATCAAATTTCTTATTTGATCTCTCTCTTTACTATATTCTCCATCTAACATGTTTTTTAGTAAAAGTACATTTGGTTCAGTAGTTGAACTGCAATTATTATTATTTAAAGTATCACTGCTATTGTCAATTTTTAAATGTGATAGAGTCTAGATTTTATTTTACCATTAAATTAGTAGAGAACTTCTATAGAGTTATATTGTACATACATTTGCAATTCTCTCTAGGGCATTATTGGTGTTCATTTTATAAAATTTATAAAAAAATAAAAAAAAATAAAATTTTATTCAAAAATATCCAATCAAAAATAATTAATACTCCAATAAGTAAACAGAATCTTGTAGCTAAGATTATTCCACAGAAAGAACTCATTCCTACTTAAGATATTTGGATGACTTCACTATGTTTTTTTTTCTCAAACTATTTTTTTGTAAGAATTTTTAGAAAAAGTAGAGAAAATTTGTATATCTATTTAGTAACAATGATCACTCAAATCAGAGATATAAATAATTTATTCTTTTTAATTTTTAAAAATATATATTTAAAAAAAAAAAATATTTGAGTATTGTAATGACATTTACCAAATATGTAACAATAGCAATGTAAAGACTAGTTATTTATTAGAACATAAACAATTTGATATCATTAAAAATAAATGGAAGAGAGATTGGATGTCAATTAATTTTAATAACGAAAATCTAAATGAATTCTTTTCAAATTGCACTGATGAAGAACTATTTAAGATGGTTTATGAAAAGTATAAAGATAGATTTCCACAATACATGTATTCAGTACCTGTACAAAACCTAGATTGGATGTGTAAAAATGGGTATTTGAATTATACAATCTCCTATTTTAGTCATAGATACCAAAGAGATCAAGCAAGTGTATTAAAATATACAATTAAAAATCATCCTGAAATGTTAGTTGATATTGATTTGGGTAGTGCTTTAAATGGATTTTTGAATTACACGCCAGTATTGAATAGTCTTGTAGAGCATGTTTATGAAACTGTCATAACTATTCTGAGGCATATGAAGAGCCTTGGTTTCAAGTATGTGGATTCCACTAGAATGCTATCAAAGTTGATAGAGTATCTGGTAGTGAATGGAAATATTAATGATTTTAAAGATATTCTAGGAAACTACCCGTATCAGAGTGAGATTATTGAAATTGATTTAAATTATTATTCAATTATTCCATTAGTACCTCGACAATTTGAAATGTTAAAATATTTAGTAGAGAATCCTCAGAGATATAAAATTACTAAATGGACATTCAATTCTTTGGCCAGTTATCCAACAAGCGAAGCACTTTTGTATGTGCAGAACCAGATCTTTGGTGGTAATTTTGAACAAATGATGAATAAAATTGGAAAGAAACATTTAGAAACATCAGTGGTCTATAGTAGTGTACTTGAATATGTTTTAGAGCATAAAGAGTATAACTGCTCTATACCTATTGAATTGGTACTTAAAAGTAGTATACCATTGGATCTCATTATAAAGATAAATGAAAGGAAGTTGCTTTACATGTACAGAGATGATGCTCTTAGACGATGTAAAACCAAAGATGAACTATTGTATCTGGTGAAAAAAGGAAGATTTAGATTCAATGATAAATTTATAAATACTCAACCTCTTGATGATTTCTTTAATAATGGTGATGTGGAGCTACTGAAAATTCTTTTTGAAACATTGACAAATGAAACACTGATCTATTGTGTAAGAAATAACTATTTTGAAGCTGTTAAATTCTTTTTAAAGAATATGAAGAAACAAGCTATTGATAGTGTTTTACCATCACTGTACCGTGTTGCTAGTGGGTCATTTGGTATGCAGTATATACTCTTTAAAATCAAACCTTTAGAATACCACAACCAGTGTAAACAATATCTATTAACGTCACTGATTTACAGTGGCAGTCACCAAATGATTGACTTTCTGTTAAAGTACAATTATAAGGTGAATTCAGGTCCTTTATTCGTGGTATTGACAAAATCGTTAAACGCAATAGTCATGGATGGTACATTTGAAAGAATATTAGAAATCATTTTATATCACATTCAAAAGAATAATGATATTAGACAACTACATCCTGATACTATAACTCTGACAAAATATTTAAAAATTAAACCATCAGTTATCAATAATCTTAAACTACTATATACTCTCGACTTGAAACCAAATGACATTGAACTTGGACTTTTAATAGCAAATTGTGATTATAGTACAATATGTTCATTAATGAATGCTGGGTATCTAACTCTGGATAGATTACTCCACTGTTGCCATAATGTTACATTAACTACAACAACAACTATTGAATATTTTGTAAACAAATTAAATAGTAAGAAACTACAAGATCATGCCTATCTATTTCTACTAACAGCTCAGGTAAAGAAATGCTCTAAATCCAACCAAAATCCATTAGATACTATTATAAAGTACAATTATAAATGTGATAATGAAAACCTCAACGAGTTCTTAACTCACACTATTGTTCTCGATTTAAAATATTTCTATGATGATCAAGAAGATTTTTTCTCTGAACCTTACAAATCCTTTCTCAAACAATATCAATTTCTATCAAAATAAAATTAAGAGCTATATTTATGTGTAAAAATAAAAATAATTTCTAAAAGAGTTAAAATTCCAATGAAAACTTTGTTGTAAAGTGAATCTTAAACTCAAATATCAATAGTTTAAACTATTCTTAGAATTTTCAAATATTTTAAATTGAATTGTTTTTGAATTTTTGAAGTAGGAACACGTGTGATGCATTTACTAAAACTATTTAAAAATAATTTTAGTGTAGATTAATGGTATGATGACTAGTGAAATTGCATTTTTTTCAGTATTTAGAAACCAGTATTTATTTAGAAAGATATTTGGTTATTGTCAGAAACAAAATAGTTTATCATACAGTTTAAATGATATACCTATTGGTCAGATGATTAAACATGAAATGTTTAATCTAATGAAAGAAAAGTGGAAGGTAAATTGGTTATCTTTGGATTTTACAAGTGAATCTCTAAAGGATTTCATATGTTATTGTACAGATTTAGAATTGTTTGAAATGGTGTTTCATAGATATGGCGCTATGATTACTGATTTGATATCAAAGATCAATTGGCACATTATATGTCAATGTCATTCATTTGATATTGTGAAATGGTTGTTAAATAGAGGTCTTTTGGAATTTAAAAACACAATGGGTTCCATTAAATATGTGTCGGAATTCAATGAAGATCTTCTACAGTACACAATAGATAAATACCCAAAACTTCTACAAGAGAAAGATCTTCAAGATATTATTATATACCTATGTAAAAGAGCTTCACATACCAACACTGTTTTAGCAAACCTCAAAATTTCTGTAAAAAAACTGTGTTGTTTAAAACCAAAGTATTGGCACCACATTGTAGGTGCAGATGTTTTAAAGTACTATTTTGAACATGCTACTGTTTATGATATTAAAAAGCGGTTCTCTAAAATAGTTGGTGAACCAATTCTAATGGATTTGAAGACGTTTACACTACATCCCCTATCCACCGACCAATTTGAAAATCTAAAGTATATCGTAGAGAATCCATCACTTTTCAAATTCACTAAACTTTGTTCTTTAAGTATACTGATTTCCTATCCAACTAGAGATGCTCTACAGTATGTTCAAGAGACTCTCTATGGAGGTAATTTCCAAATAATGGAACAGGATCTCATAGGTTACACATTGATGTATAATAACACCATCACTAGTGATGTTGTAGAATATCTCATTCAAATGGGTTCTACTACTAGAATTTCAATGTATACTATACTACAATCACAGATACCATTGTATCAAATACAACAGCTACATAACATGAGAGTTATTGACAGTGAACCAAGCCATATTCCAAAATGTAGCTCTAAAGAGGTTTTGGAATTCCTCTTATCCAACCGATACGTATATATTGAAAATGAATATAGTTTTAGAAGCTTAAATGTATCAGGATCCTATTTTGATGATGGTAATGTAGAACTCTTACAAATTTTATTAAAATATAACATTGAATTCCATAAGACTGCATTGGAATTTTGTGCCTCAAAGAACTTGTACAATGGCTTTATTTTCATTTATGAATCATTTCAGAATGATAAAAAACTTCAAGTTGATACCTATAGGATACTGTTGGCTACTAGTGATATTAGAATACAAGAGTATCTTTATAATGTAGATCCTCAAAGGTTCTGGAAAGGTCACATGTCAGGTCACTTAATAGTCGAGCTCATTAAATATGGAAGATACCAATTTCTGGATTATATAATGAACCAAGATTACCCTGCTTTCATCAGAGCAGTTGTTGTGAGAATCAATGTAATTCTAGATGAAGCTAGTTTAGCATTCTTAAAGCTAATAGATCAAATTAGATATTACAAGGAATCTAATGACCACACACAAATGGAAGATGTTGAGGTATTCAGAGAGAATCTAATTCATTTCAAGGTTGTTGAAAAACTAAAATTAATATTCAAAGTGACTCTAGGAGGTAAACCAATAGAAGTTGTAATGTTAGATCTACTAAAACCTCTGAATTTGAAAATGTCAACCATATGCTACCTATTGAACAACTCAATTATCACCATTGACCATTTAGAAACATTTAAATTCAGTAGATTTAATCTGTCACAGTTGGATTTTATAATTCATAGTTTATCAACATCAGTTCTAAAAGATAAATTGTTTTGCTACCTGTTGTTACTTGCCATTCGGACAACCAACTCAACCACTGAAGAACTATTTACAACTGTTTTTATGAAATGTGATCACAAGTGTAATCCAAAAAACATTTCACTATTAATAGATAATTTTTCAATTGACACTGTAATGATAAAAAAACTAAATAACCCCAAAAAAGGTTCGTTTTCAAAGCCAGTGTTATCTTACTTTTATAAATTTGGTATCACCACTATCGATCCTAAATTAATTAATGGAAAATAAAATTTGTTTAAATCATTAACTTAAATGTCTGTTAAATCAATATTATTTGATTACATTATTTTTTATTGATATACAAGACATTTAAAATTAATGTGGTTTATGTTCTACTGTTAGAGTTTCTAAACACAATTAAGTATACTTTCCAATGATATCATTACATAGAATGAATCCTGATTTACCTTACCTTTAATTAATATTAAAAGGGAATTAAGATCTATATTGACATTCTTGATATATCCCTTGATCTTCCTCTAAGGCTTCTATAGTTGAAATAGTTCTTTAGTTTCTGTTGGGGTTCTTGATTGACAGTACCTGCAATATGGCCAAGTTTTCCACACGAGAAACAAGTTTAGAATTATTATATAGTTCAGTTTTAAATAATTGCGCCAAAATTTTTTTATTAGAAAATTTGTTTGAAAAAATTTAAATTTTTTTTAGTTGTTGGAGTTGTTGGTTTGTGAAATGCATATAAAATATATTCATATTCGTGGTTTTAGATCTTATAAAGATCAAGGTCACACTTCCTCAGACTTTGATCCAGGTTTTAATGTAATCAGTATGTATATTCATGATTTATGTTTAATAGTTGGATATTAATATGATGATTAGCTGGTAGAAATGGTAGTGGAAAAAGTAATTTTTTTGCAGCTATTAGATTTATATTGGGTGATGTCAGTATAGGTACATCATCAGAGGAGAGAATGAGATTTCTACATTCATTTGGTGGAAATACAGTTCAAACTGGGTCAGTTGAGATTGTTTTTGATAATACTGATAAGAGATTTCCAATTGATAAGGAGGAGTTCACTCTAAAGAGAACATTTGGTACTGCAAAAGATGAGTACAGTATAGGTGATACTAAATATACAAAATCAGATATCAAGGGTATGTTGGAGGCATGTGGTTTCTCTTCATCCAACCCTTACTATATTGTACAACAAGGTAAAATTGCATCATTGGCATCAATGAAAGATAAAGATAGATTGGATCTATTAAAAGAGGTTGCAGGTGCCAAAGTATATGAAGACAGAAAAGCAGAGTCTTTAAAGATCCTTGAAGATTCACACGATAAAATGAATAAAATTGAAGAATTTCTCGTGACTATCAATGACAAACTCGATCAATTAGAAAAAGAAAAAGAAGAGTTACAACAATTTAATGATAAAAATGAGCAGAAAAAACTCTTTGAAGCTTATATATCCTATTTGGAAGATAGTGAATCAAGAACCAAACTAGAAACCCTAGAAACTGAAAAGGAAACTCAAATTAAACAGTCATCAAAAGATACAAAAGCATTTGAGAAATTAAATGAAAAGCTTTCTGGTAAGTTAAGTGAATATCATTTTATAATCATTGATATATAAACTAACTATTTATATTTAAATTTAAAAGTCGATCAAATTGAATATACAAAACTAAATAATGAATTGAAAGGTATAAAAACAGAGAAAAAGAATTGTGAACAAAATATAGAGAACAATGAAAATGAGAGATTGGAATTACAGAGTAATATAGATAATCTCAATAAGAATCTGGCAAAAGAAACTAGATTGGAGAAGAAATTGGAGACTGAGAAAAAGAATATAGAAACGGAGACTGTTGCTATTAATAGTGAATTGGAAGAGATTGTACCACAATGGGAGAAGGCAAATGATGAAGTTTTAAATTTGGATTCTAAATTAGTCAGTTTAGAGAGAGAGTTAAATGAACTCTATATCAAACAGGGTATGTTTCAGTTCAAGTCCAAGAAAGAAAGAGATGAATATCTGAATTCTGAATCTTCGAATCAGAATAGAATCATCAAGAGATATGAAGATCAGATTCAGTCATTACAAGAGGACATTGAAAGACTGAAAAAGAACCAAAGCAATAAAGAAGCTCAAATGTCTAAAAATCAGGCATCTCTTGATAACGACTCTGAAAATATTCAGGTTATTGAAGATAAAATTCAAGTACAACGTGAGACTATGGAGAAACAACAAGATAAAATCTCACAAATGTTTCAAGATATAAATGTACAGAGATCGACATTGTCAAATATCAAGAATGAAATGAGAAAATCAGAGAGTCAGTTACAAAAGGTACTCAGTAAGAATCTACATGAGGGTATTTTGAAACTCAATCAAATCAGATCGGATGGTAAGATTAAGGGAATTCACGGACCTCTTGCAGAGTGTTTTGAAGTTCCCAACCAATCCCATCTTCGTGCTATCGATATCATTGGTGCCAATACTCTCTTTGATATTGTAGTTGATGATGAAGATGTCGCTAGTAAATCTATTGCAGCTTTGACTAAAGATAATCTAGGTCGTCTAACTTTTCTACCTGTCAATAAGATCAGAGCCAAACCTAACCGTTTGACTAATTTAGTTATTCCACCTGAAGACCAATCACAGTGTCAGACATTGGTCAGTGCAATGCAGTTTGATCCCATGTACGAAGAGATTATCAAACATGTTTTTGGTAGAATTCTCTTGTGTGAGAATGCAGATAAAGCAAGATTTATGAGAGAAAAGTACTCTATAGATTGCATTACAGTTGCTGGTGAATTGTTTTATATTAAAGGTGCTGTCAGTGGTGGTTATTATGACCCAAAGAGATCACGTTTGGTTTGTTATCGTGATGTCAAACTTTGGAAGACAAAATACGATGATGCTCATAACCAACTGAATGACAATGAAAAAGAGATTGCAAATCTCCAAGCCAAGACTCTTAGTGATCAAAAACAACTACGTAAATTTGAAGATGACAGAAACAAGTTCTCTACAAAATCTGATATGTCTAAATCCGATAGAAATCGTGGTGAGAAATCTAAGCATCTCTATGAAGAAATGTTGGCCAATAAGGAAGGTGCTTTGAAGAAATTCAATTTGGATCTCACTCAAGCTAGAGAGACACTTGAAAGCTATCAAAGACAAATTAATATGCCATTTACAACTACATTGTCTGCTGAGGAATCTCAAAAACTTTTGACATTGTCAGAGGAGAACATGAAGTTAAAAGACAAAAAAATCAAGGCTAGTATGCAGATATCGGATCTCAACAAACAAAAGAATATTCTGACATTACAACTAAAGAAAAACTCAAAGAAACGTATATTGGAGATTGAAGAGAAACTTCGTACTTCCAGAATACCAGATCTCACCAGAGAGCTAAATGAAAATCAAGATGCAGTCAAGAGGGTTGAAGAAGAAGGAAAACAACTTCAGAGTCAGTTGAAAGCCTTGGAGGTCTCTTATGAGGAACTCAGAGCTCAAGTCAAACCACTCAGAAAACAAATTGAACAGATGGAAAATGAATCATCAAAACTTGCAGAGAAATTGACTATACATGCAAAGAAAATGGAAGTTCTTCTCAGTAAGATTACATCACTTAGTAAGACTAGAGACACCACTCGTGTGAGATTAACTGCCAAGATGGATAGATATGATTTCAACAATCTCTCTCATATTGACATAGACGGTGCCAAAAAGGAACTAAATAACATTCAAAAAGCTTTGAATGGTCTGGCACATGTCAATCAGAAGGCTGATGATCAATATAATACCTTCATGAATGAAAAACAGTCTTTGGCTGAAAGAAAGAAGGATTTGGATAAGAGTATTTCAGCAATTGCTGATTTTATGTTAACTTGTGAGAGTAGAAAAGATGAAGCCATTTCTAGAACTTTCCGTGGTGTTGCAGAACATTTTTCAAATATCTTTACTGAAATGATTCCAGATGGTACTGCTAAACTATTTATGAAAAGACCTATAGACGGAGAGGATGACGATGAAGAAGTGGCTCTAGATGACCTTCGTTCTAATAGTGGACAAACTGAACTTGTAGATCCAATGAAATGGGATGATAAGAAGGCTCAGGGACTTTCATTTACAGGCATTGGTATTAACGTTAGTTTTGGTAATGGACATCAACCATGTTCAGTCAGACAATTATCAGGTGGTCAAAAGACACTAGTTGCATTAACTCTTATATTTGCACTACAAAGAACTGATCCAGCACCTTTCTATCTTCTAGATGAAATTGATGCTGCTCTTGACCACAACTATCGTATAGCTGTCAGTAAACTCATTAGAAAGCATGCCAAATTCACACAATTCATTGCTACTACATTTGGTCCTGAGTTTGTAATGGATGCTAATAAGAATTGGATTGTAGTGTTTGCTAAAGGTAGTTCAAGAATCATTCCTGGAAAGGTAGAAGATGCTTTAGGTGTCATTAGAAAATTCGATACCAACTCTAAGTTTGACTATACCTACAAGGGTATTACTACAGAGGAGATGAGTACAGGTCCAATTGCCTTGGGTATACCTGAAGATAGACAATTGGCAGAACAGAATTTCCGTATTTGTAAAAAGAAGGCAATCAAGGCCCTGGAGAGATCAGAAGAGGCTTATCAACAAATGATGCAGCAAGAGAAATCTGCATCACAGTCGACTGATAACACTAATGCCTCTGTACAATTGCGAAAGGATAAAGCACACTTTGATCAGGTACACAAAAAGTATCTTAAATATCTCAAAGAATTTAATTTGGCTAAAGATAATCTCATTAAGGCTGGTGGTAAGGTTTCAGAAGTTGACTCCAAACAGCATAAGGATGATCAACAATCAGAGAAAGAAACTGATAAAGATGGTGACGTTGAGATGGGTGATGTAAATGAACCTAATGATTTCCCTGATGATTTTGATGAACAAGAACTCTCACAAAAATATGAAAAGGCTTCAAATAGAGTTAACAAATTACTAGAAGTTAATTTACCAAAATCCAAAAAAGATAAAAAAATGAGAGATGTTCAATCTGAAGATGAAGAACAATCTGATTCTGAATCTGATTTTGAAACTAGTGATAATGATGAGTAATCATTATTATTATTCTTAAAAAAAAAACATAAAACAACTCCCCACATCATGCTATAATTGTAACAAACCACAACACACAAACATTTCCATATGTAAATAAATTAAAATTGAACAACACATGTCAAAGTCTATTTCATTTTCTTTGGTTGTCACTTTAAATGTCCGCATAACTCATTAAACTATATTGCTATGAATGTGTGTGAAGATAACCTAGATTAGATAATGACTATTTGATTAAAGTGTTGATGTGATGATATGTTTGTATGAATTTCTAATGAACTGACTAAAAAACATAATCACAACTCACACACAATTATTTGAAAAAACAATCACAACTTTCACACAATTATTTGAAAAAATGAAATTAATATTTGCAACCAAAATTTATTCAAATAAATAATCACCCAAATTAAATATTTAGAAAAAAAAAACAATTGTTTTATTAAAAAGAAATAAATTCATTTCTTGATTTCTAGTTTTATAATTATAGTAATATTTCCTTCATTAGAAATTAATTTGATATTTATTTCCAATATTATTTATTTATTTATTTATTTATTTATTTTAAATTTGTGTGTTTGTGGTTATTATAAATTTTTTTTTTGATCTCAGATTCATACCACTGTTTTCACACCAATCATATCGAATAATTGCCATTTATATACAAGTAAAAGAATATTTTATACTGTATTTAAACATATCGTTTTTTAGCAGTACTGAATTTGTCAGTATATTATATTGATTTCAACACAGTATCACCATCGCAAACTAGTGATAATTATCACACCCCTCATATAAAAAAAAAATGTCCAGTGAAAATAATAATTATTATTCAAATCATTATCATCATCAAAGTATTATTACAAGTAATAATAATAATAGCAGTACCTATTATTCCAAAAATATAAAATCAATATCATCAGAAGACTATCACACTGGTCATCATAAATCAATATCATCAGAGAACGTAACAAAAAAGCCATACGTTAAACATTATATACCTAGAAATAAGAGGAATAATAAAATTAATCAAAATAGTCATCATTTTAAATCGCAACAAACTCCTGGATCCAATTCAACAGCCAATAATAGTAATAACAATATGATTAAAGGTATTTCATCAGATTCATATTCCAGCAATGGAAATACAAAACAACATGAAAACAATAAAGAAAATACAAGTCCAAATAAATCAAGAATGAAGAGACTCTCATTGACAGTTTCAGTATCAACTCAAAAGTATCTTGAGAAAATTTCCAAATCTGATTCAACTCTGGATTCTGAAGATATTAAAAAATTAAAAAGTCTATTAAGAGATCAAAAACAAGATGTTAACAAATTTACAAAAATGGCTAGATCTACTGTATTTGCAACTGATAGTATGTTGATGAAATTTGTTAGTTTTTAATTTAATACCATTTCTAACTCCTTTTTTGTTAATTTTAGAGTTTAATAATGGTATAATTTTTGGAGAAGGTGTATTTGCATTTGGTGAAGGCGATTCCTTAAAAGATTCACCAGAGGGTGAGGCAATAAGAGAACTAGGTAATCAAATTCAAGACATTGAAAACTCCAAAAAAGATAGTCAATTGGGTTCAATTCAAAATTTATTAGAACCAATCATTGGATATTATGATCAAGATATTAAAAAAGCAAGAGAATTAAAAAGAGTAAGTTCATTTTTAATATTTAATAGTTTTAATTATAAATGTATTAATAATGAAATAGAAACAAAATGTAGTTAGAATTAGATTTGAACAAGCTGCAAAAGACCTCCAAGAAATTAGAAAAAAGAGTGATCCTTATTCAAGTAAAACTAAACAAGCCAAACAAGAAGAGGAAACTAATAGAACAATATACAATCAAGTTACTAAAGAGTTCAGTGAAACCATGGTTGAAAATGATAAAAAAATGAAGATTGAATTGAGAAAACTAATTAGAGAATATGTACAATACCAATGTGAATTCTATCGAGAGTGTCTTGATAGTTGGGAAGAGTTTGCAGAAGATCTTGAAGAAATATTACCTTCTGATAACATTGTTCAAAATCCACTATCTACCAATACAGATCAATCACCAAGTACCAAAAAAACATCTCCTGGTTCAAAACCCAATAAAAAAAAGAAATCTTCAAGAGACAATGACAATGATGATGAAGATGATGAATCCAATGATGATGATCTTTTAAATGATCTCTAAATAATGCCTCTCTATATATATATATACAATATTTCAAATTAATTTTTAAATATTATTTTATATCCTAAATAAAAAAAATACATTTTCAGTAATATCTTTATATATACACAGTTTATATATTTATTTCTCCTCTTCATTTGAAATCTCTTCAATTTCTTCTTCATTTTCTTCGTTCATTTCATCATTTTGTAATTTCAATGGTTTCTTGTTATCCAATAGTTTCTTTCTTAGTTTTTGTTCAATTTCATTGAGTACATTGATATTTTGTTCGAGATAGGCTTTAGTCTTTTCTCTACCTTGTCCCAGTTGAGAACCTGAATATGTATACCATGCACCAGCTTTATCTACAATATTTTCTTGAACTGCTAAATCTATAATCTCACCAGTTTTGTTGATTCCACTCTCAAAATCAATATCAAAAATAGCCTCTCTGAATGGTGGTGCAAGTTTGTTCTTTACAACTTTAACCTTAACTTGAGATGCAATAATTTCATCACCTTTCTTAACGGCACCCACTTTTCTGATATCCATACGCAAACTTGCAAAAAATTTCAGAGCATTACCCCCACTTGTGGTTTCTGGGTTTCCAAACATTACACCAATTTTCATTCTGATTTGATTGATAAAGATTAGAATGGTATTGGATTCCTTGAGATTTGGTGAGAGTTTTCTGAGGGCTTGACTCATGAGTCTTGCAGTTACACCCACATGACTATCACCCATTTCACCATCTAATTCAACTCTAGGAACCAAAGCTGCAACACTATCAATGACAATAACCGACATGGTTTTTGATTTCAATAAAGTGTCTGCAATCTCCAAAGCCTGTTCACCAGAATCAGGTTGACTTACAAACAGCTCATCAATATTCACACCAATTTTCTGAGCCCATTGTGGGTTAAGTGCATGTTCTGCATCGATAAAAGTACATTGTCCACCTAATTTCTGAGCTTGTGCTATTACATGTAGTGCTAATGTAGTTTTACCTGAACTCTCAGGTCCAAATATCTCAACAACTCTACCTTTTGGTAGACCACCAATACCCAATGCAATATCTAATCCCAATGAACCTGTGGGAACTGTATCCACTTTTTGTGTGGAAAATGATGATCCCAATTTCATTAATGTACCTTTTCCAAATGATTTCTCAAGATCTTTTAATACAATGTCCATTTTATTATTACTTGATGATGTTGATGATTTTTTGTCTGAAACCGCTGCTTCTGTGTCATCTTCATCTTCAATTTTAGATATTTTTTTTTCTATTTAATGTTTTATGTATTAATATATGAAATAGATAAAGTTTTATATATAACAAGTGTAGATCACAGTAGTGAAGAAAGGGGTAGATATATTTAAAATATATTTTTACTTTTTGAAAAGAATCTTTCCTGTAATGTTATTCTATTTGGTGAAATATAATTTAGAGTATTTAAATAATTTATAGATTTAAAGTATCCATTAGGAAGTGTTTTAAGATTAAATAGTTTAAGTGCGTTGCTGAACATATTTGAAAATAAAACATAGACTTTTTTTTTTTTTTAATTTCTAGTAAATTCATTTCAGTTCAAGTATAATTATTTGTTTTTTATATGTTTATAAATAGAAATGGCAAATAGACTACAACCCTCTTCAAATATATTTATACCTGGTAACTTTGGAAGAAACTTTCCTGGCTTTACAAATGTTATGTTTCCAAATTACCAAAATTCAGGTATACTAAATATCCCTTACCCAAATTATAACTATCAACAACAACAACAATCTCATAATATACTATCTAATGCATCTTCACAACAACAGCAACAATCGATACAAGCTCAACAACAGCAACAGCAACAGCAACAATCACAAATTCAATCCAATAATTCAAGTGTAACATCAACTTCAACATCATCATCATCATCATCATCATCTAGTAATACAACAAAAACCAATACACCATACACTATATTTACAAATAAAAAGTAAGATCGGACAAACAGCTACACCATAGAACTCTAACTCTAACCTTTAATAATAATAACATATATTATTAAATTCAGTTTAGAATCAGCTAGTTCATATTTTTCAGAATGTACTAGTAAAGATTATTCTGGACATAAAAAGAATATAAAGACAGTAGGATGGAATTGCGACGGTAAAAAGATTGCAGGATGCAGCTATGATTGCATCACTAGAATTTGGGGAATAGATACACAGCGTGGAAAAGAATTAGAACTAAAAGGACATACAGATGCTATTGAATGTTTACAATGGCACCCAACCAACAGCGATATTTTAGCAACAGCAAGCAGCGATAAGACGATTAAGATTTGGGATATACGTACACCGTCTAAACCTACATCGACTATAAATACACCAGGTGAGAATATCAATCTGTGTTGGTATCCAGATGGCAGCATTATCAGTACCGGCAGTAAAGACGATATCATTAATATCTACGATGCCAAAAGTGGAAAAGTAATGAAGAATATGAAATTCAATGACGAGGTTAACGAATTTAGTTGGGATCCTTCTGGTGAGTTATTTATTCTAACTACAGGATCAGGTAACATTGAGGTTTATAGGTATCAAGTGAAAATCAATGATTTGAAATTCCTCAAGGTATTTAATGCACATTCTGCAAATATTTATTGTTTAGATTTCCATCCTTCCAAAAAGTACTTTGCTGTCGGTAGTGCTGATAGTCTAGTTTCATTTTGGGATTTAGAAGAGATGTGTTGTATAAAGACTTTTAGTAAACTGGTGTCTCCTGTCAGATCTATAAGTTTTAGTTTTGATGGTCAATTTATAGCCTCTACATCGGAGGATAATCAAGTTGATATTGTATGTAATAATTTAATAATATAATAACCTGTCAATTCTATACTAATTCATTATTCTGTACATATATTTCTAGTCTCATGTTGACAGTGGTCAATCAGTACACCAAATTACTAGTGAACATGTATCAAGTTCACTAGCATGGAGTCCAACTCAACCATTGATAGCTATTGCTTATGAAGGTAAAGATCAAAAAGATTGTGGTACTGTGAAAGTATTTGGATTCCACTCTTAAATAAACCTGTTATAAATGTCATTATAATTCGATCTGTTTTCATTTTTTACAACTTTTATCTATATAAACTATAATTGGATTTTATTTAAATAGCTCCTCCCATCTACAAATATTATTATTCAATATCAGTATATAGTATTCATTGTATTAACATATATGAAGTTTAAAACTTACAGTAACAATATCTATTTCATCTAATCTCATAGCTAATCTTTTTGGAACATTTGAAATATCTGTGTATACTTTATTTTTAGAAGAGGAAGATGTAGCACTACTAGGAGATGCAACAGTAGATGTATTTATTGGTGCTGTATGACTATTTCCTTTTACTAAAGTTATCATTATTGCCTATTTATTAATACCATATGGTTTCTCTCATAGATTAAGGAGTTGTTTTGAATATATATAATTACAAGTTCTATCTGGGAATTTAATTAAAGGTACACGTTTATAAGTTCTGGTGTATTGTGTAATTGCTCTAAAAAACATTGTTATAAAGATATTATTTAAGTGAAGTAAATGAGATATGCAAAAAAATTTTTTTTTTTTATTTATTGCTATTCACACAGAACTAAGTGAATATGTCTATCATAGTGATGATGTGTATGTATCATTCTGCTTTTAGAAGATAAGATAATTAACTTTATTTATTTCTCTAATAGAATGAAAGAGTTTAATCTAGGAAGGTGTTGTGAAATTAAATGATATCTCGCAATTTAATTTGTATTTGTTCTGTTCACACTTCCAATTAATGAGATTAAAAAAAAAAAATAATAATCAAAATTTTTTGGGAGATCTGAAAACCACTAAAACATGTTAATCTAAATTGAGTAATTCCACAATATATTTATATCCTTGCATTTTTTACAGTGGTGAACTCATTGTTTTGTTGGTGTGTTTTTATTTGCTTTTTTTTTTTTGTTTGTTAATTCAACACTATAACACACTAGTCCTGATCTCTGTAAAAAGAAATTGTTTCATCAAAAGGGTAGGTACAATCAATGATTCATTCCATCTATGGTATCTTTTTTTAATAGTTTTAGTGTACTTTTTAAAAGGCTTTAATGAAGTGAACAACATTTCAGGTTCTTTTTATTTTTATTTTTTAATTTTATAAATCTATTTATTTTCTAATAATAGAATAATAGAAATATTTTTCCATCACTCTTTGTAAATTATTATTATAAATTATATTCTACAATTATAGCTACTATAAATTCTTTAGAAAAAAAAAGTAAATTCATTAATGCTTGTTTTGGTTGAATTCTCAATATTAAAAAGTCCTATATTTGGAAAAAAATAAATTCAGTTAACTGAATTAATTAATTAATTTGGTAGAATATTTAATATAATTGTGAAAAAAAAAAAAAGTGATCATCCTCCTTACCGTGCCAATGAAATCTGACTAAGATCTATTTAAAAAAATATATATTCACATTTTTAAAAAAAAAATGAAGCAACCACCAATTAGAGTCTAGTCATTTTTTACAAGACAGCAAGGTAATTCACCTATTTTATAGAACTATCACTACTAGTAGCATGGTTAAGACAATAAGAGATTTTTTGGTTTCCACCACCAACTCAATTAATTTATCCAAATTATTTAAAAAATTGACAAAAAATTAGATTTATTTATTTATCTCCAATCCTAAGCTATTTTAAAAAATATCAAAGAAAACCTGTAAATTCTTGTGTAACTCTGACAAGCTAACCAATTGTCTTTGGCTATTTCTTTTTTGTTGTGTGTTTACATTTTCATGAATGATCACTAACGACCATTGTGAACATAAAAAGCTAACCGTTACAATACAATAGTTGTCCTTTCGTTTGTCACATTTATATAAATTAGGATTAGATTTTAATAACTAATTCATATCATCTACTAATATTTTGAAACTCTTTTAAAAACAGCATTATTCCAAGTGTTCCAAAACAATTATTTTTAATTTCATATATCATAATTTATATTTATATATATATATCTATATCTTAAATCCAAGATTTTGTATAAATATTAATTTTCTTTGTTTTTATTGATTTGTTTTGGTATTTAGAAAATATTTATAAATAACCTGTTAACAAATAATTTAATATAAATATATAAATAATTTTAGAAGGTCCACCACCAATAGTAAAGAAAGAAACAAAAAACAATAATATAAACTACTCAACATCCAAAATGGATATTCAATTATTTAATACACCCAAGACCGAGTATTATGTAAAAGAATTTGAAATTGAATTATCAAATAGTAAAGAAGTTGCATTGATACAATATTTTTGTAATTCACTGAATGAACCAATATTCTTTCCTGATAGAACTTTGGCATCCCTTTTTAATGTAAATCTCTCTACTCTCAGAGGTAGATTCAATAGACTGACAAAACAATATGAAGGTTATCGTATCTTGATTAGCGAAAAATCAAAATCTAGAATTGGTCTTAATCATTATATTAATTGGTGTAAACAACCAAATACCAATAATAATAATAATCAATCAGATAGATCATCAACAAATTCTCCACAAAAACAAACTGCAAGTACATGTAAAATTAGTAATAATATAGATAGTATATTAGATATACCAATCAATAACATTTCAATCTCACAAAACAACAACAACAATAATGGTAGTAGTGGCAATGGTTCACCAACATCCTCTCCATCACTCAATGGCAATAATACGTTACCACTTCATGGATTAGTAGCTTTAAATCACATTAAATTGGTAAATGTTGCCTTGTCTGAATGGATTGCAAATAACTATGAGAGATTAGGTACAAAGATTTCAAGTATTGAAAATAATTTCAAAAAATCTGAAATTCCATACCACAGAAATGGTGATGTAATTTCTATTTCAATTACAAAAAAAGAGGATCTGATCCCACCATTTCCAATCACTGGTAATCTCTTGCCATATTACTTTCCTAGACAAGTTGGTTTTTCATCATCACAAAATTCTTTAGTATCTATTCCAAACATTCCTGGTACCCCAATACAACAACAACAAGGTTTTATGAGTTCTGATGGTAGCCAACCATCCTCATCAACAAATGTGAACCATTTAGAATCACCAAATCCAACTACTACCACTACAACAACTTCTACTAATTCTACTAGTGGTAATAATTTAAATAACAATAATAATAATAATAATGGCGGTAGTTTTTTACCAGTATCTTCACTCACTAGGTCATCTTCATGCCTCTTCTCAAAATCCAAACAAAATAATAATTATCAACAAAAAAATAACAAAAAACTAAACTTGCACTCTCAGCTTCACATTTCTCCTGATTTGTTTGCATCAAATGTAGATGATGGATATAGATCAACTTCTCCAACTTCATCAATGTTTGATAGTCCCAATACCAGTACTGGACCATCATCACCAATTACTTTTAACTCCTTTATAAATGATGATGCCTTGGAACCTTTAGATAGAGATCAATACAATAACAACAACAATAATATTTTTTCTTGTACTAATTCTCTATTTGGTAAGAAACATCAATCATTACCTACACCAAATCCAGAGACACCACCACCAACCAATTACCCATACAATAGAAAAAGAAGTGCATCTAGTGATTTTACAATCTATGACAACAACAATAATAATAATAATAATAACAACAATATATTTGGGTGTATAGATTACCAACATCAATACCAATCACCATCTACACCTACAACACCAACAAGCTCATACAGTAAAACTCAAGATGAATATTTTGAAATGTGCTTAAATTCAAAATCAACAACATCAACACCAAACTTATCCAGCCCTAATATACTTTTAAATAACAATAATATGATTCAAAAATCAAATTTACCAGTGGTTCAACAACAACAACAACAACAACAACATCAACAACAACAGTCACCTCAATCACTTAAAAAATATAAAATTTCTACACAGTTATTAAATAATTGTAACAATATTATAAATAGTAATAATAATAATAATAGTATAGGAAACAAAAATATCAATAGTAATAATAATACTACTATAGGAAAAAATAGTAATAATACCAATTTTGCTGTTCAAAAACATTTTATTTATTTTATCAACAATCAAAGATCAACTAATCCAACTTTTATAGATTGTGTAGTTGAAGGAGAGAATGATGTCAAAAAAGTTGACCTCTCCAAAATCTACAACTTTCAAGAATTCAAATACACTCTCTCCAAAGTTTTCTCTTTGATTTCATTTTCCATTCATTATAATAAGTCCAATAACAATGTTGTCGAAACACAACTCTATGATTCAAAAGATGAATGGAAATCCTTCTATGAACTTGCAAACAAAGTTATCATCAAACCCATCAATACCACACCTGAAATTAGAAATTTAATCAATTTCTAAATTATATTCTTATTCCCAACACTTTCTACAACATTAGCACAAATTACCACAATGCTATACAAACAACAAAAAAAAAAAGGATGAAATCAGCAAAAAATCAATTCAAATTTTAATAATCTAGAGCTATTAATAATAACCTATCTTTAATTTAAACCTAATGTTTGATTAAATTCTTTGTCAAATTTATCTTACTATAAGATAACTATTTTTTTAAATAAAATCCAAACCATAATAAAGAATGGATTTTATTTTTTGTACAAAAAAACAATTCTATATTACTCTTTGTATTTAAATAATATTATGTTTAAAAATTCGGTTTGGTTATGATAATATACACATTTGGTGGTTTTTTAGAGGAACAACATCATTGCTATATAGTCGTCATCTAGTTCTTCTTTTGATATTAGATGATTAATCTTTTGGCATCCAATTTGATCTTTTGGTTTAGCCATACAACACAGATAGTAAACACCACTAGGGTAACTACCATTATCGTGAACAATGTCTCGTATCTGTGGATGAATTTGGCATGGTTTGTTGGCATTATTTGATTCGCTAAAAACATTATTACAATTTAAACAAACTCTCTTTCGAATAAATTCAAAATAGAATCTTCTCCATCGTATCCAATTTGAGAATTCATATTTCAAATATAATTTTCTAGCCAAATCCTTATTTAACCATATATCTATATCTCTTAATATTAACTGTTTCCATATTAAATCTGATTTTATAGTAGAATAATATAATCTATTTACAACTAAAAATCTAATTAATATACCTTTTACGCAAAAAAACTCTGTAATACTATAAATAGTTACTTTGTAAATTCAGTATATCCATAAAACTTAAATTATTAATAATTTTACATCTAATTTCCATTGGTAGAGTTGATAGTGAATCTAGTGTATTAAATTCACAATTTTCTGTATCCAAATCTTGTAATTCAATTTTTAAATTATTTCTACACTTGTTAATCCACTCTTTTTCTTTTTCTAATGAAACTTTTTTAATTTGTATATTAAGTGATGAGCTGTTATGTTGATGTTCATGATTGTCTTCGATTGGATGCAGATGTAAATGATTGATTTCAACTAGTTTTTTCTTTTTGGAGTTATGTGATCCCATTTTTTTATAACTTAAACTATTTTAAAATGAAATGTGTGAAAATAATAAAATTAAGTTTGTTTTTACTAAAATAAAAGATAAAAAAAAAATAAAAGGGGTTGTGATTATCACTCTCAAAATTGTGTGAAATTAATTTTTTTAAAAAAATTCAAAGAAAGGTTTTTTTCGTTTGTATCTATATTTAAGTTAAAGGATTTTTATATTATTATTAACAATTTTAGTAAAATTTTTATTCATATTGTTTAGTTGGGATTTTATCCGAGTAAAGGTGATGTAGATGTAGCATTTGAATTATAATATAACGGAGAAAGTTGTTGATCTTGTGGTTGTGGTGGGATTATATATTGAACAGGTTGAATATAAACAGGATTAGCAGGTGCCCAATAATTAACTTCAATGTTAAGCTCTACCAATCTATTTCTACGAGTGTATGAAAAATGCAGACCACTGTTTTGAGTCTTTAGATTTTGTTTGCAAAGAACTCCTTCTAAAAATCTAGTTATTCTCTTTCTTCTCTCTACTACATAGGCCATGAATATTATAGTTGAAACAAAACCAAAAACCAACCCTATCCATTGCAAATACTGATCATATCCTTTACCTATAGCATATGCGATCATGATGAAACCAAGAAATAAAAATACTCCCATTGGTATCAGAGTCCATTTTTTAAACCGATTATTGTGAAATACTTGATTTAGCTCTATAACTGTTTGTTGTAGTTCTGTTATTTGATTCGGCTGTAATTGGTGTGCTACTACACATCCATCTAATGTGTATCCTGCACAATAACCTCCACTATAGGTTTTTGGTAATTTAAAAGTTTGTGAATTCATTATCATTATTTAATTTACTTTATAGAATATATTTTGATACAATTGACTTTCAATGGTATTTAAATTCTTTTCCGACTTAAAAATTAAAGAATTTAACCAGGTTTTAAAAATCTAAAACTAAAGTTTTTCTCGACCTTCAAAGATTTTTCCGAGTTGCATTTGCCTATCAAAAATACTTATATAAATTAATAGTAATATATATATATTTAAATAATTATGATTATATAATTTCACAAGAATAGTTTAAGAATATTTTCTCTTTTGATATTTTATAAATATCTTAAATGATGGAGTGATATTTGTTTTGCGATATTTTAGTATAAGATGGAACCTACTATGGACAGGATTAGTATGGCAGTGTCAATGTTTGACAAACTTGCCAATCAGTATCAGGAAAAATTTATGGATGTAAGCAAGTATGCTGATACATTGGATATATTTGGAAATGTACTACCAAAATCAAATGCAGCAGTTGTGGAGTTAGGTTGTGGACCTGGAAATATTACACGTTACCTTTTGGATAAGTTCCCCAATTTAAAGATACTAGCTACTGATTTGGCTGCTAATATGTTGAAGTTGGGTGAGATTAATAATCCAGAGGCTAAATTTGAGTTGATGGATTGCAGAGATATAGGAAAATTAAAAGAAAAGTATGATGGTGTTATGTGTGGTTTCTGTCTACCTTATTTAAGTAAAGAAGAATCTTTAGAACTTATAGAAAGTGCTGCAAAATCTCTGAATGATAATGGTGTAATTTATATAAGTACTATGGAGGGTGACTACAGTCTCTCTGGATTGGCAACAAGTAGTCAAGGAGATTCAGTTTATAGGTATTTTCATGAAGAAGGTTATCTAGTGTCTGCTCTAGAAAAACATTTCAATATTATTAAAATAGATAGAATACGATACCAGTATGGTAGTTCTGAAACTGTTGATCTTATACTTATAGCCACTAAAAAATCTCTATGATTTATTTTTATTGAATAAAGTGATGTCGTTCAATGTTTCAGTTGATTTCTATTTGTAATTTGTAAATGTAGTTCTTGATTATGGTCATCTTCAGAATAAACATGATGGTAGTGTTTAGGTTTGTTTTTGTAGATGATAGCTAGTGCCTGAGCTACAAAACATATAAAAATCATTGCTGGAAATGAAAGATTGGAAACAAAGGTTTCTAAAGCACTAACCAATACATCAATTATTATAGTAAATCTATTTACTACTAGATGATTTGCAGACATGCACTGTTGTTTTAATGTTTCACATTGGTTATTGGTATCTGATATATGTAATGATTCTAATTTTTCACAATCATTTTCCATATATAATCGTTTACATTTCATTTGTTGCCATTCTCTGTCTGCTAGTTGTGACTCAAATTCACTATTTACTGTTTTTATAAAGAGATAAATGAAAATAGAAAAACCAATGAAACCTATTACATTTAAAATCCTTATAAATAATAACCTAGATGTCATTATTCACATCATAGATACTTTAACAAAATAATTTTTTTTTTTTTTTAAAAATAATAAAAGAATGATATATATAATATAAAGCTCAACTAGAGTGGATCCAACAGTAAGAGCGTTCAGCTGTTGAGTGAAAGGTAAATGGGTAATCACAGTTAATACCATGTAGAATAGTTTTGGATATCTCAGATGAATTTGTGTTTGATAGTGATCATGGACTTAATGATTTTATTTGGTTGAGTTTGCAAATGATGTGAACATTGATTTTAACTATACATGTCAATCAAATTGTTAATATAGATATCGTTTTTTATTGTAATTAAACTTTTTTTTTAATTTTCGAAATTTGTCGTTTTTATCAAATTCGTTGTTACAAAAATTTAATTTTTATTTATTTGTTCGTTTTTCTAAACTCTTGTTGTTTATATGAAATATATAATAAAATGATAACCAAATCATTCAAGTCATTAAATAATATAAATCATAGATTATATAGTACAGGTTTAATATCAACCAATATATATAATAATGAACCACAACAACCACAACAACAACAACAACAACATCAAAATAGCAAGAGAAATAAGAAAAAACAACAAATCAATTTTTTCAATTTGACTACCAGCCATGAAGACAGCAAAAATATAGAGAAAAAATCATCAATTAATAAAAGTAATTCCATTTTAAAAGTAATGTCCAATAAACTCAAACAGAAATTTGTAAAGCAAGTAAAGAATCTAGATGACCAATTGGAATTGGAACAATTTAATAAGGAGAGAAAAGAAATTTTAGCAAAAGAAAGAAGTAATATGCAATATAAATTGGAAGATGTGGACGCTCTCTTAAAGAACCCAAAAAATCACCAAAATATACCAATGTCCAATCTAAAACATGTCTTTGGAAAATATCCAATGAAGTCATTGGCAATGTAGGTTTTTATATTTAACTAAGAAAAAAGAGAAAAGTAATTACTAATTATATATATTTATATAAAGTCTAAAGAAAAATTTAAAACATGAAGTTTATGGAAAAGAAGATATGGATCAAATGTATGATTGGATAAAGAATACAAAATACTTTTTGGAACATGATGTATCGGAGACATTTTTAAAGTATTATTCAGAAACAGCTGACAATGCAAAGTTGATGGCAATCATTGAGAGATTTGAAGATAATGAAATTGAATTCACAGCAGAGACATTTCACATTATTTTGAATCATTTCACAGAGAAAGAAGAACATAATATGATTCATTATTGGTTAAAGAAACTATTGTCAAATCAACATAGTTATATAATATCGGATGCTAATAATATGCATATTCTAGAATATCTGGTCAGAGCCTATCTCTGTGTTGATGATATTCCAAAGTCTATGGAATACTTTGACATGTTGATGAAAAGAGCCAAGAAACATCCCCTATTCAATCTCTTTGAGGTTATGAAATTAATTACTACCAAACTCTGCGAAAAGAAGAAATATGATCACTGTTTACACTTTTTGAAAAACTATATCCACACTCAACCAAGTTACCTTAACAGTGTGAATTTTACAGAGGCTGTCAGTCAACTCTGGGAAAATAATATCAATATTAAAGTGCATATTATTGATCATCTCACTGACCTAAATCTATTTCAAGTTCAACACTATAAAAATATGATTGGTCACTTTTTGGAAAAAAATGAGGTAGATAGAGCACAGACTGTCTATGGATACTATCTACAGAAACACACTCCAACATTTCTAATGTACAATGTTTTCATTCGTCATTATGTAGATCATGGAAATGTAGAGGATTCAATGTCCATTTTAGAACAAATGTACCAAAACGGAATTATATCAGACATTGTAATTGACTTTTGTGTCATGGAGTTGTGTCAGAGAGTTGGTGATTTACAGGCCCTGAATAAGGCCATTGACTACCTCTTCTTCAATGAGAAGACTTGGAAAAAGATTTCATTTCTCCTTGTGTATTCTCAGATTAATGGGTACACTCAAATCTACAATATCATTCAGAGTAAATTACTTCATCCTGGGCTAGACAGACATTTGGTATCTCTGGTGACCAACCAGATTATCAGAGACTATCTACGTATGAATAAATACGAAATGGCACTACGTTGGTTTGGTGACAGAGTCGTAATGTACAAATTGATACCCAATAGACACACTCTGGATTTCTTCCAGATTCATCACATAAATCAACAAGATGGTGCCGATAAGACAGACCTTGTGAATTTCTGGCTGAGAAAACGTCAACAATTTGCATTGCCTCCACCTGACCTTGACATGATTAAAGAGAGTTTCCTGCAACTTGATGTCATCTCTATTATGGAGAATATCGATAAGTTCACTCCAACAGGCCAACTTAAATTGAAGTTCAGTAAGTTAGGTACTCCACAACCTACAGCTGAACAATTACAACTCTATCGTATGTCACAGATTGATAAACACATAGCAATACACGATAACTCTGCAACTGATTATGCACTGAATTCTTATTACCAAAAAAGAGACGTAAACAGTATTTACAATGAACTTGTTAAATACATGAAAAATGATGTTATTCCAAAAGGTGATATTCTCATTCGTTCCATTTTAATCATTGCTGAAAATGATGTTAAAAAGTATAAAGATCTCCTATCTGTGGCATCTGCAACCATGAGATGCATTCTATTCAATGACAAACTCTTTGCAATGGTCCTAAAGAAGGACATTGATAATGGTGTAAAACTTTTGTCAACTATAAACAAAGAGCTATGGCGTCAGTCTAGTTGGACCTGGGATGCTATCATTATAGGACTTCTCAATAAGGGGCACTTAAAACTAGCCTCTTTGTTGATTCGTAGAGCCACTTCATTCCACAAGACTTTAAATACCATTGAAATTCAAGAAGCTATAGATACCCACTTCACCAAAAAATATGTTGACGATTCCACTATTGATTTTATAAACTATAACTTTTTATGGAAACTGAATAGAGCCAGTAGATATAAACTGGATAATGTAGATATAGATGAAACCTCTGAAGAAACTCGTGTAGAAACCAAAACAGCTGTTGAAGATCATATTAATTCTATGAAATCAACAACTAAATCTAGACAAGGTAATGAAGTAATTCTCGATTAATAATAAAACATTATCAATAGTTTTTTATTTATTTCTTTTATTTCTGGTAAATTCCATCAATTTAGATATTTTATTTTTTTTTTGGTATTTTCGAGTATACCCAATTGCTTTATAAAATTATTTCGTCATTTTTGATATTTTTTTTTTTCTATTTGATTTTTCACAAAGCCTGGCAGATCGAGGTTGACCTTACACCTTAGTATCCAAGAAACATTAATTATTTAAAATTTCCTCTAAGTTTATTCAGTGAGTGAAGTTTTTTTTTTCAATTGAACATATAACACAACATTATATAATCCAAAAAAAAGAAAGAAAAGTTTCAAAAATAGTTAAATCAAATAAAACAGAAACCCCTCAAAAAGAAGGGTCACTTTTTGATAGGGTGCACCACTATAGTTCTGACCCACCTTTACAAGGTTGGATTATCAAACAAGGTGAATATGTAAAATCATGGAAAAGGTATGTACACCCTCTTAAAGGTTTAATATAAAAAGAATAGTGTAATGACTCATTAATGATTTATAAAACTAGACGGTGGATGTGCATTGAAGGTGACACATTAAACTATTATACATCAGAGGATAAAGGTGAATTAAAGGGTAAAATTAAATTAAAAGATATAATAGAGATAAAGTTGGAGAATGATGGTCATCCTCATAATCCACCAAATATAAGAGCATCAGTTGATTTGTCACATAGTACTGGTAATTTAGATCATTTTAATAGCAGTACAGGTAGTTTATCAGATCAAATGAAAAGGTCATCTGTTAATCTCTCATCTTCCATGAGTGGTACGAGAAGTATAGGTTCAGCAGTGACTACAACTACATTGACATCTTCAAGTGGTGGTCTTTCATCATCATTTTCCACAACACATTTTACAAGCGGTAATAAAGTATCGACATCATCACTGCATTTGATAAAAGAATGGATATTCTCTATAAAGGTGCCAGATAGAATATACCAATTCAAAACTCTGTCAGAGACTGACTTGCACTATTGGATACAAGGTTTGAAGAATATTCAATTAGAGATTGCACTCGAGCAATCTTCCATCAGAGAGAACCAAAGACTCTCAAAAAAGCTGTCACTGGATCAAAATGATATCTTGAGAAACGAATTGTTTTACCTTCGACAGGAATGTAAAGAAATTAAAAAACAACTGATACAGACTCGTGATTCCTACAGTACGGAATTGACAGAGATTAAAACACTAATTAAAGTTTTAAAATCAAAATATGAAGAATATGTCTCTTTTAAGGATCTAGAGGTAAAAACTCTAAAATCTCAATGTAATATACAACAACAACAAATAAATAATTTGAATAACATTAATAATCACAGTAATAGTACAACAACTACAACTACAACAACTACAACAAACAACAATCCAAGAACTACAAGTATAACATCTATAAAACCAATTTCTGATCTCAATGGTAACAATTCCAGTGTAAAAGAATTGGCACTATGGTACCCTGATGAATTTTGTTCCAGTTGTACCAGATGTAAAGCAAATTTCACTTTTTTTAGAAGAAAAGTAAGTACATTATTATTTATTACAATCTAAAAAGTATTTCTAATTTGTTTTCTTGAATTAGCATCACTGTCGACAATGTGGTAAAATATTTTGCTCCAAGTGTGCAAAAAAGAGCTGCAATGTGAGTGGTTATACAGAAAAAGTACGCGTTTGTGAAGATTGTTGTAATGAAATTCAATTAAGGTTTACAAAAAGTAATAGTATAAGTTCTACAATGACTCTTTCAAATTGATAGATGGTTCATTATAAACAACAATCAAATAATAACTACAATATTAGTATAATAGTAACAAATCAAAAACCAAGAATTGTATTAATAATATATATCCAATTCATATTGGGTTTTTAGTTATTTATTAAATATTATATTTACATGAATAAATAAATATCTACTCTTCAGTATTCGGAATTACTACCCCCAATGCATTTGCAATTTGTGTATATATTTAGAAATGAACAGATTTTACCCATTCATAGGTTGATACCATTATTGCACAAGCTGGTGAGACTTTTGCAACTCTTGGTACCATACCTTTGGTAAGACCTTTCCAACCCTCTTTTTCAATAATCATTTTAAGATTTTGAGTTGGTGAAGAGGAAAACGATTTACTATTATTACTACTATTACTTTGTTGATTATTCGGAGATTGATGTAATATCTGTTCTTGTTGAACTGACATTTGAATTCTAGTTTTTATTACATCTATTGGTGTTGTTATGATTGCCGCAAAGGTACCTGATATGGCACCTGATAAAAAGTTTACAAAAAATGGTGTTGGATTTCTACTGTTGTATGGGTATTGATAGAGATGTGATCGTTGTTTCATTAGAATTTCTTTGGTAATTTCGTAACCTGACCAATAGAATGCCGAAAATGGTACATCTCTTATCAGTGTAGGAATTAGTCCTCTCCACAACCCTGTTAATCCTACATTAGTGTAGATTTGTCTAATCAATCTTACACTATTAAAAGGGTCTTTCTGAACTACACCTTGTGAATTTGTCCTTATCAATTCAATAGGTGATGTAAAAGTTGCTGATATGATTCTCGCCAGAGAGCCTGCTAATAAAGGTACTGTAAATCTACTGTGTGTTGTATTCTCTA
Organism: Tieghemostelium lacteum; assembly: GCA_001606155.1. Classification (NCBI taxonomy): domain Eukaryota; phylum Evosea; class Eumycetozoa; order Dictyosteliales; family Raperosteliaceae; genus Tieghemostelium; species Tieghemostelium lacteum. The sequence continues at coordinate 1,035,246 of LODT01000035.1, forward strand.
TATTCCTATTAATGTTATCACCATCAGTCAACTTGTACATGTAATCCTTTAAATGTTCATATGTTGTAAAATATATGGTGGAACTGGGAATGGTCATTAACAATGATGGTCCTAATCCTCTCCACAGTGTATGAATACCCTCAGTTCTCGTTATCTTTATCAAAGTATCAACAGTTCCACCAATTTTACTCTTTGTACTAGTTTGCAATCTAGTTTTTACGACATCCAGTGGTGTAACCGTCAATGCAGTCACCATTCCACCAATGATAGATGCTATCATTTGTTTTTTAACTGTATGCTCTGTTGAATTGGATGTTGAACTAGATATCATTCTTCGTTTTAGATATGTATATCCTTTGTTGGTCCAAACTTACGTACTTAATGAATAAAAAAAAAAAAAATTATTTCATTTTGTTTTACGATATAAATAGGTGTCACCTTATTTTTCAGATTTATTTAGATTCTGGAAGCACAATTGTACACAAAAAAATTTATTAATTTATGGTTTCTAAACATTAAAAGTCTTAAATTGGATAAACAACAATACAAATCCTTTCTAATAAATAAAGAACACCTTGTGTAAAATTTTGAGATATTAAATTTGATAATAATAAATATCTCATGATCAGAATTTTAAAATTAAGATGCCAACGTTAAATCTAAATAAACAATTCTTTTACATCAAATATTTGTACCTAAATGTTTTAAACCATAATTACCTATAAGAGAAACATAGATTTATTCTTTCATTAGGTCTAATATTTTACATAAATAGATAATTACAAATATTATATTTAATTTTTTTTTTTTTATTTTATTTTTTTTTACAGTTGATTGATTATAACAATGCAAAAATTACTGGAAAATTTAAAAAAGTCATTGACGTTGATCGAAGAAACTTCACAAGTTATATCTAGAGAATCAGAGGTGTCCAATGTTAAAGAATTTATAGATCAATGTATAGAGAGCCAAAGTGGTAATTCATTGTATATATGTGGAAATCCAGGTACTGGTAAAAGTTTAACTGTAAAATCAATTCAAAGAGAATATTTAAAGGTATATAGATTGATATTTGAAAAGAGACATATGATAGCTAGTTATTAATTTGATGTTAAAGACATGTAAATGTATAAATATAAACTGTATGGAGTTTTCAAATGCCAACAGTATTTTTGTAGAGATTTATCGGAGATTAAAGAATCTAAAGAGTACAAAAAAGAAACCAGAGGAGAGTTTAGTAGAAATTGAGCAGATTATAATTGATAATGAAAAAATGATATTATTAGTTGTTGATGAGATTGACCAGTTGGTTAGTTCTTTCAGTCAGGTTTTATATAGTATATTTGAATGGCCTCATATTGAGGGTAGCAGAGTAATACTCATTGGTATAGCAAATGCAATTGATCTTGTACAAAAAACTCTACCAAAACTTTTAAAGTTGGGTAGGGAACCTCAAATTTTGAAATTTAAACCCTATAATAACACACAGATTGTACAGATACTGAATGACCGTATCAGTAGTTGTGAAACTACAAAATATAGATTACTGTTCCCTCAAGATTCTTTGGAATTGTGTGCTCAACAGGTGGCATCTCATAAAGGTGATTTAAGAAAGGCTTTGGAAATCTTGAGAAGAGTTGTAGATATGAAATCAACTCAAATTGAGGAAATGGAAGAAGATGATAATGACGAAGAAGATGAAGAAGACGAAGAATATGATACTGAAATGGAAGACGACGAAGATGATAATCAATCCAAAAAAAAGACAACTTCAGAGGAAGATTATATATTCACCATTGATAATGTAATGGATGTCATTGCTGAGTTCTTTGATAATCAAACACACCAAAATATTAAAAAGCTACCTATAAATTCTCAAATTATACTGATATCTTCATGTCAAGTTCAATCCAATTTAAATTTTTCAAGTGTATGTTGAATTCCACCCCCACCAATTTAAGTTAAAATATGGTTTCTAGATGATTCTAACTTTTTTTTTTTTATGGTTTATTCAGTTATATGAATTATATAAAACAAATTGTAAGTCTCTAAAGATGAATTATTTAGAAAAGTAAGTGGACAACTCACACCAGATTATTATCTGGCATAATTCCAATGATTTTCTCAACTAACACCAAATTTTACAATCAAACGAAGTTCTGAATTTATAGACTCTCTTTCACATATTATTGAGAATGGTCTAATTAAAATGGTCAACCACAAAATAGAAAGTAATCGGAAAATAACTAAATTATTTTCTAATAGTGATTTAAAAATGTCTCTATCATCGCTAAGATTATTTCAGAATCTATTAGAAAATATTGAAGATAACGACAGCTAAGGGGTCGTTGAAGACATAACAATTGTATTTTTTTCACTTGTCCAAAGTCAAATAAATTCTGATCTTTTTTTGTGCAAAAGATAAATTTAAAAATGGATATTTGTAAAATTTCAGGTAATAGAAACTAATCATTCTCATTTATTTCGGAAAGTTTTTTCCAAAGATTTTTTCATTTTTTAAAATAAAAACCTCAACTGACATTTTTATTTTTCATTTCATATATTTGTACCAAAGGTATTAATACAACAGAAAACAGAAAAAAATGAGATTAAAGGTTGCTTGGAAGGAACATAAATTAGTTATCCCATCAGGTGATACCAACGATAAAGTTTCTAGATTGTTGAAAGACATTGCCAACAGATTCCAACCATTTTCAAATCCAACTGAAGAGTTCTTAATCTCTGAATTGAGAACCAATGATGGATACTTAATCTCTCCACATATTTCAATTATCGATGCTCTAAATGAAAATGATTATTTAGTTGCCATTGATTTTGAGACCTGGAAAAACAATGAATACAAGTATGTACCAAAAAAGGTAAACTTTCAAAAAAACATTAGTATTAATATATTATGACATTTTAGATTATGTAACAAAAATTTCTTTGGAAATACTTTATCAAACTTTGAAGAAGACAATTCAATTTCATGTTCAGTTGGTTTACATGCTCAAAACAAATTATATGTAAGCATTGCCCAATACAAGAAATTATTGAGATTGGATCTCTTTGATGCTAGTGATTTAAGATCATTCGCCAAAGAAGGTAAACACTTGGTATCTCACTGGGAAGATGAAAATGGTAACTATGCCAAACTTTACTTCCATGTCAAACAACAAGTTGTTTATGAAATTGAATCTGAACTTAAGACTGTTTCAGCCTTGATACCAGAAATCCAAATCTATGAACTTAAAGTCTCAGCCAAAGGTAAAATTGAAGCTGGTGATAAGAGAGTTGTTCAAGTTGCATATGATAACACACCAATCACTGGTGTTGTCGTTCCAAGTGAAGTCAGAACTGGTAACAGTTTCCCAGACTACGATATGGACTACTACACAACCGATGGTGGTAATGCAGGTGCTGAAGAAAAACAATTCACAACTGTCACCTCTGGAAGTGGTGTTCGTTTCGAACAACTTGATATCACCAGATCAGAGTTACAATCTACCAACAGTAACCAAATCACAATCAATGGTTTCTACACTGACTTCCAAATTGTAAATACAACTGAAAAGAAATTAACAATCACCAAAATCACTGGTGAATACCAAAACAAAGAAGGTAACTGGGTTTCAACTAATGCCTACTTTGGTTTCAAATCATCTGGTAACTATAACTACCAATGGAGATGGGATCCAACTTTGATCCTCATCGAAGCCAGAGAAACTATTAAATTATCAACCAACACTCGTATTGAAATTCCAGCTGCTCAAGGAAAGAATGCTGAAAAATTGTACAGATCCCATGCATCACTTCCAAACCCATTGAATATCAGATTAACCATTACTGACGACACTCAAACTGTCACTGTCATCCCATTGAAATACCAAAACAAAACTGAACATCCAGTATTCGTCACTGAGAAATACAAAATCCCAAGATTATCTTCCAGCGATGGTAAAATGGTTCACTTCCAAACTGTTGATGACTTTGCCAACAATTGTCGTGCTTTTGTACAAATTTTGGAGAAAGAAGATCAAGGTGAAAAAGTTATTGTCTACAGCACCAATCTTTCAAACTCCTATTACACTTTGAGACAAAATGTCCTCCATGACTTTGCTTACTCTGCCTACAAGGCCAAAGAATCCAAATTCAGAATCAAGGATTACAGTTGTGCACCATCCAACGGTCACTTCACTTTGGATGTCTTTGCCATTGTTGACTTGGAAAAGAGAAGAACCACTGCTTTATGCTTTGAAATGGCTAACTCTGATAAATCTTCCACCTCCTCAAAATACTTTGTTATTCCAACTTTAGGTAAACCACAACAAGCCTAAAAAATGTGAATATCAATACATGTTTTTATACACTAAATAAACCTTATCGAGTTTGATTTTTATTTGTAAATAACAGTTTCTGATCGTTTTTGTGATTTGTCTGTTTGAGAGCCATGTTTTTGTTGAGCTGCTGGATGTTTTGAAAGTTCAACTGGAACGATATTGTTTGTTTGAGTGAGCATATTTTTTAGATCAAACATGATTTCAACATCTTTATCCATAATAAGACTACTAGCTAAACCTTCCATACCTGCTCTACCAGTTCTACCAATTCTGTGGGTGTAATCTGAAATGTGCATTGGCATATCAAAATTAATGACATGGGTTACACCTTCAACGTGAATACCACGAGCTGCAACATCAGTTGCAATCAAACAATTATAACGACGTCTTTTGAATCCATCTAGAGCGTGCTCACGCTGTTCTTGTGATTTTCCAGAATGTAGTATAGTACTTGACAGTCCAGATTCTTCAACAACACTAGCAACAATTTCACAGTGAATCTTCTTATTTACAAAAATGATAATAGGTGGAGGTGGTCCATTTTGAAGTAACATACCAAGTTGTTCTTTTTTATCGTTTTCACTCTTTACAAAGATTACATTTTGTTTGATACGATCTACTGCCTTACCTGCTTCACCTACAATAATGTGACAAGCTCTTCTCAAGTACTTTCTAGAGAGTTGTTCGACAAATGGTGGCATTGTTGCTGAAAATAGAATTGTAGTACGATAGATACGGTTTCTATCAGACTCTTGTTTCTGTGCTAAATCTTCATTTTCAGATTTCATAAAACTTGATGGAATAGCTTCGAGTACCGATTCAACCTGAGCTTCAAATCCATAGTTTATCATCATATCAGCTTCATCTAATACCACATAATTACATTGATTCAATACTAGATATTGTTTCTCTAAACAATCATTCAAACGACCTGGAGTTGCAATTACAATTTCACAACCTTTAGACAGTTGATAGGCTTGATCTTCAATTGGTAAACCACCAACCAACACAACTGATCTAATACCATAATATTGAGCCAATGCTTTAGTTTCTTTATCAATTTGTTGAACTAACTCTCTAGTTGGTGCCATTACCAAAGCATAGGGACCTTCAGCTTCAGTCTCCTTTGTCAAACGTGGTAATTTACTAATATAAACCAACATTGGTATGACAAAAGCTGCGGTCTTACCAGACCCAGTTTCAGCAATACCCATAATATCTCTACCTCCTAGAGATATAGGTATAGACTGCATTTGAATAGGTGATGGTTTTTCATAACCAAGTCTATGAATAGCATCCATAATCTGTTTTGGTAGATTACCTTCTCTCCATGATCTCATAGGATTTGGAATATTGTTTCCTTTAGTTGTTATATTGAAATCCTCTTTAAAGATCCTCCAATCTCTCTCAGTCATCTGTAAAAGTGATTTCTTAGTCCAATGATTTTCATTGATAATCTCTTGTGATTGTGAACCTATTGACAATGATTTTTCATCAAATCCTGCTAGTGTTCCTCTACCAAATTGTGGTTTAATTTCACCTCTATTTGAATACAATGTATTATAGTCTGTTGATGTGTCTTCTGATGTGTCCCAATCAAATTTAAATTTGTTTCTCTCTGATTTTTTTGGTTTCTTTTTCTTTTCACCTTTGATACCTAAATATTCATTTTGAATATCTTGTATCTCCATCATCATTTCTTTATTTCTCTTTCCATTTTCATTCGTTTCCATCTCCTTAATTCTTTTATCCTCATTATCACCATCTCTATTACCTCTAAATTCATTTTGTTTATTAAAATTTCTATAATCCCTTCTTTCTCTTGGATCTCTAAAATCTCTGTGATCCCTTTGGTCTCTATAATCTCTACTGTCTCTATTATCCCTTATATCTCTCGTATCTCTTCTTTCATCATGACTAGTATCTCTTCTGCTATAACTATTATAATTCTGACTTTTATTATCTCTGTGATCCCTTTGGTCTCTATAATCTCTATTGTCTCTATTATCCCTATTATCCCTACTATCCCTACTATCTCTACTATCCCTACTATCTCTATAATCTCTTAAGTCTCTTTTATAGTTATCTTTATAGTCATCTTTTCTCTGGGGGTTATTTCCAGTACCTAGGTGAACATTAGGTAAACCTCCTTGTTTAAAAAAATCTTCTGGATTCACATCAGAGAGTTTATCTTGAAGTTCTAATATTTTATTATTTCCATTAGTTTGATGTTGTTGTTGCTGTTGGTCGCTATCATCAAACAAATTCAATAATTGAGATGATAATTGTTTTTGTTTTTCTAATTTTTCTTGTTCAACTTGAGCTTGTCTTTTTTTAAGAGCCTCCTCACGCTTTTGTTTGAGGTTAGATTGAAATACTAATTTTGTTTCCATATTTTTTGAAATCAAATGTACATAATTTAAAAATAGAGTAATGGTGATGTGTATAATGAAAATGGTCACATTCATGTAATTTTTTTTTTTATTTTTTTTTTTTTTTATTTGCTGAAAACTCGACAGTCGATAACATTGACCTGAGCAATTTATCCGATCATATTATAAGATGAATTCAATTGAATCAACAAAAATAACAGTTAATCTTTTGAAAATTTTTATAAGATATTCCAATAAATGCACAAACTTTAAACAGAGTAAAACATTACTTTTTGGAGATTGCAATGGGTCAGAACAACAACACAAATTGAATTCCAGAAACTTTTTTTAAAACCAATAAAAGATTATTTGAAGAGAAGAGAGATCTATATGAAGTTTTAGGTGTACCAAGAAGTGCAACTAAACAAGAAATAAAAACTGCATTTTATGATGTAAGTAGATTACTTCAGCATTCAGATTTCTATTAGTTTTTTTCTGAAAGTATAAACAATGATGATTAATGGATATTTATAATTGATAATTTGGACAGTTGGCAAAAAAATATCATCCAGATGCTAATAGAGATGATCCCAACGCATCAAAAAAATTTGCAGAGATTAGTAATGCATATGATATATTATACGATGAAAATAAGAGAGCTATGTATGATGCTAGAGGACATCAAGGTGCAACAATGGAGAATGGATATCCAGGTGCAGGAGGTGCTGGATTCCATCCCAATGATATCAATTTGGAAGACCTATTTGGTGGAATAAATATAGAGGATCTCTTTGGAGGCGGTGGAGGTAGAGGCAGACAATCTCAAGGAGGTGTCGGAGAAGACATTCAAGTACACGTTCATTTGGATTTCATGGAGGCAATAAATGGTGTCGATAAGGATATTTCGTTCCATGGTGGCAGTAAATGTGGAACTTGTGATGGATCAGGTGCAAAACCAGGTACCAAACCACAAACATGTAAGACATGTAACGGTACTGGTTCACAGGTGAAATCTAATGGATTCTTTCAGATGCAGTCCACCTGTCGTACTTGTAAAGGCAGTGGAAAGACTATTAAGGATAGCTGTGGAACCTGTAAAGGTAAGGGTATTACAGAGGGTATGCGTACACTCTCTGTAAAAATACCACCAGGTGTAAATAATGGAACCAATATTAAACTTACTGGTCAAGGTGAACCTGCACCTGGAAAGAACAGTCGTAAAGGTAACCTATACATTAGTGTCACAGTTTCAGAACACGAACTCTTTAAGAGACAGGGTAACGATATTCATTTGGATGTACCTATAACACTGAGTCAAGCTATACTCGGCGCCACAGTATCCATACCAACTCTAACTGGTGAAGTCGATCTTAAAGTACCTGCTGGAACTCAACCTGGTGAGAAACGTGTTCTCAAAGGTAAAGGTGTCAGATCAGTAAATAATGTTGATTATGGAAATCAATATGTTCACTTTATCGTTTCAATCCCCAAATCTATAAGCTCTAAACAAGAAAAACTCATCAAAGAATTTGAAGAGGAAGATAAAACTAACAATGGTCCAATTGATAGTCTCAGTCATCCTGTTTTATCATTTTGGAATAAATCAATGAAAAAATGGAGAGATTATTTATCAAAATTAAAATAAATATTTAACAATTTTAAATACCTTTCACAAATTTTACACCATTTACACCATCATGTCTGAATATGACGTTGTAATAAAGAAAAAAAAAAATAATAAAACTGTGGAACTGATTCCTTTTTTGAAAATTTTTACTATTTGGTTCATCGAATCGAAATTTGAAATCATAAGACCTTCTAGATGGTGAGGAATTTTTTTCAATGAAAAAAAATGAGGTAATATAAGAATATTAAAATTTTAATTTTTGTTAATTATTTATTAATGGAAGATAGATTAACTGAGTTAAAAGTATATATTTGTATTTTAAAATTTTAAATTTGATTTTTAATATTAATTTTTAATATTAGAATTTAGGAGGTGTAGGAGATAGAAATGAAAAGAGCACAAAAGATAAAAAATCTAAGAAATCTAAAGATAAGGATGTAAATACAAATAAAGAAAATAGTAATAGAAATAACAACAATAATAATAATAATAATAATACAAATGGAGAAGAATTTGTGGACATTGAATTAGGTCCATTAAATGAAGAGGATAAATTTATGCCAGAGTTCTATAAAGATGTTGGCATTGTAAAATTACAAATGACTTCCATTAGGAGGGTTATAAAAGAAATTCAAGAAAAATATATAATTTCATTAAATACATTTATTGATCATGGTAATAAACATGAAGAGGAAATACAAAGAATGATAAATTCAACAAATTCATCATTCTTGACGCTAAAAAAGAAATTGGAAGAGATGAAATCTAGTACGGATAAATATATTAGTCAAAAAGAGGGAACAGATACAGAAGAACGTATAAGAGTTAATATGCAAAAAACATTGACTTTGAAATTTGTTGATCTGATGAAAGAGTATCAAGAAATTCAAAACAATTACAAGAATAAATATCAAGAGAAACTGGAAAGACAATATCTAATTGTTAAACCAAACGCAACTAAAGAAGAATTACAAAAGGTAATTGAAGGCGGATCAGATTCCCAACAGATTTTTGCAGAGACAATTCTATATGAAAATCTACATAAAGAGGCCCAAAACGCATTGGCCTATGTCAAAAATAGACACAATGATATAGTTTTATTGGAGAGAAGTATTGCTGAACTACATCAATTATTTATGGACATGTCAGTATTGGTGGATGCCCAAGGAGAAATTTTAAATGTAATTGAAATTAATGTAGATAGTACAGTAGGATTAACTAAAGAAGGTGTTGACAATCTACAGATTGCCAATAAACATCATAGAAAAGGAAGAAGGAAGATGTACATTTTATTAGTACTTGTAGTGATAGTATTATTAGCAGTTCTACTACCAACTCTTTTAACATTATTATAATAAAATAGAAATAGATCTATTTATTTAAAATAGAATTGTATTCACACTCAAACCAACATAAACAATTATCTATTTTTATTATATTGTCTTAATACAAAAATAATGGATTATATATACAATACAAAGATTCAAAAAGAAATTTGAAATTTATTTTTATAGAAATATTTAACAAATAAATATATATATTTGATATAAATACTAAAAATATTATTGAATATTTTGGATTAATAAGCATATAAAGGATTATTTTCAACATTTCTTCTTTCTCTGGCTCTTTGTTTTCTTCTTTTGTTGGCAATGTAACCCAAATATATGGCACCACCAATCAGGGTAAATGGTAAACCAATGGTACACATGGCAATGGCAGCAGCAACTTTTTTAACTTTTGAGCGTCTTCCACGGTATCTTCCAGCTGGTTGTGTAACTGGTGCAACATATGGTTGATAATACTGTTTATCATAACAGTCAGGATAGGCTGGATCCATAAAGTGACCAGGTACATAGTCTGCCATACAGAGAAAACAAAATTGATGTTGACAATGACCACAAGTAACATGGTTACAACCCTCGTATTTTTCTATGTGTACATTACATTTAGGACATGTTTTAACGAGATACTTATTCTCAGTTACCCATGCACTAAAACCAGTGATGGCAGTGGAAGCAGATTGTTTTTTTCTGTCTTGAAGGTCGTATGCTTCTTTTCCACATGCAACACCAGGGTGATCTTCTTCACCACAGTTGAAACAAAAATCTATATTACATTTTGGACATGTCAGATGTGGATTCTCTTTGGAACCACCTCTGACAAAGGTATCACAATCTGGAGTTGGACACCATTTAATTGGTTCTGCTCTCAGAGATGCAATCTCGGAGAACTTTCTATATTTGATATAAGTCTTATCATCGGTGAACAGACGTATGTTGGTCTCGCCTATATCCTTTCGACACTGTGGATCTGGACACACAAGGTCCAGTACACGGGCCTCCACAATGTGGTTGGTTAGATACTGTTTTATACAATCGATACAGTATTGATGTTCACAATCCAATTGGTAAACGTCATTGGATTGGTTGTACTCCATATAGCATATTTTACATTCGACAGCTTGTTCCAATTCCACATTGATACGTTGTTTAAATTGTTTCTTTTTGATTTTAAATTCCATTTCAGTTTCGATTTGGTCTTCGTCAGTGGTATCGGATTCATCATGAACACTGTATAATGATGATGATTCTGATTCTGATTCTCCACTACCACTTTCACTCTCACTTTCGTAGTTTCTTCTACTTGATCTACCATTACCTTTATGTTGTCTTTTCTTTGCAGCTACTACGATATCATTTAGAAGATCTGCACGTGATCTTACTGGTTCATCAAGAGAAAGTCTTCTCTGTCCAAATTTCCTGGAGTTTGGTACGGCACCATTTGAACTTCTCAATGGTGTATTCAATCTCTTTCTTCTTCTTTCTAAAGCTTGTTGTAAAGTTTCTCCAGCTGGTGTGGTAGATGTATTGTTTCTAGTTGTTGGCATTGATGTTGTTTGTTCCTCTAATTGTCTCAGTAGTTCATTCAAATCTACAGATATTCTTCTAGTGGTATTTGTGGTTGTAGTAGTTGTTGTTGTTGTAGTTGTTGTGGTTGTAGTATTTTTAGTTCTTGGTTTTTTACCTTTAAGTGACAGCTCTGATTCAGAATCTGATTTTTCACTTTCTTCCTCGGATTCCTCTTCTGACTCCTCTTCAGATTCTTCCTCTTCCTCTTCAGATTCTTCTTCTTCATCCTCACTTTCGGATGATTCGCTCTCAGTAGTTAATGGGCCTGATATATTTAATTTAACAGGTCCATTACTAGTTGGCTGTGCATTTCGACTTGGTCTACTGAGACTGAATCTAGGTGGAACTGGTGCATTTGGCATAGTGTAAGATCTATTTCTTCTCTGAATAACAATTTCATCGTCAGAAGACTCTTCAGAGACTACGACTGGTGCCTTCTTTGCTTTCTTTACAAATTTAATTTTTAATTTTGGTGTACTAGTGTTGATTTCATCTTTCTTTTTAGATCTCAATTTGTTTTTGAGACTACTAAAAAATCTACTACCACTGGAATTTGAAATGATTACATTGGGTTTAGTAGTTTGAAAGTAAACAGGTGGTGGTGTACCTATAACTGGGTTATAATGGTCGCTATCTGAGTCACTATCCAATGATGACATTTCAGAGGAACTTAATGAACGTCTATTAGTTCTGTTAATTGGTGGTACTGGTAACAGTGGTGGAGGTGTAACAGTTGTAGTTGTAGGTGTTGTTGTAGTTGTAGTTGTTGAAGTACTTCTATTCAATCCTCTTCTATTCATTCCAACAGGTACTGTTGATGTCCATCTACTAGGTGGAGGTGGTGGTTGTTCTACTTCCTCAACTTCAAAATTCAATTGATCATTCTCTCCAAATACAATTTGAATAGTAACCAATACATCGTCAATTCTATCCAACAAACCCAACAAATGAGTCAACTTTGTCTCGTGTGATAAGTAATTTTGAACCAAAATTACAATTTTAGCTCTAGTCTTTTCCAAACTATTTTTATACACTAATAATCTATAAAAAACACAATTAGTACATCAATTCCATAGATGGTATTGAATCCAGATATTTTAGTACGATTTTTTTGCAAATCGCCAATCAAAAATTTTTTTTTTACACCTCTTACAATATTGAGAGGTTTTAGGTTTTCTCTCTCTTTTTTGCTCATCTCAATGTTTTTTAAATTACTGTGTTGGGTGTAATTTTTTTTATCTAACAGTGTTGAATGATATTCTAAATGTAATATCTGCTTTACCTTTTAGTTTGAGTCTTTGATAATTTTTCTTTACAATTGATATCTGGAGTTGATGGTGTAAACATTAATTGAACTAGATTTTCAATGTTACCTATATTCTTTTCAACAAACGGAGTAACTTTTGAGACTGTCAAGTCCTCAATTTGTTGATCATCCTATTTTATAAATTTGTACTATTATTAGTACTCATACTACCAATTTGACCTAAAATATTTATATTTTACAAGTTCACACATACAATTTCCATGAGTGACATTGTGTTTTCTTTATATAATCTATATATATCTATATATGAATTTATAAAATAACAGCAAATCCCAAAAGTGTGAATTTACAACAAATATATATAATATATGGGGGTTGGTGATTTGCCTTTGTTATATAAATAAACTAAAAGGTGAAAAAAAAAAAATAGAGAAAGTACAATAAATCAAACAGTGTGTTGATTTTTTTTGTGATAAAAAAACTTTTTGCAAATCACTACACAAAGATAAATCAAATTTAAACATTGTAAAAATTCAATGAAAATGTTTTGGTGAATGAATAATCCAGAAATAAAATTTAAAGTATCATTTATGATAAAAATAAATTTATTAAGAATATGAAAAATAACATTCAATGAAATTCAACAACATTACTATAAACTAAACCCTCAATATTTCACATTTCAAACCCTTACCCCTTCAATTCCCTAAAAATTGAAAATCAATTAAATTTGATTACTCAATATATATAGTTAATTTATATGTTTATTTACATATAACTATACAAAAGAAAAGGTTTCGTAATCTCAGATAAATCACATAAATTCGTTTTACCGTATATAAATAGTTGTTATAATTTATTTTTATAAAAATATATAAACTAGTTTAATTTTGCATGGGCACAGGTTCACTAGCACCATCTTTAGTCAATATTACATATTCATTATTATTTTTATCGTTGTTTGTTTTTACTTTTTTCTTATCACTTTGATCTGTTTCATCTTCATTATTATTATCTCTTTTATTATTATTATTGGTATTATCAGTTGTAGTTGTTGTATTTTGATCTTTTTGTTCTTGCTCTTGCTTTGCTTTTAATTCTCTTTTTTCTTTATTTGATAAAACTTTAACTTGTGGAGCATTAGTTTTAATTCTGTGATCTAATTGCTCAACAATTTCTGATAACTCTGGGTATGTTGCACACTGATGTAGTTGATCTCTAAGATCAGCTTGTAAGTCCAATTTTGATTTTAACATTTTGAAGAGATGTGAACGAGCAATACCCAATTGAGTAGGGTACTTGTGACAGAGTTCCAAGTAGTCTCTAGCAACTTGAATTGTGTCTACATTCAATCCAGAGAACATTGCAGGATTAGCTAGAATACCATCAGCAGACATGACACCATCAGCACCAGTTTGATTAAGACAACGATCAATATCTTCATACTCTAAAACACTGCCATTTGCAATGACAGGAATAGTCAACTCCTTCTTGATACGAGCAATAGCATCCCAATTTGCAACACCTGCAAACTGACCTTTCTGCTCTTTGGTACGACCGTGAACTGTCAATAACTGACATCCAGCATCTTGAAGATCTTTAGCTAACTTTATAGTGTCATCCAAATTTGGTAGTAATCTAATCTTACAAAATATAGGTACTTTGATATTCTGGTGCAATGCTCTGACAATAGGTAGAATAATATGAGGTTTATCTAATAGAAAACTACCATAGTTACCACGTCTGGCAATTTGTTGTGGACAACCAAGATTCAAATCAATGGCATCACAATCATTCTCTACATATTTTGCAGCTTTTACAACCCATTCAGGTTCATTTCCACAAAATTGAACGACAAGTGGTCTGTCTTCAGGACATGTTGAGAAATTGTCCTTTCTATAGACTTTCTGTGTAGCAAAGTTTTTAGAATGCATCATTGGTGTATAAACCATATCACTACCATACTTTCTACATAACATTCTAAATGCCAAATAAGTGTGATCTACCATTGGTGCCACTATCTTTTTTGGTGATTTCAATATCTTTTCAAAAAATTGATATCCTGCTAGTTTGTTCATTATAATTGGGTTATTTATTAATGTTAATTCTGGGTTGATACCTGTATGTTCAATTTCAGTTTCTTTAGTTTTAGTCTCTTCAATTGTTGTAGTTGTTGTAGAGGTAGTTGTAGTTATAGAATCTGTAACTGTAGTTGTAGTAGTAATATTATCTTGAACTTCTACTTTCTCTGTACCTGTTTGCTCTGACATTTTAATTTGTCGACTGAAACGAACTATTTTTTTTTTTCGATTTTAGCCTTGGTCTTGTTTTAAATTAATTTCAGTTAAAAAAAATCGGTGGGGTAAAATTAAAAACAAGTTGAGAAATTTCATAAAATAATTTCAGATTTAATCAATAAGTTAAGATAGCCACTTTAGGATAAGGATGTTTAAGTTACCTTTGATTATTATTCAGTACATTACCAATCTATTAGAGGATACAGATAAACTATTCTTTATATCAACATGTAAATCATTAAATGAGTTTAGTGACAAGATTTTTTATGAAAAATTTCCAATATCCTATCTATGTGATAATCAAACCTTTGGATTGGATTCATTTTATAAAAAGAAGTTTAAACAGTTAAAGATCATAAATGAATCACAATATAAAACCTTTTTAAACTTTTCTAGAAAATTAGATTTAATAATTGATGAAATCTATGTTATATTCAGTTCACATTTAGATCTACAGTTTGGTATTATACTAGTACAACCATCGCTTATCTATTTCCCTCCAACTGTAACTAAATTGGTTTTGGGTTCTGACTATCAAACATATCAAAATGTAGTTACACCCTCAACTCTTTATAAAAATGTTCTACCAGAGAGTTTAACACATCTTGTTTTAGGTTACAATTTCAATTTTAAATTAAGACCGGGTTGTCTACCATCAAAGAATCTTGTAAAGCTATGGATATTATGACTTTTATTACAAAGATTTCAATTGGAATGCTGTGATTCCAAGTCAAGTTGAAGAATTAGTATTTGGTAATTTTAAAACACCACTAAAACCAGGTAATATCAGTGACAGTGTTCATAGCCTAAACATGGGTTTATACTTTAATTATGAACTTTCAGCAGGTACTCTACCCAAAGGTCTAAAATCTCTCATGAAACTAGAGATGTAGATCTAATGCATAGAGTTCAAAGAAATACAACCATTAATGGTATTAATTCTAAACCAATTTCTGATCATCATTACTATCAACATGTATTCACTACACTAAGTACTCCTAAACCCACTAATAGCAACAATAACAACAATAATAGTACCACTACACACAACCAACCAAGATCATTAGTACAAAGACATAGAAATTTTGTTCAGGGTAGATATGGATTACCAACCGTTCAACATTATATAAATAGTGTAGAACAGTCAAATTAAAGTGTAAATATAAACAAAGAAACAGAACCAATTGGAAATGATCAAAAATCAATGGAGATTACAAATATGATACCAAAAGATGAATCAAAGGTGAGACATTTACAATTGAAATTGTTAACAGTAGTGATAACTCAATTATGGAGATTGTACAGAGAAGTTTTATTGAAATACAGTCAATATTTTGGTTCATTATTTTCATCCAGCATGTTGGAATCAAAAAATCAAAAAGCAACCTTCAAATCGGATGAAATCAATCCAGAGATTATGTCATTTATCATTGAATATCTACATGGAAATCAAGATTTAAAGTCATTGGCTCAAATGCCTGATTTAAAACTCTCAGAGCTTTTATCATTGGCAGATAGATTCTTGATTCCAATTTTAATTGACCCAATCATTAGAATCATGATCTCCAGAGTCAATGCTAATAATTTTGAATATTACATACAAATCTCAAATAAGTATCCAACATCTGCTGAATCTCTAGCTCTCTTTTGTTTTTGGTTCAAATCAACTGTTCCTTATTTAGATATCTAATTTTGGTTTTTTACATTGAATTGGTTTAAATTCAAAAGTACTTAAAATAAAAATTTTCCAATTGTAATTTATTTTTAGTCTTAGATTAGAACTTCCTTATGAGTCACCAAATTTAGTTGTAACCCTGTTTTTTTTTTGAGTTTTATCAACAAACTAAAATTAAATTTAAATTTTGAATGTAAATTGAAATGAATACAATTTATTTAATTTTAATGGGTGTACTTTTATTTTTTTGTATAGTTGGTGATGCCAAGGTATATTCAGAAAATGAAACAGTACCTATAATGGTAAAGCAAGTTTCATCGCCAAAAGGTGCAATTCCTTATTCATACTATACCTTACCTGGTGTCTGTCTACCTGCTTTAATAGAAGATAACAATCGTTCACTTGGAAATGATATTCTAGGAAAACAATACCAAAACACATTGTTTCAGATAAACTATGGTGTGAATGTAGATTGTGCAACACTAAACATTCAGTACCCAAAAAACTGTCCAGATTCAAATTTTAGCAGTAATCAAGTATCAAAATTACGTACTCTCATTGATATGGGCTACCTTGTTACATTTATAGTTGATGATCATCCTATTAATAGATGGATTTCATACAATACAAATGATGGTATACCATTTGGTGAGAAAACCTATGAGGGCTATGTACTCTATAATCATCTAAAATTCGACTTCTATACAAATAATGGCCAAATTTTTAAATCAACAGTCAATGGTGATTCTTACCAATATGAATTAAGTAGTGACCCTTACAAAAAATGCCCTAATATAAAGGGGTTCTCTCCAATAGTTCCACCAGAAGGGGAACTTCCTCCCATTATATGGACATATTCAGTTTCATTTACAGAAACACAAAGTATGAATATACCAAATGAATCAGTATCTACCACTCCACATAGAGTTCGTTGGTTTTCATTATTGAATTCATTTCTTATTAATATTTTCCTAGGTATTATAGTTTGGATGGCCTATGGTATATCTACTAATAAACCAAGCTTCCTAAAATATTATCAAGACAATGCCAATGCAAAGTTTGAAAATGGTTGGAGACTTATTCATGGCGATGTATTTAGACAACCTAGACACTCAATGATTCTCAGTTCTTTAGTTGGAATGGGTACACAATTTATTGTTGTATTGGTATTACTTTTTTTAAAATCAACTTTATTTGGATCACCAACTTTAGATGCCGATGGGTATTTAGTAACTAATCTTATTGTTCTATTTGCTTCCACTGGGTTGATATCAGGATTCATTTCAAATAAGGTTTATCAAATATTGACAACTACTCACTATGAAGGAACTCTCTCAAAACCTAATCAACGTAGCCAATTCATATTATCGCTTATCAATTCGGTATTAATTCCATCCATTTTGTTTATTTTATACATGTTTGTAGATATAGCTCAACCCAACAATAGCTCAGCATCTACACGAATTACTATAAAAATTGAATTGATAGGTCTATGGATTGGGCTATTGATACCATTTTCAACTCTTGGATCTTGGTTGGGTTATAAGAAACCTACACTTCTACCACCTGTGAGCACTAACCCTATACCCAGACAAATCCCAACACCAAATTTTTGGTACAACAGATATCCCATTGCATTTGTTATTGTTGGTGGAGCAATACCATATGGAGCAATATTCATTGAAGCTTACTTTTTACTTTCGTCCATGTGGACTAGTACTATAGTAATCCCCAACTACCCTTTTTATCTTTTATCAATGGCAATTACTATAATTTCATGTTCATTAATATCCACTAGTATTTCCTTTTTTGTCCTTTCTCATGAAAATTATCAATGGCAATGGAAATCATTTTGGTCATCTGCAACTGCAGGTATCTTTCTATTTTGCTACTGTATATTTTTCCAAAACAAAGTCTCAATGATTGGAGCAACATCATTATTTATCTATTTTAGTGTTTCTATAATGATGTGTTTATTAACTGCAATCTCATGTGGTTCTATTGGGTTACTATCAACTTATTTATTTATATATAACATATATAATCAAAAAACATTTACTGAACCTGATGAATCATAATTTGTATAATCAAAAACAATACCACCACATTATTTTTTTAATAAATGAATTTACAGGTTTGAAATAAATATCTTTGGAGTTTTATAGTTTCACAAAATAACTATTTTAATGGCAACCACAATTGCAACATCCTCCTCCTAATAAACCACCAACAACACCACCTACAACTGGTAAGACTACTCCACCTACTAAACCACCAACTAAACCGACAGTACCACCAACAATACCACCAATTAAGTTACCTCCACATGCACAAGCAACATTGTTATTTGATTGGTTTGATGAAATTGAAGATCCTGATGAAATTTTACCAGAACTTGAGATTGTAGGTTTAACATTACCCATTGATGAAAGAGAACCTAATAGATTATATTATCTATTAATACCCATATTAAAATATTTAGAATTTTTTTATAATAATATTTACCTAAGATTGTCATTTTAAGAATATAATAGTTATTTAATTAATAAATTTAATTTATATAAGAATGAATTAATTTACTAAAATTTCAATTTATTTATAGTTTTCAACTTTTTACTTTAATTAGAGTGTTTCAAGAATTGAAGAGGTATACATCTAAAAATATTACTAGATATCAAATCAAATTCAAGTGTGTTTCTAAAATTTCCCAATCAATTTTCATTTTCCGTTTTTATTAAAAACTGATAAATTTTTTTTAGAGTAATCACCCAATTGATACTTGTATTACAGTTTTTAAAGTAGAGTTGTACTACTATCATAAGTTTTATCACTTAGTCATTACTATAATTGGTTGTATGTAGCAATAACAATATTTGAACATAGTTTAAACCCCATTTCATAGAATTTTGTATACATATTACCAATTGTATAATTTGTGAATGTAATTTGAAAATTTTTAGTACAACTTTATCTAGATTAATGTATAAGGTAGATCTATATTCAAAAAGTTTAATGATATCAATTTAGCAGATTTTAAGTTTTCATTGAGATATCTATCTTGTGAAAATCTAAATTTCTATTTTTAGAGGAAAAAATAGTTTATCATTTTGATAAATATAAAATTCGCAGAAGTATTTTCACACATCTGACGTCACTTTGATGATAATTTCAACTTTAAGATGGTATTTAAATTGTTTGAGGGTATTGTGTGATTTATTGAGAAAATTGAGAAATGGATACTATAATTTTATCAAGTATAGTTGTAGGTGGCATTCAATCAAGATATAATAATTGGGTCATTACCAGATTCTATCACTTCACTGTATTTTGGTAATTTAGATAAACCATTACTAGAGGGAATGTTACCAAAGTCATTGAAAACTCTACAAATTTACGGTACATTCGACTCTACACTGCATCCAGGATGTATACCTCCAAATGTTAAATCACTCTACCTTTCCCACACATTACCAATTGAAAAAGGTGTCTTACCTGATAGTATCCGAGATTTAACTTTTGGTTATTCATTCAATGGTCCTGTGGAATACTATCCTTCTAATTTGGAAGTATTGTCATTTTATGGGTATAATCAACCTTTTCTACCAGGATCTCTCCCAAAATCATTAAGAGTCTTACAACTTGGAACTTTGCATTTTGGACAATTGGCACCTAACAGTTTACCTGAAAATCTAGAGGTATTGATAGTGACATATAGTAAAGTTATATTAGATTCCACTATCCTTCCTCCATCTTGTTGGAAACTTACAGTTACTGATTTTAGTCAATCTATAAAATGTGGTGATTTGTCAACACATATCAGACACCTGAATTTAGGTGTTGATGTACAATTTGAAAAAGACTCATTTAAAAATATGAATTTAGAAACATTGAAAATTGGTGATCGTTATTGTAAATTCAAAAGAGAATAAACCCGCTTTATTCACTTAAAACAAATCTTTAAAATCTGTTGATTTTCAATATATTCTTTTAGATTTGGGGTAATTGAGCGAGTGAATTCTGTCTTTAGATGAGGGAATAGTTGTTTCTTTAGGAATGTTTTTGAAGTGGATTTGGTCACCAATTCAGAATTCACATTAAACTTCATGTCCATCTGATAAAAGTTAAGTAGACTGTTTTTGGTGCTTGTAGCTATATTCATATATTCATAGTTTTGTAGTATTGATATCCTTATACTCTGATAGAATATCTGATGTTGTTTTATAGGATCATCTTTGTACATTTCTATTAGATATCTTATAATCTTAAAATCTTTGTAAAATTCACAATATTTTACCATGATACTCAGATGTTTCATTTTTAGATGGTTATGTTGAAAAAGGTATAAAATCATTTTGAAATTTTTCAATTTCAATATGATCACTTGTGATATTTGTGATCTGAATCGATTGTGATATATCAGTTTTGGATTATCCCTGTGTTCATTGATTAACTTTAGGAGTTTAAAGTCACCTGACTTTACTGATCTTTCCAATAAAATGTTCTTTCTACTGGGCATTAGAACACTTGGTAGATGTGAGTGGGTGAGATAGTACTCTAATATATTACAATTTCCAAAGTATTTCGATTCATAGTAAGATACGTGACTAACCATATCTCCCTGACCAACTTTAGCCAAAAAGAAAAAGGATTTAATGTGGAATAGTCCTGGTACATTGAATGTATATTTTAACAAATTACCCAACTCACTTAAGAATTGGAGCCTATCGTATTTGTATAAGTATTCTAGAATTTCTTCATTTCCAGAAACTAATAAAAGAGCCAATGCATTAAATTGCAGTTTAATACCTTTTTCAACTAGAAATTTAACCATTTCAAATTGATTGCCTTTGATTGCATAGTATAGTGAATGGGCACCGAATTTAACTCTGGTTCTTGTGAATTCCCAAAGGTACCTCAGGATAGACATTTGACCCCCAAACATTGGTAACATAATATCCAAATCATTTAGAACTGTTGAAGTTTTTTGCATGACATGTTGGATGACATTTAGATTTGTGACATTTATAAGACTTCTACAATTGGTGAGATACTCTAGTGGAGTAGCTTTTACACATTGTAGATCATTGGCAATATAGGGGTATAGAAAATATTCTAATTGTAGTTTCTTTTTTATACCTTTTTCCATAAAGAATAGGTAACTGGCTGAAGATGAGGTTTTGGTGAAACATGAGAATAGGTAGTTACTGTCCATCGATGGAAAGTTTTTATAGACATATTCAATAGGTTCTGATGTATTGCAACTTAGAATAGAGGATATAGAGTATATCGGTTGATAAGGGTACTGGAATAACTCATGGAACCTTTTTAGTAAATGAAAATGTTGGAGTGTGAACTTGGTTGTAATGTTAACTGGAAGTGGTTGAATATCAAATTCATGGAATTTATAACCACTGGGAATATACTGTTTTTCCAATGCCATTTCAAATAACTCTACTCTACCACTGATAAGTAGATTCTGTAACAGTTTACCAGCTACTTGATATCTCAGTTTATCTTCATTATAGATGCTGTCATATAAAAAATCCATGTTCTGTGAGGTATCAGAATGTGCTGAAAGTCCCAAAAAATCATAATGCATATGGAAATTTGAATGAATACAAGTGAGATTCTGGTATAGATACTCTATTGGGAAATTTGGGTCTAATGATTTTGCAATTTGAAATTCTGCGTGTTTTTCAAGGAGTTGAGAGTATTCAATTACTACAAATTTAAGAATATCATGACATGGTGATTTGAATAGTAGAGTTGGATTTTGAAATAGATAGGTACTGAAATCCTGTTGATAAACTTTTAGAAAGAATTTAAAGGTTTCTATATCTGTGCAGTTTAGGTAGATTGTTTCAATATCACTCTCAGTGATTTCTAAGATTTTTTCAATTTCATTGTAACCTCTTTCCAAGTGATACTTTAGCCTGTATCTAAAATCCACCGTTCTCTTTTGTCTTGTACCTTCTGGTAGTACCAATTGAACTGGTGGGAAAAAGTAACTAATAGGCAAATTAATGAACCTATATGACTTTATATCATTCTCTATGTAATATTGTCTGACATAATGTACTATTCTACCAAAAATATATTTATTCAAAAATACATTTTTAAATAGTTCTTCCATCATTTCTCCCAAGATACAATGTTTTTAAAAAGCCTTCAAGTTCAAAAAAAATTAAAAATATATTTTATAACCTAGTAGTATTTCTTTATTCTACTCTTTTTTATCTTCTTGAAGTACTTGAGTATGAAGTTGAAGTTGATGAAATACCGCTAGGACGAGAAGAAGAATAAGAAGAGGATGTAGGTTGAGTATAATGAGGTGTTGGAGTGGGTACATAGGGTCTAGATTGGTAATAATGGTTATTGTAACCTGTATTTCTACCAAATAGATAACCTAATCCAGCACCTGACCAAAACCCAGGTCTCCAACCTTGTTGTTGAGGTGGTGGAACACAGCCAGCTTGAGGATATTGTGGATATTGAGGGTAGAGATTAGGATATGCACCAGTTCCTGGACCAGCTCCATAATTGGGATCATAATTACCAGGTCCATAAGGTGGTTGTGGGGGGTATCCATTACCACCACTACCATATGGTTGTGCACCCTGATAAGTACCAGCAGGAGATGGTCTAGTAAGTATATAAACAAAAAATAAAATAAACCCACACAACACAACCCACCCAAAAATCGAACCACTTTCATTATTTTGGTTTTGATAGAATGCTGATTTTTTAGAGGGGTTGGTATATTCTAATTCATAGGAGAGTCCACAACTACCAGCTAGAATATATGGGTCATCTGGATGATTGTAACCTTCACATGATACATCAAGTTTACCTAACTGTACTGTTGTATCTAAATTTGCTGTGCATTCCCATTGAACATCTACACCATCGAAACCTACATTCTTACATTGAACTACTTTAGGTTTCAATGAGTATTCAGATTGTGCTGAACCACCAGTACATTGTAATTGCAATACTGGTGATGATCTTCTGCCTGTTGTCATTTTTCCTTCTTGTAATGTCAACACAGCCACATCCTTTAATAACACTGCATTAAATGCACTCTCCACCACTGTTGATAAATATAACGATACTATACAAATAACTAAAAAACTAATATAAATTAAATTTCTATTTTTTAAACTTTCGATTAATAACATTATTTTTTTTTTTTTTTTTTTAATTAACTCCCAATGCTTGGTGACTCATGAGCTGTTACATAATCTCAAGGTTTCAATTTTACTAGATAACTGTAATTCTTTGATGTCACCCACCAAAATCCCAAAGATTTTAAAAAAGCGGTGATTCATTAAAACACTACCGATTTAAAAGTATTTAATTGAAGCATAATATCAAAATTGAGTGTAATGCTTCAATATTATACTTTAAAAAATCGAAAGTAGGCTTCACATGTAACCTAATTTCTAAATAAATACACTTTTTATTGAGACTGCTCGTTATTTACATTTGATGAATCAACTTCTTCAAGTTCATATAATTCATTTTCACTATCTTTAAATTCATCATCACTTTCGCTATTATTATCGTCATTATGTATCATTACTTGATGGCCACTATTTATTCTATTTTTAAACATTGCTAATTCCAAAACATCCAAAGGTGTAAGTTATTTATAGTTCAAATTGAACAGAGGGCTATTTACCTACATAATAAATGTTTATTTATATGATCATTTTGTGATCTTTCCCAAACCTTTGGTTCTTCTTCAACAATTGGTTTTTCAGTTTCCTCTTCCTCTGATTGATCACTATAGTTATCGTCCTCTATTGAATCATTTTTTAACTCTTTGTTGGAATCTGACATTTTGGTGGAAATGAAAAAATCTAAAAAAAAAAAACTCAATTGATTTGGTAAGTTTAAATTAATTGAATGGTTTATTGGATATCTTGAAATTGAGAATTAGTAGAATTTTGATTCCACTGGCTATTGTTGTTAGCATTATATTGTACCTTAAGAGTCTGAGCCAATTGGTTGATATTCGCTAGAATATCTTGAGATGCACCGTCATTGATACTAAAATCTTGTCCAAAGTTTGGATCATAGGGCTTATTTGGAATGGCAACAGCGCCAGAACCTGGAATCATATTATTCTTTAGAGTATTCATGTTATTATTATTCATCATATTCATATTCAAATTACTATTACTATTATTATTATTCATCATATTCATATTCATGTTATTATTCATATTTTCAAATGAAAAATTAGAACCAACACTACCCCCACCACCCATAGGATTCATTGAATTCATATTCATAGTATTCATATTAAAGTTTGGAATATTATTTTGTCCATTATAGATTGACTGATTAGAATCAAAATAGTCATTAGAGTTATTAGTCATTTGTTTGTTCATGTTCATATTCATGTTATATTGGCTGTTGCTGTTATTATTATTATTATCATCACGTCTACGATATTCATTAGTACGATCAGACTGATATACATTTCTTACAGGACCCGACTTATTTTGGTTAAAGTTATTATTCTGGTTATTGTTAAATTTCTTTTTGTCATCAAAGTTTCTATTATTGTTATTGTTATTATTATAATTATTTTGGTTTCGGTTATTGTTATTACCCTTATTATACTTATTACCACCTTCAAAAGCATCAATAATAGCAGGAACCTCCTTTGGAGTATAATAACAAATATCAAGAGTCTGATCATTTAGTTTAGCACCTTGTGCCTCTTTCAATGCCTTTTCACAAGCTCTTAGATCAAAAAATTCAACAATTTCAGTATCGCCTTTAAATTCAGTAACATCTTTAATATCTCCAAATGTCAAAAAGTAATTTCTCAAATCACTGGTGGGTAGGTGGTTCTTAACATGTATAAATCCAACATTATCTTCAATTCCAGATTCTTCTTTTGGAATAGAGAAATGAATATCAATCTACAGTTACAATCCTATAGTATTAGTAACTTTCATTTTTTCTCATTGGGTATAAAATGTAATACTCACTGATCTGTTCTCAATAGTTGTACCTTGAATTTCTTTTTTAGCTTTTTGAGCAGATCTCAAATCAAACTAAATTTAAATTTACAAAAATTAGTATTATTAATAGTATTCATTCTAAATTCAACTCAACTTACATAAGTAATAAAAGCAATACCTCTATTTTCTAACAGTGAAAATATTTTCTTTATCTCTCCGCATTTTGAGAATATTTTTTTAATTTCATCCTCTGTACAACTGTAGGCAATATTTCTCACAAATAGAGTTCTACCAATCTTTTCTCTTTCACTTACAACTTTACCTACATGAATGTTAATTTAAAATGTTTTAGAATTATTACTCAAAAAAGTTATTAGTTTCTCTCTATTCTCTCTCTCTCGTTTAGTGCTCTCTCGATCCGTAACATCTCTTAAACTATTGTGAACTCTCTATTTAAAATTGTTCTATAACACTCTCGCTCATAGTAAAAGGGGGTCTGTTTCTTTTTTTTTGGGTGGAGTAGAAGAAGTAGAAGAAGTGTAGAAGAAATCTAAGGTACTTACCATTGTTATCTTTAATTAGTATAGGTCCATCTATAGATGTACCTTTAGAAACTGTATTTTTCTTATTGAAATTTTGGTTATTGTTCATGTTACCCATATTATTCATATTCATATTCATGTTCATGTTGCTATTCATATTGTTCATGGGATTCATCATCATATTCATGTTATTCATATTGTTATTCATATTGTTCATTGGGTTCATGGGTCCCATTTGATTAGAGTATTGGTTATTGTTCATTGGCATCATTATACTGTTATTTGGGCTATTGTTACTACTATAGCCTGGATTGTTCATTGAATTCATCATACCACCTCCATTACCACCACCGTATGGACCCTGGTTTTGGTTATACATCCCCATATTATTATTCATCTTATTCATGTTCTGGTTCATGTTCATATTCATATTCATATTATTCATATTATTCATGTTATTCATACCTCCTCCTCCGTTTCCATAGTTATTATTCATGTAACCTCCTCCGCCTGATACTCCACCTCCCATCATATTATTCATACCCATATTATTCATTTTATTCATATTATTACCTCCCTGTTTATTATTCATATTACTATTGTTATTATTTATATTAATACTATTAAGATTACTGTTCATATAACTAATTACTGTTCAAAAAAAAAAATTAAAGAAGCCTCCAAAGACTAGCCAATTTTAAATCAATTCTAGTAGATAAGAGATAAAACAGTCAGTTGACAGATAAAAAAAAATGAAAAAAAAAAAAAAAAAAAAAAAATTTTTCAAAATATTTTGGTCGATTTAACCGACACCTCCAAATGGCTGATATATGATGTTCAAATCAATGTATATATGTATAACTTTTAAAATCTTTATTCAGATATTTGGATATTCATAGAAAATGCAAAAATAAACTCAATGTTTAAACATAAAATTGAAATCTTCATATTCTAATAAAAAATTTTCTATGGGGTTGCCTCACCCAAAACCCAATTAATTCAAATAATTTCCATTCTGTATTTTATAAAAATTTTTTTTTTTTTTTAATAAATTAATTTAAAAAGGTAAAGTTAACTGAGACAACATATTTTTTTTAATTATAAAATTGTATTTATTAATTAAGATAAATAAAAATTACAGTAATAGATATATAAGATGCGTAGAACATTAGCAGGTCCAGGTTCATCAACCAGTGAATATAAACCAAAATTAGATCCAGGTAAGACATTACCATCATCAACCACTGGTGACAGCTACCGTAAGACTGGTTCTGCTTCAGGCCCACAATCCTCAACTGCCACCTACACACCAACTACTGATATTGGTAAACAAGCTCCATCAGGTATCACCAATGACAGTTATCGTCGTACTGGTAATGCATCAGGTCCACAATCTTCAACTGCCTCTTATACACCAACCACCGATATTGGTAAACAAGCTCCATCAGGATCCAACAATGACAGTTACCGTAAGACTGGTTCTGCTTCAGGCCCACAATCTTCAGTTTCAAGTTATACACCAACTACTGATATTGGTAAACAAGCTCCATCAGGATCCAACAATGACAGTTATCGTAAGACTGGTTCTGCATCTGGTCCACAATCTTCAGTTTCAAGTTATACACCAACTTTAGACCCAGGTCTTTCAGTTCCAGTTTCTGGTGGTGGTGGTAACGATTACTTTTCCCACAACAATGATACTACTCAACAATAAGAAATTAAGATATCTTTTGAAAAAAACTTTGTATTTTACAAAAATAACCCTCTTTTCCTAATTTGTTACAAGTAATCATTCTAAAAAAAAAAAAAAATAATTATAACTCTTTAAAAATAAAATGTATCAAAAATATAACTCAAAAATATAAATATATCTATTTTTTATTATATTAAAATCAAATATTATAATAAAAAAACAGTTACACAAAACCCACAAATCACACAAATTACACTATTTATTTGATTGAGTGTGGGGGTTTTGTCACTGTCAATACTAAGAGTTCTAAAAATTTTTTTTTTAATTTTTTGTTAAAACAGTAGGGGATTTTATTTAGATAAGAATATCATGATATCTGTTGAAGATGTAAATATCAATCTTGGAAATTACACAAGATACCATTGGTAAAAGTGTAAAGGAAGTCTATATAGGATGATGATTATTAATAATTTTATTGTATAAATATGATAGTTTACACCAGATCAGTGGAAGAAACCAGATAAGGAAGGAGAACTAAAGAAACAAGGACATGTTGTAAAGAATTGGAAAAAGAGAAAATTTGTCATTCAGAATGACATGTTGTTTTATTTTAAAGAGAAAGAGGATAAACCTATCGGAGTTGTTCCTCTTAGAATGTCAAGAGTCTACGAAAACAAAACTATAGGTAAACAATATTGTTTTGAGTTGGTAGCACCAAAGATCAACAAGACCTTTTTTATTCAGTGTGCAACATCAGAGGAGATGGGATCATGGATTAGAGCCGTTGAGAAAGGCTCTGAATACAGTTGTGTCAGTTCACCATTCAATTTGAAACATGAAATTCATGTAGACTTTAATAGTGCAACTGGGTTCTCTGGATTGCCAAAAGAGTGGGAGATTATACTCAAGAGTTGCAATGTAACAAAACAAGAGGTTCTTGATAAGCCTAATGAATGGTTGAGTGTTTTGGAGTTCCAAGCTGGTAGAACTACAGTCGATGCCACTGCAGCAGCAGCAGCAGCAGCAGCACAGAATAAACCACAATCCCCACAGGCTTTACCAGATGAGACTAACATGACACTCTCAGAATTGGTCTCAAAAGAAGACCCCACAAAAATTTACAAAAACATGACAAAAATTGGTGAGGGTGCTGCTGGAGAGGTTTTTGTGGCAACATCGTCCAAGAACAACAAGAGAGTTGCAATCAAGAAGATTGAGATTAACAATGATAATGCCAAGTTACTGGTAACTGAAATTGCAATTATGAAGACCTCTCATCATGAGAATATTGTAAACTACATTGACTCTTATATAGTCAATGATAGAGAACTCTGGGTTGCTATGGAGTTTATGGGTGGTGGATGTCTTACTGATATCCTAGAGGCATTTGAGACTGTGAAAATGTCAGAGGCTCAGATTGCCTATGTTGCTAGAGAAACTTTGAAAGCTCTACAATACATACACAGTCTACACAGAATACACAGAGACATTAAATCTGATAACATTCTTCTGGGATCAGAAGGTAGTGTCAAGATTGCTGATTTTGGTTATGCAGCTCAACTCACTCAAAAACAACAAAAAAGAAATACAGTCGTTGGTACTCCTTATTGGATGGCACCAGAGTTAATCAGAGGACAGGACTATGGTGTCAAGGTTGACATCTGGTCATTGGGTATCATGATGATGGAGATGGTTGAAGGTGAACCACCTTACATGGATTTCCCACCCCTTAGAGCACTGTTTTTAATTACCACCAAGGGTATCCCACCACTGAAAGAACAGTCCAAATGGAGTAAAGACTTTTTAGATTTTTTTAACAAATGCTTAGATATCAATGTCCAAAATAGACCTGGTGCTATTGAGCTCTTAAAACACCCATTCATTGAAAAAGCCTGTGATGCATCTCAATTTAAACCACTAATTCAACAAGCTAGAGAAACTGCTTAAACTCACACCTCCCCCCAAATACCTTTTCTATAACCTATAATTTTATGTATTACCATCTATAATTAATTATAACTTATATTAATTTTTTAAAAATAATATCTCAAAATAAATGTAAAATATTTTCAAGTATATCAAATCAGGACAGCCCTAGAAAAATCGATAAACATTTAATTTTTTTTTTTTTATATCACACACACGCACACTCATATAATCCCAATCATGAAATACATTTATATAGTAGCATTGGTAGTAGTACTGTGTATCAGTAGTACCAATGCAACCAATACTAGTAATTGTACCAATGTAAATGGTGATATGTTTTTCAATAAATGTATGATGAATGATGAATCAGTTCTACCATTGATGGCATCTTTTATTATGCAATTTGTAAACCCAAGAACAGTTGCCTATACAACTACTTCCATCATTGTTATACTTCCAGCAATGCTACTACTATCCAACTCACCAGCCATCTACCCAACCATGAAAAATAAATATATGTCACTAAAATTAACTCTAGTTCATATGTTACATAGAGCATGTAAGTTTAGAAGATTTCAAAGAGAGAAAGGGAATGGATATTAACCAATTACATGATTAGCATACCCATTGGTATTAGGTGTAGGGTTATATGCAATATTCAGACAGAGAAGACCATGTTTTTGCAATGGCGCTCATATTGGATCTTATTATGGCATGCCAAGCGGTGATGCAATGGCAGGTGGTATTTTAGGTGCATTTCTAATTGATAAGGCACCATTCTACCCAGTTATCAGTAGAATTGCAGGTGTATTATTGATGGTTAGTGTGTGTTTTGAACGTACAATTTTAGGATTTCATTCAGTTGGTCAAGTAATTACAGGTACAACTATAGGGTTTATTTTACATTTCTACTCTACCAGAGTACCACAATGGGTACTGTTTATAGATATTGCATGTCAATGGATTCTAGGAGCAATAGCATTACAATTAGACAAATCACTGGTCTACCAAAACAATGATCCAAATAATCTTTGGGTGTGGTTTGTGTGGGGTGTCAGTTTCCAGATTCTAGTTATTCTATTGTTGATTAGAATCGGTAGATCTCCACTAGAAGGTTGGAGACTGTTGAAATCCAGTTATCACAATATTCACTCTCCATCCAATTTGAATATTCAAGCAGAGGCTGAAGATCATCTATTGGCATATGCCATCAAACCAAGTAGTGATCCTCATGAATCCGATGAGAGATTCCAAAGAAGAACTATTCAGGATGCCGATATCCCTTGGACTTTTGTTTCATTTTTCATATTCTTTGTATTCAATTTTTTGTCATTTTGCATGCAAAATTGGAATTGGATGGTACATACTTCCTCATCTGCTCAACAATCAACTCACATGTAAAACCAAATCCTCCTCCTCATCGTTTTTCACTTTCCCTAAAAACAAAATAAAAAATATATATAATAATATAATATAATAATACCAAAATTATCATAATTGATCGATTTTTAGTCTAGATTGAGATTTGCAAAAAATTTTTAAATATCTTCATATTATTATTTTTTTTTTACAAAATTTTCTATTATCTGAATAACATTTTTTAAATAATACTCTTTTCATACCACCAAAACCAGAGTTGATTATATTTTTTTTCATTATTACGAATATAACTCAACTTGAGAGTTTTAGATATGAATAACAGTTCATCATCATTATCTAATGTTGCCAATGGTGGATCTAGTACCTCATCAACAACAGGTGATACTATGAATAGATCAAATAGTGTAGCATTTACAGGTGATCTCAGTCAACAGGCTATATCAACTACAGTTCAACGTGAGATATTCAAACAATTGGAACTTCTATTGTTAAAGAAGAAAGTTGGAAATGGAAAGATTACAATTAAACCAGGGTTACTAGTAACCATTCCACAGGTTGAGAAAGTCAGTTCACTTTCAAATTTCAATGTAAATCACAACATTGAGAATATCTCAAATATATTAGTACATTTATCGAGAAGCTCACTTCATCAGGTTATTGAAAGTCTGATTAAAATGTCTGATGCTTATGTAGAGGAGCATGAACAATTACAATCCAATAAAAATACTCGTGCTGAGTTACCATCATTCAAAGATGAAACTGTCGAGTCGGATTGTGAGAATTCACAATTGGCAAATTTAAGTAGTACTGCTTTGACACCTTTAATGTCACCTCAACAACAGCAACAACAACAACAACAACAAAGTGGAAACTCACTTCAATCACCAAATGTAACATCACCTCAGTTGGTAAGCGATGGATCTACTTCTAGTTTAGTTAGTAGTCCTGTGATGTTATCGTCATTGCCACCATTGGTAAATACCTCATCTAGTTCTTTGACATTTAAACCAAGTAGTTTTAAACAAGTCAGTGAGGATACACCACTTTATCACTTGTTATCTACAATTTATTTGGTATTGTCAAGTCACCAAATTGATAAGAATTCAACTGTAGATGATAAGTCAACTCAATTAGCTACTCTACCACCAAAAGTAGTGACATTCCTCTTCTCACTGCTACAATATAATTATTCACCAGCAATTAGATACAAGGCAGCATCGTGTCTACAGGTGATATCGTTGGTGTCTTTGGAGGCTATTGCTCAGATTTATGTAACAAAACTACAATCTGGAAAATCTGATGACTTTTACAGAGAGTACTCAACCATTCAGAAATCTGCAAAGTATTTAGAATTTGGGTTCCAGAGAACATCACAGATTGAGGGTACTTCACAGTACTTTGCCAAGATTCTCATTGAGATGGAAAAAGTCTCCAGAGCTGTCTTTATACAGTCCATGTGTTATACGATCGTTAAAGCATTTCCAAAGATGTTTAATAGTAATACTATACTATCTAATGTTCCAGAACACTTTTGGACTATTATTCAAAAGATGTATGATATAATCATGAAATGGACTAAAAAATCAAAATTAAAGTTTGTGTGTATAAAGGCACTGTTTTCAATGATTGGGTGCAACCAAGAGTTCTTTACAAGTAAGGGAACTGAACTCTTACAATTACTCTCTTCGACATTTAAAGAGACTTCCAATAGACAGGTTAGAAAGGCATATTTGGAATGTTTAGTACAATACTTTAATACTATAAAGACACTGTATCAACAGGAGGCAAAGGCACCATTTTATCAACAGCAGTTGGATACTATAATTCCAGTTATCCTTCCAAAGAAATCCACTCCATCTCCAGTTGAACAACCAATTATTTTAGAGATCCTTTTGGCAATGGGTAGATTCAGTCTCAGTATTGTAGTTAATAAATATCTATTAGGTATACTTACTGTTGGAACTGGTGTTGCTAGTACATCTGGTTCAACATTGAATATATCATCTGGAGGATCAAGTTCCAAATGGACTAATGATTTCACATTAGAGTCACGTGCTATAGTTTTCAAACTCATTTATAGAATGAACTTGGAGGCACCTGAAGCCATACGTTACTATGACAGAACATTATGGGCTGTTTTAGATGTCATGTTCTCAATCTATGAAGGTGAATCTACACCTATGAAACACTTATTACTATTGTTCCCCACATTATGTTCACATGAAAACCTAAAAGAGATTGCAGATAAGATTACAAAATGGACATGGCATCAGGAATTGGATATTGCTACCATGTCAACATTGGGAATCACAAAGTATCTATCAAATCAACCTCACACAACATTCCCAGGAATTCTATTACAAATGTTGACTTTTATCACCAATTACATTGGTGAATTGGGTGGACTTTGTAAGGTCATTAAAAACATGTCAATGATAATGCAAGAGTTTATCAACCTCCATTACCATTCCAATAAGGAGAGATCCATGAGTGCTGCTCAGGGAATTGAACAAACAACTTGGAAGAATCTTCGTGACACTTGTGAAGGTATTTCTATATATCTCCTATCCTCTACCATGACCCCAATATGGTCAGAGGTATATGCATTCATTCAACTGACAGGTCATGAAATATTCAGAGAAATTGATCAATCCCTAAATACACCATACCTTGCTGACTATTTACCATTTTCAGATAGTGATCATTCACTACCACCTCAACAACAGACTGTTGCAACATTGGTACCATCACTGAACCCTG
Organism: Tieghemostelium lacteum; assembly: GCA_001606155.1. Taxonomy (NCBI): domain Eukaryota; phylum Evosea; class Eumycetozoa; order Dictyosteliales; family Raperosteliaceae; genus Tieghemostelium; species Tieghemostelium lacteum. The sequence goes on from LODT01000035.1 coordinate 1,069,018, forward strand.
AGCTGTCTACTTTCCTGCAATTACATTCTACGGTATTTCCAAATGCCATCAGTTGGACTTGGGCTAGATTAAGAAAGAGATGGCATCCAAAAGTACAGGCAATAGGTTGGAAGAACAATCTATCATTCTTATTACTCTCTCTGAGACTTGATCAAGAACATCCAGAATTGACATCAGTTGAGGAACAGTTTTTAAATGAGATTCTTACTCAATACTTCCAGGAAACCGAAGGAAAAACCAATGAGGAAATTGCTCAATTCATTTATGAAATCTCTATATTCTTACATCCATCATGTTACAATTGTATCTTTAAATTTATGGAAATGGAGCGTTCAAGAGATCTAAAAAGAAAGAAAAAGGAGACATTCTATACTCAAGATCATGTCATTATCTATGCATCACAACTGATTGATCGTCTTTCCGTAAGTGACTATGATAATATTCCAGCTATTAGATCAGCACTTAGAGAAATGACCTATTTCTGGATAACCAATCCTCAAATATTCAAAGACCAGAGTCTAAATGGTAAAAATCACATTTCTAGAATTCTAAAGAATTTCCTTATCCTAGATAGTCAATCTACTGTACCAAAAGGCGAAATTTCACTAAACAAACCTTCCTATACCAAATTAATATTCCAATGCTTACAATCGTATGTATAACTTCAAAATCACTTTCTAAGAAAATAATATTTAAAACTAACAATAATTATTTTATAGTCTATCTGAAATTGTTTTGTTGAGAGATGATGTTGTTGTAGAACTCGAAGTAAACACACAAAAATCAATTTTAACATTAATTCAAGAGGGTGATTTGACAGATTTTAAGAAGGATATTATACCATGGTTGACTAAATGTTTTGGAATTGGTCCACATGTTTATCTGTTGATTAGTGAGAATCTAGCTATATTCTTGAGAAGATCACCAAAATACCTCAATGAGTATATTGAGAAATCATTTGATAATGAAAAGAATCCAATCGGATCATTGTTATTCCTTAGGGCTTTGGTAATCAATTTCTCTGTGGAATGGTATAGTACATGGTCACATAACTGTCCACCTGAACGTCTTACCCATCTAAGTTTATTCCACATGTCATCATACGATGAAGAAGCAAGATCACTTGCAATTCGAATGGCAAATGACTTACAAATGCGTGATTCTACAACTGATCAAGTTTCTCTATTGCAACCTCACTTTTATGTTTGTTCATCTAAACAGTTACCATTACATATTTATCTAAGATCAGCATTATTGTATAGTAACAGTATGTCTTCTAAATATCCATGGATTACACCAGGTCTAATTGATGAAGCAAATCAATTCTTCAAACATTTACCATTTGTTCACAAGCAATCTATGTTGTCTCTTTTGGCTCCTTGGACTAGAAACTTCTCATGGGTTTTAAATGTCGGTGAGAGACTAACTGATAAGCATGTAGATACCATGTTAGAGTCACTGTTCTCTCTGACCACTCAAGCTAGATTATCTTCATTCTCAAATTTGACAGCTTTGGAAGTTCTTTGGGGTGAACTGATAAGTTCAGGTGACACTCAAGGAGGTGAAGCTATCACACTAATTGTATCAAAATTAGTTGATTTTCTACGTGACAAATTCAGTGTATTACAACCTCTGTCTGCTGAACAAGAAAAAGAACTAAACTATACAAATCAAGATGTTAAAGATACCTCTAGAATGATTATGAGTTTCATTTCACGTAGATCCAGTACCCATTGGGCCTATGTAGTTAATCACATGATTGAGTCACTGCGATATTATAAGATATTACCACCAGCACCTCTACAATATATTCAAGAATACATGGCTAATAATCAGCCATTACCACCTCTTCCATCACAAACTGATGGCTCTGAAGAAAGTACTACAGTTGGTAAGGTTTCAAGCTCTATTTCTGGATCATCAACACCAGAATATAACCAAGTTAATGAAGAATCTATTTTATCATTCTTTGAAGATTTGTCATTTGAATTCAGATACCAGGATGTTGTTCAAGTCAGTAACCTTATTCCTATGCTGTTGTGTAATATTTTGTATGCCTATGGTCCACATACCAATGCTGTTAGTACACTTCGTCTAAATAGTAGTAAGAAGATTCTCAATAACATTTTACTGAGTTTAGTCATTCAACAATCTAATATCGATCAACAGACCAAAACCGATGCTAATAAGCTTATTGACAGTGCAGATTGGTCAAGATGGAAAGATAAACAGTTCCAGTCATTTATTAAGGTTATTCAGACATCACTTGGTAACCAGACTCTAGATATATGGGAGACTTATTCACTACAATTTGCAGTTCAATGTAAAGATGTGTCCTTGTCTTTGATAGCTTTAACATGGTATAGTAATATCAGACAAATACTCAACTCTAAAAAAGAGGGAATGGAAGGTCTATTGGGACTTTCATGTGGTCTTTGGAAGTCAACTCTATGTGGTGAGCTTGATCGATCATTTAAATTCCTTCATGTCTTTATTGAGATCATCGAAGATCAACAACAGAATCACAAGACTACATTACTATCCGAGACATCATATGCTATCATTATGAGAATGGGATCTATACTTTTACATACATCCTATTTACAACAGTTTAATGGTATTTTGATTCTATTGTACAAGAGTATTCAGTCATTGCAAGGTAACCCATTACAAGTTAAAATGATTGAAGAAATGACTGATATTCTCTCTGCTGGTATGACAAGTGAACATGTAGTAACCAGAGGTATTTCACATCCACAAACATCACTATTGTCTCTATGGTTTGCCAAGGAGGTTTCCAATTTCTGGGAGAAGAAAAAGAACTATCAATCCAGTTCCTTAACATCAAGTTTGATTCTAAATGCCAGTATGTTAGTCACTATGTTACCTGAGGAATCCTATACCAAAGAATTTATTGAATATCTATTTGAGGCACCTGTAAGTCAGCAATTATCTGCAATGTTACCTCTACTTTATGCAAGCTACCATTACAATGTAGCCAAAACACCTGGGTCTTCTCCACCACCTCCTCCTTCAGATTTAGCTAGAAATCTATGCCGTGAGATTTTCACTAGATTCCCAACTGTAAATACTCTAATTAGTGAACTTTTCAAATGTGTAACTGACATGATCAGATCATTAATTGATGTAGGTAAAGATGAAGCATGTTCCTTCCTATTGTGCTTTGTCAATGAAGTAATACTGGGTATTGGAAATAGTCAATTAAGTAATCATCCATCTGTTGAGAACATTTCATCAACAATACTCTTGGAATTTGTCTATTTGGTAATTGATCTCTGTCAATTATCAACCTCTAAAGCAACCAGAGAGGAATCACAAAAAACCATACCATTCATTCTAAACAATATCCCAACTGGATTAGCACTGGGATCATTTGATTTCATAAAGAGTTATAATAATAGTACTGGTATGGCAAATACCAATACTAATCAAGTCTCAAAAATCAATTGTCTATTTGGTTTCCAAACCGATATGGATATTATTAACAATGCCTACATGTCATTATATCTCATTAACACTTATCTCTATGCACTACCATCTGATTCACCATTGAATCCACAAATGAAATCCATTTTAGATTTACAAGTTCGTGAAAAACTAAAAAGCTCTACTAAAGGTACACAACTTGGCAGTATCAGTGCTTTGAATAGCTCTACAACCAATCAATTCACTTCCTTTGTATTTTCATTTAAAAAGAAAGCTGATATTCCAAAACCATCAGAGATTCTACATAGTTCTTATAATAATATTCAACCACCAATACCATCTCCACAACTCAAACAAAAACCAGCAATACCTACAACACCTCCTCCTGTACTCAAAGGATCAGGTGGTTCTATACCACCACCCAGTCTACCACCCAAAAGAACAAAACCAAAATCTGAAATTTTCTCAAACAATAATGATTTACCTCCACCAAATTAGTTAATTAATCCAACTATTGTATATCCTCTTAATACCATCTAATTTAAATAAAAATAAAATCACTCAACTAATTTATTTCAAAATTTAACGTGAAAATCTATTTAAACTTTATTATTACATATTTAACTATCAAAAACAGTTATACCAGGATATATTTGAGTAACTCTGTGTGAAGGTTTATGATTATCTCTAATGGATATTGAAATATTGGTTAAAGAGGCTGGATAGGATTTATAATGACTATTTAATGCACCAGTGGTTTGTTGTTTAAATAAATTATTTAACATGATTAGATTAACTAAACTGACATTGAATGGGAGATAGGTGAATATTTCAGCTCCTATGTTATCAGGTATACCATTACATGATAAATCCAGTTGAGTAAGATATTGGTTTTTAACCATGAGGTATTTGAAAAGTCCTTGTGGAATATTTGATATATTATTATGTCGCATATTGAGTGATGTCAATGTACGATTTTTTTCAATTAGAGTAACTAGTATTTGTTTACTGGATTTTGTCATTATATTATTGGCAAGATTTAATTTAGATAGAGTGGTATTGGTTTCGAGTAGTTGAGCAATGGTTGTACCTATATGGTCACCAAGTGTATTGATACCCAAATTCAAATCTGTAATTGTAGGATTATTGAATACTGATTCAATTAATTGTTGGCAATATTCAGATTCAGAGAGTTTACAATCACTAAGATCTAATCTAGCCAGATTTTTACATCTTCCCACAAAACCATTTAAATGGTTAACCAAAACATTAGAACATGATAGATCTAGTACTCGTAGTGTATTAGATTCTTTTCCAAATATGAATTCACTATTCAACTGTAGGTTGTTACTACCCATATACACTTGCTCAATATTATTAACCTTTGGGAAATAATATCCTATAATTTCTGAAAACATTGTTTTACTTGAGGTATTAGAGCAATTTAGTGATTTTATAGTTTGATTATATAACAGTGATGTAAATACATCAGATAGTGATTCGTTAAATGGGTTACTATTGAAATCTAATCGAGTAATTGATTTGTTAGATTCAATTAGATTGCATAGTTTTCGAATAGTGCTATTATCATGACTGTAATTCTCTGCCATTTTAAAATCCTTAAGTGTCCAATTTAATTCACCTTTGGAGATGGCTTCTATAATATCACCTAGTGATGACTCTAAATGATTCAGTGATATATCTAGACAAACTATCTTACTGTTTTCTATCAAGGTAGCAAATCTCTGACCACCTACTTCACTTATATTGTTACCAATGATATTTAGTGTGTGTAGGTTAGGATTAATCAAAACCCCATCCAAAAGTTGGAATAATTTTTCACCAAGTCTCATGTAGGGGATATTTAGAGTAACTAGATTTGACAACACCCCTGATTCAACCCATCTTTCAATCCAACCATTAGATTTCAGTACTAGATTCTGAGATTCTAAACCTCCGAGGAATTTGAATATTTCATCCACTGTTTCATTTACTTTTACTTGAGAAATTGTGTATCCATCAACTACTTGATAGCCTGGTAATTGTGCTCTGGTATTCTCCAAATACTTTATTTTTAGAAAATCTACCTTAATATTAGCCTTCATCATATCTTGTAGATCTTCTATATTGTCTTTAAGGTCTTTTACAAACTGAATATTATTGAAATCAATACATAGCTGATTAATTGTAAATGGCGTTGATCTTATACCTCTTGTTCTTAATCTTATAAATAGTTCTAATTGTTTCTTTGAATTTACATTAAAAATACCATAATCTAAATGTGGTATAATATTATTTTCCCAATGTTTACAAACACGTGCCAATTTTAAAAGGTCTATAAAGTCCACCCATGACAATGATGATTTTGATTTTCTAATGTATACTAAATGATTGAGTATCTTTTTTACTATAAAGTTTTGGTTGATATTGAGTGTAGCTTCCAATTGTGGTTCTTTAGATATTAGATATTTAAAATTACTGAATAATCCAGCTGTTGGTGTTACTGTAACTGTTCCTGTTGCTTCTATTGTTGGATCAATTTCGTTTCTCTCTTTAAATGGGTAGGTGTAGGTACCAACAATATTAACTATTTGAGGAAAACAGTTAAAAAGAGGTGGTGTTGGTGGTGGCCCCCCAAAACAAAAGCTAAATAATCTCATCAATAAATTTAAAAATACCCTATAATAATAATACACTTTTCAATTGATTATGATTTAATCAAAAATAAATTAAATTTTTTTTTTTTTTTCGCAACCCTAGCTCGATCAATCTTAGGGTTTCGAAAATGCAACGTATATTCACAAAATAGTTTTTTTTAAATTTCATAGAAGATTAAAAATATAATTGTATTCAAAGTTTATAACTTTGATAAGTGAATATTTATATACATAATGTTGGTTATATGCGGAGAATAAATATAGTCTCAAGAATTAGATTGTATAGAGGTATTAATCCTTTTAATTAACTCTTCAGATGTTATTGATTCATCATGAAGATCAATGTTAATAATTTTGTTTTTAGATTTTCCACCTTTATCAATAACTATATTCCTCTTTCTTAGTGATAATTCCTAAAGTACCAAATTAGAAAAGGTAATGTCAGATCAGATAGCTTAAAAATATGATGGCACTAGTACAATTATGTATTCATACATTGGATAAGAAATCTATTAACTCTTTATTAGCTTTACCATCTACAGGTGCTTCTGAAATTTTGATTGACATTTCATTATTCTTATCATCAAATGACTCAATTGAGGATGTTTTAGAATTTGGGTGTATATTTACAGATAACTTAAACATTTTATCAACAGAGCTAAATTGTAGAAATGTCGGTTTATTTGATAAATATCTGATCATTTTGATTGTTAAAAATAAATGAGAAAAAATTTAAAAAAAAAGCAGTTTTTAAAGCTTGTATATTACATTCGCACTATACCACCAGTTAAAATAAATGCTTGAAAAATTTATTTCATTTTTGAAGAATAAAGAAGAAATACAACCAGCTTATATACTACCAGCTTATATCCAACCTGAATTACCATGTTTTCCAAATGGTTGTATTTTTCCTCACCGAGTCATTAGGGATATACTCAATTGCCTAATTGACAAGGGAGAATATAGAGATGATCACGAATATCTATTTGGATGTATGAACACATTCTCATTAGTTTCAAAAGTGTGGAATGAACATATTATAGTTTCATTGAATTTACCACAAATTCTGATCAACAGTAACAAATTGTTTTATTATAGTACACTGTGGATAAAAAGAGGTATTAAATACAAATGTGCAGTATTTGATTTCAAGCATTGGAACTCAAGAATGGAAAATTTTACATCACACAATATTAAAATATCACCAAAGATTTTAGAATATCACGAAAAGAATCCACAAAAGAATGTGTTGGCTGTGATGTTGCTTGCTCCTACATTCCATATTGACTACATGGACCAAAAAAAGAACCAAACTTTACTAGAGTTTCCTAAATTTCACGCTAAAGTAAATGTTGCCTATTTGGATTTAGTTAGAAACTTCACATATATCAAGTCATTGAAATTGGATAACTCACTAATACCTCCAGAATATAATATCGAACAAATAGTAACATGTTTGTTGGATCTTAATCAATTGGAAGAATTTGATGCTAGGAATATAAAAAAACCATTCCAAGATCAAAGCGAATGTAGTCACCTTACTTTGATTGATAATCTCATTAATAGACATATTACGTTAAAGACTCTGATAGTTATGGTAAATAATGTAAAGATTGACTTTATTCTGGATATTGAGAAAAAGATATTCGATTCCCTAATAGGAAGTAAGAAATTGACTAAATTCGTTTCCAATTTGATTTATACTGCTTCTGGTCTAAATAGACTTTTGAATCAAAACCAAACTCTAACCTATCTCGATCTTTTTGATGGCTTTGTGATAGAAGATACTTCAGACCAAATTCAATTTGTTGCCAGCTCACGATTAGACTATTTCTCAATTTCCGTTCCAAACCACACACAGATATGGGAATCTGAAAACTATGATTTGAGATATCTAGATATTTTAGTGGACCCTGGAAATGATATGACTCACTTCCTATTTAAATTCTATAATTTGGTAGAATTGGAAATTGATACCTATTTTGACAGTGAAGTTGTAAAGAACTATGTTATTCCATTCTTGAAACTAAAAACTAATTCATTTAGATTCCTAAAATTAATTAGACCATCTAATGTTCTTAAAGTTACTATACCTTACAAAGATCTTACTCAAGCTATAATTGAGCATCCAACTATTGAAGGAATCCATATGCATTGCTATTCACTACCAGAGGCCAATCTAGTTCAACTACTCCAATCTCGTCACCCTACATTAGAAACAATAGAAATCACTAGAAATTTAAATTATTTCACTCCAAATACCATTAAAAGGGCTCTAAAGAACAATCAAACTATTAAGAGTCTGAATCTATCATACTCTCTATCAATTACAGGTTTATTTGATTTAGTATTGACTATACTAGAAGCCAATGTAGTAGAAAATCTTCAATTTGTTGATATGAATAAGATGAATACACCAAGTGATGATACCTCCCTCAGAAATGCCATCCACGATAATTATTCATTAAAATCATTCCACATTCCAAGATTTACCTTTAAAAAACCTGTAAAGGATATAATTAAAGAGAAAAATATTCATTCTCAATATTCATCAAATCACAGTTATACAGTCAACCAAAGATCATATGAAAAGAGTATTGAAAGAATTCATCAAATATTTATGCACAGAGATGAAATAAATTCACCTTCAATTTAAGTCTTTTTAAATGTAATAAAAAATTTTTTAAATGTAAAAAAAAACTTCAAAAATTATAATTTTGATTTTATATTGTGTACATTGGATTCAAATGAAATGGAAAAAGCATTTATTATTTGAAATTATTTCGATTGGAGAGTTGTATTGTAAAAAAAAAATTAGGGATTATTGATTTACTCTTGGTAGAAGTTCAATTTGTCGTTACCGCTGATAATGTAACCGAAATTGAAGGTGGCACCTGGAGCAATGCTTGGGTTCCAAGCTAAAGCCCATTGGTCATCAACAGAGGTTCTTGAGAGACCCCAGATGGATTGTGGAGCTACACCAGATGGTAAGGAGAGGAAGTTAGGGAAGGTAACAGTGGTAGTACCAATGTTAGTGATGACACCACTCCATTGAGAGTATTGGGTGTTACCACCATCGATCCAAGATGAAGTACGGGTTTGGTTGACAGAGAGGGTTTGGGTCTTGTTGACATTGACACAGTTACATTTTGGAGCAATGTAGAAGATGTTAGTTGGTCTGTCACAATAGGTACCGAACCAGGCATCAGATTCTTGTTGTAAGACACCACCAATAACTCTGATTTTGTTAATTTTGACAGTTTCATAGGTATCAAAGAGAGCAGTGGATTCGAATGGAATGTTAGACATACAGATCTTGCAGACGAGATCGTGGTTGTAGGTACCCCAGACAACAGTTCTAAAGTGAGACCACATGATGGCACCAGCACACATGGCACATGGTTCACCAGTAGTGTAGAGATCGTAACCATCATAGGCAGCTAAACCATATAAGTTGGTACAGTTGGTAATGGCCATAATTTCACCGTGAGAAATTAAATTTGGTTTACCCAAATCATTGAAACCAATACACATGAGGGTACCATTGGAGTGATAGATGGAGGAGACGAATTTTCTGTTTTTGCTACGGGCAATGTCCAAGATGTATCTCATACGTTCTTCATGGACGGCTAATTCAGCAGCTGGGATATCATTTGGAGTCAAAGCAGTGCTTCTTGATCCTGGAGCTGGGAAAGTGGAGTGATGTTGAGCAGTACATTTAGTGCCAAAAGCAGTGTTAACTGGGTCATAATCGGAATCGCATGCAAAGACTGCACCGAGAACGAATAAAATTACAAAAATTGAAGTGAATTTATTCATTGTTGTTGTTGTTGATTTTTTTTGTTGATCTTCTGTTTTAAAATCTGAGAGGATAAAATAATTTTAAATGCAAAGTGGGGGAAGTTTGATAAATCGGGGTAATTTATAAAAAACTAGTAATATTGAATAATAATTGGTGATACAGATATATTAAAAAGTAATGTTACAATATGTCTTGTATTATTGAGTAATAATGATTGATGAATAATAAAATAAAAAAAATTGATCCGTTTAAATACTTTATTTTTTCCTAACAGTAAAATTCTTTTATTTTAAATTTTTTAGAAAGAGTGTTAGGTGTGACAATATGCGAATTAGGGGGATTAGATACTATTCAGTGTAGAATCAATCACAAAAAATAGTATTTTTTCACTGAAATTGTTTATCAACCTATCATATATTTTTTTTTTTGTTTTTTTAGATATTTTCGACCCATATAACGCATTAATGGGCAAAGTCATGGAAAAAAAACAATATGCACCTATCTTTAGATATTTAGTTTTTGAGGAGCCACAATACAAATCTACAAATTCTGGTGCAACTCGAAATATTTTAAGAATTTAAATTTTTATATCATTGTCATATAAAATCTATCATTTTCATGTTGGGGGTTATGACATTTTCATACCCCATGTCTCTCGTTCTGTAGGGTGATAAATGATTTACTGGTATCTTTATAAATCTTTAAATTCCCACCTTTTGGTTTTTTCAATTTCACATAATCTCGAGAGCACCCAAAATACCTCATCAGATTCTCTTGAATCCATCAATTAATTTCATTCTCTCCCATTTTTTTTAACCTCTCTCAACAGTGAATAAAACAGCATTGAAAATCAGAAGTTAATGTACACAAAAAACCTTTTAACTATTTATCAGGTATCAATCAATCAATTTATCACCGATCGACCAAACCAATCTAAAAATAATATTAAATAGATTGGCATTTTAAAATTTAATAAAATTCAACTAAATTCCAATACAAATTGAACAGTTATTCAAACAAATTAAATTCTTTAAAAATGATATATTTAGATTATGAAAAGACAACAGTTTTGACAAATTAAATTTCTTTTTTTTGACTTGTTGGTGACATTTGCAAATATTCAATCGAAAAATCTAATCTCAATAGCGTGAAGTCATATATTATAAAATTTAGTAATTAAAAAGAAAACTCTGTGTACATCTTAAAACATTCTTTAGAGATTCCTAATATTCTATTGAGAGGTGACAAATGATACATTTTTCTTGTATATTTGAGTTTTTTTATTTATAATATATACGTGTATATAATATAAAGGAAGAGGGGAGGTTTAATGATCATGTGGTGGTTTAATACCATTTTGAAGATAATATGATTCTCTGATGACTGCTGTGATTTGTCCAAGATTCTTTTGAGATCCTGCAACTTTTGAAAGGAATTTCAAGTATGATGGACGAATTGTTTTTGGTTCCCATACAAAGGCATAAAACATAATAGTTGTACATAAACAAAAGAGGAGAGTATCACCATGTTTGTATGATTTGACATAACCTCTCTTGTGAGCTGCATTGAATATTGATTCTAAAGCTCTTGCAAATAAATATAATGCCATTTCAGTGCTCTTTGAGAACATCATGGCTGATCCTGAAAAGAATCCTGCAATCATTGAATTGAGTCCATCATCTTTTCCTCTTAGATTTCTTAATAAACAATTAAGCATTCTGTATCCTCCTGTATAACATCCTAAAAACAATCCAAATCCAATAATATCCTTGTGTAGAATTGACTGATTAATCAATTTTCTTGGTCTATTTTTAGATTTCATTTATATTAGTATTTGAACTTGCTATAAAACTTCATATTTAATGCTTTAAATCATCTATACTCTACTGTTTATATAGTTTTCTCATAAATATACCAGATAGTAATGCAATGGATGCACGTAAACCATAACCTATACCAAAGTTTCGCAGCATAATTTTGAGGGCTGATAGAAAACAGTTACCTCTGTGCTTACAAATTTTATTTGGGTTTATATAAGTTGGAGTGAGTTCAGTTACTTCCATTGGTTTGCCATTATCATTGGATTCAATTTTAATTTCATGTTGTAATACCTCGCTATTATTATCACCCATGTCCACAAAAAACAATTATAAAAATAAAAAAAAAAAATAAATAAAAAAATAGTAAATTTGTATTATATTTAATATTCCTAATATCTTTAAATGGTTAAGAATTAGTTATTTATTACTATTACAAGCAAGAGATAAAATATTAATTAAAAATTCAAATTTTTAAAAATTTTTTTTTATTTTAGATCTTTCCACTTCAGTTTTTGTCCATAACGGTTAAATTCGTAAATGAATATATAGATGACGAATGGAAGGAAATCAAATTGTCATTTTAGATTCAAATTCTAATGCAAAATATGAAGAATATAAAGTTCATTTTAGAGTATGTTATTGGATATTTTCTAAGCTTCGTCTTTTTAACCTAATAACCTTACATTGAATCTTTATACAGAATTATGCAAATACTGAACACATATTTATATTGAATCAAACATTTAGACAATCAAAAGTAACATGTGATACAGATTTATTTATAAATGCACTTGATTTTTATACTGGATCAGGTCAACAATGGACTAAAAAGACAATACAAGGCGTATTTGATAATATTTACTTGAGTTTAGTAGAGGATCCTATAGTTTTCATTGGTATGTTTATAGTAAATTAAAAGTTTATCAATACAGAATCTAATCATATTAAATTCTACAGAGACATTTAATCGGTGGCTTAATGGGAACAATGAAACTGTTAAATATCTACTAGTTAAATCAATTTTGAAATCCAAGGATAGACAGAGCATATTTATTAAATCACAAACTCAATTCTACAAAGATATTCTGTGCAGCACATCAATCAATTCAAAATTATATATATGTAAATACCTATACTATAACTCTAATTCACAATTCCATTTGGATTGTTATCAATTTTTATCTATATTACAATCAGTAAGTTAACTTATCTAGATTTATAACTAGTCACTAGGAGGTGTTTAACTAATGCTTGTTATACATTTATAGTTACCGATAAGCCAACATTTGAATCTAAAGAGGATTAAATACTATTTTCTCTTGATTGAGCTATTGTGTATACAGTGGGAATATAAAATACAAGATATCCAGAATATAAAAGAGTTCCTTGAGATTTTATTGAATATATTGGGGAATCTAAATTTGAAATCATTACAACGTTTTATATATGATAGAACAACAAACAGTATACCCACTTCATCTAAAATCCCCACTCTCATCAAAGGATCTATAAAAACTATTGTAAAGACTATAGTTGGTATAACATCTTCAATTTATGATCAATCAGCTATTGAACCTCACATCAAAAAGTATCAGATATTGGTACCCTTTATAACCACCATTGTAAAGAGTCAGAAAATATTTGATACATTTCAGAATAGGTGTGCATCTATTGAGGAGGAGGCATACAGTCTATTTACAGAGTATATGGCAGATCCAGAGTGCTATATAGATGCACTTCACATTCTGTCTAGTCTTCCAAAGGATATGGTCGAAGGGAAGTTTAGTGTCATTTATATGCAACTCAAAAGGGTATTTAAACACATTGAAGACAATCTTCATCTTATACGCCTAATGCAAACTCTAAATGAGTTTATAGAGAGTTATATAGTGGAGTTTGTCAGAATTGGAAACGAAGAATTTACCTCATTTTATAAGAAACTATTCACCCGAGTGAAATTCACAAAGAAACTTTTCAACAACCTCAGTACCAATCATGAAATGTATAACAAGTTCTTGGGTAGTTGTTTTACATTCACTTACTTGAGTCTGTATCTGAAGAAGGAGTTAAATAATTACTATCTATTGGATGTGTTTTTACGTAGCTGTTGTGACCTCTTTACAGACAACAGGTGTTTTGTTGCAGCTAGTGAGGTTATCACTAATGAACCGGGTAATTTGAATAGCATCTATCTACTGCAATCCACATATGTCAGTATAACACGTGACCAAAACAAAAACTATGATTTGAAAATGCAAATTTTTAAATCGGTAGTCTCAAAAATTGTAGTTCATGGACTGAGGACTTCCACCTTATTTTATCCAATAGATGAACTCATTATATTTTTGATGGAACATCATAAGGTACATAGTAGGTTACCGGCAATGGCTATAGCTATACTGAATAGTTGCTTGACTATGGATTATAATAATATAGAACTTATAAAATTATTTGCATGCGATTCGGAGATACACCAAACTACAATTTCTGCAACGTCTACTACCTTCCGAGAGGCTATTGATCTCTATACGCAACCTTCAGTAACCATTGGTAAAGGTGCTTTAAAACTGGAGCCTAAATACAATAGATTTTCAAATGTCTTTAAGTTATTCAGTGCTTTGTATTTCTTTAGAGACATGCACTCACACGTTATTCCAGTACTACGACACACATTCTATTCCCTTGTCTATCTATGCCCAAAATCCAAATTCACAAAACTCAACTCAAAATATAAAACATTGACATCTTATATCCATGGGGTTGTGACATCACATCTCTTCTCACCTTTAGGAATTCTAGAGACCTCACTCAACCAAAAAACACTATTTCAAAATCTTCCTCCATCCCAAATACTCTTTTTAATTGAATTCATTAGAGAGATTATTATCAATCCCAGTAGTTCATCTAAAACAACTACACCAACAACTACACCAACACTTGCACCAACAAATGGAACTACCACAGCTTCAACACCAACATTAGCAACAACCAACAATCTATCAGATCCTTTAAATGTGTATCTCCAGAGAAAGGACAGTGAAAATTTAAATATATTTTATCAATGGATTCTATCAAAAGTAGTACCAAATTCCAAAACAATGAAACAGGAGTTTATACAGTTTCTACTCTTTAAATCTACTCCTGATACATTTAAAAGTTTTATAAACTTTAGTGGTTTACAAGTTGAGGATTTTGAAATTCTCATTAATAACTATCAACAAATACTGGTTGATAATCAAGATTTCATTGAGTGTCTAAAATTAAAACCATCCAAGTTCAAAACTACATTGGCGCAATCACTAAGACAGTCACAATCATTGACCTTTTTGGAACTGTTAAATATCAATGAAACTAGTACTACCAATGATAGTGTACAACCATCACCACCACCCTCTGTCCATTCAATGCAAATAGATATTGATATTTTTGATATACCTGAAGAATTAACACCAATGTCTACATCACCCATCCCCAATAATCATAAATCTGATAACACAACTACAACAACTACAAATAATAGTAATAATGAAGATGTAATGGAATATAGATTATATGAAAAGGATAATGTAATGTCAATGATTCTTCAGAAACTCTATGAAGATGAATATGTACCCATTTTGTGGTTGGTTAAAACATTACCATTGGTTAGCTGGAGGATATTTAAATTATGTGTATCTGTAATATCAATTCAGAGTAGATCAATTAATTTATACGCAAGCTTGAATCTGTCTAGTAAATATTCACTGATACAATCTACATTAAAGAATATAAGTTATCAAGATTTGGTTTACTTTCAAGGACAAGACAGGTACCTAGTACTACAGCAATTACATGGTTTACACATTAAGGAACAACATTTTATGAAAAAGATTAATGAACCATTAAAGCAACTAAAGTACCTGAGTGTTCATGCCACTGAATGTCCAGCTATTGATCTACCCTATGTTGCACAATTACTAAAACATACTGGTGGATTAATTGAGTTTCGTATACATTTGACTTCAATATCCAAGGAATTCTTGGTAACGTTATTGCATGTAAACAAAAAACTTCAGTCTATAACTTTGGTATTCGATGACGAAGTGGTTTCAATAACACCTTTTGTTACTATAGAGATGATTGTCAATACACTTTCACAAGAGGCACCAACAGTGCAACTGAATCTGGAGGGTACCATTGAAGCATGTAATGATGGGAGCTTGTATAAGTTACCTCAATCACAACTTGCTATTGTAACCTATCTTACCAATATGACTAAATTAACAGTTGATCACTCTAATTGGGCATACAATTACTTTGATTATTTTCTCAGACTAAACACTATACAGTTTGGAACTGGTAAATTTAAACTTGTACTATCAAGTGATTTCAAACAGCTGTGGAACCATTTCATTTCAAGAACAAACATTTCATTGAAAAAGATTGTATTTTATCATCTAAAAGTTCACAAGATCAACAAGTACCTAGAAACAATTGCAAAAAACCAAACTGTTGAAAACATTACCATTTATCTAAAGTACTCCCCAACAGCTCAATCCATTGAAACACTATTTAAAATCATTGAAGAGAACAAATCCATACACACTCTTCATCTATTGACCAAATCTTTTGTACTAAAAGGTAACACTCAAACTCAATCATTTAAAACCATATTATCCAATCCATTATATGGTGAATATATTTATTACCGAAAGCTCAATAATTAAAGACAAAACTTAATAAAACACTTTCAACAAACCAAAATTATAAACAAAATGAATTGGAATTATTTTAATTATTTTAAACTAACCTAGAGATAATTGTCTCTTTACTAATTGATAATAAATTCCTTTTTCTTTCATAAGTTGTTGATGATTACCATATTCCACTACACGACCTTTGGATAGTACTGCTATGGAATCTGCATTTTGTACTGTAGACAAACGATGTGCAATGATTATAGTAGTTCTTCCTTTCATTAAATTGTATAATGCCTCTTGTACCATTTGTTCATTCTCTGAATCTAGAGCACTGGTTGCTTCATCCAAAATGATAATACGTGGATTCTTTAGAATAGCTCTGGCAATGGCAATTCTTTGTTTTTGACCACCTGATAGAGAACAACCTCTCTCACCAACCACTGTATCATACCCATTTGGAAATGCTTCAATAAATTGATGTGCATTTGCCAATTTGGTAGCTTCGATGATTTGTTCCATTGTGGCATCAGGTGCACCATACTTGAGATTCTCTAATATTGAACAACTGAAAAGTGTTGGTTCTTGACTTACAATACCAATTTGAGATCTCAACCATTTTGGATCAATCTCACGAATTGGAATACCATCAATTAGGATATTACCTTTAGTTACATCATAGAACCGTTCTAGGAGGGATACAACTGTACTCTTTCCACCTCCAGATGCACCTGCTAACGCCACTATCTGACCGGCATTCAAATGGAGACTGAAATCTTTCAAAACTGTTGACTGCGATCTAGTTGGATAGTAGAATTCAACTTTATCAAATTTGATCTCACCTCTGAGATTTGGTAGAATCTTTCCATTTTTATTGGAGATTCTTGGTTGTCTGTTGATAAGTTCAGTTATTCTACTCATTCCACCTAGAGCATGCATTACCTGAGTGAATAGAATGGACAGTTGAGAGAATGATGATTGCATATTCATAGTGTGAATGATAAAACTTGTTAATTCACCACCTGTAATTTCACCACGACTCACTAGTAAACCTCCATACCAATAGACTAATAAACTCACAGAATTCAATGCCATTGTGGTAATACCTTGGAATAGCCCAATTTGAATACCAGATTCCGTTGACAACTTTTCAGATTCCTTATTCTTTTCATTGAATTTCTCAGTCTCGAGACTTTGATTGGAAAATGCAACTACAGTTCGAATATTGGATATGGCTTCATTTGCAACTGCTGTGGATTTTGCTTGTGCTCTTTGTGATCTTACAGATAGACTTTTTAGCCATTTTGCATATACACTACCTACTGTTACCATGCCAGGAAGAATAACTAGCATTCCTAAACTGAGTTTAGGTGATATCAAAATCAGTGAAAATACACCTCCTATTATTTGTCCAAGACTCTTTACACCTAGTGACACGGAGTGTTTAAGTGCAGATCTAACTAACTGAACATCAGATGACAATCTATTA
This sequence comes from Tieghemostelium lacteum, assembly GCA_001606155.1. Lineage (NCBI taxonomy): Eukaryota > Evosea > Eumycetozoa > Dictyosteliales > Raperosteliaceae > Tieghemostelium > Tieghemostelium lacteum. Next base: position 1,086,909 of record LODT01000035.1, read on the forward strand.
ATCAAATCACCAGTTGAATTCTGATCAAAAAATGCAACTTCTTGTTCGAGTATAGATTTAAATAGTAAACCTCTGAGATTTGATGAATAACGCTCACATGCGACACTGATCAATGTTGAGTAGATAAAATTCAAAGACGCCTGTGCAAACAGTATTAATACGGCATGAATGGCAGGTTCTCTAAGTGAAGCACCACTCTTTGTATTATCAATCAATTTTCCAAAAACTTTTGGAATTTGTAAACCAACCCATGATGAGATGAATGCTGTTACAATACCAAATATAAAATACCAAATATCATTTCCAATAGTGTCAATGAATAACTTTAAATTTGAAATCTTCATCTCCTCTTCATTAAGGTCACCGTTTTCCTCTTCAAATGGTATAATTATCTCTAGAGGTTCATCATTGTTTTTATATCTATCATCACAATGAATAACTCCAAATTTCATATCACTGTATATCTTTATAATCATCAGTGATGATATAGTTATTATAAATACATTATCTTTAATTTCATAATCATATTCATATGATTTACTACCATTGCTATTTTGTTTACTATTTCTTTCATAGTGATTATTGTTACTATGGTTACTTTTGTTGTTGGTAGTTTTAAGTATACTATTATTTATCAAATGTTTATAATTTAAGATATTATTACTATAGTTATATTTGAATATATCATTTCTTTTATTTAGTGGTACATCTTGAAATGGGTTAGATATAGAATTGGTGATGCAAAATGACCTATTACTACTATTACTAATAGTATTGGTAAGCCTGTACCTTGAATATGATAAATATGTTGTAGATTTATTTATAGATCTTTTTAACACATTTAAAATCATGATCTACAGAGATTTGTTTTTTGATGGATCAAAAAACCCTCTTTGTAAAAATAAAACTTAAAAAACAAATAAAGATTATTTTCAGGTATTTAAATGTAGAATATGCATCATAAGGAGATTTTCAATTTTTTGTAAATGAGACAAAATTACCTTCACCTCCCCAATCACAAGAATGAGAATATTTTTCATTACCACACAAACCCACTTTTATCTGTCCAAAATGTTTTTTAAATATAATTATTTATTTTTCAATCATTTGTTTAATCATCAACAATGTCTACATTTGAAAAAGAATTAAATAATCACGTATCCAATTTTCTAAAATTATATGATGCAAATGGAGACGGAAAAGTTACTTTTGAAGAAGTAGAATCATCACTCAAGAAACAAGGCTCCAAAAACCCAACAAGAGTAGCAAAATCAATTTTTAAATTGATTGACAAAGATGGAAGTAATGAAATTGATGTAAATGAAATTAAAAAAGTATGTATAGCTCTTTGATTTTTTTTTGAAAATATACTAACAATTTAATTGGTACACAGCATGTCATGAAATTAAATCAAGAAAAACTTGAAGCAGACATTAAAGCTGATTTAGAAGATTTCTTAAAGATGTATGATTCTGATGGTGATAAAGAAGTTACCTTTGATGAAGCCTATCAAGTTTATGAAAATTGTGGTATCAAAAATCCAGACCGTGAAACTATGGCCTTGTTTTCTATTTTTGATAAGGATAAGAGTTCCACCATTTCTATTGATGAAATTAAAAAGATTCTTATTAGTAAGAAATTTTTAGGTCCACAAATCTAGAGTGATACACCTTTGTTGGGGATGATCCCTACTTTCATGAAATATTAAATAAAATAACCATTGCTTAAAAAGAAAAAAGGTTATTCTTTTTTTTTTATAGTTTCAAATATGCCCTTTATTAGTGTTGGTTGAATACAGAGGTCGAGTGGATAGGTGCACAATACTGCTATACCTCCTGCACTGCTACCTGCTATAAAATTATTTAATAGTGTGTTGTTATTGATTATATTCTTTTTAATGTTTCGTATGAAAGAAACTGTACTGCTGCATATGGAAATATTCTTGTAATCATGTACCAAAACCGGTGGCACACAATGAATATCAGTTTAAAATTTGTGAAATTTCTTGTAAACTGTCAAACCTCAAATCAAAAAATTTTTTTAATTTATATTACATTTAGACTTTAGCTTAAGATAACAAATAAAAAGAAGATAAAGAATGCCATTATTTGAAACCATTGAAATTAATAAAGATAAAGTAGCACAACTCGCAAAAGAAAATTGGGGAATTGAATTAGGAGATGTTATCAAGGCCAGTCAAAATCACACATTTCTCGCCAAAAAAGGTGAGCAAAAGTTCATTTTAAGAGTTACTCCTGATCCCAAAGGAATTAGAGAGAAATGTACTGAGTTGGAAATGTCATTACTGGAGTATCTCTATGAAAATAAATTACCAGTGTCACCACCAGTTAGATCCATACTCAATAACAGTCCAATGCTTGTTGTTAAAGATGATAACAATCCTTTGATTATGTGTCTATTTCATTTTGCAACTGGTGAACCTGTAGTTTACACTGAATGGAAATGGTTAGAAACCAAAGAAATTGTAGTTGGTCTTGGCCAATGGTATGCCAAACTTCATCAACTCATAAGAAAATTTCAAGTTGAATTTCCAGAGATATGTAAGAGTGCTAGAATGTGGGATACTCTACATGACAGTATTCTAAAAGGTGTGGAAATAGATCCACTCGATCAAGCAGTAGTTACAGATCCCAATCAATTCATGATCATTCATGGTGATGTCAATCCTAGTAATTACTTTTGGGATAGTAGTTTAAAGATGCCATCCATGTTTGATTGGGACCAGTTACAAAGGGCTTGGTATCTTTATGATTTGTCGTCTTGTATATGGGGTGTTGTAACTCTAAAGAAAGCAGGATCACCTATTGACAGATCGCCAGTGCCCCAAGCTGACCCAGACCTATATACCAATTGGTTACTGGAAGGTTATGAATCTATTCCAGGTATTGAAAAGGTAGACAGAGCAGCTCTCGAGAGAATGGTTCTCATCAGAAGACAACTCTATTTGAGATTTTGTAAGAAGGCATTGGATGAATTACCATCTGATCACCCAATGGCTGATTTCTGTAGATTTATGACTAATTTCTTTGAGAATGAAGATAAAGAAAATCAAAAATCCAAATAAGAGTTTATATTATACTATAGGATCCTCAAAATCATGTCTCATTTTCATAAAAAATTCATATGAAATACAGTATATAAGGAGAAATTTCAATAAAGATGAAAATCCCACAGTAATGAGTTTGCAGAAAAAATCAAGAAAGTGGTCATTCAATGAATCATGATTTTTTAAAATTGTAAAAAAGAACTTTTTTTTATTTTAATTTTTGTAAATTTATAAATAGCAAATTAATATAACATAATATAATATAATTCATAAAACTAAACTAAAATGTATAAAGCTTCCCACTATGGTTTCTATGAGGATGATGATGAAGAAGAGATGGAGATTGGTATGTAATAGATGATCACAATCAGTAAACTAAAGAAAGTAAATATTAATTTATAATGCTTCTTTATCAATAGATATGGTAAATAATTATCAAGTTGATAATATGAATAATGTTAATCAACAGACTCCATATGCTCCACCACCATTACAACCACAACAACAGAATCCATTTATTCAACAACAACAACAACAGCAACAACAAAAACCAGGATTTTTCTCTGGTCTTTTTGGTGGTAAATCAGTACCACCTCCACCACCTCAACAACAATATCAACCATATCAACAACCACAACAACCATATCAACCACTTAAACCAACTGTAGTTAGTAAAACTAGAGTTAAGAAGGCCAATACAAATGTGTTGGTTACAGATTTGGGTTCAATTGCAAAGGAATCTACCATTGCTACTGGTGATCCAATATTTTGTAAACATTGTCAATCAGCATTCTCTAATATCAACCAATTTGAAGATATTAAATTAAAAGATGGACAGACTCAAAAGAATATTCCAACTGCAGGTGGTCTTCAAGGTAACATTTGGAAATGTGAATTTTGTCTCACCGAAAATGAAGTATTTTTGGTTCCACAAGAGATTCCATCATCCAATATTGTAGATTATATTTTAGAACAAGCTCCAATGGGTCAGACAACAAATAACAATAACAATGACACCAAAACTGTTGAAAAGTCTAAAGATGAGAGTATGGTATTGTTTTGTATTGATACCTCTGGTTCCATGGAATGTACACATCAAGTACCACCAGGTTTCAAAAAACCATCTAAACAGATGAAACCAAATCAATTTGATCACTATCAACAACCAAATGTCTTTGGAGGATACCATCAGTTACCTAAACCACAAAGTGTCAGTAACTATATTACTCGTTTGGAGTGTGTTCAAATTGGTATTCAATCACAATTAGACGACATGGAGACCAACCACCCCAACAGAAAAGTTGGTGTTGTATCATTTAGTGAAGATGTTACTGTTCAAGGACAAGGTGATAGAGAGAACACTAAAATCACTGGTGCTGACTTGAACAGCATAGCTGCCCTTTTAGAAAAGGGTACTGGATATGAAATTGACCAACCTATTGTAAAGACAAAAACATCCATTATGGAGAAAGTATATGCCATGTCTGGTTCTGGTAGTACTGCATTGGGACCTGCTATAACAACTTGTATTGCTATAGCTTCCAAACAACCAGGTTCAAAGATTGTATTGTGTACTGATGGTGCTGCTAATAAGGGTTTGGGTAACTTGGATGACAAGAATGCAGAGGATTTCTACAATCAAATGGGTACTATTGCAGCAAAGAATGGTACTGCAATTTCAGTATTGACAATCAAAGGTACTGATTGTCGTATTGAGTACCTTGGTAAACTTGCTGAAGCCACTGGTGGTGAGGTCAATATTGTTGATCCTTTGAAATTAGATTCTGATTTCAAAGAAGTTTTAGCATTACCAGTTGTAGCCACTAATGTTACCATTAAGTTGGTATTACATCAAGGCCTCTATGTCAGTGACAATGGTCAGATTTCCAATAGTTCAAAGATTGAAAAAAGCATTGGTTCATGTCATGCTGAAACTAGTTACAGTTTTGAATATGGTATCAAGAAGGGTAACAAATTGGATAAAGAATTAAAGAGTCTTCCATTCCAATTACAGATTTATTACACAACCCTCACTGGACAGAAATGTGTTCGTATCATTACCAACACTCAAGAGATTACAACCAACAGAGATGAAGCTGAAGACAGTGCTGATTTGGAAGTTCTCGGTCAAAATCTAGTTCAAGCATCCAGTAACATTGCTGCCACTGGTGACTATGTCCAATCCAGAGCTAAGACTGTCCAAAATGCCAATATTCTAGAGAAGATTGCATACAAGAAAGCTCAAAAACCAACACCTGTCAACATGCAACCACAACAACAGCAACAAATTGACTCAGCTAAAGTTTGGCTTTCTCAAGCTCAAAAATTAGAAAATACCCTTACCACTGAATTACAAAAAGAGCACAGTAAAGGTCAAACCAATAACAGCTTTAAAAATAGAAAATCTGATCGTTCAGATGAAACTAGTAATGTACTTTATAACTTTAAGAGTATGAATTCTTCAAAAGCTAAAAAGTTCTAAAACAATAAACCCACTTTTAAATATCTCTTTTGTAAATTAGTTTAAATAATATCTATTTGAATAACTCAACTTTTATAAAGCATTTTTCATAATTTTGGAATGGTAAAAAGAGTTCTTTTTTAATTTTTAAATTGATTGAGCATGATGGACAATCAAGACATTTCAGTAGTTGAAGAATTATACTTTAAAGTTTTTAGAAATAAGTATTTATGGAGAGTTATTTATGGATACATAAAGAGATTAAATTCAATATCTTATACCTATGAAGAATTACCAGTTGATTATATGGTGAAATATGGTAGATTTGATTTGATCCAAGAAAGATGGTTGAGGAATTGGGTCACTTTGGATTTTGACTATCAAAATCTACAATCATTTCTATGCAAAAATAGTGATTTTGAATTATTCTTAATGGTCAATGAAAGATACAATGGCTTCATTTTGGAATCACTACCAACATATGGAAATCAAATGTTAAATGTATTAAAAGATTATAGATATAAACAATATATCACTATAACTCATTCATTGGAGAGTATTGAACTTATTTGGTCATGGAAACAATTGAAATTTATTGAGAGTGAACACACAATACCAAACCAATGTTATATGGATATGTTCGATAATCTATGCACTAAAGTTCATGAAGTGTGTCAGTCTGATGAAAGAGAGTTTATAGCATTTTTTAAGAAGATAGTAACAGAGGTGACAAAAAGGATACCAAATATAACTTATCAATTTCAAGTAAAAATTGTAAATTTTATAGTCAGATATGGAAATTTGAAGGATCTTCAAGAGATTGTAGGTCGTCAACCTGATATTAAAATATTCCAATCTATAAAGATTAGAGAAACTATGAAAGAAAATCAATTGGAGATTATGAAGTGGATATGTCAATTGATTAAGGTTCCAAAGAATAATGCTTTTGATATTTGGTTTAGTGATTTGGTGAGCTATCCTAATGAAGAGGCTCTACTGTTTTATGCTAAGTTTTTTTATGATGGTAATATAGCTTTAATACCTAAAATTTCGAAATTAGATCAACCACTGTCCAAGCAAATGGTGGAGTTTATAGCGAGTATTGATAGGAAACAGTGCCCTATGTTGTCAATTAAATCTGTTCTAGTATCTGGAGTTACTTTGGAGACTATCAAGATATTAGGTGACAGAGACCAACTGTATCTACATGAAAGTCATGACTTGGTATACTGCTGCGATAGAAATATTTTGACATATCTGTTGTCTAAAGGCTTCAAATACACTCAATCTAAATTAACTATGACAAAACTCGAACAGGGCATTCCATTCTTTCAAGGTGATGTAGAGATGTTAAAATTAATGCACTTTTTTGAATGTAGTTTTGGACTTTATTCATTAATGGTTTCACTAAGGAATGGGTATCTACAAGCTTCTAAATATATCCTACCAGGCATCTGTACCCATTTCTATATAAAAGAGCTTGTAGATGCCGCACTGTTAAGTGACAGTTTTGAAACTCATAAATTTATAATGGAAGCTCATAAAGATGGTGTGGATATTGGAATAAGTTGTTTAGTTCAACTGGTTACCAAAGGTAGATTCCAAACTATTGAGTACCTACTCTCCAAGGACTTTGTAGGTTTTAATAAGCAATTTACTATAGACCAAACAGTTTTAGTATCACTACCAAAACTAAAAAAATTAGTTGACTTAATGCATAAATTTGGTAATCCTACAATGTCTACATTCTACAATTCAGTTAGATATACTGGAGATGTCTCATTAGTTGCACTTTTGTACAATATGGAATTACCAGTACCCAGTGACCAAATCACTGATAAGTTAATCTATTTTGATTTCATATCAGTTCTTTTCGCCAAGATTGTTTCTAAACGTGTAAAAGATGAGATATTCAGTGCACTAGTCTGAAAAGAACTTCAATCTAAAGACCGATCAATGCCCTGTATTTCTATATTTCAAAAAATGGATTACAATTGTGATTTTGAAAATATTCCATTAAATATCAAAAGCTCTATGGGATCTATAGATATTATCAGACAAGTTAATAAGAAAATTATGAGTTGTCAACCAAACATTCAAGCATATCTATTCAAACAAAATTTTTATTTAGTTATGCCAAATACCAAAATCCAAACTGATTCATTAAGTTTTAAAAATGTACCAAAAATTGATAAAACTCATATTTTAAATCGTAAATAGTATACTTTAGTAATAAAATGAATATTTCATTAACATTCTTTGTAATTTACCAAATTGGAAGTTGAAGACACAACAAAAAAAAACCGAAACTAATTGTTCATACAAAAATTTTTACTTATTTTTTTTTTTTTTTTTTTTTGTTAAATTCTTTTATTTGAGAAGATAGATAATGTCATTTTCATTAGAATTACCATCAGTTAAGTCAAATCAAGATGGTTGGGGTCCTATAGGTAAATTAGAGAAATTTAATGATATCCCCTATGCACCATTTTCAAAAGGTGACAAAATTGGAAAATGTTCAGATTGGAATTCAAGTGCTAGAAGTTATGGTAATGATCTAATATTAAACAGATGGATATATTTAATGATACACCCTTTATAGATTTATAAAGGATGATATGAATATTCAGAAATTATTACAGAGGATTTTAGTTATATTAATTTTTAAAAAACTTTACAATATTATTGTAATATATTTATATATTTAGCTACTAAAAATTATGGTGCCAATGCATTTAATCCATTTACATTTAAATTAGAAGAAGGAGAGGATAACTTCCAAATGGTTGATTATGTTAGATTCTCTGCTAAGATTAAGAATAAGAATAGAAATTATCAAAGACAATATTTCCAACAAAACAAAAGAAATTATTCAAATCAACAAGGAGGACAAGGACAAGGAAGTGGTAGAGGTGGAAGAGGTGGAAGAGGTGGACAAAGAGGTTACAATGCAGGATATAGAAATTGGAATGACAGAAGACAACGTAATAGAGAATCATCCATTGAAGTGGATTCCAATTGGGAACTCAAAGGGGAATTCGATTTGGGTACATTTAAACAAATTCAAGTTGATGATCTTCCAGATCAAGAGACTATTGGTACCTTTGGTCAAGTTAGATACTATAACAGACAATACGACAAGATCATTTCCAAAGACGAAAAGAAACTTGTCAAATCAGATAAAATCTTCCCATCCATTCCAACAACTGACGATAAAGTCATTCGTAAAGAGTATACACACGGTAATGTCTATGCTACCGACAACATTTTAGCTACTTTAATGACTGCACACCGTTCCATCTACTCGTGGGATATCGTCGTTCAAAAAGTTGGTGGAAAACTATTTTTTGAATTGAGACCAGGTGTCACTGAATATCTGACTGTAAATGAACATTTAAATGTCCACCAAGATGACAAAGACCCAATTAACTCTATTCCAGCCTTGTCACTTGAGGCTACAACCATTAACCAAAACTACTGGCAACAAGTAGTTCAAAGTGATCAGGAAGCATACCAACTAGAGAACCCAATGCCCGAGTACGAAGACTATGACAACACTGTAACCATGGGTTACAAATACAAGAAATGGGATCTTGGTGATGATATTGTCGTCCTTTCTCGTTCTGAATTGGACGCTGTTGTAGAAGACAAAAACAAAGAAATCAAATTTGTCTCTGTCAAGGCTGTAAATGAACATGAATCCTACAGATACGGTATCGATTTCAGAAAGAAGATTGATTCTCAACGTGCTGCCATCTTGGCAACTGAAATGAAAAACAATAGCACCAAATTCGCAAAATGGGGTATTCAAGCAACTTTGGCTGGTTGTGATCTCATTAATTTGGGTTTTGTCTGCAGAGATTCTATTCGTGACAATGTAAATCACATTGTTTTGGCAACTGAGTTCTATCCAGTATCTGATATCATGAAACAGAATGCCATAGATATGAGAAATGCTTGGGGTGTCTTAAAGACTATCATTCAACACTGTATGAAACTCAGCAATGGAAAATACCTGTTGCATAGAGATCCAAATAGAAATGTTGTTAATTTATATTCTGTACCTGAAAATGCTTTTGATCAAGAAGACGAAGAAATTCAAGAAGAAGAAGATGATAATCAAGATAAAGGTTGGGTTGATGAATCAAGAGAATAAAAAAAAAAATCATCCAACTTTTCTCATTACTTCAAACTCAACACCACCAATTTAAAATAAAATAAAACTAAAAGTTCATTGAACCCTATGAATGCTCATATAAAATATCTTTGATTGTTGAATTTTTCATTTTTTGCGTCATTTTACCACAAAACCCAATGACAGATTCAGAAGACTCGGGAATTTATTATGATTTTTCATGTGGAATTTCATTTCAATCTTCATGTTTTAATGATAGTAAAATTATTAATATCATTGAAAGTGTTGAAGATAATCAATTTGAATTCCTAGTTGTACCATTATCAAGAGATAAAGTAGAAAATGATAAGAAGAAGAATAATCAATTTAGACCTATATTAGTAGATACAGAATTGAGTTCAAGTTATTTGAAATCTGTTATTGTTGGTAAAGTTTCAAAGAGTATTGCACAAGGTTTAGATTCAGTAGATGTAGATCTTAGAAAATCACTAGAGAAACTGTATCATCAAGAGATTAACTATACATCACATTTATCATTATCAGCTGTAATTCTACCAACACCTATATCTACAGTAGGATCAGTAAACTACTCTAGAAAAGTTTATCAAAGTTTGACATCGAATAATTTTCTAAAATTGTGGTTAAAATTTAAAATTGATTCAGAGAATATAGCTGAACAATGGTCACTGTGGAATAACTTTAGAACAAGGGTAAACCAACACCAAAGACTATTTCCAGTTGTACAATTGGAAAAGTGGACTAAACCCATAGCGGAAGAATGCCTGCTACAATGGTTTGGTGAACCTTTAAAAGCAGTATTATTACCTAAAAGTATATTCCTAATGAACCAACAAGGTTTCCCAGCACTCAGTAAAGCTCATCAAAAATTCCTAAAACAGAGTTTCCACTATAATTTACAATATATAATCACTGGATGTCAGAGTAATAATGCAAAAGAATTGAAACCTTATTATGACTACCTGAGATTTCTTCATCAGAATCAAGATCCAATCACAGAATCTGATAGATTTGAACAATCATATCTCGATTATCTTCAGTCTCCTTTACAACCACTTCAAGATAACCTACAATCTCAGACCTATGAGGTATTTGAATTGGATCCTGTAAAATATACTAATTATCAAAAAGCAACTTATCTAGCTATTCTAGATCTAATTAATGAACGTAGACTTAAAGATTCCCTAGTGATTATGGTAGTTGGTGCTGGTAGAGGTCCTTTAATTCAATGTACAATCAATGCCATAAATCGTGTGGATTCTAAACTTTTGGAAGGTTTAAAAGTTAAAATATACGGTGTGGAAAAGAATCCAAATGCCATACATACTCTAATGTCTAAAAAAGAGACTTTAGAGGACTGGAAACTATTGGATATTGATATTGTCGATAGTGATATGAGAGACTTTAACCCAGACCATACCGCTGATATTTTAGTCTCCGAATTACTAGGTTCATTTGGTGACAATGAACTTAGTCCAGAGTGTTTAGATGGTGCTCAAAAGTACCTAAACTCACAACATGGTATCAGTATACCTACATGGTACACTAGCTATCTCTCACCCGTTCAGTCCCAGACATTGTATCAAAATGTCAGTAACTATGTTGAATCTCAATCTCGACTTGATAAAGCTTATGAAACAGGTTATGTTGTAAAACCACATCTCTATCATGTATTGTCACCTAGTCAGGCACTATTTACATTCCATCACCCAAATAGAGAAACCCCAATTGACAATAGCAGATTTGGTACATTGAATTTCCCAATCAGCCAGAATTCACTATTACACGGATTTTTAGGGTACTTTGATTGTTGTCTATATAAAGATGTACATATATCCACGAATCCAAAGAACTTCAGTACTGGTATGTTTAGTTGGTTCCCTATATTTTTCCCAATTAAGCAAAGTGTTCAATTGAATTCCAACTCTTCTGTAACTTGTCATTTCTGGAGATGTGTTTCCAAGAGTAAAGTTTGGTACGAATGGACAATTTCATCTCCAATATCTATAGAAATTCATAATATTCAAGGTGAAAAATCATCAATAGGTCTAATTTAATTTGGAAATAAATAATTTATTTCTACAATAATTATTACCAAAAATGGTATAATATATTTTTGAATTTTTAAAATCTATTTACAAGTTGTATTTGCCAAAACCTAATGTAACTTTCTATAAAATAACACTGGAATCTATATATCGGTTGAAGATGACAAAGGCTTCAGGTCTTCTAGTCATATGGAATTACTGTTATCACCATCAATATCACTGTGATTTATTGGTTGTTTCTCACTTGATATGCTATTGTTGTCTTCAAGGTGTGGGTGAGTACTGGACTCTGTAAGATTTTGATAATTGTTACGTTCTCTATATAGAATGTAATGTTGAATCATAAATAAAATATCAAATGCTATACTAAATAGTGATAATCCAAATTTAACTGGATCACCTATAAAAACTTTATAATTATCTATATATATTAATGGATTGGAGTATTAGTAGGTGAATGGTACTTTAATTCAATTTCTACTATACCTACGAGACTCAACGGCGTCCAATAGTAATTGTAATAGTGATAAAATACCACCAGAGAAATCTAATAAAACATTACCAATGGACCAACCTACAGTTGATTTTCTTTTGAAATTAATATACGCCTGCGGAACATATTTTATAAAGGTTATAAATAATTTGACATAACTCAGCCAGTAGATAACAAATAACCATGTAATTGTACCTCCTGCTCCTAAACCAACTATAATAAACAATGATGCCCATATACCAATTCCAATAATTATACCCACCATGGAGTTCTTTTGATCTCCTCTCTCGTATATAAAACATTGTGCAATCGTTACAACTGTTATTATAAATCCATGAATTGCAAATGCTCTGAATTTTGGTATTAGATTAGTTGTTTTAATATGATAATTATCTTTTAATATGATATTTACATGTCATTTGGTTGAACTGGTATTGGTGGACCATATTTGATTAAATATTGTTGTTTTACTATTGGGTCCCAAAATAAAACAGAATTGAATATTGAGTAACATATATATCCAGTTACATTAAAATATAGAAAGTCAAATGATAAACCAACAACACTCTTTCTTTGGTAATTTAATATAACTTGAGGATAGAATGAAAGTGACCAACATGCAAAATATAACCAACCAATAATACTAGAGGTAATAGCTATTGCTGTCATTACTTCTTTTTAGATTTTATTGGTTAGCTAAATATTCTTTTTAAGAAGTCAATTGATCTTTCTTGATATTAATTGTGCTTTTAGTGTAAAAAAAATCATAAAATTCTCTTTTTGTCAAATCCTGGGTAAATTACATTTAGAAAAAAAAAATTAAAATTTAATTTGTATCTAGCACATATACAAATTCTAATATATTAATTATATAAATAGTTGTGAACATAGGGTTTCATTTAAGATGAGTTCTATAAATATCTTAAAAATTTCTATAAAAATATTCATAGAAATTAAATGATTTTTTTTTTTTAATTAATTTTCATTTCACAAGATTTTGTTTTTATCCAAAAACACCAATTAATATTATAGATCATGGATGTGGATGTTAAGGATATAAGTTCATTTAGAGATTATACATTAGATGACTCACTATATAGCAGACAGAGATATGTTTTGGGAGATTTTGCAATGTCTAAACTCTCCAAATCCGATATTTTCTTGTCGGGGTTAGGTGGTATAGGTGTAGAGATATCAAAGAACCTAATTTTAGCTGGTATTAAATCTATTACATTACACGATGATCAAGTAACCTCTGTTTTAGATCTTTCAACACAATTCTATTTACAAGAATCAGATATTGGTCAAAATAGAGCCACTGTTTCATACCCAAAACTCTCTGAACTAAACCCATATGTAAAAGTTAATCATTCTACTACACCTATATCCGATTTAATGTCAAATCTATCCTATTTATTACAATTTAAGGTAATTTTATTTGAAATTTATTAATTTCTTAATAATTATATTAATTTATATGAAATTGTAGTGTGTTATTATAACCGATGGTTTTAAAGGTAGAAAGAACCAATTGGAATTAAATGAATTTTGTAGAGCTAATGGAATATATTTCCTTATGACTGATACAACAGGTTTGTTTGGTTGGGTATTTAATGATTTTGGTGATAGTTTCAAAGTATTTGATAAGAATGGTGAAGATTGTAAAGAGGTATTTGTTAGTAATATTAGTCAATCTGTGGATACACCTATTGTAACTTGTATGGAGAGTAATATGCATGGATTGGAAGATGGTGATTATGTTCAATTTAAAGAGATTTTAGGAATGACTCAACTGAATAATACATCAAATCCAATTAAAGTTAAAGTTATCAACCCATATAGCTTCTCATTAGCCGATATTGATAGTAGTGTAATGGGAGCCTATCAAAGTGGCGGGATAGTTCAACAGATTAAAACACCAGTTGAAATTAAGTTTAAGTCATTACAAGATTCCAATGGGAATCCTGAGTTTTTAGATTTTGATTTGACTAAAAACCCATCTTTGTTGCATCTGTTGAGATTGGCTACAGAGGCTTTCAAGTCTCAACATGGTGGAGAACTACCTAAACCATTTAACCAAGCTGAAGGTGAAGAGCTACTAGAACTTGTAAAATCAATAAACAAAGCAAATACTAAAAACCAACTACCAGAGGACCAGTTGGATGAGAAATTGATTAGACACTGTGCATTTATAGCTAGAGGTAAGATATGTCCTCTTACTAGTGTTATAGGTGGTTTTGCAGCTCAGGAAGTGTTGAAATCTATTACTGGTAAATTTACACCACTAAAACAGTGGCTATATATTGATGCCTTTGAATTGGTACCTTCTGGAGAATGCAATTCTCTAGACTACATTCCAAACCCCAATGGTGAGCTGCAATCCAAAAGATCATTTGCACAGGTTATGTGTGTGGGAAATGAAATTTGTAAGAAAATGGAAGATTCAAAAATATTTATGATAGGCTCTGGCGCTATTGGGTGTGAGATGTTAAAGAACTATGCATTGCTTGGTGTTGGGTCTGGTCAACAGGGTATGGTTACCATTACTGATAATGATCTTATTGAAAAGTCAAATCTCAACAGACAATTCCTCTTTAGAAACTCTGATATAAATAGTGCAAAATCTCAAAGTGCTGCCAAAGCAGTTAGAGTAATGAACTCAAGTATCCATATCGATCCTAAGGAAATCAAAGTTGATCAACATTCAGAGACTACATTCAATAGTAACTTTTACAATGCACAAGATGTCATTGTATCTGCACTTGATAATGTAGAAGCTAGGTTATATGTAGATAGTAAATGTGTACAGAATGCCAAACCTCTTCTAGAGTCTGGTACATTAGGTACTAAAGGTCATGTACAGGTTATTCTTCCACATCTCACTGAATCCTATTCCAGTCAAAAAGATCCAGATGAGAAACAAACTCCATTTTGTACATTGAAATCGTTCCCTACTAACATTGACCACTGTATCCAATGGTCTAGAGACAAGTTTGAAAAACTCTTTTCCATCAATCCTTTGGAATTGAATAAGTTCCTTGAGGATCAAGAGTACCTAAAGAAACTTGAAACCTCAGATAACTCAAACAAAATCTCAATCAGTAAAAGTATTTCAAAAATGATGGACTCTTATCCAAAGTCTTTCAAAGACTGTGTAACTATTGCCAGAGTTAAATTTGAAAAACTCTTTAATTTTGCAATTAAGGAACTCTTAAAGGCTTACCCACTGGATTTGAAGACTAAGGAAGGTACCCTCTTCTGGTCCTCCCCTAAAAGACCTCCAACAGCTCTAGTCTATGACAGCACTGATGCCAGTCACTTAGACTTTATTCAAGAGTACTCTAAACTCCTAGCAATCATATTCAACATCTCCGAAATCTCCACCATAACTCGTGACCAAATCAGAGAGTATTCTCAATCTGTTAAAGTTCCTGAATTCAAATCCAAAAACAAAACTATCATCTCTGATGAAAAAGCACAGAAACCCGTAGAAACATTCTCAATGGAACAATTTAAAGAGCTCCTAGATAAACTCTCTAAACAGGTCACTCAATTCCACCTTGAAAATGTAAAAACACAACCCCTTCAAATTCAACAATTTGAAAAGGATGATGACAGCAACCATCATATTGATTTCATTGCTTCTATTGCTAATCTTCGTGCTAAAATCTACTCCATTCAACAAGTTGACAGATTTAAGGTAAAATTGGTAGCAGGTAAAATCATTCCAGCAATCGCCACCACAACTAGTGTTGTATCAGGTCTTGTTGCTTTGGAACTCGTTAAGATTCTTTCAGGTAGATTCCAAAAGACTCTGACACCTTATAAAAACGCTTATTTGAATCTTGCAATTCCATACTTTGGATGCTCTGAACCTGGTGAGGCTCCTAAACATAAAGTTACAACTACCTTTTCTTACACACTTTGGGATAAATGGGAGATTACTGATCAACCTCAAATCACCATTGAACAATTTTGTCAATATTTTATGGATAAATATCAACTAAAGGTCTCTGGTATCTACCAAGATGTCTCTATGGTTTATCTAGCTGCATTACCATTCCACAAAAAGAGATTACAAAATACATTAAGAGAGTATCTGGATAATGTAACTCCAGATCTTAAATATATAGATTTATATGTACAGTTTCTAGAGGAAAATGGTGATGATGCTAAATCCCCTCCCATTCGTTATTATTTATAAATAAATAAATATAAAATTGTCAGATTAGAAATCAGTAAATTTACAGGTATAAGATAAAAATAAAATCTACCCCTATGCACACAAGAATAACAATAAATACAAAAATTAACAAGAGTAGTGATACAACCTCCATTTAAATTTACAGAATAATATAGTGTGAGTGTCTCTATTGATTATTATCAATACTAAACATTTAAATTAATTTTCCTATTTAAAAAAATGTTGAAATTTACACAAAGGAAAACATATCGACAAAGGATGGGGTTATATATACCATAATTTATAAATTTTTAAATAACAAAAATCTGTTGTATCTTTAAAACTAATACTACCTTTATTATATTAATAATATTAATAATATAATAATAAATTGAGGAGTTTAAATATACATTTGATCGGGTGGTCTTGTTTGTCCCTCTAACAAGCTGAGATGGTGAAGAAAATGGTGAGTTAACATATCCTTAGCTTCATCTTCATCTAAAATATCTAATAGATCTTCAATATTACCAACATCATTTGCTTTTGATTTGAGGCGAAATTTAATGGGATTAATAAAATTTAGGTCAGCTTTGGATTTAAGTATTTTGGTTAAACTAAAATGGGGGGTTAGATTTCTCATTCGCATTTTCATGAGCTCATACGCTTTTGATGGTGAATCTATTGCACATGTAACTATTAATTTCGGATTCTCATTCTTAGTTTCAGGATCTGTATTTTCCTGAAACCATTTAAATCTCCAAGTGCTTCCTAAATCTGTAATGATATTTATAACTGGATAGGAGGACTTTATATTGGAACACAAGAGCTGAGAATTAGCTTGGAGTCGACTAGATTCAACTCTATCACTTGAGGTCTTGAAATCAATCGTAAAAAGAATGTTATGAAAGATTTCTTCATTTGGGGTATTGGCTGGAACCAGAACAACATTAGCGTTTCCTTTGAATATAATTGGAATAGATGGATGATTAAGGTAAAGCAGGTCTTTCTTTCCCGATGTATTAATATATTTATGATCAGGGAAACTAAAATATTTAGTTAGATGTTGTACTGCTGGAGTTGTCATGGTTTGTTCAGACTTTCCTTCCCAATCAAAATTAGGAATATGGATGAGATCTTTTGGAAAAGAAATTTCTTTACTAGTTATGAAATCAATTCCTAAACTATTCTGGACAGTATCCCATTGGGCGGTTTTTATTTTGGATATTGAGACTTGATCTCTCTGGGGAGAAAGAGATTTTTGGATATCTTTCAAAAGGTCTTCTTGTCTACGAGAGCTTTCTTTCAAAAGTTCTTCTTGTCTACGAGAGCTTTCTTTCAAAAGTTCTTCTTGTCTACGAGAGCTTTCTGCGCTTTGAACTAAAAAATCTTTGAATAAGGATACAAGATCAGTGTCTGTACGAAGACAATTAGTATAGCTAGGTAAAACTTTAAACATGTTTAAAATAATACATTAATAAAATTCACACAAAACAATCTACATACCTTGCTCTATTTGATGTCCTTGTCTACCTATTGTTGAACACGTGTTAAAATTTTATCATGTTTATGTAAAAAATATATTAGTATAAATGAACAAAAGGTCTTTAAATTAGTGATAGGTGTTTAATTTACATACCTGAAGGGGTTATGGCTGAAGGGGTTGTGGCTGAAGGGGTTGTGGTTCTAAGTGCAAGTAATGATAAAGCTGTTGGTAGAGAAATTCCGAGGGTACGAATAAGAATATCTAATGTTACTTCGGGATTCAATAGTGAACTACCATTAATGTTAAATTTACTAATATTTGATTTATCCACCCCATCAGGAATTTTGAGGTGATCTATGATTTGTTGAGTCGTTGTACCTTCAGTAAGTGTAAAAGCATTGGGTATTTGCTGTGTTCTAATATTAGTTGAGCTAGTCGTTGTTGTAGTTGTTGTTTGTTGATTATTGTTGTTTGTATTCATTGTAGAATGAAAAATTAAATTATTGATGTTAGTAGGATTTGCTTGAAAACATCAATAAACAATAAAACTTTTTTCAATGAAAGTTGTATTATTGTTAGGAATAATAGATAGTTATTTTTCACATATTTCTCACACCTTTTTCCTTTGGTTCATCTTTTCAAATTGTATGAGTTAAATAAAGATATACATCTATTGTATTGTAAAGAGAGAATTAAATGCAATTGCGGAAGATTAATTAGCAGAAATAAACTTTATTAACATAGGATAAAGATAACTATTTCGAAATAATTATTGTTTTCTTTTATTTATGATGTTTGAAAATTAAATGTCATCACTTGAAGTGGTGATATTGTATACCATTAAAAATGACGAATATACCAGGTTAAATAGGAACCTACTCTAGAAGAATCATTGTCATTGATCCAGTGGTTGCAGTTCCAAACCTGAAAGCAGAAAACTGTCTAACACAACAACTATGTAATATACTGATCTACCTAGATATTTATATTTAAAAATATTTGATCATTTGTATAATTGGAAGTCTACAACAGCTAAAATGTGTAAATAAAGAGTTATATGAAAGATATCTGATATGAATATCTTACTCAGTAAACATTTAGAGAATTCTTCTAAGATTTTTTTGGATATTGATTGATCTACTTGTTTTTATAACTCTTCTAGTGTTTCATTATGTTGAATAATGATAACTTTTAATTCTATAACCTCTTCAATTGTTGTTTGGTATTCTTGTTGTGTTTATTTAATCTTTAGTTGCAGCTGGTGAGTCTCTTGTTGTTGTTGATTCTTTAGTTGCAGCTGGTGAATATCTTGTTGGTCCCGTACTTTTCAGTAGAATATCAATTAAGAATATAAAAATTCCAATGTCTTAACACAACCCACTTCAAAAAAATAAAATCTAAATGGGGTTATCTATTATCATATAAAAACATGAAAATATATTCCCACTCTAAGTATTTTACAATAAAATGAAATAAATAATTTTTTTATTATTATTATTATATTTTATTTATAATAAATAATAGAGGAGATTCAAAAGAATGGGAGAAGAAGTTATCAGTAATAATATCAATGAAAATTGTGTTTATGTACCACCAGTAGTAGAATTAGACAATAGAAATGCAATTCAATTATCAGTTGCTGAACAAATGGCACATTATGATCAAGTTAGTGTTGAGAGAATTCATACAATAGTCTGTTTTATTATTGGTATATTTTTCCCATTTGCATGGTTACGTGGATTTAAACATTTCAAAAGTAATGATTCAGTACTAAAAACCTATTCTGTCTTATCCCTTGTTTTCTTTTTTATTGAAGTTGGAGTTTTTGTAGTCTTATCTCTAATGGCTCTTGTAGTAGGTTGTCTATATGGTTATTAAAACCAAAGAATAAAATCAAAAAAGTCACTCATCAATATCTCAATATCATTAGTTTGTTATCTTAAAAATGATTATTATATATATATCCTTTTTATTTTTGTTGTCCTTTCTTTTCTTTGAATTCAAAACAATTACAATATTTGTTATTTCACAAACATTGAAATTATTTTTTTCCAAATAGGATTGTAAATAGAAATATTGGTTTACTTTTGAGAGTACTTTCTAAATGTTGTTGGTATTATTGTTATTTTTATTGTTATTGTTAGCAGTGGTATTTGAAGTTGGGGCTTTTGAAACATCAGGTTTCATTGCTGGGAATAAAATAATTTCTTTAATATTATAAGTGTCAGTCACCCACTCAATCTTTTTTGACACAAAAAATTTTTTTTTCATTTTTTGATAAACAACTAGACAACACAGTTAGATAATTAAAATATTATTTGATTACTTTTTTTTATTATTGAAAAGAAAAGTTGTAATAATAGAACCAAATGGGTGTACCAAGATTCTTTAGATGGATATCGGAAAGATATCCACAGATTTTACAAAAAGTATTAGAATCCAATCCACCTGAATATGGTATGTCAATATAAATGAGAGAAATCAGTAACAATACTTTTATATAGATCTCCCTGAGAGTTTTTATATAGTAGTATATAGATTATACAATGAATATTTACCAAATGGTAATCATGATGATGATTGTGATATACAGATAACTTATATTTAGATATGAATGGTATTATACATGCATGTTCGCAAGAGACTAGTAAATTACTATCCTTTTCAGAGGATGAGTTAATTAGACAGGTTTGTAATTATGTCGATCTGCTATTTCATACCATCAGACCAAAGAAATTATTTTATATGGCAATTGATGGTGTTGCACCAAGATCAAAAATGAACCAACAGAGACAAAGAAGATATTTGGCAGCATTCAATGAAGAGAAAACAAAAAGAGAATTACTAAACGCAGGTAAACCTATACCAGAAGTGGAATTCAAGAGAAATTGTATTACACCAGGTACACCATTTATGCATAATCTCTCTGAGGCCTTACAATTTTATATTCAAAAGAAGATCTCTGAGGATTTATCATGGAGAGAGGTTCAAATCATTTTTTCTGGACCTGAAGTATGTGTTCACTTTAAAACCCTAACCCTACCACTTCTTCCCTTTTTAAAATTTATATTCATATGTATATTCTTCTTTCTATCTCTCTATCTATCTATCACTTTTTAGAATCCAGGTGAAGGTGAACACAAGATTATTGATTATATTAGAAAGAATAAAGCATCCCCAGATTGGGACTCAAATCAAGTAAATATTTATAGTAATGAGTGTAGGAGGGAAATATACTAACACAAGGATATCTTTACCAAAGACTCATTGTATATATGGATTAGATGCAGATTTAATTTTATTATCATTGGTTACACATGAACCAAACTTTTCAATATTACGTGAAGAGATCTCATTTAAAAAAGAGAGCAGTAAAAAACCAAAGAAAGAGAAACCAGTAGATTTCCAGTTATTACATATTCCAATTTTAAGAGAATATCTAGATTTGGAGTTGAGAACTGATAATTTATCATTTGGGTATGTAAATTTACTATAGAGAGATATGGTGATTTCAACAGAAAATAACTTTATTAATATTGAAATGAATACAGATATGACTTAGAAAGAATTATTGATGATTTTACTTTGATTATGATATTTTTTGGTAACGATTTTCTACCACATATACCAATGTTGGAGATTAGTCAAGGTGGTTTGAATAGTGTTTTGGAATTGTATAGAAATTCATTGGAAGATTTAGGAGGTTATCTGACAAATGGCGCAGAGATTGATCTTGATAGATTACAAGGTTTTATGGTGAAATTAAAGAATTTTGAACAATCACAAAAAGTACTACCTGATTCTAAAGAACAGGAAGAGAATGAAGAGATGATAGAAGACATGTTACTGGAACATGATAGTCTAGAAGAAGGAGAAAAGAAACGTCTTGAACAGTTGGCAATGGATAGATTGAAACAACATTTCTCTGATATACATGTATCTGAGGATTCCACAACTGATAGGGATTCACCATCCATGTACGAAAACAATTACTATAGAGTTCATTTCCAAGATTTTCCAGAGACTTACGAGGAAATCAAGAAGTTTAAACAGGACTTGGTACTCAATTATGTTGAAGGTCTTTCATGGGTATTGAATTACTACCACAATGGCTGTATTAGTTGGAATTGGCATTACAATTACTACTACGCTCCAATGGCTGGTGACTTTGTAAATGTACCTCAGTTGCTGATTCAGTTTGATTACGGTGCTCCTGTTACTCCTTTCCAACAGTTACTTAGTGTCTTACCACCACAGTCTTCTGAACTTTTACCTGAGTGCTATAGATACCTTATGACCAGTCAGAGCAGCCCCATTGTGGATTTGTATCCTGTAACCTTTGAAATTGATGCTCAAGACCCTCACTATTTTGACGGTATTGCAATGATTGGGTTTATTAATCACCAACGTCTTATCGATGCAACTTTTGATCAGTCTCAATTTGCTTACACCGATAAGGAAAAACAAAGAAATACTCTCAAGAATGCTGTGATTATCTATCATGACGATGACATTAAAAAACATATGGTACCATCACCTAATAATAAGATATTTTCTGATTTGGCAGAGAGTACTGCTACCACTGAAGATATTATACTTCCCATTCACGATAGTGGTTTGAAACCATTTAGATACTGCGATGATGTGCTAACTGGTGTACATGGACCACCTGGATTCCCAACTCTAATGACACAGAAATTCCAGTGGACTATGAGAGCTGGTGTCATTGATGTCTGGGGAATGAGAACAAAGAAAGACTCATTTATCATCACTCTTGAGAATCCACACATTCGTCAACATCTCAATCGTGAGATATCCTCAACTGAACAATTGAAGCAATTAGCTCAACAATTCATGTCAAAGAAATGTTATGTAAATTGGCCATATCACACTGAAGCCAAAATCATTGGTTTCTCAACAATTGATCAGATGATAAACTCTGAAGGTCAAATTAGTCAATTTTCAGCATCTCAGAAGTTAATGTTTGTCGATGAGATGAAAGATATGAAGAGTAAATATCTTCAACATGGTATTGACTTATATGAACCTGGTAAGAAGGTTGACTATAACTATTGTCCTGGTATCATGGTACATGTTAATAAACTAGTTGGTGTGGATTCTCTTCCTGGTGGAGGTACAAAAAAACGTTATTCCGATGCTGAGTCTGTATACCCTATTGAACTGATGGTTGACTACAGTTCCCTGAAATCAGATCCTAGATTTGAAGAGATTGTTAATGTACCTTTTGAATCACGTTATCCAGTTGGAAAGAAAGTTATATACACCAAGAGAGACAAGTATTTTGGTTGTGTAGGTACTGTTACTATGGCCTATGACAATCAATTGAAATTGGATTTGAATGTGCCTTCCCAACCTATTGATTTGGAATTTGGACATTCTGTAGCTCAAATGGATGAAAGGTATTTTGCCATCAACGAAGTTGCAAAACTCCTCGAGATGCCCATAAGTCATGTAAACCTCTTAACTGGTGGATTGTATATTGCCAAACCCTCCAGTGACATTGGTTTGAATTTGAAGTTTGCAGGTCGTCAACAACAAGTACAAGGATATTGCAGAGGTATTGTGGTTGCCAGAACTCCAGAAGGCCACGTTCAAAGAAAATGGGAATTCTCAAAATTGGCTGTAGATTTGATGCAATCTTATCTAAAGGAGTTCCCCATAGTCTACAAGATCTTACAGTACTATACCACCAATAAAGCAGAGGTCCCAACTCAGAATGGGTATAGTAGAACTATGGTTGATATAACCCCACTATTTTCAAACAATGAAGAGAAGACTGCAACTCTTTTGAAAATTCAAGAGTTCCTAGACCGTTCTGAGATTAGAAAGAAGAGAATAGTCTCTTGTGATACCATGTCACTTAGTAAAGATCTGATACAAAAGATTCAAGAACACTATTTAGCAATTAGTGAAAAATGTGAAATGACAGTTCAATCCATTCACACTATTGCTGATAATGTAAATGATCCATTGTCTTATGAGTCCATCATCTCCTATGAAAGACAACAAAACCATCAACATCCAGGTAACACTCATGGACAAAACTCACCTGGTAACAAGTCTCCAAAATTCTCATCTTCCACACCAAACAATAACCATAGCAACAACTCCAAGAAACCTTCAAATAAATTTAGAATTGGTGATAGAGTTCTGACTAGTTTGGAGAAGGGTAATGTTCCATTTGGTAGATTGGCAACTGTTGTGGCTGTCAATGACACCAAAGTCGATATTGTCTTTGACCAAGAATGCTTTAGCGCCAATTCCCTAGAAGGTTTCTGTGCTGAGAAAAGAGGTCTTTCTATATCCACTCTAAGACTCTATAATCTATCCAACCCATTCTCCCTCTACCAGAAATCCAATCACCATCAGAGAGGTTATAAACAAAAATCTGTAGATCCACATGAATTTTGGGAGAAATTAAATTCCTCAAAAGATGGTAAATTACCTCAAGATAATGAATCTATTCCAACTCATAAATTGCATACTCCTGAACAAGTTGAAGAAAGACTTTTGAATACATCCAATCAGGAAGAAGAACAACTCTCTTGGCAACAATTAGAAATGTTGAATGGTATCTCTGGAAGTCAATCCAATAACAATAACAATAACAATAATAACAACAAAAATCAACAATCTAATAAGAATAGCACCTATAGTACTAACTATGTTGCCAATACCCTCAGAACCAGTTCTGGACAACAAAAGAACGTTAATTATCTAATGAAACGTGCTCCACAGTACACCCAAAATAACTTTTCCTCTGAGAAGGAATATACTAAACAGAACCCTAAATTACCAACCAACTTTTACTATGACCAAAATGGTAATCCAGTTCAACCACCACCACAAAAACAAAAGAAACAAAAGTCAAATAAGGTTAATGTTGAAAAGCAACATAGACCAGTAGAAAATGTAGATCCAAAGAAACAAAAACAATTGGATTTTATTTTCCAAAATATCAAAGCTGATCAAAATAACAATAGTAATGGTGGTAGCAGTGTAGGTACCTCAACAACACCATCAACTAGCTCATCTGTTGAAAGTAATCCACCACAAACTGCTCAAGCTGCTTTATTACTTAGAGATATATTTAGCTCAACACAACCTGAACATTCCATTCCACCACCTCAATATGCCTATCCACATTATCCATATCCTCATCCACCACCACCACCACCACACTTCCAACAACCATATCCCTATCCACCACAATTCCCATTCCCCCACCACCTCCACACTTCCAACAACAACCACAACAACAACAACAACCACAAGCTCAATCTCAACAACCAAAACAACCAAAGAAACCAAAACAACCAAAAGCCAAGCAATCACCAGATCAAAAACTTCAATCTCAAAATGCACAAGCTCAAACTCAACAACCACCAAAACCAAAAGCACCAAAATCAAAGGATGGTGCAACCCAAAAGAAACAATCTCCAAAAGATAGAGTCTATCAACCAAAAGTTTCTCCACCAAAATCACAAGATTCACCATCAACTCAACAATAACAATCTCAATTCATCAGCTCCCTCATATCATCACCTAATTAATAACAAAAAAAAAAAATAAAATAACATCAACTCAAATTTTGGTTGGTTTGAAAACAAAGTGAATTCAATCTCTTCATTTTATTAGTATTTTGGTTGTAGTGTTATTAATAGTAGTAGTAGTCTTTGTTGATGTATTTATTTTGATTTAACAGTGGTAGTAACATTGTCCATTGTTACAAGAATTTGGTACATAATAATAAACCTGTCCGCATCCATTACCTCCACAGCTGCTACCTCCGCAACTACCACCTCCACAGCTGCTACCTCCACAACCACCACCTAATAAACCACCTAGAAGACCACCTAATAAATTGGCGTTTGAAGCACCACTTTGACCAGATGTATTACCAATTCCACCTGAAATTGAACCTTTAGAGGAACCACTGATTTTAATGTTACCGAATGAAGCAAGAGCAGCTAATAAAATTGAAAAGATGTTAGAATTGAAATGCCTCAATTCCTTTATGTATTTGGTGTAACTTACCAAGGATTGTCATTTTTTATTAATATATATTATTAGTTTGTTAGTTTTGAGTTTGTACTCTGAATGATTATTCGAAATTCGAATTTCAAAGATATTTATATTGTTCAATTTGTAATTATTTGAATTGTGTAGATTCAAGTTCATTTTTCTAATTTCGAAGTTTAATTGGATATTTTAAAGATAACTACTATCTCTATCATAGTTGACATGATGTATTTGAAAATTGTGGTTGAAAACTCATTCACAAATTGTAGATTTCAAAATTTAATGTGTTAGGTAAACTATACAAATAAATAGTGTTTAATGACAGGATGAGATTTATCAGATTGGAAATATCACCCCCCCTTTAAATATTTTTTTTTACTTGCACTTTTAACCCACATAGAAATATTGTAATTTGAAATAATTTTAACTTTTATATATTACTTTTTCAGAAATTTCCAAATACATGATGTGTTAACTAACTCTCTGTGATTCAAAATATCTCAATTCACCATGGGATTTCCAAAATGGAATTATTTGATAAATATCTATACATCTGATAATTCTATATATAACTATATAATACTTTGTAAAATTTGAATAGTAACTATTGATTTTGAGGGATGGGCTGTGAAATAGCTGTTATCAATGAATTTAAAAATAAAACAGAGAACTATATTGATGATATTTGATTTAAATTCCAATTATTAACTATTAGTATAAAGGGAATGAAGAAAAGTTTAAATAGTTGTTTTAAAATGTTCAAAATAAATAAGTAATAAATTTAATATTAAATATATATTTATATATAAAGTGAGTATTTATAGGTTTTAGTAGGCTTATTTATCCATATATTAATCAAACTATAAACAGTAAAAAAAATGAAATCTATTTTGATTGTTGTTTTGTTAGTAGTTGCTATTATTGGTATGGCCTTTGGTCATGCTGAAATGTGTTATCAACAATTCTATAATAAGGAAATGGAAATTTTGAGATTGTATTCCCAACACCATGATAACTATGAATACTATAGATTAATGAATGTTGCTGCAAATGAATTACATAGTTGTATAAATTCACAATAAACTATTAACTAGGTTTTGAATTTGAAAAATTATAATTCAAAATCTCAATATTTTGTTGTGAACAATAAAATATTTTAAAACTAATTAGTTTTTTTTTTTTTTGTTAATCGATTTTTTTTCATATTTGATTCAAATACATCAAAAAAAATGATCCCTTTGATTTTAGGTAGAAATACTTTAAAAAGTATTTCATTAATCAATAATAGTAGCAAATATATATATGGATTCAATCAAATGAATAAAAGATTCTATAGTGCAGATGCACCACAGAGCAACAGTGGAGACAATGACGATGTAAATAAACTATTTAAAATCACTCAAGAGATTACACAAGAACTTGGAGAAGAAGAAAAGAAATTAGAAGACTTAGAAGAAAAGAAAAAAACAGTAACAACACTCAAATATGGTGGATCTGATAAGGATTTTTATCAGTCACTATTTCCAGAGGAAGACGATGTTATGTTTCAATTTGATATTCCTCCTTCAGACAGACCACAATTGCCAACATTTAACGGACCTTTGACAATTGAGGATCTTATTATAGAATATCAAGACCCATATGCCACACAACAGTCTACCTATCAACCATATTTTAGATTTACACAACCACGTGATGGTTATACTGTGGAAACCTTCCTCAAAAAGATTGGAAGAGGTTGTGATAAACATGTCGAATTATTCCCTCAATGGGAAGATCTCATGGCTGCCGAACCAAAGAAATTGAAAAAAGCAAATGTACCAGTACGTGAGAGAAAATGGATTCTACATTGGGTTGAGGAATGGAAACAAGGAAGAAATCCAGTTTACATAACTTTATCAGATTCAAAATCAAAGAGAAATTTAAAGAATAAACCAAAGAATTAAATAAGGACAACAACAATATATATACATATAGATAAATATACAAAAAGTCTACTTTCACCAAAAAAAAAAAAGGGTAAGGTACAACTTTTAGGTTTTTTTTATATAACTATTGATTATTTGTAAATAGTATAGCTCCATTAGATTCATCATTAATGGTTATATTATCATTAATATTTGCACCATTATTATTTGATATTGGTTGAATTTTGAAAAATGATGAATTATTATTATTATCTTCATCCAGTGGCTCTAGTAAACTGTTATTATTATTATGATTTATATTAATTTTTAAATTATCTAAATTATCTTCATCTTCATCAGCGTAGTCATTTGGATCTAATGATTCATTTGGAGTTGTTAAATCCACAAAATTATGATATTTGTTTCTTCTAGATTTTGATCTGGAATGTTTAACACTCTTTATAGTATCCAATACAATATCTTTATCTTTATGTACATCAACAACACCACTAACCAAATCTGATTTATATCTCTTTATATTGTACCCAACATCCTTTACAAAACTTACAAAACCACCTTTTGAATTCGATGTTA
Source organism: Tieghemostelium lacteum (assembly GCA_001606155.1). NCBI lineage: Eukaryota > Evosea > Eumycetozoa > Dictyosteliales > Raperosteliaceae > Tieghemostelium > Tieghemostelium lacteum. The sequence goes on from LODT01000035.1 coordinate 1,115,341, forward strand.
TTAAATTGTCTTTTGAGCAACTTGTCAATAAATAATCATAATGTGTAAATGCAATTGCTTGTGCAATAGATGCTAAAAACATTTCAAAACAAACCAAAAAATCCTATTATACCAATACCAATTAATTATTTTAAATCCTTATTTTAATAAATTTATAAATACATACATTTACAAAATAACCAATTTGAGCAGATGAGTATCTTTCAGCTGATGGCATTAAATCAAACCATATAAATATATGTATGAATACTGATTGCCAAAAGATAAAGAATAATATTCCTTTAATAATTAAAAATTTTAAAACTGGTCTATGTGCGCTTAATTCTTCTTTAAATACTTCATAAAAATTTACTAAAAAGTATAATGCCAACTATATAATATAAATTAATAAAATTATAAAATTTTTATAATAATATAAAGAATAACTTACAAATACTGAAATATTATTAATTATAGTTGTATAAATGTAACCTTCATCTAATGCAAAATTTGCATCTTCATACTTGTCAAAAACAAAGAGAATAGCAGCTATAATGGCATTGATGGGTTTAATGATGGCATATTGTAATATAAATTGTAAGCAAATGATATAAAATCTTTTACCTGGTAAAAATGAGATACAACATAGAGGAAACAATATATAATGTCTCTCTTTTCTCTGGAGAAGTGCAATAATTGCTTCTTCACCACCTAGATAACAACACAATAATTTAAAGAAACTATACAAAACATAGGCTTCATAACAGTCTCGTGCAATTATGATAAATAAACCCCAATAATATCTCTTGGTATACAAAGACAGCCAACTGTCAACTGCATAGATTGGCGATATCAATAGGATCCTTATAATCAATTTCTGATGTGAGGGTTTATTGTAATTGGTCAAATGATTGATAATATGACTTCCTGAGATTATACAACATAAAAATGTAAAAAGTCCTGCAAATACTAAAAATAATGTATGAATAATATCATTTTCCATCTCTATCACTATATTTCTATTATTATTGTGCACTAAAATCAAACATAGTGGTGGTAAATATTATAATTTATAAAAAAAAAAAAATGAGTATTTAAAAATAGCTGTAATTTAATTTAATTGTGTGTGTTATAATAAGTGTTGTTTAAATATGTACATCTAATTTATAAATAGAGATCACAAAAAAAAAACTTTGATGTAGATTTGATTGATTTTATCTACTAAAAATTTTTCATAAACTCTTGTGAACAGAAAGATATTTTTAAAATATGAAGTACAGAACTAATATTTCATTTGATGGTATTGTATTACACATATAGTTAACTGTGCATTGTGTATTTGTTTAAAGTGGTGAGATAGGGGGTACAATGCGTCCTAATTAGTTATTTGATTAAATTATTAATAATTTAAATATAAAGACTATACCCTTAAAGTGAGTGGGTACATCCCCTTTAAGTTAGTATTTCTATTTTTAGGATCACTTTAAAGTGTTAAATGGTATTTTGACAGTATACACAATAGGAGTCTATGACACCAACCACATTTTAAAGGGGTAAATTTCATAGCTTGCACGAGAGATTTACCACCAAAATGGGTGTTTACTTTTTTTTAAAAAAATTGAAATTCAATAATTGGTCCTCATGAGTCATTTCAAAAAACATAAAAAAAAAAAATTTTTTTTTTATTTCACTAAACTGAATATTTATAAAAGGTAGGATGATTAAATTTATATTTTACACCCACAACAACTGTTCTAGAACCATTATTTCCAAATAGTGACTCAATTTGTTGGTGATTCATTAAAATTTTCACCAATAATTTAAATTCTTTTTTTTATTAAATTTATATTTCAATTTTGATATTAATATTTATCTTTTCTTTTTTTATTTTTGTACATATAACCATCACCTATAGAAAATGAGATCATTCATTGTTTTATCAATTTTATTAGTTTCATTTTTGGCTGCTGTTTCAGCTGAAGGTAACGTTGTTAATTTGACCCCAGAAAACTTTGACTCTGTTGTAGATGGTGCCAAAACTGTATTTGTTAAATTTTGTAAGTATCATAAATTCAATGCAGATCTGAATAACAGAAGTAGTAGTTAGAGGAGTTTAAGAAATAGATTTACAGATGAAGATCAAAAAACCAAAACAATTCCAACAACACTACATCAAAATTCAAAAAAAAAAACCCTCATTGTGAATTCTAATAATTTGAAAATTTATTATTATATGAAATTATAGATGCACCATGGTGTGGACATTGTAAAAAATTAGCACCAGATTATGAAATTATAGCTGATACCTTTTCATCCTCCAAATCAGTTGTCATTGCCAAAGTAGATTGTGATGTTGAAACCAACAAAGCTCTCTGCTCCAAATATGATGTCTCTGGATATCCAACCTTGAAAATCTTTGCTAAATCTGTTGAACCAAAAGACTACAATGGTATGAGATCAGTCGATGAAATTGTAACCTTTGTCAACAATAATGCTGGTACCAACATTAAAATCAAAAAGGCACCATCCAATGTTGTAGATTTAACCCCAGAAAACTTTGAAAAGATTGTCTTGGACTCTAGCAAAGACGTTTTAGTTGAATTCTTTGCCCCATGGTGTGGACACTGCAAGAAATTGGCACCAGACTACGAAATTGTTGCCAACACTTTTGCCAATGATGCCGATGTTGTCATTGCCAAGATGGATTGTGATGCCGAAACTAACAAACCAACCTGTACCAAATACGGTATCACTGGTTTCCCAACCCTTAAATACTTCTCTAAGACCAACAAGGACGGTGAGAAATATGAACAAGGTAGAGATATTGACACCTTTGTCACCTTTATCAACAAGAATGCAGGAACCAAGAGAGTTAAAGGTGGTAAATTGATTCAAGGTGCTGGTCGTATCGAAACCCTCGATGCCATTGCCTCCAAATTTGTTGAATCCACCAAAGACGCTCGTGAGAAACTCCTCGCTGAAGCTGAAACCCTCGCCAAAGATGTTGCTGCTGATTTGAAAGCAGACGCCGCCTTTTACATCAAAACCATGAAAACTATTGTTGAAAAATCAAAAGACTACCTTACCTCTGAATCTGCACGTCTCTCTAAAATTGTTCAAGGTACTGTCTCTGGTAAGAAATTAGATGAATTCACAAAGAAAATCAATATTTTATCCTCTTTCAATCAATCTTAAATTTTATTCTAAAAATAGTTTAATAATATAATATATTGTTTGGAAAAATAAAAAAAAAATTAAAAAAAATTATCTTGTGTTTTAGATTACAATTTTAAGTTTCTCTATTTATTATATTATCTCTTATAAATAAAGATAAATAATTTAATAAAAATCAAACGTTTTGTGTTTTTTTTTTTTGTTATTTTTATGAGGTAAAAAAAAAAATGGTGGGCTGATTCAGTCTGCGATTTGTGTAAAGTATCCATGCTATTAATTAAGAATACTTCTTCTCAATTTTTCAATTTTAGATTGTTATTTTTTTTTTTTTAAATTAGTTTCATTATTATCATTCGTGATTAACATATCTAACACCATACTCTATATAAATAGAAATTAATAAAAGATGTCACAATATACACTTGAAGAAATTTCTAAACATAGCTCTGCTAACGATTTATGGATTGTTTACAATGGTGAAGTCTTTGATGTCACTAAATTTATTGAAGATCATCCAGGTGGTGAACAGGTTTTATTAGAAAATGCAGGTATGAATCAACACGAGTTACTAAAGAGTGTAGATAAGTTATGTTTATTATTTAGATTCTAATTTGAAATTTGAATTATATTTATAATATCCAAATACCAAATATTTAAATATGATGATATACATATGATAATATAGGTCAAGATGCAACTCAAAACTTTGATGATGTTGGTCACAGTGCAAATGCAAATTCAATGATGCAAAAGTACAAAATTGGTACTGTTAAAGGAGGAGTTGTAAAGAAAGTTGAATTGAAAAAACCATCTCAAACCTCTTCAAGCAAAACTGATAAACCAAAGAAAGATAACAAATCTAACGAAGGTGGTCTTGGTCTATTAAAAATCCCAATTATTATATTAGTTCTTGCAGTTATTGCTTATTTATTCATGGGAAGTGATGCTCTCATTGAAAATGATGAATAAACAATTCTTTAGGTATTCTTAGTAAAAACGCAAATCATTTATACATTATTTTTAAAATTAGGATTTCTGTTGGATTCAACACACCTGGTTAGACCTAATTTTTTTTTTTTGGTATTTAAAAATCATTGTGGTATTTGATTGATTGATGGATAATAATAGTTTAAGTGATGATGAAGCATTTGCTATCATTAGAGCTATATTGTGTCTCTATTCAAATAATATACCAGAGAGATTAGCTGGGAGTACTGATGAGAAACATGTAGAACCATTACTTAGAAAGGCATTTGGTATCTCTAAGGAACAATACGATGAAATTAGTAAAAAGATATTGGAGTACTCTCCAAAACAAATAACAAAGTCAGAGTTACAATTGAGATATGCGTGGAGAGATAACCATCCAATGTATAAATCAGAAGCTTTCAAAAATCTAAAAGGACACGAAATATGGAAAAAAGCAGAGTTACAAGAGATCTCTGAAATGCTGAAAGAAACTGATTTATCAGAGTCACCTGTAGCTAGAAACAAGTCATCTCATCCTTCTATAAAAGAGATATTTGGTCAAACTCTAAAAAAGCATACACAACAGTTTGGAAAAAACGAAAGCGGTGATATTCAACAGGGTTATTTGATATTGGTTAAGGCATTTGTTCAGGTGTCTATTGGTAGTCAGTATAATAGTTTTGATTGCCAACCTCTTAGAGAATCATTCTTACCAAAACAAAAGAATGAGTTGGTTACTTTGGGTCTTTTACCAGAACTTTCATTCATTTTGACAGAGTACTGCCAGTTATATGGTATCCGACAGTTCTATAGATATTTGGTGATATTTGATATTCTGTCTAGTAAATTTGATGATAACTTCAATCAATTGAATTTGTTATTGGAGTGTTTTGAAAAGTTGATGGATATCAGAGGAATGGATTCAGAAAAAGATACAATTACAATTCAAGAAGATGCTTACTATAATAGAGTGTCTTTTCAGCTATTTGAAATTCTAAAATATAGATTAGGTAAATACAGATTCTGTTTCTCACCTAGATCAACTACCAATGATAATAGCAACAGTATTGCAGTAGCTTTGAAATTGCTGACTATCATCAATAAGGAGTTGGAATGGAATGTTGATATTCAGCAATTGTTAGCTAGTTGTATTGTAGATTGTACCGAAAAGGAGTTCACAATTCTTTACGAAAACAGATGGTCACAGTTAAAGAATAGTAACTTTATTGAAATCTACACATTATCTAAAACAGTTCAGGATGTAGTTGATGCAATTAAAGTTGATTTCTCCTATTTTCATCCAACTATAAAGGAATACGGGTTCCAACACATACACAATGTCTGTGAGACTTTTGCAAAATTTATAAACTCAAAGATTTCAATTGTCAATCAAAAGTTCTCAAAGGAAGCTCATACACAGCGAAAGGGTGACACTATGGAATGCTCCCCTTGGTTATCTTGTATTTTCTCTGAATTGGTACCAGGTCTATTGGAATTCAATAATCTGACTATGCAATATTTTGGAAAAAAATTGATACCACTAGATGGTGATATTCTATTCTTTGCAGGTAAACTGGTACTCAATAGAATCGAAATTCTCAACTACACCATTTCTAAAGTCTTTGATAGTGAAACTTGGAAACCCAACGGTAAAGGTGTACTTCATTCAACAGGTTCAGTAGACTTCTTTTTCTACCTAGTTGAATGTTTTAAATCAATACAATCTGTAGAAACTAATCTATCACTCACCAATAACCCACTTGTTAGATCATTTGCATCTGTTAGTATCATTATCATTTTATTTACCAATTTCAAAAATTCTAACTTTAAAAACACAACACAGTATCTAGATAAAACATTTGTAATATATAACCAAGCTATTAGATCCAAGATTATATTGGATTTGAATAATGATGGACATCAAAAATTTATAGCCACAACCATAGAATCGAAAATGTCTAGAAAAATTAAAAATACCAAAGATTACTTTATAGAATTATGTGGAAATACTAAATTCACAATACCACCTTCAAATTGTTCTCTAAATGAAAGAATGTGTGTTCAAATCAATACTTTTGAACAATCTAGAATTCTATTGGATGATTTTGATACCTCATTCAACTATATTTTTAAAGACAATTTAAATGATATTTTTGTGGCATTCAAAAAGAATTGGAAACTTTTAATACCATTTTATGTTTATAAAGTAAGTTCAATACTCATTCAACTATAGATAATAATTACTAACATTTAATTTTATTCCAGTTAAACTTTGCACTAAAACCAATGATTCAAAAAATAGCATTCCTAAAAGACGATATTACAAAAGAAAAGAAACTTTTAATTCAATTTATTGAAGATAATTTAGCAATTGGTTACAAGTGTTTGTTTCCAAATATCTTTACTAGATTTTTAAAAAATCTTTTCAAAATCATTATAATTGTAAGTAGTTGTTTATATTATTGGAAATGAACAATACTCTAACATTATATTTATATAGAATATCAATGAATTAATTTTACCAAAGAATTTTAAGAATTGGAATATCAAAGTAGTTGATAATTTGAATACATTGGTAAATGAATTAACTGGAATTTTCCATGGAAATGGATTAGGTCTATCAAAAGGTTCAATTTATAAGGATCTCAGAAGAGTATTAAAGATTATGGAATTGTATAGATTCCAAGTTCCACAATTAATTGATTTTCATAAGATAATATTGAAAATTGAACAGATACAATTGAAACCAGATATCAACAACCAGGATACCTACGACTCATCCATTTTGAAATCGGAATGTGTAAATATAATGTTGTACTTTAGAGAAGACAAAGAAATGGATGGATACTTGAAATCATTGAAATTATAAAAATCTGTATTTATAAATCAATATGTAACATTTAGAATATATATATGTGCTATTTACATGGAATATACTAGTATATTTAGTTATTTATTAGATTTGGAGGACTAATAACATTGCTAGAGTTTGGAGGACTGTTTCTGATTTCTTCGATTCTATCTTGTGGTATAATTATTCTAAATATGAGTAGTGTAGCTATAAATGATGAAATTGAACCCGTTAACAGAGAGTAGGCAACATTTCCATTGAAAATTTCAATTACAAAGCTGATACCAACAGCTACCAATAATTGTGGTAATACTATGAATATATTCAATATACCAATTTGTAATCCACTGTTTTCAGTGGAATATTGAGTTTCATTAGCTCCAAGTCCTACAATGGCAAATGGAACAATCATTACAATTGACCAGGGTATACCAGTAAATGTTATCAGTACCAATGCTGCAATTTTACTCTGAAGGAAAAAGAAGAGTAAAAATGTGACTGCTTGTATCAGAGTTCCTACAAAATAGACAATTTTGATACCAACAAGTTTAAATAGCAGAGGTATTAGGAAACTTATGAGAATATTCAGAAGAGAGGAAAATGTTAATCCTAATGATCCAATTCTGACACCCAACTGAAACCGTTCTCTTTCTTCAGTTCCTTCAGGTGCATCTGGATTTCCACCATAAACATTTACACCAACCCAAGTAGTGGCAAATAGTATAAATGAAAACCAACCAATCCAAGAAAAGAATTGAACACAACATAATCTCTTTAGGTAAGGTGGCATTCTGAGAATACCTTTAAACAAAACTGAAAATGGATTCTCAGTATTTGCATTAATTCTAGAGAATTTCTTTTCTTGTATACATATTAATGTGAAAAATATACAAAATATTAAAACTAATATTGATAATGCTAAATGAAATAATTTAATGTTATTATAATAGAATTCAATACCTATTGATTATTTCTACCTACTAAATAGAGCTCTAATATCTGTTTTTAAAAATGGAAATATTAAAGACAATCGAAGCGAACCCATTAAATATCCTAAAAGATTACCAAATCCTAACATTATTGAAAATAATGAACTCCCTAACCCCTGTTGTGACGGTGATGCTACATCTACTAGTAAAGCCCTACAAGGACCTTGCACTGCATTATTTGATAAATCTAATACCCAAAATCCAATAATCTACCCTTATTAGTTTAAATCTTTAGTTTCTCTAAATTTGATATACTTACTGCAAAAAAAATTGATAATTTTTTAGTATCCTTGCTATCACCTAAAAGTGAACCAAGAGACTGGGCATTCGAGATCAACAATAAACCTACTACTATAAATATTGTACCAAAAAATATATATGGTTTCCTTCGGCCAAATTTGGATTCTGACCTGTCACTCAATACACCTACAATAGGTTGAACAATTAAACCTGAGACTGGACCTGCAATCCATATAAATGACACCCAAAATTTAGATACACCCAATTCTAAAAACAAAGGTGTACTATATGCAATTTGTAATGCCCCTGGATATTTAATTTTTAAAATTATTAATAAATTGTGGTGTGGTAAAATTGGTGAAATTTCTTTTTAAAATACATACATCCAAATTGTACTCCTAAGAAACTCAGAGACAGAACTATTAATTTGAATATGGATATCTCCTTTTTATAGGAATCATTTATAATCTGTTCCGAATTGATTTGTAAACTACCTTGGTTACTAATCAAATATTTCTCCACATCAGTAAGATCTTTAGGTTCATCTAAATCTTCAATAAATATTGAATTTATATTATTTTCTAAGAGATTATCTGATTCTTTGTGCTCTGGTATTGTTTTTTTTATTTCTACATTTTCCTCCTTAGAATTTTCCAATTTTGAATATTTACTCTTCATTATTTCATTTATAAAAAAATAAATATATACAATAATAAATTAAAAAATTTTAAAAAGAAAATATAAACACATTTTCAAGTAATTTTTTTAGACATTTTTTGACATTTTATTTTAGATCGAGATGCTATGTTCAATTTTTTGAGTTTTTATTTTTTTTGGGAATTTATTCATCATTTATTTGAATATTTAAAAAGAATGTACTAGAGGCAGGACTTGTCAATTGTATAGCTGAACCTTTGTATTCAAAAACTACAGGTAATCTAATACAATAAACCATGTCTCTTACAACAGGTAGATAATCAACCATTTGATAAGACCATTTATCACAAGGTTGCTTTTCAGATTGAAATATATCTACACTTGTATTTACCAACAATTCAACAGAGGATTGAATATAAACTTTCACCAATTGAGACATATAATTACATTCTGGATGTGGACATGTTTCTAACATTAATTTTTGAAAGAATATATGTATAGGTTGTTGGGATGTACTTGTAGATGAAGAAGAGGTAGAAGAGGATGAAGAAGATGATGGAGAATGTTGTTGCTGTTGTTTCAGTGGTGGAGATTGAACAAAGAATTTTCTTGATCTTTTCTTTTCAAAAAATCTGTGTCCTGTTGGACACTGATATTCAAATGATAGTTTACCATTTGGATAGTTTATATTGTTATTACTACTGCTATTAATGCTGGACTTTGGTGACTGAGTTTTTTGATTTGAGTTGTTGGCTAGACTGTTATGTTGTTGGAAGATCTTTTTGATTTCCCATGGTTGTAGTACAGGTTCACTTACAAAGAAACCGCCTTCATTCTCTGGTGTGTAAGTTGGACCATAAACCAATACGTTAAACCAAGAGAATGGTGTTTGGTACTCTACCCTATCACCAGATTTACAAGGTTGATAGACAACCTTTGTGCTGGCGATTGCTATGTTTTGGTACTGATCACAGCAAGCCTGTTGATAAAACAGTGAGTTACCTAACTCCAAGTCAAATATATCCTCACGAAGTTTAGTGGATTGACCACAATTACATGATGCTCTGGTTCTGTATCCTGATGTATGCTGTCTAGTCTCCAATTCATCATTTACCCTTGGGTTACTTTTAGTAGGTGTCAAAGTAGTTACAGGAGTTGTAGCTGCTGTTGTTATAGGCGGTACAAAATGAGTATTCAAAGTACACAATTTTCCAGTAAAAGACTCCTTTTCACAGAGTTTTCTATTCTTTTTCCAAATTTTTTCACATTCCTCTTTAAACAGCTGAATAGAGACTTCTAAAGAGGGTCCAGAGGCATTGATACAGAGTGACTTTATAGCTCGATTCAGTCGATTATTGTGTATCTTTTGACCATAGGATCCAGGTAGACTTTCAGTATACTGTTCAACAGCAGTAGTCAGATAGTTTTGACAGAGTTTACTAGAATAGTTTTGGTCAATATTTTGAATGGTATTGTAGAATGGACCTGTAAAAATATCCTTTTTATCAAATACCTGATTAGAAGTCAACAACTCCAAAGCTTTCTCCCAATGTGACATTTCATAGTTTTTCAACTTGTTATGACCTAGAAACTGTTTAAAACTGTTTATACAAGCCATTGGAATATTATGTTGATTGGTTTCATAGGTTTGTTGCAACTGTGAATAGTAGGTAAATTGTTTGGTGAATGGTGTAGAATAGTTTTTAGTCTTTATCAACTGAAACAGTGAATTTATAGTACTGGAATTGATTTGGTATAACCTAATCAATCTTACTAATGGTCTATTAGATTCAATTAAAAATAGTGGTTCTTGTTGTTGTTGTTGCTGTTGTTGTTGATTGGATGAAGAAGAAGTCTTTTTAGTCATTAAATAGTTGGTTATAGTAGTATAGAGGTTATTGTTCTTTAAAAGTAATGTAATTTGCTTTTTTAGAGAATCTTCAAGTTTAAGATGAGAATCCAATGAGTAACCTTCACTGAGGTCTTTTACTAGAAATATCTGTAATATAGGTATAGATTTACCTGGTGTGAGAAATGTAAATGGTTCAGAATTGCTGAATGTACTATTCAAAAGTGAAGTAATACTAGGAGAAATCAGATTTTTAATGTGTTTTAGAACTCTAAACAATAGAAAATACTCTGATTTAATAGTTAGATTTTCTACAACCAACTATAAAAGAATATCAATTAATCTCTAGCCATTTTAATAGTGAACTATTAATAGTATAGATAACCTACAAATATTATATTACAAACATGGAATAGAAATAAAAGGGATTTCATATAAACAAATTCACCTTCTTCAATCCATTTTTCAATTTCCTATTTGAGTTTGTGTTTGTGTGTGGTTGTGTGTGAGGAATAGGTCATTCAATGAATTAGTAAGTGTGTGTGTGAGAGTATAACATCTAAATAATTGTAACCACTTTGTTATTACATACAAAAGTATTCATATTTTCAACTTTTTTCCATATTTCAATGAGAATGGTAGTATCATGAAATGAATTCAAATTGATATAGATGTTTTGGTTATCTTTGTCATTGTATATTTCAATTTTAATGGATTCATCAGGTGAGCCTTTTTGAAATTGTATATCAATCTCGTGGAATATAAGTTTATCAGCCAATTTATTTAAAAATAAATGTTTTCCATGGCTAGAATCACCAATGACTCCAATGACACATGGTTTATAGGTTGTGCTTATAGCAGTAGTGGAGGTCGTAGTGTTTGGTGTAGTGGTTATACTATTTAAATTATTATTATTTGGTACTAAACTCTGTTGGGATTGTGGTGGTTGCTGTTGTTGCTTTTGCTTTAATGTAACATCTTCATTAGTCAATTGTTTTTTCATTCCACATTACCTAAAAAGCATTGAAAGGGTGATTGATTAACAAAATTTAAAATTATAAAAAAAAATTAAAAATATTATTATTTGACAATTAAAATGAGTGAAGAAACCTACCCACCAAACTTAGTTTTTTTTTAATTTTTTTGAAAGTTAATTCATCCTCCCTACTCGAGATGATCATCATCAAAATCAAAATTACAATGCTATGGAACCCAATAACCACATGTTAAAAATTTAATATTTTTATTTTAAATATTAAATATTTCATATTGTTCAAACAGGTCCTGAAAATAGTTTTAAGGTTTTTGATTATAGTGTTTGTGTGGGGTGTGTTTGTTGGTAAAGACAATTTTAAAACAAATTAAGAGTGCGGGTTTTTAATGTGATCAAAGTCTAAAGATATGTGGTGGGTGAAGGAGTTTTTTTATATTTTCAGTGTGGGTGTGGGGTCCCCAAACTAAAATTAAATCACCTACATACACTCACCACTCTTTTTTAATTTTCTGTTAACACCACCCACAAAACCACAATAGTTCTAATGAAACAGACACACACACAGACACACACAAACAGACACACAAAACAAACAAAAAAAAAACAACACTTTATGAAGAGAGAAAGGTTTTATTTTAATTTCATTATTTATTTTCCCTATTGCTCTTCCTAAATATATAAAAATATTTAAAAATACACCTATATACAACTACTACTACAATCACCAAAATATAAATAATATGAAATTTGATCACTTTTCAAATCTTCCAACCATTCTCGGTGGTGTCAATATAAATCAAAGTCATAATTCTAATCAATCAAATACAAAATCATGTTCATTGCACATGAATCAAATACCTAATCAAAAAACACATCAACAACATTCATCTAACAGAGTATTATTATCTGATATAAGGAGTATCTTGAGAAAATTAATTATAACTTTAAATATGCCATATGGGAACGAAAGAACCACACAAAAAACAAAATATTCCACTACTTTGATTGGATATTGTAACTCTGCCCAAATTGAATACAATGCTATTTTACAAAAACTAAATTTTCAAATGAACCAAAAAAAATTTGTTTCCTTATTTGGGTTGATTACTGGATGTGCTTCTACAGCACTGGTATTAGCCACTGGAGGACTTGCTTTAGTTCCAAGTATTTATTATTTATAATTTTATAATTTATATAGATATTAACTTTAATTTTTAAATTTATCAAAAGTTGTTTTAGCTAGTGGAACTGTTGTTATTATTTCATTAAATGGTGATGATGGAATAGTATTTGGAACACAAACCATTTTAGAAATGCAAACCATGTTGGATTTAATAGTTAAATTGAGAGGATATTTACAAGACGATAATATAGATGAAATTCAACTTATGAAATATTTAGATGATATATATATAAACCTAACAAAATATCTAAAATAATATTTATTTATATTTTATAGTAATACTAATTTAAAAGGAAGGGGTGTAAAATAAACAATACATTCTTACATTATGTAAATAGCAAATCTCAATATTCATTTGAATTAGTTATTTTTGTTTTTTGGTAAATACATATTCAAATTAATAATACGTGATTTTATTTTTAATAAACCGTGTTTTAGTGTATAGATCTCGACTATTCTTGATCACTACTGAGTTGTTGATTGTAATTGTTATTTTCAGAGATGGTATGAGTATTTTTTCTCTTTTTATACTGTTTTTGAGGTGAATTGGTAATATTTGGTTGTTGGATAGTTACAGGTAGATTTCTATTGAAATTAATTAATTTCAATAAATCATCGTCATCATGAACTTCAAAGGGTTGTGAGAAATTGAAAAAGTACTTTGATCTCTGATTTTCAACTTCACAGTTGATAACTGTTGTATTCTTTGTATTTACAACTATAAATGGAAGATATATCTTATTGTTAATAGAATAGTCTTTTTCTTTCTCCAATTGAGTATTTCTCTGTAATATAGATTGATAGATTTTCTCTTGTGCAGCTAGATCCTTTATCAACTGTTTCTTTTGAGCAATTCGTTCCTCTAATTCAGCTTTTTGATTCTCATAAGAACTTATAAGACTACCCTCTTGATACTGATGTTGAGGTTCCATTGCATTAGTAGTCGTTGTAGTCGCCTGTTGAGATTCTAAAGAAGATTGTGAAGCCTGAGGTGTTTGTGTACTATTATTACTATTACTATTGTTATTATTACTCTCTTGTGTTAATTGTGATGATGTTAATGACTCTGAAGTCGTTTGTGAAGATGTTAAATTGGAAGGTTGATAACCACCCAATTGTAAACTTGAAATGGGACCACTTGGTAGACCTACCCAATCAATTTTGTTTTTGTCTTTTGTAATCATGTTCATGGCATGAAATACATTTAAAACATCATAAATTCTTCTTTTTACAGTATTCAATTTTGGATTAGATTCAGGACCATTTATTTTTCTGTTCTCTTCCATATATTCATTCAACAACTCATTAGTTACATCAAAATAATTGGTTGTCTTTTTAGTTTCAACTTTTTGACAAACTTTATAACTAAGATATCTTAATCCTTTAAATTTATCTTTTTTACCTTCATTTTCACTATTATTATTATTATTATTGTTATTGTTATTATTATTATTATGACTAGTTTGTATATCTTGTAAATTTACATCTAAATTTGGAATCATTGGTATAAAGGTTTCTGTATTATTTGTGGTTGTTGTAGTAGTTGTTGTAGTTGGTTGAGTAGTTGCAGCTGGCTTTGCTTTTGGTTTTCTTTTTAAAATCTTATTATTTGATTTAAGATTAGTAAGAAGACCATTGACAACAGTGGAATCATTGAGATCTACAGATTGGTTATGTGATATATTGTTAATGTTGGATGTACTAGTGGGAGGTTGTTTGAAACTTAAGTGTTCAGGTACAGGTTCATGTACAGTTGTCCTATTCTGTATAGGTTCAATATGCACATCTAAACTCTCATTCAAATGATCACCTTCTCTAACCATTGAAATGTCAAGACTTTTATCAATATCACCTTCACTAACACCCTGTACATGAATATTATTATTATGATTACTATTAACACTATTGAATACATCTATAAGGAAGTTCTTATCAGGTGCACCATTTGGTGAATCCAAAACATTTGCTTTTCTCTTTTTACTATTAACATGTTCATTTTGAATTATACCATGGTTGCTATTATCAATATCCATATTAGGACACAATTGTTTGGATATCCAATAGATATTATTAGATTTTATAAAATTTCTACAATATTATAAATTTATCGCTGTAGTAAAGGAATTTGGCGGGCTCGCTCTATTTTATAAAACAAAGAGAAAAAAATTTTTATAATAATTTATTTTTTCATTTATAACCACAGCTCAGTGTTAACTCTTAAAATTTATAATTCAAATCATATATCATGTATAATCCAATCTCATAATATTTTATATATAATATAAATTAAATTTGAATTGAAAATAATTCTAGAGAATTTTATTTGAATTCTATTTCTAAAATTTCAATGTAAACATTCTCACCCCCACTACCACTATAATACTCACTACATTCAAAATGTAAAACGGAAAAACAAAAACAAAAAACAATTTCCAAATATATCTATTATTCAAGAAATTTAATTTCCTATATTAAAGAGTCTTAGAGTTTATAGAATAATTAATAAAATGTCATTTAGCTCAGTAATGGAAAAAGATGACTATCCACCAATTGAAAATCATGGTGTAATTGGTAATATGTTAACAACAGCACTTATTGATACCACCGCAAATATAAATTTTATGTGTTGGCCTCATTTTGACTCTCCGGCTCTATTTTGTTCATTGTTGGATAAGAATAAAGGAGGTTATTGGAATATTGAACCTACATGTAAAAAGACAAAGTACACATCCAAACAGTCGTATTGGCCTGATACCAATGTAATTCAGACTAGATTTCAGTATCCAGATGGTGTGGTTTCCATTATTGACTATATGCCTATTGTTAATAAACAAGGTTTGAGATGGCTCATTAGAAAAATCAAAGGAATCAGAGGTACCACAGGTCTATCCATGAAATTTAAACCAACTTTTAATTTTGGTCGTGACAAGCATGTGATGAAGCCTGTTACTAATGGGTTTAGGGTGGAGTCTGGTGAGAGTGCTCTGGAATTTCTCACTGAGATTGCAAGTCAATTGAAGGAGGTGGCTCCAGGAGACAATGAGTTAGGACCACATTTGGAATGTATGTTCACATTGGGTGAGAATGAAAGTGTTGTTATGATACTCAAGGATGCTATTGTTAATGATGTGGATCATAACGCAGAGTTTGCTCAAATGTTGAAACACGAGTCTAATATCTTCAAGATGGAGGAAAAGTTATTCACCTCCACAATTTTTTATTGGCAGAGTTGGTTAGACAGATGCACTTATAAAGGAAGATGGAGAGAGATTGTGGAGAGATCTGCTTTGGTATTGAAACTCCTAACTTTTTCTCCAACTGGTGCGATTGTTGCGTCGCCTACATGTTCATTACCAGAGGGAGTTGGTGGTGAGAGAAACTGGGATTACAGATACACTTGGATCAGAGATGCAGCTTTTACAATCTATGGTCTCATTCGAATTGGGTTCACTGAAGAGGCTCATGATTTTATGAAATGGTTAGAAGCTAGATGCGCAGATGCAGTTTATGACAAACCGGATCAACTTCCTCTCAAGATTATGTATTCCATCCATGGAGATGCTAAAATTCCAGAAAAATCATTAGAACATTTGGAAGGATATAAAAAGTCATTTCCAGTGCGTGTGGGTAATGATGCTGTGAATCAAATTCAAATGGATATCTTTGGAGAGTTGCTTGACAGTATATACCTCTCCAATAAATATGGCACCTTAGTTAGCTATGAATTCTGGATTCATATTAGAAAACTTGTGGATTATGTTGCAGATAATTGGAAGATTAAAGACGAAGGTATTTGGGAGGTTAGAAGTGGAAAGCAACATTTTGTGTACTCCAAAATCATGTGTTGGGTATGCTTAGATCGTGGTCTTCGTCTATCGGATCGTCGTTCATTCCCAGCACCTCGTGTAAAGTGGATAACCATTCGTGACGAAATCTACGAAGAGATTCAAAACAAGGGATATAACCCCGAAATGAAAGCTTTTATGCAATCTTATGAGTCCCAAGAACTGGATGCCAGTACACTTATCATGTCGCTTGTATTCTTTATGGCTCCTAGTGACCCTAGAAACCTCTCTACAATTCAAAGAATCTTGAGACCTCCTGAAGAAGGTGGTTTAGTCAGTAACAGTTTGGTCTTTAGATACACTGGAGAAGATGGACTAGATGGAAACGAAGGTACATTTAATATCTGTACATTTTGGTTGATTGAAGCACTCACCAGAGCTGGTAAATATGATAAACAGCTACTGACAAAGGCTCGTTTAATGTTTGATGAAATGTTAGGATACTCTAATCACTTGGGTCTATTTTCAGAGGAAATTGCACTGGATGGTAGTATGTTAGGTAATTTCCCTCAAGCTCTAACTCATCTATCTTTAATCTCAGCTGCATTCAACCTTGACAGAACTCTATCTGGTAAATCGAGTAATTCTTAAGAATTGGCCAAATTCATCATACAAAAACATAACAATATATTATTAAAATAAAAAAACTATTTTTGATTTGTAATTAACACTAAAATTAGATCCCAATTGGTAAGTCACCATGTATAATGTGTGGGTTTTAACAAGATAAAATGAAAAAAAAATATCTAATAGTTTTTATATGATTCAAGTATATGAAAAATAAGATTAGATATTTGAATAATAAGAATTAGTGTTCTATATTTAATTTAGTATAAAATGGCTACTTTAACTTCTCAATTTCATCATAAATTTAAACATTTAAAAACATTTATTCAAAATCAAAGTTTGTATTTTATAAAGTATAGAATATATAACTTGTATATTAACATTGTTAAAATTAGAATGAAATCCATTATTTTATTATTCGTCTTTATTGCTTTGATTGGAATGACATTTGCTCATACTGAATCATGTTATCGTCAATTCTTTGCTAAGGAAATTGATGTACAAAGTGTATACTCTCAAAACCACAATTATCAAGAGTATCAAAGATTAATGAATGTTGCTTGTAGAGAATTACATAGTTGTATTAATGCAAACCAATAAATTTAATTAAATTTACAGGTTTTAATGAATACTTTTTTTATGAATCTTAAATTTTAAGAGGAGAATTTATATAAACCTGCGAATGTTATATGGTCTTCATATTAATAAGGATATCAAAACACCATATAAAATTATTTTTTTTTAATCTTATTATCAATTTCTCTATAGATTTCATGTATTAACCTTTTAAACTTCATAAATTAACTTGTATGTCAGAAATTATGTAAAGAAATTTCTTAGAATGTGGATTTCAAATTAAAAATATTATCTTTCTTATTATTCTCATGAAAGACTGTACTGATTTAGGTTTTGTTTGTGGCCCACACTCTTTACAAACAGAGAAGGATTCCGGAGAACAAGTATTCCAGGAAAAGTCTGGTTTGGTTGAAGGATTTATTTTCTCTGTTAACTCTAGACATGAATTAAACTATTGTTCTATTGCTGCGTCATTCAAATCTAATATAGAAAAATGTACTACAGCAGTTGGCAGAATCTTTTCTAGGTAATTATAATTAAGATAAAAATATAAATGTATATACTAACTATTCCAATAGATATGATAGTCCAAATGCAGAACCTAAATGGTGGTGTGGAACAGGATTTTGTGTTAATGAAAATAGTGTCTTGTCTGCGCATCATGTAGTTAAACCAAGACATATTGAAAATGGAAACACTTATACATTGTCAGAAGTCTACATTTATTTTGGTGTTAATGCTAAGGATGGAGAAGAAGTATCTTGCAACTTCATCAGAACCAATGCAGATTCATATCAACTTACCCTTCTTACCACACTGGTTGATAAATACTTTCCTGATAAAATTTCTACAGTAGGAGGTACATACACTTGGGAATACCTCAATGATTTTGCTATCCTCACATTCAAAGACAAAAAACCAAAAGACATGTGTTATTTACTGCCTAAATATCCTTTTGTTGAATCTGACAAATTCTTCACTATTGGATACCCTGGTTATATTTCTCAACCTAAGTTTAAAGAAGATTATCCACAAGAAACAACCAACATAGACGGGCTTTATGCTACGGTATACAGGGATACAAATCAATTTGAACATTTGGTTGTTTCTGTTGGAATTGGTACTCTTAAAGACAAAACACTAAGTACTCACCGATGTCCAACACTCCGTGGGATCTCTGGAGGTATCTTAGGAACTGATAAGTCTGGGTCTTATTTTGTTGGTGTCCACATTGGAGGTGATAAAGATATGAAAAATAATTTTGCAATCTCAATAACTTATCCTGCTTTTGTTTATGCCTATTTCCAACACATAGTAAATGACTCCTTTTTTCAACAACACATCACTGACCTCCATCAATACAAGAGTTACTATGAAAAAATCAAAGCTGATCACCCAAATGGTGGCGAATGGAATTAAATCCTAAATTATGTTTTATCCATTTTCCAGTAATTTTTTTTTATTTTCTGTTCTAATGATGGAACTTACCATAAAGTTAAATAATAAACTTCAAATATCAAACTCAACATTCACCCAAGTAGATTTTCTCTCACAGATCTCACCAATTTTGTTTTTATTAAGCTTTTTTATTTTGATAAATATTCAACAGTACATATCTAAATGACTTTTTAATTCTTATAAGTTGATATCTTCTTGGCAAAAAACATTTAACTATTACAATGTTTTTCGACATGTCGTTTGAAGAAATTTTTCAACAATTTATTATCAGTGTTATTTTTCATTTAAAATTTATGAAAAATGTTCAAACTGATTATAAAGTCAATTTCCACACAGACTATTAAATATAGAAATGCAAGCAGTTTAAATAGATTATATAGTACTAGTAACAATAGTGGTAGTAATGGTTCACATTTTAACATGGAAAAAATGAGTAAAAAGAAATATACACCAATTGATACACCAAAGTTGTTAAGTATCAGCTCATTTTTTAGATATCCTGAAGGTGGTGTAAATGAGTATGCAAATCTGTCAAAAGGAACTGCATTTTTAGTTCAGACACCCAAGAGTGGGTTTATAGGTAAACCCAATAACTCAATCTACTGTATCAGTTGTGCACACATTACCCACCCATTTCAGTTTCCAAACTTGTATAAAGAGGAACAATACAGTTGGTTATATGTACTTGGCGAATCGAATATAAAAGCACAGTTAGAATACAGAGATGACGAAACTGGTAAACTTCTACACAGCATTCCTCTGAAACCACCTTATTACCTTCATCCTCTTTTGGATTTGGTAGTTTTCAAAGTGGATGAAGACGATTTCAAGAAATCTAATATACCCTATCAGGCATCAATTATAGAATTGGAACCATATGACTTTCCAAAAGAAGGTAACCCTGGTAGACTCTTTGGTTATCAACTAGTCAATGAAAAAGAGAACATTATGAAACCTATGCAAATTGATTTTCAATTTCATTTTGCAGAGTCTTCAGAGAGATTCTTTTTAAGTACGGAAAGTGTATCACCAATGGGTGTATGTGGAGGTCCCGTTGTAAATATTGAAAATGAGGTTATTGGTATGGTTGAAGGTCTAGTACAAATAGATCCTACACTCATTGACAAGACACCAAATCCCAAAAAGAGAGAGTTCCTAAGAAAAACTAATAACAATACAGTATTTATTCCTTCTCAAGTCTTAAATAATTTTATATCAGTATGTATAAACTCACTACCATTAACACACTGTAAAAACACACTAACATTAATTCCTCTACTCATCACCCCAACCACACTTTACACACACTAACTTTAAACATAGTCAATAGACTCCAATATAGGATTCTCACCATGATTTATACAGTGAAATGAAATTTTAAAACAATAAAACAACCCACACTACTGAATCACATTCGCCTATATCAAGAATTTTGAGAATTAATTTATGTTATCATAATAGTATATAGAGATTAATATTGAAAATTTATATTGATTCTATTAAATTATGTTCCAAGCCTAAAATGTATCTACATATAATATTGAATACCTTTATTTGATCACCTACCCAGACACCAACTCAACACATATCCAGACATACACCAACAAGAACACCAAATCCTACAATCCCTTCATGTGTTTGTAGGAGAAATGAAGATTGTGTTAGTAAAGAGAATTTATATATTCCACTAGGGACCGCTTATGATGGTCAAACTTGTAAAACTTATGATTGTTCAATAAGTTATCATTGTTTTGAAAGTAGAATGGAATATTGAAATGTGGTTTACATTCTTATAATATTCTCTAAAACTGATAAATTAAAGTAAAAATTCATACCCCTAACCAAAGATTTTTTTTTGAATTCGAATTGATTCACCATTTTTGGGATTTTAATTCTAATTTTTGTTGTTTTTATCAATGTTTTGGGTTTTTTAAAAAAAATCAAAGTTATTTTTAATTTATTTAATACTCCGAAAGGATGCCAAAAAATAATAATAATAATAACCCACCTCCGACGAGTGGAGGAAAAGTGGACCCAAATTCATCTATTGATAAGATATTAGAAAGTATAATGTCTAGTGACGACGAAGAGACTCTAGCAAAGAAACAAAAGACATTGATTAAAAGTGATAAAAAGAAAATGAAAAAAGAAAGAGAAAGAGAGATGAAGATACAATTGAAAGAACAACAGTCTATGGAGATTGAGGTGCTTCAAGCCATCTTTCAAGATGACTTTTTGACTATGGATCCTCAACAAAACAAACAAACTCTAAAGAGTGTGGAAGACCAACAAGCATTTGTTAAAGAGAATATCAGATTTAGAATATCTTTGAAACCCTATGTAGGTGATGGAGATGATTGGTTTGTGGCTGTGTATTTGGTTGTTGGGTTTCCTGAAAAGTATCCTAATGTCATACCGAATATACAAGTTCTTCCTTTTAAAGGTCTTACTCAGAAACAGGCTTTGATAAAGGGTTTGGAAGGTAGATTAAAGGAGATTGCAGCAACTAAATTAGGTGATCAAATGATATTTGATCTCTGTGAGACTGTAAAAGAGTTTCTCAATGAGAATAATGATAAACCTACACAATCGTTCCATCAATTGATGATGGATGCAAAGAAGTCTGCTGTGACTTCTAGTCTTAATGGAGGAGCTGTATCGCCTAGCCAGATGACTGGCAGTGGAAAAGTAACGGAATGGGATAGAACTTTAGAGGAATCACAACTTAAAGAACAGAGAAAGAACTTTAGATTACAAAAGTCACTTCAAAGAGCTGAATGGGAAAAAGAAAGAAAGAAAGCAATTATTGAACAATTCACAACTAATAATCAACAAACTAATGATAACCCTCACAGTGAAACAGCTACTACATCACAACAACAACAGCAAAAGAATAATGATAAAACTATTGATAAACAACAGACTATGATATTACATCTCTTAAGATTACTATCTCAAAATGATCATTCAAATATATCAAATGATCAAATTAAAATATTGGTATTTATTATATCTTAAAGATAGAGAATATTAGAGTTTATCTATGAGTACTAATGATTATCTATATTTTAACTATATAGGGAATACAATTAGTACAATTAGGAATACTGAAACCTAATCAATTGACATTGTTGAATACTAATAATACCAATGGTAACCAAATCTATCAACAAGTGTTTCAAGAGTATTTCAGTAAACCTTTACAAGAGATTAAGACAAAAACTAAAAATAATGATAAACTATTAAATAAGTTTTGGGATGTTTTGAGTTTAAACCCAAAACAATTGCAGGGCGGAAACCAACAAGGAGGTACTATAACTCCACCAGGTGGTGAGAGACCATCTAATGACTCTATATTACTGGATAACCCAGCTTTGACAAACCCTAACAAGAGTTCATCTCGTTATCTAAATGATTTTGAGGAATTGGAGTTACTGGGTCGTGGTGGGTTTGGGCAGGTTGTAAAAGTAAGAAATAATCTTGATGGTAGATTTTATGCCGTTAAGAAGATTAAATTGAATTCCAATCAAAATCAAAACAAAAGAATTCTAAGAGAGGTTATTACACTCTCTAGACTTCACCATCAACACGTTGTAAGATACTATCAAGCTTGGGTAGAAGGAGGTGAAGGTTTCAATGAAAAGTTATCTTTACCAAAGAATTTTAATGATGGAGATGAATTCTCTGATGATGAGGATGAAGATGATATATCTGATGAAGAAGATGAATCTGATGAAGAGTCTTCTGGTGAGGTTTCAGAAGATGAAGAAGATGAGGAATCTGAAGAAGATTCTTCAAGTGAAATGTCCTCGGATGTTGAATCTGATCAAGATTCATCTGAAAGTCAATCTGATGAAGAAAATAGTGATGAGGAAATGTCATTCTCTGATATGCTATTTCAACATCAAAATGCTCAAAAACACTTTGAGTTGGATCTTACTGATAATAGTTACTCATTCTTACACTCTGATTCTGGATTTTTAATTCAGGATTTTGATTTACCCAAAAATAGTCGTACTACAAGTAAGAGTATGCAAAGTCATACCTCATCTTCTTCAAGACCCAGCGGAGGAAGAAATAAGAAATCACCAAAAAAGAATAAGAAAAATCAAAAAGAAAAATCACAGGAAAAGAAAAAGAAATCTAAAAAGTCATCATCAGCATGTTTGTATATTCAGATGGAGTATTGTCAAAAGATTCTCAGGGATTTGACAGAACGTGGTATGAGTGCTGATGATGATGAAATTTGGAAATTGTTTAGACAGATTGTTGAAGGTATGGCCTATGTACACAGTCAAAAGATTATACACAGAGATCTTAAGCCTAGTAATATATTCTTTGATTCTTGTGGTGATATTAAGATTGGTGATTTTGGGTTGGCAATTGCAAAGGATATCTCAAAGAACAGACAGAATATTCAAAATTCAACTTCATCTACAAGCTCACAGAGTACCTCTGGATCGGGTATAACAGCAATCAATATCAGTTCGAATAGTAACAACAACAATGCTTCTCCATCTTCTTTACATGGAAGTAGTGTTACTAAACAAGAGTACTTTGAAAATGATATATCCTTCGTAGCAGATAATCAGCATACTGCTAAAGTAGGAACACTGTTTTATACCAGTCCTGAACAGGAGGCTGGTACCTCTGGAGATGGTGGATATGATGATAAGGTGGACATGTACAGTTTAGGTATTGTATTCTTTGAAATGTGGTATGTCTTCTCAACTGGACATGAACGAGTCATTGTTTTAAATGATCTTAGAAATAAGGCTAAATTCCCTGAAGAATTTGAAAGAAACCATCCAAGACAGGCTAAACTCATTCGATGGTTGACTGAAAAGGATCCACTAAAGAGACCTTCTGCACAAGAACTTCTACAATCTGATCTAATGCCACCAAAGATGGAAGATGAGATTATTAAAAACTCTATAAGATTAGTTACAAATCCTACCAATCAGTTTTATTCTACAATGCTAAATAGTCTATTTTCACCATACCATCAACATTTACACTCTCATTTGTATCAACAACCCTCACTATCCAATTTATCATCAAGACAGTCACTATTTAGTAACTTGGATGTATTGAAGCTCAATGAGTTGATTAATGATCAATTAGTTTCCATCTTTAAGAAACATAACTCTAATAATCTTGTAACACCTCAAATGTCGCTACTCATTGATTGGGAGAATAGTAGTGGTGATTTGTCATCAAGTAACACTACAACCCCTATAACAACTAGCACCAATACCAAGACAACTCCACAGAAACCAGATAGTGCCAATATTGCAAAAGGTAAATCTATATTTATGGATGACAGAGGTCAACTCTTTGAATTTAGATTTGATTTACGGTCATCTTTCAAACAACATCTATTGAATAACCTAATAATGTTAAAGAATAATAGCTCAAGTTACAATCATTCACTAGAGGAGATATTGGCCCAAGACAGTGCCAGTAGTAGTAGTGTATCTTCTGTAAATGATAATAATCAAAAGATATACTCTATTGAAGAGATTTTAGATTCTCTATCTAAACTTCCTTTAAAGAGATATGAAATTGGAAAAGTCTATAGAAAACCACAGATTGTAGGTAAACTACCTAAAGAGCTGTCTCAATGTTGCTTTGATATCATTGGATCCAGTCTATTGATATCAGATGCACAAGTTATAAAAGTTACATGTGAGGTATTTGATCAGTTACCTAGTATGTCCAGTACCTATTACGTGAGATTAAATCATTATGGTGTAGTGGAATACATGTGGAAATGTGTTGGAATTCAAGATGAAAAAGAGAAATTAGAGATATCTCAAGTTCTCAGTCAACTTTTAAGACAACCATGGACACACATCAAAAAGATTTTATTGGATAGACTTAAACTCTCTGTAAAGACTGTAGAACGTTTGGCTAATTGGGTTCTAGTGAAAGGTTCCATCAATGACGTTATCAAGAAACTTGAGACATCGTCCCTTTCCAATCCTCTCTTAGGGTCCAGTGCACAAGGTAATGTAAGAATAAGTTCAACATTTACTGATTTCCTTGATGAAATGAAACAACTGGCAATATATTTTGAAAAACTTCAAATTCCATCAAATAGAGTGGTATTTGATTTGGGTTATGTATATTTTGAACAAATGTACTATAGTCAAGGTCTGCTATTCCAAGTCATACTAAAAGAGGAAGATCACAAACAAGAGTGTATGGCGGTTGGTGGAAGATATGATACAACTCTACAGGAGCTAATTAAATTGAATGGATCACAAAATGGATTGTCAGTAGTCACCAGTCAGTCACCAGATTCACAAGTACCCATAGTAGGTTTGAGTATAGCACTTGACAAAATCTATCAAAAAGAGAAAGACCACTACATGATGTTACGTCAAAATACCATGTCAATGGTCGCTCAATGTCCAACTCACAGATTCTCAACACCTGACATTTTTATTTGCAGCTTAGGTCCAAACCTCTACTATGAAAGAATATGTATATTAAATGAACTCTCTAATGCCGGTTTGAAAGCTGAAACCATGTACATGGAAAACCCATCCCCAGAAGAACAAATTGATGTTGCCATGTCATCAGGTGCCGTATTCATCATCACCGTCAAAGAAAAAGGCTCCAAGAAACTCGTCAAAATCAAAAATCTCGATAAAAAATCAGAGATTGACTTGGAAATCAAATCAAGAGATGAAATTGTAAAATCCTTTGCTGGTTATAATTTTTCTTTAAGAAATAAATTAAAATAGTCCAACCTGCAGTTTGATATTAACATCTATGTACATAAAGGTAATATTACTTCCTATTTATTAATAAATATTTTAATATCTTTTGTTGGTGTCTGTAACTGATGAGGTAGAGTAACAATAAGAATAATAGGAATACAATAGGTATTAGTATAACAGATGTTACAATTTTAATGGCAAGTGTTGATTGTAGAAGGTCATGTATGAGCTCATAGATTGTCATGAAATTCAGTATGATTATGAAAAGTGCTACTGAAATGGAACTTAATAACATCAATTTGGGGGATCGTAAATCAGACATTATATCAGATCGAGATGTAAATTGAATTAAAGGTATAACTGCAAATGGAAGTGCAATGGATAAAACAACTTGTGATGATATCAATAGTTTATAAGTTGCCCCTTCACCCATTGCCAATATGATTACAACTGCAGGTACTATAGCCATTGATCTTGTAATCAGTCTTCTCAACCACGATTTAACACGTATTTGTACAAACCCTTCCATCACAATTTGACCTGCCATTGTGCCTCCTATAGTCGATGATTGGCCTGACAGTAACAAAGCAACTCCAAACAAGACTGAACCAACTTTACTATTTAACAGATCACCTAGGAGTTTATGTGCATCGGCGAGTTCTGTAACCTCTATACCATTAGCATAGAATACAGTTGCACTCAGAATCAAAATGGAAGCATTTACAAAAAATGCACAATTTAATGCTAAAAATGTATCTATTATATTATATTTACAAGCCTGTTTGATACTATCCATATCCTTTCCTATGCTTCTAGAGTTTACAATACCACTATGAAGGAACAAATTATGAGGCATCACAGTAGCACCAACTATACTTGTAGCTATAAACACAGAATCTCTATTTAAACTTGGAACAAACCCTTTGAATACATCTTTTGCAGAAGGTTTACAAAGGAATAACTCGACTATAAAACAACTGGTAATAGCTGATAACAAAAGTAACATGAGAAACTCTAGTTTTCTAGGTCCGAATCTCTGAATAAGTAGAAACAGTAGTGTATCAACAGCAGTTATAATAACACCTGCAATCATTGGTACATTGAATAGGAGTTTAAGTCCAATTGCAGTACCAATAACTTCGGCAAGATCAGTACTTATAATTGACAATTCACTAATCAACCATAAACTATATCTCATAATTTTGTTATCTTGAAATTCTTTTGCACACATTTGAGCTAAATTCAAACCTGTTACTAAAGAGACTCTAATAACTAAGGTTTGTAGCAGTAGTGCAATTATATTACTAAATAATAGAACCCATAATAATGATGTTCCAAATCTGCTGCCACCTTCTATATCAGTTGCCCAATTTCCTGGATCTAAATATCCAACAGATACCAATAAAGCAGGTCCTAAAAATGATCTTAATTGTTTAAAACTAAAACTTTTTCTATATTTATAGAATAATTGTTATTATAATAAATTTAAATTATTTTAAATTTATAAATATTTACTCTTTTGGTACTACAACCAGATTATTAATTACATCGTTATTTTCATCATCATTAACATTATTAGTAATCATTTCATTTAATTGTGACATATTTAATTGAATTTCATTTTCATTGTCAATTTTATAATAATCGTTTTGTGTAATTTCAAATGTATCCAATGGAATACTATCAATATAGTCACCGTCAGTTTGATCTAAATCTTTATTATTATCCATTATTTGATTTAGTTCAGTCAATGGCTGATATTGATTTGTCATTGTGGAATATGTAAAAAAAAAAAATTAGTTACTAATTTACCTTGTTGGAAAATTTATCATTTAAAAGGGTGTGGGTTGTATAGGTGATATAGTGATCACTTAGAATGACCCCTTTGATTTACAAAAAAAAAAAATTTTAAAGTACTTTTTGATTGTTAAAAGGTTTTTTTCATCCTATAAAGATCATTGTAAAATCAACGTGTATCAATCAAGACATTCACTTCATCATCTTATATTTTTAAAATTAGAAAAGTAATTATTGATAAATATCATCCCGAGGAGGTCCTACTCTGAATGGCAAATCATAAAAAAAAAAAAGAAAATTTATTTTGACAAAATTTTATTCTTGACCAGATAGTTTATAGGTTGAAAATTTATAAAGAATTTTCTCATCCTTTTACCACTCAGTAAAAGTATTTGTAGTACTAAATAACCCAATATATATCTGAAGTCTCCTAAACACCCCCAATGATCTAAAAAACAATGGGTAATGAAGAGAGTAAATCTATCAATAAAATTATAAAGAATCATGATAATTGGTTGGGTTTAGATGGTCAACAACAACAACAACAACAATTAGAACAAAAAGAATTAATTAAACAGAGCATTACACCTCCACTTTTAATAGAAACTGGAGTATCACGTAATAATACATATAACAATAGCAGTAGTAATATCAGTAAATATTCATTTACATCAACCCCATCTACATCTTTAACAAGTAATTTAGGAACTACTCCTAATGATAATGATAATTTAAATGTACCATCAACAACTACAATAAATGCCACTAATCCAACTCCAAAACCAATAATTAATAATCTAAATAACAATAGTAATGGAAATGGTAGTGGAGGTAGTTCATCTAATGGTAGTAATAATAGTAGTAATAACAGTCCTAGTAACAGTAATCAAAATTCAAGAGATTATACCAATATATCAATTAGTAATAATACAAAAGACAATGAATCGTTAGTGACAGATGGAGGTGCTATATTAAAGACACTGAAATTAATTGACAAGAATAGGTTTCTATCCACTGTAAAATGCTCGATTTTGGGTATTAGTGGTGTTGGGAAAACTAGTTTTATGAGAAGATTTGCATTTGGTGAATTTTTAAAAGATGAAACTACTACCATTGGTGGAACTAGATCCTCACATACCATTCATTATACTTCCATTTCACTGAATTTGGAGATTTGGGATATAGGCGGACATGATAGATTGAATGGTTTATTGCCATATTATATTCAAGGTTCCAATTGTATCTTGGTGATGTTTGATGTCACCTCAGCTCCATCATTTAGGAAGGCATTTTCAATACTCGGTAAAACTAAACCCTATGTACCTGCTGGTACCATTTTTTTGTTGGTTGCAAATAAGGTGGATTCACCAGCTAAACAACGTGAAGTCACTGTAGAACAGATTTCCAAAGCCTGTCAGGAATCTGAGATACCTAATGTCTCTTGGTGTGAGATTAGTGCACGTACTGGTTTCAATATCCATGAACCATTTCAAATGATTTCCAGATCTATAATGACAATGATAAATGCACTAAAGTCTAATCAGAGATTAGAGAAACTCAATCAATCATTGACTGGGTATAATAATCTTCTTGGTAGTCCATCATCAACATCAAGTCCACAAGCTACAACCATTAATAATAGTAATCAAAATTCACCAACATTGGCATCAGTAAAGACACTGAACCAACAGAACCAAAGTAATAACAGTAATAATAATTATAATACAATTAGTAATCTTCAACTTGTTCAACAACAACAGCAGCAATTGGCAAGCACAGCAAATGGAAGTCTACCAAGTCTTTGTGAATTTGATGATCCAGAGGATGTAGAGACTACCAATGGTGTTCTACCAAATATCTCTGTACCTGATATAGCGCAGATACGTAATAACATTTATACCTGTATTGAAAGATCTTATAAACCACTACCTCAACCTGTATTGTTGAAGCTTGAAACCTCAAAGATTATCATTGAACCCA
This sequence comes from Tieghemostelium lacteum, assembly GCA_001606155.1. NCBI lineage: Eukaryota > Evosea > Eumycetozoa > Dictyosteliales > Raperosteliaceae > Tieghemostelium > Tieghemostelium lacteum. The sequence goes on from LODT01000035.1 coordinate 1,145,177, forward strand.
CTAGTAACTCAAGTCTTTTTAAACTACTCACTAAAAAAACATTTTATTTTACCAATTCTTCTTCCAGCTCCTCAGGAAATGGAAAAGATCAAGAAAAGAGTGATAAGGAAGGTAGTGGAGAGACCTATTGTATTATTATAGATAGACTTCACCCAAAGAGAATAGAATTAAAAAAACGTGGTGGTGATAAAAGTGAAGTTGTAATGTTGTGTGACTACAGAGACCATTTGGTAAAGGCATTCATTTCATTGTGTCCTCATAGTGTACCTATATTAGAGGGTACAAAGTCATCGGAAAGACAAGATTTTATATATACCTTTAAAGAGTACTTGAAATATTTCCTGCTGAATAACAGCTCTAATACCAATATACAATTGGAGCAGAAGCTGGAGTCTCAGATTCTGAGATCTGGTGCAGGTGTACAATTTAACAGTTTGGAGTTATCAGGTGTTCTAAGGGATGAAAAACTCATTATGGCACTTAGTAATAGTCTACTGTGGAATGCCTCTGTAACTCATTTGGATCTTTCCTATAACCAATTACATCAATTGGATAGTAGAGTATTTTCAGAGTTATTGGTTAGCATCAATCAGTCACCTTCTATAACCAGTTTAGATCTAACTGGTAACCAACTATCTTCAAAACAGAAACCATTCCTCATTGAGTTTATTCAATCTATGAAACTAAAGACACTGCTATTGAATGGTAACAGTCTACAATCCAGTGCTAATCTTATTATACAATCCATTTCACAAAATTCATCAAATCTGTTGCATTTGGGATTCACCAACAATCAACTAAACAATGATCAGGCTCTTTCCATATCTCAGATGGTACAAACCAATCACACCATCCAATCAATTGATTTATCTACAAACAAAATTGATGAAAAGGGTGCACTTTTACTTTTAAAATCTTTAGAATCCAAATTGAATCATCAACGTTATAATTATTCCATTACAAATTTACAACTAACTGATAATAATCAAATATCCGAGAAAACAATTTTAGAAATTAATAAATTATTAATAAAATCTAATTAAATTTTATTATAACCCTTAAACTAATTATTTTTGATTATTAATAATCTTCTTTCAGATTCGGCTTCCAGACTTTTTAATTATTCTTTTTCGTTATAATTTTGTAAAAATCTTGACTAATAAGATTAATTTTTTTTTTTTTTTTTTTTTAATATATTTATTTATTTAAGTTTATATTTTGTGTACGATAATCATGAATTCTATAGAGGTTGATATTAAAGCAATTAAATTTCCTTTACATTTTAAAGGAAAAATTATAAAGGGTTTTGGTAGAGGTAGTAAGGAGTTAGGTATCCCAACCGCAAATCTACCAATCGAAGACTACGAAGAACAACTCAGAGAGATACCTGTTGGTGTTTATTACGGATTTGCAAATGTAGAGGGTTTAAATAACGATAAAGTATACCCAATGGCAATGAGCATAGGATGGAATCCATTTTATAAGAATACAAAGAAAACAATAGAGGTACATTTAATAGAGAAATTTGATAGAGATTTTTATGGTAAAGAACTTAAAGCTATAGCATTAGGTTATATAAGACCAATGTGTACTTTTAATTCTCTAGATGAACTGATAAAAGCGATACAAAAAGATATAGAAATTTCAAAAGAATCCCTACAAACTCAATCGGAATACCAAACCAACTCATTTTTCACAGTTTAATAATAAATTAAATCCCTCAAAATATAGAATACTACTATACGCCCCATGTATAATTTACAAAAAAACTAAAGAATGTGGTTTTATTATATGGTGTTTTATATATATAAACGTTTATATTATATTATTAAAATGGTGAGAGTTATATAAAATGAAATTATGTACAAATATGATGATTTAAAAATTACAATCATCTTCGGCAGAATCTAAAGTATTGTTTAGATTCTTGAAATTGAATTCATCCTGTGGAATCAAAGAATGTGAATAAATGTGTGATGTTAATAAGAGAGATGGATGTGAAAAGTTTCTTCTTCTTGCAAGTTTAGGTGAAGAGCGTGGGAGATAGTCGATTGGGTACTTGTCAGAGTGAACAGAGTATTGGTATTCACTGTCGCTGTCAAATATTGGTGAACAGTAAATATAGGAATTTAATCTGCTGCTAGATGTAGCAGATGAACAACTAATCATTGATGAGAGAGAATTGGAACTTGAAGATGGTGTTAATGTGGATTTATATTCTCTCTGCCAAAGATCCTTGTTGGAAAGTGACAATATCTTTTGGAATCTCACAGGTAGACCTGAATCCACATCCCAGTGAGTTAAAAATACAAAAGATTTGTGAATTTTGAGGGGTCTGCCAATGGGTTGAATATCCCAACGAAATACCTTTACTGTGTCTAATGTTACAAATTCACAGTCGCTGGAATGGAATTGAATTGGACGTCTATGGACTCTGCCAATGAAGGGTTTAGGAGAACGAATGCATTGATCCTCACTTTCAATTTCGTGTTCTCTAAAGAGGTAGTCCTGGTACTCACGCAGAATGAGTTTAATCATCTGTTCATCTTCATTACCAAACCAAGTGGGGATAAATTTAATAGGGTTTGGTGATGATGATCTGATACTATTTAAAATGTCTTTATCTTTTTCCAATAGAGATAGTTTCATTCTTTCTTGGTATTCAGTAGAGTCGATATCCATTTCTTCATCATCACTCTCAGCTTGAAGACAAGGTGATTGTGATGTGTCTTTTGGTGGTGTTATTACATAGTTGAATGAATAATTAGGAATCAACTCTTCAAATTCATTAATTATTAAATTATCAGATGTCTCTTCGTACTCTGATTCATAGTCATATTGTTCAGATTCTGAATCACTTTCATTATCATCATCGTCGTCATTACTTTTGAAAAATGATGATTTTCTAATTGTTTTAATATGGTCAGAGTCAGTTTCTTCTTCATCTTCAATTTCTGACTCTTCATTTTCTTCCTCTTCTGATTCATATGACTCATCGTCCTCTTCGTCATCTTCTTCCTCTTCTGATGATTCTTCATATTCTGAATCATCATCTTCAACTTCTTCATCATCCTCTTCTTGGCTATCAGAACTGGTATTTATTTCTTTTTCTGATTCCATTTCGTCTTGAAGATCCTTTTCCAATTGAACTGGAGCTGGAGGAATATGATCCTCTTGTTTACTAAATTGTTGTGGTACCTGCTGTTGTTGTAATGGTTGTTTGGTAATTTGAATGTGAATGATTGCAGTACTAATTGGAGAAGTTAGTGGAGAATCATTTTGACAATCCTGTTTATGAAGTGGCTTTGTAATATAGGTGTTCTCTAGTAACAATAATAATTCATCCATTTGACTTGGAGATCTTCCATTACTGGTACGCTCCAATGATGCTGATGAGGTCTGCAATAATTGATACATGTCTCTTTAGAGTCTAAATTATCTTTCCAATAGGCTTGAATCTTAAAATCTCTTCTGTTATGATAGCTGTTAAAGGTGGTAGTTTGTTGTTTTGGTTGATTAGATAAGAATACTTGTTGATTATATTGATTGATTAATTCTGGGGTTTCAAAGGCCATTATACACTTGAATACTAAGAAATAGATTATGTTATAATTAAATGTCTTGCTTGTTTGGTGAGGTTGGTTTGTTATGTGTGAATATATAAAAAAAATTTCTACTTCTTTATATAGTCAGTTTAAAAAAAAATTATGGAAGAACGTTCTTTTTGTTGTTGTTGCTGTTGTTGTTGTTATTGTGTTTTGTTTACTATCTGAAATCGAAAGTATATAAATTAATAATTCAAGTTATAAATAAAATTATATGTAACAAGTTGGATCTATAAAAAAAATTTTTTTTTTTTTTTTACTTTGTTGAAAAAACTCAGAATGTACAGATGCATACATTGATTACTTTTATTTTTTTTAATTTAGTGTGTAAGAGTGGGTGTAATCAACGTGTTAACAAATAAAAAATTTTTGTTGGGTTAATTACTTACTGTAATAAATAATAGTGGGATTAAAAATTTGGTTGAGAATTAATTAAAAAAATGATAAATCCAATAATTAAAAACCCAAAAACTTGAAAATTAAAAAACTTAAATGCTTTTTTTACCAAAATTTCAGAGAATTTACCACCCCACACAAAGTTCTGTGAACCAATAAATAAATATATAATTGATTATGCCTTTGGTATTGGCTTTTAATATTATGATGAATAAATAATTTAAATTTAAAATTCAAAAGAGAGAGATATTTTTTTATTGATTATAACTGACTCTTCTTTCGATTCGGTTTTTTTTTTTGTACCTCATAGAAATCTTCTATTTACTCATCTAGAAAATTTAAAATTTGAACCTGAATTTCCAAAATGTAAAAAAGATACTTTTTTTAATTACATATTGTGAAAGTTAAATAATTATAATTTATACAAATAATAATAATAATTTCATGAAAAAATGTGATTTGCAGATATTTATTAAAAAAAAAACAATTATTAGGATGACAATGTTTTAAAGATTATAAATTGTTAATATAAAGTTGTTTAACCAATATAAAGTGTTTAAAATAAATCTATGGACGTTGAATTAATTAAGTTTTTTTTCCAAAACATAAAAATAGAATCAGGACTCATCAAAGTTCACATTTTTTTCCTTCGTTTGGAGTGTTTCAAATAATGAGTTTTTCGTTTGCAAATAGTTGGTGAAACCTTAGAGACTTAAATTGCGATCATTTTTAATTTTTAATCATCATTTATATTATTATACTGCAATTTCGAAAATGAAAGCTATAAGTATTATTAGTTTAATTGTATTAGTACTAAGTGTACTACAAATTACCAGTGCTTTGACACTTGCTGAATTGACAACTCAGATTAATGCCAGAGGTGGAAGAGTGATTCCACAGAGTGATGTTAATTTCAATAATGCCAGATTCGGATATAACTATCGTTACAATAACATTCCAACTGTTATTGTTCAGACTTCCGATGTTGAATCTGTTCAGTTGACTCTTGAATATGCTCAGACTAATGCTTTGAAAGTTTCTGTTAAATCCGGTGGACATTCTTCTATTGCTGAGGGTGTTCAATCCAATCGTGTTGTTATTGATCTCTCACAAATGAAACAGATCTCCTATGACAATGTCTCAAGAGTCGTCTCAACTCAGTCTGGAAACAAATGGGTTGAGTTCTATAACTTCTCAATCAACCAACACGGAGTTGCTACACCTGGTGGATCATGTCCATCTGTATCTATTGGTGGATTGACCCTTGGAGGAGGTGCAAACGATCTTGCTACTGTATACGGTCTTGCAACTGATAACCTTGTAGAGGCCCAAGTCGTCCTTGCCAACAGATCAATTGTAACTGCAAGCGAACAAATAAACTCTGACCTCTTCTGGGCACTTAGAGGTGCTGGACACGGTGGTTTTGGCATTGTAACTCAATTCAAATTCAAAGTCTACCCTGTAGAACCAACTTACTACTCATCATGGATAACCTACAACTGGTCCGATTTTGAAAAAGTTTTGACTAAAGTCAATGATTTCTCTCAAACCATGCCAAATACCATCAATTTGTATTTCACAACTTGGAGATCTAAAGATGCTGCTAACCCATCCGTTGCCTTATCATGCTTTTTCAACGGTCCAAGTACCCAAGGTGAACAATACTGCGGTCAATTCAGATCATTTGACGGTGTTTTGCCAACTAATTTCACAGTAACTTACCAATCTTACTATGATACAGTCCGTACCGGTACCGATCCAAAAGCCCGTCAAAGTTACACTAAAGGCTCTTTCTTGACTGAAATTAACAAACAAGTCATTCGTCGTATTAAAACCAATATGGAAGCCTCACCTCTAACTCCATTCAGTTTCAACACTGCCAGATTGAATTTGTACTGGCAAGGTGGTGCTGTCTTAGACAAACCACGTAACTATACCTCCTATGTACATCGTACCTATCCATGGAACGCTGTATTCTTATCTTCCTTTGTCGGATCCGAATTTGACGAAACTTACAATAAATGGATCACCAAAACCTACAAGCAAATGGGTACATTCTCCGAAGGTGTCTACCAAAACTATCCAGATGACACCCTAGAGAACTGGGCTGACGAATACTACATGGAAAATTATCCAACTCTCAAAGTAATCAAAGCTAAATACGATCCAACAAATTACTTTTCATTCCAACAATCTATTCCAATTGCTCAAAACACCTATTAAATTAACAATTTTGACACAATTCAATAAACACATCCAATCGATGGTATTGTCAATTTGATTCGGCACAGTCAAAAAATCGATTTTTGAAAAATAATTTTTTTTTTTTTTGATGTTTTTTTTTTTTGCCTCACAAATCTTTTTGAAGTACGTGTAGAGTTTTAGCAACTGGAGTTCGTAAAAGTTTAACAAACTCTAAAAAGAATAGATATTCTCAACGTATTTGATTGGAACTTTAATTTTTGGTGTTTTTTTTTAATTTTTAAATACTAAAGCTTCAGTTGGCATATAATGTACGTACTTCCTAGAATCAGTTTGAAAGTTCAGTTTTATAACCAAACTTCACTGATTTGATGAATATTTGGAATTTTAATTAACATTTTTTAATCATTTTAAACCATTAATTAAATAATTACACCAAATACCAAATAATCACAGTGAGAGATATAGGATCGCTTTGATTTCTATTCACCAAACACACATACACAAGTCAAAAATAGAAATTTAAATTACAATCTAATAACATTATGGATACACAAATAATGAATCCACATGTTATAAGTAGGTTTCATAGTTAATATAATTTCATAGTTATACCCCCACGATTTTTTTTAACACCAATAACCCCAACTATAGGATTTTATAGCAAAAAAGAGACAGAGTATTTTGATATTGGAGGAAAGAGAGTTCCTAGACCTTCATTGACAGGGTCTATACCAAGTTGTTGTACTTCAAAGTCACCACTGGTGATTAAGGGTGATAACTTGAAACCTCTGCCTGGGATGTCAAAACTAATTACAGTTCAATTCATTCAAGAATCTACCAAAGAGATTATTAGTATTATTAATCCTTTGGATATCAATATGTGTTGTGATAAATGTTTGACAGTAATTGCACCAGAGGTTCAACAGAGCACAGTCTATCACGTGCGTATTGGAATTAATTGCAGGAAGATTGAAAAGGCAATTCTTCAGGACAAGAATAATAGTTTGAAATTAGAGAATTTTATGGTACAGGATTTACATCAACCTCACAGCACCAACAATACTACAAATGTAATAAGTCTAATGGATAAACTTTCCAATTCAACTGATAGTGTTTTGGAGATTATATCACATAATCATCAACACCATCATCAACATCATATAACCGATCAAGCTCACCAACAAATTGTAAATAATCACCATCACCACCATCATGAACATATGGAACATGATGAAACTGAACTACATCATCACCATCATCACCATCACCATGAACAAGAAGAACACCATGAACACGACGATCTAAGTGAAACTGCAACACTAGTACAAATAACTGATCATGATAGTATGCAAATTGACAGTAATAGTAATAAAAATAATAACAATAATAACCATCATACGGATCAAGAACTTGAACAACAAACAGAGCATATACATAGTGATGATCAAGTAATGGAAGCACAGCAACCAGAAGATGTATCATCAGATATCAATTCTTATATATTTGAAAATGATGAACATATTCTTTGGAGTAATGAAATTGTAATTGCAATTGATGTCAGTCCAAATAATAATAGTAATAGTACAACTACAACTAGTAATAATAGTAGTACTGGAAATTCAACAAGTACAACTCCACCACAATCTAAAAACTCTTTCTCTGTTTTGGGTAAAAGATCAGCATCTTTACTCTCATCTAGTAACCAGAAATCAAAAGAAAATAACAGTGAGTTAAATAGTAATACCAATAGCAATAATAGAAAGAAAAAATCAAGAACATCTAAAGGTGGTCAGAGTACTTCAGCGGATAATGAGAATACATCACGAAGTACTTCAACACCACCTGCTATTCTAACACAAGAAGTAATTCAGCAACTTATGAATGGAGATACCGAGATGATAAAGTCATATCTTGAATGTAGAACATTGGAAAACAAAATTGAATATGATTTTGAGAGAAAAGATGAAGATGGATTCACTCCACTTCACTATTCATGTGCATACGGTATGAATGGTCTAGTTGAATATCTACTGAAATGTGATGTTGATCCCAATAGATCGGATAAAGAAGGTTGGACACCACTTCATTGGTCAGTTAAAGCCAATAATTTGGTAGCTATTCACCTATTGTTGGCATATGGTGCTGACCAATCTGTACCTAATAACTCTAACCAATATCCAGTTGAAATGGCATTTGATAAAGGGTTTACTCTTATTGCGGCAACACTTCAAGGTATTGGAGAAGATGAATATAAAAAGAATAATGAACCATTGGTATTGATGAGAGACAGTACACATAACCAAACCTATCAAAATCTAATGGATGGAACTACAACCAATCACCATAACCATCGTAATCACCAAAACAATACAAATACACACCAAAATAACAATACGAATAACACCTCCTCTCACAACAATAACAATAACCACAATAATAATAACAACAATACTAATAATAGTAATAACCATTCCAATAATAACAATAATCAAATTGCAATTATAGAGACAATTGATGACAATTTGAATGGTGAATTAAAACAACTGCAAAAACACGGATTGGAACCATATGTACCACCAGATAACTACAATATTAAGAGTAATGTCATTGAAAAACATAATACACTTAAATTTATTCAAAGTGCAGAGAAATTGGGTCTTACCAGTAGTCACAGATCAGCACTTATGGATGCATTCAAGTCACTTCGTACACTAAGATATCGGCTCTTTTGGATTATGTTGACCAACAACCTCTTTATTAAAGTCTGTGAATGGGATAGTGACGGTGTAAACTTTTTAGTCTATAATAAGGAGAGTCTATTATCCATTTTGGGTCTTTATTTTGGATTGCGTGGTAGTAACTCTGCAATTGACTGGATGAGTCATTTGGCGCGTAGAAAATGCAACAAAAACAGTGTATCTGGATCAGGAGATGTTTGGGTAAATTTGAGAGCTAGCACTTTTAATTCTCAAACAAATCTTGATAAACTAAAAGATATTACATCTGAGAAATCTGATAAGAGAAAATCCGTTAAAGGTGAACCTTCCTCACCATTATTATCACAAATTGAAGAGATTAATAATCCCTCTCCCATTCAACATAGTAATAGTAATAACAATAATAGCAATAATAATAATAATAATAATAATAGTAGTAATAGTCAAATGGATATTATAAATGATCCAAATATGATTGAAACGATTAGTAATCCAATAATATCAAGTAAAGATTTAAATCATCATTCTCACCACCACCATCACCAACACCATCATCACCATTCACCATCAAATAGTCCATCTTCCACTACTATAAATGGTATAAATGTAGCTGGTCTCAATCAGATATCACTTAGTATTATTAATCCTAATCATCCTATAGCAAGTAATATTGTAAACAGTTCTCAATCACCATCAGATCAATTAATTATCGTAAATAATGAACATGTGGAACATCAACAGATTTTGGAACACCATGTTGTTGATGATCACCACCATCACCACCATCAAGATGATGATCATCACCATCATCATTCAAATGGTGAGTCACACCATATTCATATTGATCATGTACATTTAGTAGGCCCTGAAGATCACCAAACCAATGATCAGGATGATCATGATGGTTTGGAAATCTAATTTCTTTTACTCCTCTTCATAATCATCCTCCAAATAAAATATTTATATATAGATAAAAGTTATTTTATTTATCCAATATCCTAATTACTAATTCTTATTTTCTTTTTTGTTTGTGTTTCCGTACGGTTTTAACTTTAATATACATTATTGTGCGGGTATTTATTGAAAGAAGAAGAAGGGGGTGGGATATTTGTAGTATTATATTGTATTATATCTAACTCGATATAAAGGTATTCAACAGTAAAATTAAAGATGAAATAAATAGAATTGAAAATTGTTGTATTGTGAATATCTCCATTTTGAATGCAGGACTGTTTGTAGTTGTATCTCTTTTGTTACATGTGCATGCACTTGTTACGTTAAAAGGTGCTGCTCCTTGACATCTATCCAAAGTTGATGTTGGACAATCTGTTAAATCAGAAGCCCATTTACATTCACCAAGTGTTATATTAATTGATGGATCATTGGTGTAATTTGCTAAATTTGAAACTGATGAACACCAAATACAACATGCACCTATAATTTATATCCTATAGTTAATATCCTTGCCATTAAAGTGTTGTAATTGTCTAGAAACTAGATAATATATACCTCTGCTAGTACATTCTGTTAAGTTTTTACCAAAACAAAATGTTTTATCATCAAATGTTCCTTCACTACTTTCCTCTTGTGCTGGAACTATATTACAAAATAATGTTATAAAAACTAAACCTATTACAAATAACTGTAATTTGCTCATTATTATTAAAATTCTCGATAACTTAATAAAAAACTAAATGAAATAAAAAAAAAAAAAAAAATTTTTTTAGATATCGAGTTAAATAGTTGGAACGCAGAATTAAATTCCATTTTAAAATGTAACCCAAAAGAATAAAAAAATATAAACAATCATGTACATAATTATACTTGTAGATCTTAAGTTCAATATGAGGAATTCTTGTTTCTATTTTTGTTTTTTTAAAGATATTTTTTTTAAGTTGGGAAATCTTTAAATGATATTTTATAATATTTGAAAAAAAGGTTCCTCAAATTTCCTAATTATCTATAAAATATATTTGTATCTGTATAACATATTTGATTTAATAATTTTAGCTGATTATGTTGTTTTTATGACTAGGTCCTGATACTAAAGAGATAAAAAATGACATAAAATTGATGTATTTAAGTTCACATTATTTTGGGAGGTTATAAGTTTGTATTGTGGCAATATAGTGGTGCCTTTTAAAGAGACAAATAACCAAGTAAAAATTAGTTCATCAATATACTTGAAAAATTGAATTGAAACGATACCAATGATCTAATAACTCAAAAAATTTCAGTATAAAAAATTTTCATCATAATATCAACATTGGAAGACGCAGTAATGACATATTTTGACCGTTAAAAATTTTTTTTTTTTTTCTAAAGAGTTTCTGAATCGGACTTGCCTCGTGGTGCCATTTTCATGGATGTTGATGAAATGGAATCATTATGCCCCAAACTAGGATCCTTGTTTATATTCCTATTATTGCGCATTTTATTTATATAATGTTATTTATAATTTTTTATGATAAAAATAACAATTGCATCATAAGAGCGAACGGCAAGATGCAGTATCTATTTAACAAAAAAAATTTTACTACTGATCATTTGAATTTTAGATTTACAACTTAAAGAAATATATAATTATTCATTTCTTCCTGATTCTTTTTCTGTGTAATCAATAAAAAAATAGATATCGTGTACACTATATATATTTAAGGTATAGTATAGATTAATTAAATCTTAAATCGTTACTAGTTTAAGATCATTGCGTGAATTTAAATTTAAAATCGCAAAGATATAATCATCAACAGAAAACACACATAAAAATATCTATTTTTAACTTTTTTTTATATTTTTTAAATAACATAATTTTTATCTGTTATTTTTTCATATAATCCAAAAAACTCACACCTACCCACACTTTTCAGATGTGTTTATTGTTATTTGTTGTTAACGGTAAAACAATGTGTTTAAACAACATCAAACCCCCAATCCAAAGATTATTTATTATTTAAATTCTATATATAATTTTATGACATGATTATGACCATTTAATTGTCGAATTTAAATTCACAAATAGCGATATATTTCATCATTGTGTGACACAAATATTATAAATTAGAGTCGGCTTCTTAATTTTATTTTTATTTTATTTTTAACAAAATAGTCTAAACTTGTAATATTAATATTTAATTATTATTTCTATAGATAATCAGTTTTTTTTACATTATTTAATTTATAAATATAATATATAAAAATATCTAGATTGATTTAGAAAGAAAAATGGAACAAGAAACCAATGATGGTTCTGTTCAAATGGAGATTATTCCAATAAATAACAATAATAGTATTGAAAATCATAATGAAGCTATTGGAAATAGTGTAAAGAGAACTATTTCCATGTTTGGTGATAGAGATGAAGTACATTCTGGAGGTGCATTAAAAGATGGTTTTAATGTAACTGCTAAAGGTCTTACTGTAAAGGTTGGAAGTGAAAAGAAAAAGAATCTAAAGAATATTCTTACAGATTTAAATTTCTTTTTAAAACCTGGTTCAATGACATTGTTATTGGGTGCACCTGGATGTGGTAAAACATCACTTTTCAAAGTATTAGCACACCAATTACATAATGAGACTATTGAAGGTTCAGTTCTATTCAATGGCTCACAAGCACATGGTCCAACACATCACCGTGATGTAGGATATGTAGTACAGGAGGATCATCATATGGCACCATTTACAGTTAGAGAAACTTTTAAATTCTCTGCCGATTTGCAAATGGATGAAAATGTCACTGAACAAGAGAAAAACGAAAGAGTAGATTATATATTAAAGAATTTAGATTTAACCAAACAACAAGACACCGTAGTAGGAAATGAATTCCTTAGAGGTGTTTCTGGTGGTCAAAAGAAACGTGTAACCATCGGTGTTGAATTGGTCAAAAATCCAAAATTATTCCTTATGGATGAACCAACAACTGGTTTAGATTCTCAGACTTCACTTGATGTATGTGTTTATAATACCTCTTCAAAACTAAAAAGAGTTACTAATATTTTATCATTTATTAAATAGTTGATTAAATTCATGAAAGATAAAGTTCAAAAAGAGAATATGTCATGTTTAATTGCATTGCTACAACCAGGTATTGAAATTACAAAATTATTTGATTTCTTGATGATTATGAATGAAGGTGAGATGGTATATTTTGGACCAATGAATGATGCTATTGGATATTTTGAAGATTTAGGTTTCAAATTACCAACTCATCACAATCCAGCTGAGTTCTTCCAAGAGATTGTAAATGAACCAGAATTATATTATCCAGGTGAAGGTGAACCACCCCTTAGAGGAACCGAGGACTTTGCACAAGCTTACAAGAAATCTGAAATGTATAGACAAATTAATAACGAATTGGCCAATAATATTCCAAATCCATTGGATTACAAAGATGGAACTGATCGTGCTAAATATCCAACAACTCTACGTTACCAAATTCATTTGACAACCATTAGAGCATTCAAGATGTTGATTAGTAATCCAATTGCAGTTCGTATGAGAATTATGAAATCTATAGTTATGGGTCTGATTTTAGGATCTCTCTATTGGAATCTCAGCACATCACAAGCAGATGCCAATAATCGTTCAGGTCTTATTTTCTTTGCTCTTCTCTTTATTGTATTTGGTGGTTTTGGTGCTATTGCTGTACTGTTTGAACAAAGAGAGGTATTTTATATACAGAAGGATGGAAAGTATTATAGAACTTTCTCATTCTTTATATCATTGATTTTCTCAGAGATTCCGATATCGTTTTTAGAGACGGTGATCTTTGTGGTTCTGGTCTATTGGATGTGTGGTTTACAGGCTAACGCAGAGAAGTTTATATACTTTTTCTTATTGTGTTTTGTCAGTGATATTCAGTCGCAATCTTTCTTTAAGATGGTCACTGCATTCTCTCCAAATGCAATTATCGCATCTGTTTTAGCTCCTGCAATGATGGCTCCATTCTTGTTGTTCTCAGGTTTCATGGTACCCAAACCATCCATTAAAGGCTGGTATATCTGGCTGTACTGGATCAGTCCAATCAAATATGGTTTCGAAGGTCTCATGTCAAATGAACATCACGGTAACCACTACACATGTACCGACTCTGAATTGATGCCACCTAGAATTCTCCCAAACTTTGCAGCTCCATACCCAGAAGGTTTCAATAGTACCCAATTCTGTCCATACACTGATGGTGATCAATTCCTCGATAACTTGGGTATGCCACAAAACAATTGGTTCAAATGGATTGATTTGTTAGTTGTCTTTGCTTTTGGTGCTTTGTATTCAATTTTAATGTACTTCTTCTTAAAGAAAGTACATTATGATCCAAGAGCTGCCAATGCTGCAATGGAAAAAGCAATGAAAAAGAGAGCTGCTCGTTATAACAAAAAGAGAGAAGCTCGTGTTAAAGTCAAATCCACAAAGATGGCTAAGATCCAAAAAGAAATTCCATTGGGTTGTTACATGCAATGGAAAGATCTTGTTTATGAGGTCGATATTAAAAAGGATGGTAAAAAACAAAGATTACGTCTACTCAAAGATATCAATGGTTATGTTAAACCAGGTATGTTGTTGGCACTTATGGGTCCATCTGGTGCTGGTAAGAGTACTCTTTTGGATGTTCTTGCCAATAGAAAGACTGGTGGTCACATTAGCGGTGAAATGTTAATTAATGGTCAACCAAGATCCAATTTCTTTACTAGAATTTCTGGTTATGTTGAACAATTGGATATTCTTCCACCAACTCAAACTGTCAGAGAAGCCATTCAATTCTCTGCAAAATGTCGTTTACCACAAGATATGCCACTAACACAAAAACTCGAATTTGCTGAAAATATTTTGGAAACTTTGAATCTTTTAAAGATTGCTAATCGTCCAATTGGTCATGGTGAAGAAGGTCTTTCATTATCACAAAGAAAGAGAGTTAATATCGGTATTGAATTGGCTTCTGATCCACAATTGATTTTCCTTGATGAACCAACATCAGGTTTAGATTCATCAGCTGCTCTTAAAGTAATGAATTTGATCAAGAAGATTGCATCATCTGGACGTTCAGTTATTTGTACTATCCATCAACCATCAACTTCAATCTTTAAGAAATTTGATCATTTATTGCTCTTGAAGAAAGGTGGTGAGACTGTATTCTTTGGTCCAACTGGTGACATGTCTGCTATTGTATTGAAATACTTTGAAGATCATGGACTTGTTTGTGATCCACTTAAGAATCCAGCTGAATTTATTTTGGAAGTAACTGATGATGTTGTTAATACCAAAGTAAATGGTGTTGAAACCACATTTGATGCAGTTCAAGCATTTAATGAATCTACATTCAATCAAGATTTGGTAGCTAACTTACAACAGGGTGTAATGCCAGTAGGAACTAAAGTTCCATTTTTCAAAGGTAAATACTCATCAAGTACCCAAACTCAATTCCGTGAACTCTTTAAGAGAGCATGGTTGGCACAAGTCAGAAGAGTTCAAAATATCAAGACTCGTTTGATGCGTTCACTCATGTTAGGTTTGATTCTTGGTACTTTGTATCTACAGATGCCACTCGATCAAGAGAACATCTACAATCGTGTATCCAATCTCTTCTTTTCACTTATGTTTGGTGGTATGGCAGGTATGAGTACTATTCCAATCGTCAACATTGAAAGAGGTGTTTTCTACAGAGAACAAGGTGCTGGTATGTACCGTATCTGGATCTACGTTCTAACATTCATCGTAACCGATCTTCCATGGGTATTCTTGTCAGCTGTAATCTACAACATTCCAAATTACTTCATTTCCGGATTGTATCTAGGCACCCATGGTGAACCATTCTTCTACCAGACATTTATCAGTTTCCTCACTTACCTTACATTCTCATTACTTGCAATGGTCTTAGCATGTGTATTCCCAACAGATGAAATTGCCCATGCACTTGGTGGTGTATTCCTCAGTATTGCATCACTCTTTGCAGGATTCATGATTCCACCAGGTTCCATTCCAAAAGGATGGAAATGGTTCTACCATTTGGATCCAATCAAATATCCATTACAATCTGTTATGATTACAGAGTTCCAGGATATCACATTCCACTGCCCAGACAATGAAGGTGCAGTTCCAGTTCCAGTTCCAACTAACACAACCGATGTAGGTTACGCCGTCAAATACTTCTGTCCAGTTACCAGTGGTCAACAAATCCTTGACCAATATGAAATGGAAAATGACAATCTCTACACCAATCTTGCTGTAATTTTAGCTTATGAAGTATTCTTTATCATTTGTGTTTTCATTGCTCTCACTTTTATTAGACATCAAACTAAATAATATAAATATAAAAACTCAAATAATATAATTAACTTATAATTTACAATAAAATATTTATTAATATATAATTAATATAATATAATCATTAAAACAATATTCACTGAAATTTTCTTAATAAGTTTTAAATTTTAATTAATTAATTGGTAAAATCTTATTTGAAAAGTTAAAAAACGCCAATTTTTTTTTATATAAAAAAAACTTGATTACTTGCAATATAAATAACCATATAAGTTAATTAATTTGACTTGCAATGAGGGAAACTATTTGAATGGTATCAAGTTGAAAACATGTAGAGTTTTTCTAAAAAGAAACAAACACACCACCTACTCAAGAGCTGTGTTGATTGGTGGAAAAAAAAAAAACTTAATATTTGTGGTGTGGTTATCATGTGATGCATGTGTAAAGATTTTGTTTTTTTAGAATATCAATCATGTTTTAAAAATGTTGCATATTTTTATAAATAATTTTTTGTTCAAGTTGCTATAATTGTAACTTTTCAAATGATATTTTAACAATAATAGTACTAGGTATATTAGATCACACACCATAAATTTAGTATAACAAATACAAATAATATAAAAAAATTTTTTATTTATTATTTTTTAATCTATAAAACACATTTATTTGTTTTCAATACGCAATCACAATTTTAAAATAATATTAAGAATTATCCACCCAAAAGACTATTTTTAAGATTTGTCATTATTTTTTTTTTATTTTGATTAATTGGTTTATCTTTCCAATTCTTTAAAAGTTATTAAACAATATATAAATTATTATTCCACAATATAGGAGAAGGAAAACAAAAGTAGACATTTACCAAAAACATTTATTATTTATACAGTATTTCCTATAACAAAATGGAGGAAATACAATTAGAGGAATTAAATCAATTTGAAAATAATAATAATTCTAATCAGAATAGTAATGAAAATACTATGGTTGAAATTCCTGAAATTACAATTGATAACCATATAATTCCAAATAATAATAATAATAATAATATAGTATCGAATAGTAATAGTAATCTTTCTAGATCAATTGGTGGAGTATATAATAATAACTCTCCAACTTTAAATAGACTACATAGTAGTCATAATTTCATTAAAGTTCAAGATGATGACACTAAAAATCAATGCGATAATAAGAGGGTTGATAAGAATTCAATGTTTGTAACTGCCAAAAACATGTCTTTACATGTAAAAAACAGAGTTAATGATAAAGATATTCTAAAAGATATAAGTTTCTTTTTAAAACCTGGTTCAATGGTTATGGTCCTGGGGTCTCCAGGGTGTGGTAAATCATCTCTTATGAAATGTCTCTCACTGATGACACGTGAAGATGAACATGTCTCTGGTAAATTGTTATTCAATGGTTCCCCAGGTAATCCAAAGACGCATCATAGACATGTTTCCTATGTGGTACAGGAGGATCATCATATGGCCACTCTGACAGTTCGTGAGACTTTTAAATTCTCTGCAGATTTACAAATGCCAGAATCAACAACAGAAGAACAAAAGAATCAAAGAGTAGATCAAATTCTTCAATTTTTAGATCTTGAAAAACAACAAGATACAGTTGTTGGAAATGAATTTCTAAGGGGTATTTCTGGAGGTCAAAAGAAACGTGTAACTATCGGTGTTGAATTGGTCAAAGATTCCAAATTATTCTTATTAGATGAACCAACAACAGGATTAGATTCTTCTATATCTCTAGAGGTAAGTTCATTAATTTATTTAAAAAATATGATGGTTATTAACATACCTTATATTTTTATAGCTAATGAAAAAAATTAAAGATAAAGTTGAAAGAGAGAAAATGGCTTGTATTATATCACTATTGCAACCAGGTATAGAGATTACAAAATTGTTTGATTATTTGATGATTATGAATGAAGGTGAGATGGTATATTTTGGACCAATGAATAGTGCTATTGGATATTTTGAAGATTTAGGTTTCAAGTTACCATCTCATCACAATCCAGCTGAATTCTTCCAAGAGATTGTTGACGAACCAGAACTATATTATCCAGGTGAAGGTGAACCACCTTTAAGAGGATCTTCAGATTTCTCTGATGCCTACAAGAGATCTGATTTATGTAGACAGATTAATGATTTTATTGACTCTCACACACCTGATCCAAATGATTTTGAAGATAATTCCAATGAGAGTGAATATCCATCTTCAACTAAATACCAAATTCTTATGGTTAGTAAAAGAGCTTTGAAAATGGTATTTTCAAATTTAGTTGACATTAGAATGCGTATTCTCAAATCAGTGGTTGTTGGTCTAATTCTTGGATCGCTATATTGGAAATTGGATAACGATCAAGAAGGTGGAAACAACAGATCTGGTCTATTTTTCTTTGCTATGCTTTCCATTCTATTTGGTGGTTTTTCAGAGATTGGTTTACTTTTCAATCAAAGGGATGTATTCTATCTACAAAGAGATTGGAAATATCATAGTACAATTTCATACTTTATATCACTTCTCATTTCAGAGATGCCAATGGATATTATAGAATCTATAATATTCTCAACTATAGTCTATTGGATGACAGGTCTTCAACACAGTGCCGAAAAATTTATTTTTTTCCTATTGGCTTCCTTTGTAAATACAGTTCTTGGTCATGCATTGGTTAGAGGTGTTTCTACAATCTCCAAAAACATTCATTTAGCATCAACACTAGCTCCAGTGGTTTTGGCTCCATTGGCACTTTTGGCTGGTTTTATGATCTTCAAACCACAGATACCTGGATGGTGGATATGGTTGTTTTGGATCTCACCAGTACACTATGTATTCGAAGGTATCATGTCCAATGAACATTATGGAAAGGTTTATAGATGCGAGCCCCATGAACTTATTCCACCTCCAATTATACCAAATTTCAATGTATCCTATCCTCAAGGTTTTGAAGGTAACCAGGCATGTCCATATCAAAATGGTAATCAATTCCTCGAACGTTTGGGATTTGCACAAAATAATTGGTTCAAATGGGTTGATCTTGCCATTACATGCGCATTTATTATATTGTATTGGATTTGGGCTTACATTGCATTGAGAAAACTGTCATTCCATAATATCAGAAACCAAGATAAATCTAAATCAAAAAAGAAATCTATTGTTAAAAAGCATCAGTTATCAACTTCTAGTACCTCCATTGACAATTCATCACACAAAGGAAAAGAATTGGAAAGCCGAAGATCTTCATCAACTATTTTTGTTAGACCTGATGATACAAAACTTCAAAATAATGGTTGTTACGTGCAATGGAAGAATCTGGTCTATGAAGTAGACGTTAAAAAGGATCGTAAAACTCATAAATTGCGTCTTTTAAATGAAATTAATGGGTATGTTAAACCTGGTATGTTGTTGGCACTTATGGGTCCATCTGGTGCTGGTAAGAGTACTCTTTTGGATGTTCTTGCCAATAGAAAGACTGGTGGTTACACAAGTGGTCAGATTCTAATTGATGGTCAACCTAGAACAAAGTTCTTTACCAGAATTTCAGCCTATGTTGAACAAATGGATATTCTTCCACCAACTCAAACTGTCAGAGAAGCCATTCAATTCTCTGCAAAATGTCGTTTACCACAAGATATGCCAACAGAAGAGAAACTAGAATATGTAGAAAACATTCTTGGAACTCTTAATCTCATGAAAATTGCAAATCGTCTCATTGGTCAAGGTGAGGAAAACCTCTCTCTATCACAAAGAAAGAGAGTTAATATCGGTATTGAATTGGCTTCTGATCCCAAGCTACTTTTCCTTGATGAGCCAACATCAGGTTTAGATTCATCAGCTGCTCTTAAAGTAATGAATTTGATCAAGAAGATTGCATCATCTGGACGTTCAGTTATTTGTACTATCCATCAACCATCAACCTCAATCTTTAAGAAATTTGATCATTTATTGCTCTTGAAGAAAGGTGGTGAGACTGTATTCTTTGGTCCAACTGGTGACATGTCATCTCTATTACTAAAGTACTTTGAAGATAGAGGACTGTATTGTGACCCATTTTTGAACCCAGCTGATTTCATTCTGGATGTTACAGATGACAATATTCAAATTAAGAATCCAGTAACTGGTGAATACACTGTGTTTGATTCGGTGAAATCTTTCAAAGGCTCTGACTTAAATCAGCATTTGATGCAGGTTATTGACGCAGGTATTACACCACACCAAGGAGAGAAGTACCATGGAAAATACAGCAGCTCTATTCAAACACAGTTTGAGGTTCTCTTTAAGAGAGCTTGGATTGCACAGGTACGTAGAATGGATTTCAACAGAGCTAGACTTGGAAGATCTGTGCTTCTTGGATTGGTTTTGGGTACACTTTTCTTGAGATTGGATAACGAACAAGTTGATGTTACATCACGTATTGCAATTCTGTTCTTTACATTGATGTTTGGTGGTATGGCAGGTATTAGCGTCATACCAGTTGTAAACACTGAAAGAGCAGTTTTCTATAGGGAGCAAGCATCTGGAATGTACAGAGTATGGATATATCTATTATCATTTATTGTAGTTGATCTTCCATTCCTACTATTGGCAGCAATAGCCTATGTAATTCCATTATATTTCCTAGTTGGATTGAATCTAGGTGCATCACAATTCTTCTATCATCTATTGAATATCTATATTGTCTATATTAACTTTACCATTGCAGTAATGTTACTAGCATACCTGTTACCAACATCAGAAATCACATTTACATTTGCAGGTGTATTGTTATCATTATCATCACTATTTGCAGGATTCCTAATCACACCAACATCCATTCCCAAACCATGGAAATGGTTCTACCAAATCAACTTTTTAAATTACCCTCTAAAAGCACTATTAATTACTGAATTGGAAGGATTAGAATTCACCTGCACAGACAATGAAAATGCTGTTCCTGTTCTAATTGAATCCAAAGGTGTTGTTAAATTCTTTTGTCCTATAACCAGAGGTGAACAAGCTCTTGCAAGATATGATATTAACATTGATCACAAATACCTAGATTTTGCAATCCAAACTGCTTTTACAGTTTTCTTTATATTCTTGTGCTACATTGCACTCAGAGTAATTAAACATCAAGTTAAATAAATTATTATTATCTTTTTCAATCATTTAATATACTACTACTACTACTAAAATCCTCATATGTATACTATCTATCTATCTATATATTTATTTATTTTTTTTATTTTTTTCTATAGTGTATATTAATATAGCTATGTATATTCTAAAAGTTATAAATTATACTTACGTTTTAAATAATGGATCATAATATTTAAGTGGATATTTATACATGCATTCTCTTAGTATAGTAAATGATTCTGAACATTTTGAAACATTTTGAGTTTCTTTTTGAAAACATAGAAAAGATTCAATTAATTCGTCTCCACAAGGACCTTTACTCATACTCTTTATACATGGTGGACAACTAGCTTCGTCAGCTCTAGATGGTAGTGGTTTAGTTTCACTTGGAGTAACCCAAACTCTAATATCTTTATTTTCTTTAAAGTGATCAACTGATAGTGATGACATTGTGTTTTCTATATAGGTGTTATATAAACGGAGGAATATAACAAAAAATGTAAATTATTGATTGTTTGAAAAATGAAAAATTTTTTTTTAATTTTTTTATATATTTTCATATTAATTTGGTGGAAGCTGAATAACATTCTAGATCTGCCTCCATTTAGAAAAACTAGATTTATCAATTTTTGATTTATAAATTCACTATTTTTAGTATAATCTGATCAAATACCATTACAAATGAGATACTAGATATAAAAATTTAGAATCTACTCTTTAAATGTACAATGTATGCACTTTTTAAATTATGTTTCACAATTGAATTTGTTTATACTGATCAAATATTATTGATTATACAGAGAAGAAATAATAATTGGAGATTAGATCATCATAATCAAGATGATGAGCAGCAAAAGAAACCGCTGATATCACCTAGAGGTATATCATCGTCAATAGCACAGGATTTAAATGATACTATGATTTTAGATATAAATGTACATAATAAAAACTTAAATATAATCAATGAATTTTCAAATGATCTACAAAATCAACAAAATCAACAACCACAACCACCAATATCACAACCAAATATTGTACAGATGAAAACACCAAGCCCAAGAAACTCTTCACCTAGATCGAATTCGTCTTCACCTAGATCATCTTCACCTAGGTCTATAAAAGAACAAAATGGTAATGGTAATACAAAAGATCAACCACCCTTGGTATCACCTAGATCTTTGAATCTAAAAGGTTTAAAATCTTATTATCAACATCATCAACAATCATATAGAGATGATGATGAAGATCAAGAAGATGATTATGAAGATGAAGAAAATGAAGAGGAAGAAGAGGAGGAAGAAGAGGAAGTAAAAACAGAAGATGAGGATATAGAATCTTCTGATGATAAAACTTCTACTACTGAGGAGGAAGAAGAGGAAGAGGAAAGAGAGTTTTCATATTCAACAGGTGAAGAAGAGTTTAGTTCAACTACAACATCAACATCATCTTCAGAACTAGAGCAGTCATTAAAGAATGCAAATAGTCCCTCTACTAAACCTCCCATTACATCTGCAGTTGTAGTAGACAAAAAGAAAATATTTTCACTACCTCTACAGAATATTCAAGCACCACCTACTACATTTAGAGCACCACCACAACAGTCATTTAGACATGACCAAACAAACCATTTAATATCACCTAGAAGAATTCATTCAACTTCAAATATACATAGTTTTGCACCAGGTTGGCAAAATAAATCTATGGAATTGATTCACAGTGACATTAAGAAAAAAACAATTAAAGACTATTCTGATACTCCACAGGAACAAGATGACTCTGTTCAATTAGGTAGCAGCAGTGAATTTGATGATCTAAAGAGTAAAAAACTAATTTTACAATTAAAGAATTATGAAATTATGCAACAACAACAACAACAGCAACATCACCATCATCAACAACCACCATCTCATAATGCCCAAGTTTTAAAACCATCTACAAAACAACTTTCATCTTTAGATGAAGATATAATATATACCAATAATAATAACAATAGTGGTAGTAATAGTATCAATATATCCAATTCACCTAGTAAGATTAAGAATTCAATTAATAGTAATATATCATCATCCAACCCTTCTTCATCTTCATCATCTACAGCACCTACTAAATATAAAACTGTAAAACAACCATTAACTAGAGTACTTTCAGCACCAACAATTCGTTTTAATTCATCTCCGACACCTCCAAGTCAACAATCACCATCTTCATCATCACCAACACAACTAAGTGGTGGATCTGGAGGTTTTACACCTACGCATGTTAGAAATACCTCTAGAGGTAAACTACCACATAAACCATCATTTTTAGATATAGAATCTCTGAAACAATCTTCTGTAAAACCCTCTATGGTACCAGCAGGTGTTGTAGGTACATCATCGCCACCACTATCACCAATATCAACATCCCCATCCAATGAAATCATGCATAAGGTACTCAATATTGCATCGGATCCACTAAAACAAAAAAAGTTAATTGAACTTTTAAATCAATTTGAAATTGATTCACCTAATAGTTCACCAATTAACTTAAACACACCAGCTATACCATCATCATTGCATTTAAATTTACAATCTCTATCATCTTCACCCTCTACTAAAATCATTTCACCAACCATCTCACCATCACCATCTCCCAGAGACCACTACACCAATAGCCATCAACCTCAACATCAACCACAACAACCTCAACAAATTGAAGAAAAGAAAAGACCTTCAGCCATTAGAAAAAGATCAGAACCTATTCTTAATCTTACACCTAGAACCAAAGAAATGTTGAGTAATAGTCAAAGTAATAGTAGTAGCATAACACATAATTCAACTAGTGGTACTAAACCAACAAGAACTATTATAATTTCCCCTGGGAATGCTATGGAACCATTAAATCCACAATCATCATCACCTGTATTGAATTTGTCATCTTCATCTTCCAATTCAAATTCCACATCACCATCCTCATCATCACTAAATCTATCACCATCAGCTGGTAAATCAAAATTCACATTGAATCTTGATAGTGTAAAAACACCATCATCACCATTATCTTCATCAACATCTGTTACATCTAGACTTCCTATTAGAAAACTCTCAGGTAATGGTGTAACAAAAACCATTTCAAATATTCCATTACCCAATTCATCATCACCAGCATCTATTCTGATATCACCTAGAAAGATATACAATTCATCAGAAATTATTCAACAACAGTATCAATCCAATATAATAGATAATCATCACAATAGTAGTAGTAGTAGCAGTAATAGCAGTAATAGCAGTAATAATAATAATAACAATCAACATACACCTCTTATTCATCATTTGGTACCAAATTTAAATTTACAGACTTCTAATAAGATGGCTTTATCAAAACAACAACAAGAGAGTCAACCTAATCAACCATTGTCACCTCATTCTCATTTACATACTTTTGATGTAGATTCCATTGTAAATATAAAATCTAGTCAACAGTTACACATGACTGCTAATCCACATGGTAAGACACTGTTGATTAGTATATTCAGTACATGGGGTGACAGTTACTTTGTTGGTCTCTCTGGGATAGATTTATTTGATAACCAGGGTCGATATATAAGACTCAAAGACACCAAATCACAAATCAAAGCACAACCATCTGACATTAACGACCTATCCAATTACACCAATGATCCACGAACTGTTGATAAAATAATGGATGATAACCCACGAACTTGTGATGATATGCATTTATGGTTGGCACCTTTTACTCATGGTCAAGTAAATACTATAACCATTCAACTCGATCAACCAACTACATTGTCACTCATTAGAATATGGAACTATAACAAATCTAGAATTCATTCGTATCGTGGTGCAAAAGATATTGAAATAAAACTAGATGGTCATGTAATATTCAAAGGTTCCATTAAAAAAGCACCAGGATCATTACAGGGATGTGAAGACTCTGCTGAATATATTGTACTTACTGATCAAGAGGATATTCTCACTCTCATTGAAACAAATGATCCATTCAATTCTATTATTCAATGTGACCAAACTGATGTGTTACCTGAGGAACTCATTGTAAAAAACCGTCCCACAACATCTGATAATTCTAAATCTCCAGAGGATGAATCTAACACTACCTATCTAAAACGAGAAACTCAAAATCATCTCAATGAATACTATTCCAATTTATCAAAAGTTGATGGCAGACCATTAACTTCTGCAGTATATAGAAATACCAACACTAGTAATAGTGATAAACAACAACAACAAACTGTAATTAATAATAATAATCAATCACCACAAATAGATTTACCAATGGATCCTAATTTCTATCCAAAAGGTAGAAAACTAAAATTCACATTTCTTTCTACATGGGGTGATAAATTTTACTTGGGTTTGACATCATTTCAGATATTTGATTGCAACTATAAACTTATACCTATTCAGGTAAAAGATATCACAGCATCACCAAAGGATATAAATGTTGTACCTGGTCATAGTGGTGACTATCGTACATTGGATAAACTCATTGATAGTGTAAATGTGACTACTAATGATCAACACATGTGGTTAATACCATTCCAATCACCTGAAAATAATAGTGGTACAAATCAATCGAATAATAGTAATAACTCTGGTTATTATCATCATGTTGGTGAACATTATCTGACGGTTGAATTTCCCACTATACAATCTATATCATGTATCAGGGTATGGAATTATAATAAGGGACAAGAAGATACCTGCAGAGGAGCTAAAAAAGTAGCAATAACATTAGACTCTCAAAATCTATCTCCATTTACAGGATATCATATCTTTAGAAAATCCCCAGGTCATTCAAATTTTGATTTTGGTCAAACTATATCATTTTACAATTGGGATAAACCATTATCACCAGGGAAAGAAATATCTATCAACAACAACAATAATAATAATATAAATATTAATAATATAAATAGCAATTCAATAGTAAATAATAATATAACAGTAACAAACAAACAAAATGAATATAACTCTTTAGATTTACCAAGTGGATTTGTAATTAAATTTGTAATATTATCAACATTGGGCGACACCAACTATGTTGGTTTAAATGGTCTGGAAATATATGATCACAATGGAAATTTAATTAAACCAAACAAGAATAATATCCTCTCCATACCAACTTCCAGTATAGCAAAACTCTCAACTGAATTTTCTAGTGACTCCAGAACTATTGATAAATTATTTGATGGTATAAATAATACCTTCAATGATCAACATATGTGGCTAGCTCCTTTTTATCCTCCACTTGGTTGCCAACCTTCACAGCAACCACATCCATCAACACTTTTCAATCAGCATCCTAATCATCAATTAAAAGTTAATAATCCATTATCATGGAATGATAAACCAATGGGAACAATCTCCAATACTATATATATTTATTTTGATAAACCAATTACCATTGGAATGATAAAGATTTGGAACTACTCAAAAACCATTAACAGAGGTGTAGAAGAATTTGAAATCTATCTAGATGATTACATTATTTATAAGGGAAAACTATTGGCTTCTCCAAGTATATATGATTTGAAACAAAAGTCAATCCAGTTTCTAGATGGTGATGACTTACCTAATAATATTGATTTCTCCCAATCAATATTATTCCAAAAATAAATTATTATAATGATAATTTGAATGAAAAAATTGGTGATGGTTTGATTAAAAGTATGAGTTATCCACATTTTAGATGTTGTTGCTTATAATTTGTTTTTTGTAGATATATAATCCCATTATTTTGGTTTAATATTAGAAATAGTATAACGATTTTAGTAGTTTGAATGAGTATTTTAAATGTATATACATAGTATACAACATTTATATATTGTTTATTTTTATTTAGAGTAAGGGTGAGAACGGTTAGGTTTTACTGGGGAATGAACAGATCTAGCTGAAGAATTAATATTCAAAGGGCTGGGGACATATCTAGCAAATTGAATCTCTTGGACCTCTTTCATCTCTTTGACCTCCTGTGTTAAACCCAAACAAATTTTTTCAATTGAAACAAGTTTTTCAAAAACTTCCAATTTTGCTTCTAGAGAGTTGGTCTCAATTTCATCATCAGATTGCACAGCTGGTATCTTGGAAGTTTTTATTGGAAGTGGTTTCTTTGGACACAGTGAGGTGTATCCTATGATATTTAGATCTGCTTCTTTTATAGTCTTGTAGAGAGCCATACCATATACATTACCATACTCTGCCATATAGTTAAAAGCATTTCTGGCATGTCTTTCAGATAATGGCCACCATATCATAGAAGAACCTGTTTTTAGTTTTACCAAAATACATTCAGGGTCCAGCTGAGGATGTTGGTCGTATGTTTCTTTGGTTTTTCTGTTACTGAGGCATATATTCATACCCTTTCTCAGATTATTGAAAGCAGTAATTTCAGTATTGTATATTCCATTTATAAATTCTTCTACATCTATAACTTCGCCAAATATAGCTAATATATGTGAACTTATTGCTTCCATATCTTTTTCAGTTAGAGATCCAGCATTTTTTTTTGTGTAATCTCTTGATTTTAAAAATTTAGTAGATTCAACTACGTTTCTACTGACATCAAAACCTCCTGTTAACCATGAAGGGGTAAAATTTTTCATTGTTAATTGAATATTTTGTATTTGAAATATGAAAAGTATTTAAATATTTTGGATTGACAATATTTTATGAATCAGATGTTTTTTGTCGGTCCATCAGAATATAAGGTCATTTTATTTTGGAAATTTGATTAAATTTGAGTTTCTGACTTGATCATGCCTCATCTGAAGATATTTATCTGAAAAAATATTGGGTCAATCTGAAATCCTTTTGTTTAATATTTACAATTTATTATTGGTTATTCCAACCTAAAAGCTTTATATTCTGTTGGACATACAAAAATATCTGATACATAAAATATTGTCAATCCAAAATATTTAAATACTTTTCATATTTCTAATACAAAATATTCAATCAACAATGAAATGTTACTCTTCTTTATTTAAATTAGAAGATGATTGATTCAATATATTTTCATAGATTGGTTTCTCTCTTATTGATGTAAGGATTCTTAGATATATTATAAATAATGCCAACAATAGAGCTTTTACCAATACCAAAGAGACATCCATTACTTCGTATATATATTTTGGTGAAAATACAGTCCATATAAAGAGATGGAATCTTTGAACTATAACACAAAGACTGAAAACAAATACATTAGTCCATTTTAATCCACAATCTAGTAGTGTTCCAACCAATGAATACCATTGCAATTCATCGATTATATCTTGAGATGTTCCAGGTGGAGTTGGTAGCATTAACGATGGTTCATGGTGACCACTGCTAACTGATTTAATTGCTAGATTAGTTGAGTAGGCTAGACCTACAAAGAAGAAGAATATCTGTGAAGTATATCCAATGAGAAATGTAAGTGCTCCCACTACATATTGATTGTAATCAATTACTCCAGTATAGCTACCAGAAATATCGATAGTTGAAAGTGAATTTGAATTACCAAATGAAAAGTATCCAAATTGTCCCAACCAATTGATACAAATCAAACCAACACTAACACCAACCATACCGGATTTTGCTCTTCTACCAGTATCTTCTAAGAGATATTTCAGATAGAAATGACCAATTCCTCCCATCATTGTCAACAGTATCATATTATGAGTTCTGTGTATTAATAAAAATAACATTGTCAAGTTTACTACAATTAGAGTTGGTACATATTTTAGAGTTGCAATAAACCATGATGGTGGTGTGATAGTATTCATTATTATTCTGTCTTTTTTGGAAAAGAATGGAAATAAAAATGTAATAGTCATCAACAATATAAAGCATAGATAAACGATTCTAGCTACAAAAACATTTTCTAATAGTTCCACTGGTATATATTCCCATTTATAACAAAATAGTGCAATAGATTGAATGATAATAATGATTTTATACAAAAAGCTTAACTGTTTGATATTTCATTAAATAGTTAGTTTAATGTTTTTAAATGTATTTAGGTTAGAAATGTATACATACTTTTGATAAAATTCCACCTTTTTGATTTTTTAATTCTTCTAGTAATTTAAAAACATAGATACAAGGAACAATAATTGATATTAGGGATAGTGTCCATAGGAGAACATTGGATGTGAATTGATTGGAGTTTAGGTATCTACCAAAATCAATAAAGGTTTTACCATCCAGTAGTTGTGGATCATCTAACCATTTGATACCAGTTTGATTCCATACTCTCATTATTCTAAGTGTAAATAGGATACTAAGAAGTATAAACATTTGTTTATAACTGATTTTAGTTTGGTGCTGTTGTAGTCCAACATTTTTGGACATTGATAGATTGTTATTACTGCTTGATGATTGTTTGTTGAGTGTATTATTAAAATAGGTGAGAATTGATATAGAGTGTGGTGTAATTTGTAATAATATAACTGATGTTGTTAAATAATACCATGTTTGGTGCTCTTCCTCTACCAAGCTACTTCCAAAGAGTGATATAAGGTGTAAGATAGTTCCAACAACTATAATATATTTTTCTTTACGAAGTTGAGCTATACCTTGGTTTGTCCATAGTTTAAGATTATTTCTAGATATAATAGCATTGAATCCTATTAATAGAGACAAAGTAGTACAAATAAAACTGAGTAGGACATATCGGAAATCCTTTGTACAATAGTATTTGTCTTGGTTGAGGTCATTGGAGCAAATGAATCCAAAATGAATACCAATGACAGTTGCTACAATACCTATAAATGTGATGGCAAAAGATACACCTTTGATCTCAAAATTAGATTGATGACCACTCATGGATATAGTGGCGGTACTGATGAGTAATGTAACCAAAGCAGATGATCCGATGGAAAGTAGACCGATAATCAAGAGATTTTCATCAAAAGATGTTAACAATCTAGAGAATTCCTCATGAATATTCTCTAGAAACTCTTTGTATAGGTTGGCAGCATTCTCATGGAAATGTGAATGAGAAGGTGTCAAGGACCAACTTGAATGATATTGCTGTGCATCTACAAACAAGTTAACTAGATTTTGGACATTTTGTGATTGTGCTTTGTTTTCTTTTAGATTCCAAAATAGTGCATTGTTCTTTAAGAGATCTAGTTGTTGTTGACAATTGATTTCAAGAACACGAAGGTACTGTTCAGTCGGTAGAAAGTTTTCAAAGAGTTCTGGTATAACCTTACCCAACGAGTTCTTGGGAATTGGTAAATTGAATAGAAATGATAAACTTGGAACCAAATCAACTTGGTCTACTTCTCTTCCTATCGATTGTTGTGGAGTTGTTGGAAGAATATCAGATTCATGAGTCTCTTGTATTCTACCAAAATTATGACTTTCCAAACTGTCTTCATTGGCATGAGATGAATCTTCTTGTGCATGTGATGGTTTTGGATCTGATTGATGGTAGTATACTGAAGACATCATAACTAGTACTGCTGAAGTCTCGGAATCTGTTGAACCTCCATGATTACCAATTTCATTCATACCATGATCTGAACAAAACACAAATAGTGTAGGTAGAGGTTTAGGTTTATCACCAGTTGAATTCCATTGTTCCAATTGTTCTTCATCAATCCTTAAAACCTCTTGATGAATTCTCTTTATTATATCATCAATTTCTCTCTGTTTAGGGTGCATTAAATGTGAATAAGGTCCCTCTAAATGACCTATATGATCCAATCCCAAATAATGTAGAAACATTGCATCCCAATCCTGATAGTTTTGAAATTCTTCATCCAGATGTCTAGTTACGTTATTATCAACTTCAACCGTATCGGCAACATAAAAACTAGTAGTTCCATCATGTCTCTTAAAATACTCTGGAAACAGTTTCAACCAGGTATCATCACCATAGAAAACCATGGATTTATTAGCACTGTGTTTCAGTTGATAGAGTATATTGTCATCTTTGAGATCTTTAGAATTGAAATTATTTACAAAATCCACAAAACTTGGTATACCACCAGAAAGTAGTGCTTTTACTCTTGGTAGTGTTACAGTAGGTGCATTGGCTCTTGCTATATATGAATAAGCCTTACCAGTGTCTATAAGAGATCTAGTGAATTTCATATGCTCTTTAGCATCCTCACTAAATAGAAAATTACTTCTAAATGCATCAACTAACATAAATACCAATTTACCATATTGAGGATCCACTTGAACATCATTCTCTGTGCATGATGCTTGATAGTTTTGAAATGTGTTATAACCCTCTAAACTTGCTTTTCTGGGGAAGAACCCTTGTGCAAATAAGAATATACCTAATAGCTGTGTAGATACCAATACAAGTGATACTAAACACATTACAGTTCTAGTAGAATCTCTTGATTTCTTCATGCTACCACCACCTGAAGAAGACGTTATTAGGTTAGGACTCGTAGCACCGCTTGTCGATATGCCACTAGTTGACTTTCTCATCATCATATTATCAGAACTTGTATTTAAACTTATATTGGTAAATGAAGATGACTTTAAAACTGTTTGTTGTTCTGGACTATTACTATTATTATTATTGCTACTGTTGTTAGAGTCTAACTGTGCGCTATGGTGATGAAAGTGTTGATGATCATTAGAATGATGTAAATTAAATTGGTCTGGGTTTTGATCTAAATTATTTGTATTATCATTATTACTACTATTATTATTTATATAATCTATAAAAACTGTGGGGTCACTTAATTTTCTAATTGACCTTAACAATGGATTAGGTGAGAGATCTTGATTTTCAAAATCTTCATCTTTATTATTAATATTCATTTATTTTAAACCCTAATAATGAACTATTATAATGAACATGTATAAATAAAATGAAATTAATAATTCCAACAAAAATGAAATTACAGATGATAGCTGATCAGCACTTGCTTTGCTGTTTTTGAACACAAATAAAAATTTTTTTTTATTTTTAGATTTATTTCGTTTCAATGTGTTATGGTACTAATTATTATGGTGTGGATTAAGTATAATTTATCAATTGTTTAGATGATAGGATAAAATATTTATGATGGAACAAATGGTAGAAATGTTTTGGCACGATTGAAGAGTTGGTTAACAACAGAGGTATTGTTATCATAGGTTACTATGTAGGTTGCATTATTGATTTCAGTTACAGATGTATCTGGATTTTGTTCAATGATTTTAGATGTTGTTGTAGTATCAAGATAATAGTATTTGGTGATGTCTTTAAATGCAGGTTCTGTTGGGAGATTGGTTATAGCAGAGTTATAGTTGTCCTTGTTAGAGTAACAAAACAGTACATTATTTTGGAGATTCTTTCCCAAGAGGTATGATGACAAAGATGTGATATCCGAAAGTATTGGATCACCCATGACAATGACATCAAAATCATTATATTGTTTCAAATTTGGCATTACATTTGTGAGATTGTAATCACTTGTGAAAACCTGGAGGTTCAGTGTGGAGTAGATACTATAGGTTGAAGCTGATTTGTTGATAAAGAGATCATCAAAGCCGTTGAATTTGACTTTGGCTTCTTTGAATGTCTTTGATCTTACTGAACTAAACATTGTCTTTAAGATCAATTCAGTGTTGGCAATGTTGATTGGTTTAGTGAGATAGAGAATATTGATATCAATGGTATAGGGAACATATTGGTAGAGTTCAGCTTCTGGAATGGTGTTGAATTGTGATCTCTGTTTGCAATAGAATTTCGATGTCATTGCAGAACTTGATCCACAATCACAATATAGATTTTTACGACGATATTTCAGATCTTTTCCACACTTGAAACATGTCCATTTCAATTTGTTAGTGGTGCATTGTTTACAAGGACACTGAATCATCAGTCCATACACAAGAAGATTATCATTCACTGTTAATGTACCAGGAGGGTTTTGGTTAATAACTAAATTGACATCTTTTCTTGCCAGCATTGATGTTGGAATTGACTTCAATTCTTTGTTTACAAACACCTCAATCTTTGGTTCAGAAATAGTTGGTGAACAAAGAGCACCAAATTTGGTATCATTAAGCTGCATTTGACTGATTTGGAAGAACAGTTTGAAGATTTGAAGTGACACATCAGAATTGGCAGTACTGAAATCCAATAACAATAAAGTACCACTTCCACCATATCTTGCAACAAATTGTTCTTTGGTCTCATCAAATGATTGAATCTCAACATTCTTTGATTGCAAATAGAGAATAAAGTGAATAGTTCTTTTTAAATCATCTTGATTATTGAGGAATTGTTCCATTTCAGAATAGTCAATATCAAAGTTAACCAAACCTTGGTATGATGACGATAATCTGCTTTGTTGTACCTTTGATTGTAGCTCGATCTTTAGTGTATCTTCAGGAGGTTGAATGTAACCTTTTAGAGTTTCAAGAACAGTAGATAAACTGTTAAAATCCAAATAAGTAGCCAGGTCATAGAGATTGGTATTTAATTGATTTAGTTGGAGAAATATATTTTCTCTTTGGTGATATTGGTTTACTAGTTTTTGAGTGATTTCAGGTCTGAAACTTAGAGTTGAACTAACAATGAACTGCTTTGGTGAAGATGATCCAATTTTAGTATACAAGTCACTGATGGAAGCCAATCTGAATTGAATTGCAGTTGGTGTTCTGGAAGGGAAGGTTTGTATATTCTTCAATGACTGTTGAACTATATTGACAGTACTAGAAGATGATTCAGTGTTGTTATACTCTGCATATGAAAATGAACTGAGGAATGTGTATTCATCAGATGAACTCTCGGTTGAACCTCTTGAAATCCAAGAATTTACCACTGCGGTGAATTTGTTTTTTACATCAATTCTATCTTCAATTGGAGTTAGTTTCTTTGCAAAGTAGATTAATGTATGACCACCCATATGAATTTGATCAATAAAATGAGTACTGACAATATTAAATGCAGCATTGTTAATTTGTGCATTAGTCAAATCCAATTGCCAAACTTCATTAGAAGCTTTTACCAAAATGAAACCATTCAAAACAGTGGAATCGGAACCCAAAGAAAACTTTTTTACAAAATCAGTAAATCTATCAGTAGCGGTACCATCTAACAATCCTGAAATTAATGACAATTTCAATTCCATTGAGGAATCAGCAACCAATAAATTCAATGCAGATGTATCGTCAAAAATAAAATCAACTGCAAATTTTGGGGTAGGTGTTGTGATTTTTACAACAGTACCAGTAACTATATTGGTTGAAATTAAATTATCAGTCACTGCATTATATAAATTTCCCAAATCACTTGTTCTTCCTTGAGCATTTCTAAATAATATTGAATTCACTAAAGTGTATTAAATTAATATAATTGTACTTTTTATTTTAAGTTAAAACTCTGAATACCTGCTTATAAATTTTAAAAAAACAAAAGTAAAAGAAAAAAATAAAAAGAAAAAGAAAATCTAAAAAGGAACTTCCAACAGTCTTTAGATTATAAAATTGTAGAGAAAAATACCTAGATTCATTTTAAAAAAGAATTACAAAATTTCCATGTAAAATGTTAAAGTTATTGTTAACAGAAATTTTTATTTTTTTATTGTTTAAATATATAGAAATTGCCGACTTCTTGGTCCATTTTCCATTGACCTGTTGATCCATTAACTCCAATAATTAATTCATTTCCAAGTTTCGAGTAGATGTCAATTGGATAGCTGATAACGGGTGAATCCAAAATATTACGAGTAGAATAAAATGATAATCTACCATTTATATAACTTAAAAATCCAGTGATATTATTATCAAAATGAGTTTGGGTTCCAGAGTACTCATTTGGCCCAACATATATCTGAGTTGAAATAATTTTACTATAAACCTGTTTAATTTGAGGGAAAAAATCAACAGCAACTGCGTCAGTTAATCCAATATGTCCATAATTTGATCCACCTGATCCATTATTGAATTGAGTTCCTTTTTTAGCAATTACAATAGCAACACCATCAGCCCAAGGATCACTATTTACACTATGGAGATAAATAGTAAATTTCAACGTCCAAGGTCCAGTGAAAACTCCTTCGTATAACTTTACAGATCCTAATCCACCAGTTCCTTGATCTCTTCTCTGTAATTGTACAAAGTTAGTATCGCTTGGATAGGACTGTGAGTCAGTTTTCTGGATCCATGTATCTGTTGGAAGATTTAAAACAGATCCTTGATAGATTTTAGCTTGTCCAATGAGATTGGATACTAAAAATGGAAGATTCTTTGGTTGCTCTAATTGTAAATCTGATAATAGTCTCTTGAATTCGTTAATGAAACTTCTCCATGAATTTGTAATCTTGATACACTGGTCTTTACTATACACTGGTTCCCCTTGTGTGAGTCTTGATTCTGGATTTTCGATTAGTGATTTCAATCCTTCAATATCAAAGAAGTACTCTTTAAATGGAATGGCATTACTAATCAATGTTTGTAGAATTGTGGGGTCATTTTTACGAATTAACAAACCATCAGAGCTTTTAGTTGGTTGAATATTAACTAATAAGGCACATGTTCTTTTTACAAAGAGTTCCATCATATTATTGGCGATTTTAGAAACCAATGATGTGTTGTAGTTACTATCATTTCCAAAATAAAAGAATATTTCATTATAGTCCAGATAGGAACCAGGTCGGAAAAAAGTATCTTCTTTTCCAATAAATTTATCTTTGGCAACTGACATATTTGGTACTTCTGGAGAATTGGAGTTTAACATATTAACAATATCACTAAATTTATATGCTGATCCAGAATATTTGAACAACTGTAGAAACAAGTCAATATTAGGAAAGGAGGATAGATACAACCCTTTAATATTTATTGGTGCTGCTGGCTGTTGTAACAAACTATCAGGTAATATAGAAAATAGAGATTTAAGATGATCGTTAGTCATTGGGTGGACATTGATATATCTGGAATTCTTTCCGTTCTCTAGATCCTTTTCATGATTGTCATAGGAACATTTAAACTGGGTCTCAGCGGCAACTCTACTACCACATTGGCAATACAGCTTATCAGATTGTAATATCAGATCAACTAGACATTTGGAACACTTCCAAGTCAGATAGTCTTTTGAACAGAATCTACCTGGACATTGCATAACAAGCGTAGATGAAGATAGGGAGTTTGGTGTTGAGTCCAATAAAACATTAATGTAATCAACAGTATTTAGTGCATCAGTTTGTATATTGAAATTAGAGGATTTCAGAACATTCTGATGATAGAATTCAATAAATGGCTTGTTAGTTGCTGGTAATTGGTGAATTTCTACATCATAGAGATAAAATTTTGATTTCATTTGACCATCATTTCCAACTCTATAGTAGAACGACAAGAATGATTTCAAATATTCATCAGTTAGATTGGACCGTGTATAGTTTAGAATATAGATGGTATTGAAAATTTTCTGACTGGTTATATAACGACTCTTTGGTAGTGATCTACCAATAACTGATATTCCATTGAATTCTAAAGCTTCATTAATTAGATCTAGTTTGGCAGATAAGCCACCCAATACTGGACTATAATGTTCATCAGTGTAATTTATCATCTCTTGATGTAAATCTACAAGTTTTTCGAGAATTTCATTGTCTCCTACCAAATGAGTTTTGGTTATGATATCTAATTGAGATTTTATATCATCTAGCTCCGGATTATATGAGTTTACATTATAGTCCAATAATGCCTTGTACATTAACAATTTAACATCTTTAAGAGAGCTACTTCTGATTGTGTTGATTTTGGTACTTATCAAATCTTCATATGCTTTAATGTGAGCTGAACAACTATTTATGAGATTTCCAATTGCATAGGTGGTGGTTGATAGATATTGTCTATACTTTTGGTGTTTAGATGAATAGTGTTTTAGGGTTGAAAGATACTTGTAGTAATTTTCATATTCACTGACTAGATAGGATAGAGTTTCATTGGGAATTGCTGTTGGTATAATCACGGGAATTTCTTGACTATAGACAACTGAAATAATACTGGCAAGAGGAACAAGAGTGTATTCAATAGCATTTCGTGAGGTAAATGTATTTAAGAAGCTATAGACATTATCAAATGAATTTGGCAGGGTGTTGGAGAGATGTGAGGCCTCAGTAGTGATTGAACATGAGAATTTATTGATAAATTCAGTTTCCTCAGCACTTAGAGCATAGCCAGACTTGTTCATTCGATCCAGAAGAGCATTTAATTGATGTTGTTGTTGAATTCTATCAGATTCATCAAACTCTTGTTTTTCAAAGAGAATTTGTAGATTGATTCCATATTTAATAGATGTGACAACCCAATGATCTGCCAATGAAATTAAATTCTCTTTTGATTTGATCAGAGGATGTATATTCATTTTGGTGTAATCAAATGATTCAATTCTGTGTTCTATTCTAAAAACTAAACCACCACTAATTATAGAATCTAAAGAACTGAGTGAAATTATGCTGTTAACTGTGGAATCAACTGTTACTTTTTGATCATTTGAAATATAGTAACACCCTAGTTTCTCATTGTAGTTTTTGTTACTGAAATATTGAGATGAGATATCTGTTTGATTTTTAATATTTTTACAATGATTTGGAAAATTATTGAATATATTATTATTATTGAATTTCTCTGTTGTGATGTTATATAAACTACCTAGTGATACATTTATACCAATAGATTGTCTTATTATACTCTCTATCATTTTTCTATTTACTAAACTCAAAAAATCATTAAAATATAAAATCTTTGACTTTCACACCCAATTATTTTAATGGAATATCATCATTTGCTTGGTTGCTAAAACAAATAATCTGCCGAATTAAGGACCTTGACATTTTTAAAAAAATTTGATAAATTAATCTATGTGTCCCAAAATTTTGTTTTTTTGTGTCTTTTGGACAAACACAAGACATTCTCCAAGCGAGGAACAGTTGGTTGAATTTTACTAAAACCTAGATCTGCATTATATCTACATCTCTGGATGAGTCTGTAGATTAAACTGATTTTATGAATTCAGTGAAATATAGTGATGTAATTTTGTAATTTTATTTTATTTCATGAGATAGAGGTTTGCAACTTCAGCATTCATTTTCTCGCTACCTGTACCACCATTTACAGAGATTGTAATATCATTACCCAATTGTCCATAGATATCAGTGGATATATTTAATGCCCAGATATTGTTAATAAAGAGACTTATCATTTTTTCATTGTAAATTAAATAACATTTGTTCATAGAATTTCTGGCATTAGTTAGCGAGTAAGATCCTGGTGTTGAAGTTGTTGGGTATGAAGTTACAACCATATCTTTACCAGGTAAAAAATTTATACCAAAGTCTACTGCAATAATATTAGTGAGAGTTTGGTATCCCTTTGAACGACCAGTTAGTGTACTATCAAAGGCAGGAGATCCAGTTTTTGAGAAAACAACTGCAATACCATCAGCCCAGTTAGTAGTTTGAGTATGACTGTAGAAATCAAATGCCAGTACCCATGGACCAGTTAATCTACCTTCAAACACTTTCATCGAGGTACAATTAAAAGCTGTAACAGCGGTAGTCAACAACAATATATAGTTTGTATTAGTTGCATATTTAGAACTATCAGTTCTTTTGGTTCCAGAGTAATTTGGATTAGTGAATAGGTCTTGTAAAGTTCCACTATAGACCTCTGCAGAAAAGCCAGGTACTTTTCCTATACCATCAGTTGGAATTACAGTGAGAGGGTTAGTTGAGAGTCCTGCATTGTTTGCAAAGATGGTAGAGTTGATAGGCTCTGCCCTGATCTCTGTATTTAGTTTGGTAAACTCTTCTATTAATTGTCTCCAACGGAACTGAATTTGATCTTTTAATGCACTGGCACGTAATGGGTTGGCACTAGAAGCATTATATTGGTCAATATGACTCCTTATACCATCGATATCAAAGAAATACTCAGAAAATGGTATTTTCTCTTGACCTAATTGGTACACTACCTTACTATCACTGGTTGTCTTGAGATTGATGAGGTAGATTTTAGTTCTGTAGGCTAGAATTGAGTGTTTATAGGTAGCTATCTTCTTTACTATTTGTTGATTGAAAGTAGAATCTGACAATAAGAAACATAGAGCATTAATCTTTGAATGATAGCTATTTGCTAGTGAAGTTGTCGAATCAATGTTTACAGTGGAAAATGACAAATTGGCGTTTAAACCAGCAGATGTTACAAAAAGCTTGAGAATATCTACAAACTCACTAACTACTAATGCTTTTCGGAATAGATTAATAAAAGTATTGGTAGATAATATATTTATCGAGGTTGTTACAGATAAGGAAGTTGTTCCATTTAATTGAAGTACTTCACTCTTTTTAATTGGAATTAATGATTTAAAATTTTGATTTAGTTCGAGATAAATTAGTTCTTTGGCGATTGGAGTTCTTTCATGTAATGCATCAGAGCATTTATACATTGAGGTTTGTGCCAAACCACTACCACATAGACAAAATAATCGATTGGACTGATAGACTATTACCTCTTGACATCTTGCACATTTCCAGTTTTTATATTCATTAACACATAATCTTCCTGGACACTTCATTTGAAGAGTATAACTTGGTGAATCAGTTTTAACTTTGTCACCATAAACAGTTGATTGATATTGAATGAGATTCTCTAATGATGTAATGTTTAAATCATTCTCTGTGAATCTTCCATTGTAGTGTTCGACATATGGTAAATCTTGTGAAACCTGCATTTGGATCAGTCCAACATCAAGGAGAATGAATGTTGTTTTGAATGAACCATCTATGGTATGATTGGAATAGAACTTCAAGAATGAATCCAAGTAGATATCAGTGAGAGTTTCTTTGGTGTAATGAAGAACATAGATATTATCATAGGTTGCTTGACCTGCAATAATGACTTCAGTTTTACTTTGGTTTTTCGTTATCATTGACATGTTACGATATTGTTGTATTTTGGTGACAAAATCAACATCTTTCTTTAACTGAAGGTATTCATCTTGGTTTACTGTAGTTGAGGTAAAACCCAATGTCTTTTGAAAGAATTGATCTTTCAATTGTTTTAGATCAGTTGTTGATCTTATCATTGATAAATTTGAATTCAAGAATGTTTGAAATTCAATAAATGATTTATCAATGTTGTTAACAATTTGGTCGAGATCAAAGGTTACATCATTGATGTATTCTTTGTATTCATTAGCTAATGACTGGTATTGTGATACTTCGAGTTGTTTATCGAGATATATTTCAAATTGGTTCAAAAGATAATATACATTAGATACTGGGAATGAGGGGACAGAAACAACAGGACCATGACTTATATTCAAAGAGTCTAACAATTGATATACAGGAGTGATCGTATATTCAATTGGTACTGATTTAGAAGCTACACTGTTTATAATTGCACTGATTTTAGGAATACCAGGAATTGAATCAAAGTCACCAACAATCTCAACAGAGAATGTATTTAAAAATGATTGTTCTTCATTACTTAATTCATAGTTATTTTCGTAACTGGTGGAATTTTGTATCTTATTGAGAAGATTAGTCAATTTTGACTCTTCAAAAACTCTTTCTGAATCTATGAATACTTGTTTTTCAAATGAAACCATCACAATACCTCCATTTTGTATGGAACTGACAAAATATAGATTTTGGAAGTTTGGAATGTTGAAAACTGAAGTGTTAGGTTCAACTGCCTCTATAGGTCCAAAATCAAAACTTGATATCCAGTTTCTATAAACTAAACCCCCACTAACCACAGATTTTGGAGATTTCTTTTGCAGGAACTTTGTTATGTTGTTTTCATTTTGATCATTTTTTTGTAAAATAAAAAGTTTTTGATCATTTTCAATTCTGCAAGCTATTAATTTTTTATCAATACTTTTATTACTAAAGTATCTAGCAGATAAATCCATTCTACCAATACCCATTGGGGCATAATTATAAAATAAATTTGCATTAATTAAATTATTTGTATTAATGTCAATTAAATCCCCAAATTTAACATGTCTTCCAAGTGATTGTAATATCATTTTAATGAAAATAGATTAGAAAATTATTTCTTTAGTTTGAAACATTATTGAAAACTGATATTTTAATCTAAAAGACCTCAAAGAGACTTTTTTTCAGGTTTTTAGATTTTTCTATTTTGTCCCACTTATTTTTTTAATTTAAATTCACCGAACAAACGAACGAACTATGACAATCACAAAAAATCATTTGATAAGGACCTTTCCCTTATAGAAAAAGCTTTTGATAATCTGAGAGATTATTTGTCAACTTAAAATTTATTTTTCACAACAACATATCAAATCATTATTGAATATTCCAATATATATGAGCAACAAAACACCAATTACAATCACAGATGAAGATTATTTCTATTACCCTACATCTGTAGAATGGACAAGAAGTAATTCAACTTCTGATTCAAATAATGCTTCAGGTGCTTGCCACATTGTTCCTGTTATGGTAAACATAACTACGAAAGTGGTTGAATTTGTTTTGATAGACTCTGGTAAATCAGAAACCCACGAAAAAATCCTATCATTTATGGATTTTATAAGATCCAAATTATATACACCAAAAATTATAGGGTTAATTTTATCACATTATGATAATGATCACTCTGGTGGTATTAATAAAACCATTGGTACATGGAATGTTCCAGGTAGTACCTATGAAAAATTTAAAAATTTCATTGTAACTGACGATTTTAAATTCTTTGCATATGGCTAGTAAGTATAATTTAAAAGATCCATAATATGGATAACTACTAACTTAATTTATAGTCCAAACTCAAATCAAATCTCAATGAAAAAAAAATTCACAGATTTTTTTTTCCCAGATGCATCGAAAGTAGCAACTCTTCCAACAAGTAACGCTGATATAAATTCACATGATGATGCATCCAGAGTTGTATATCAGTTAAGTTATGGGAAACTGTTAGTAAGAAAATGGTATCTTGATAATAAATCTACTAGTGAAACCCCATTAACAGTGGTGTATCGTAAACCTGCCTCCGGTACTTTCACCACACCTCATATCACACTGAAATCAGTTAAGGACCCAGAGGTAAAAGAAGATACAGCTCCTGCTAATCTAAATTCTCTTGTCACTATATTTTTTGGACCTGTCCATTATGTATTTACTGGTGATTCAATTTATCGTTATATAACTATTTTTACAAGATGGATTCCAAGAACCCCAACCATCTTTAATAAGTTAAAAAATGATTTGTTTCCAAATACCACACCTACTTTGGAGCAAATATACAAGGCAATGTTTAGTATAATTGATCATCAAAAATCAGAAGTTAATTTTGATACAACAACAATTGGAAAGGCCTACATAAAAATAGGTGGTAAAACTAGTGGTAAATTTGCATGTATGGAAATGGGTCATCATGGTATGTATAGTATTTTCTAAAACATCCCCCTAAATACTAATATACATGAAAAACTAAAAACAGGTAGTGTATGTAATGGCCTTCCATCTGCAAGGTTAAGTGATTCATATAATCAAATAGTGAATCCATCAAATCCTGTTACGACTTCACAGTTTACTGATGCTCAGGCTAGTAAGTAATTTACTATAATGAATATATTTCACATTTTACTAATTTTCTAAATAGCTGAAACACTAAAAAAAATTGTCGAGGTTTATGCAGAATATACAGATACACTTTTTGTAAACTCAGGTAAATATTTTCATAAAATTGTTAACTGCATTCATATTTACTAATATTTGAAATGTATATATAGCTGGTACAAGTTATCATGTATCTCCTAGATATTTCCCTCATCTAGAAAATTTTCCACTAATGATATCATATGCGTCACCGTATTTCAAACAAGAAGAAAAAACTCTTTCTAATGGAAAAAAAGCCAATCAAGCCTATGGTTATCCTAAGGATGTTATAGACAATAATGGTGTAGTTAATGATTTTGATTATAATTATAACCCATTAATTTCAAATGTAACAGTTTTCCAAACTATAACATCTAACCAGTGTAATAAATTTAAATTTCCACTAGATACCTTTACCAAGATTAATAAAATCAATGTATTTCAGTTCACAGAGATATATAGTCAGAAAAAGTACCACCCAATACTCAATCAACTCATTAGAGATACAGTTGCCTCTACAACGGCACCCACCAGTACACCACCTCCACCAAAACCAAAAAAATCAAAAGCAAAATCAAAGTTGGGGGATGCACCTGTTCTGGCAAATGTAAAAAGAAATATTATTCCTCCAAAACAATATATAGTTCAATCAACAACATCTAAAAAGGTTGCAACTATTAAAGGAATTAAAAAAAAGACTTCTAAAACATTATTTAATAACTATGTATCAAGTACAATGGTTCCTCATGAGTTTATTGTAACCTCACAATCGGCATTCACAGTTGATATACCTGAAGATATCTTCCAAAATGGTGGTAATGTTGATAGTAATGACACACCAGCAATTACAATCGAACCTTTTACATTCACTACTGAAAACTCACCTGTTAGAATAAATGATTATTTGGTACATAATAACTACTTCGAAGATACCAATCAGCAAGTTCTCTACCAATCTATAAAAAACTCAATTATCGGTACTTATAACTTCACATTTCCCAATCAGGTAGATTATGACATGACCAATCCATCCATTATCTTTAGAATGAATTACATTGAAACCACTAAACAACCAGTTGTAATTGGTCTATTATTCAAGAAAGCAATAGACGAGAATTCACCAATTACCGAATGTGTTCGTGTTATCAATATGGGAAAATATCAAACTTTAACTAGTTTAGATACTCCGTTATTGCCAAGCAATGGAACTAATATAATGGTTAATTTATATAAAGAACTGTCACCCAATATCTCATTTGCTTATCAGGTTAATTTCAATCCAGTAAGTGGTACTGCAGCTGGTGATTTTGGATTCTTCTCTCACACTGAACAAGAATTCTCACTCTATGATGTCTTCCAAATTCCATTTTTCCAAGAAATGAAAGATCATCTATCTACATTCTCTAC
Source organism: Tieghemostelium lacteum (assembly GCA_001606155.1). Lineage (NCBI taxonomy): Eukaryota > Evosea > Eumycetozoa > Dictyosteliales > Raperosteliaceae > Tieghemostelium > Tieghemostelium lacteum. The sequence goes on from LODT01000035.1 coordinate 1,189,492, forward strand.
CTACTTCAAAGATTTGATTCCATATGAAAATGGAACTGAACAAGAAGTAGAAACTGCTTTAAATGATTTCCTTCAATCTGTTAAAGTTAGATCATTAGATGGTGTATGTGAAGGTACACTTGACTTAAATAACTATGAATCTTTCATTCAGATTCCTAATCTACAACAAATTGAATTGATTTTAGATTTCACACCAGTAGCCAAGTTATTCACCATTCTGCATTTGGAATCTATATTCTTCAAAATTGGTTTTGGAAAAGGAATTGAGATTGATGATACATTAAACCCATCTGTTGATAAAACTGTATGGAATCTACAAGAATTCTCTATTGGTGGTATGTTTGCTGGACCTTCTGCAGGTACAGATATTGAAGTCATTTTGGATTTGAATATTGGTAAAGATGCATTTGCAATTCATTTCTATCAGATTCAAGCTGACCAAAGTACAGGTAAAACCGAAATTCCATTTAATGATTTCCACACTCATGTGAATAGTAATATCACAATCAACGAAGCACCAACCACGCCATTTGATTTCAGTAACCTTCCTCTTGTTGGTAATCTTGCATTGAATTCATTAAAAGGACTCAGTATCTATCTATCTTCTAAAACATACAAATTTGCAGGGTTCTATGTTTTAATTGATTTCCAACAAAAGATTCATTTAACACACAACATCTATCTCACTGATGCCACAATTGAATTAGAATCTGTCAATGGAAACGCAAGTCCAGGTAATGCACTAAGCTTTACTGATTTATCCTGTTTCTTTGAATTCGGAACCAAAGATGCAAACAATGTTGAAATTGAGATTGGAAAACTCTCAGTAGTATTCGATTCAAGTACAAATACCACTGTAGATGCTAAAGTTATGTTATACAGAGACAATGGTGAAGATACATCTCTGAAAACCATTCTTGGATATTTCATTGGTGCAAATGAAGTTAACAGTCTTCTTGCAGATTTCCCAATTTCTGATAGTGTTCTTCAAACATTTGCATTAGAAGAAATTGAATTAAAAATCAATCTCACAACTAAAACAATTGAAAGTTTCCATTTCAATATCTACACTGTACATCCAATTTCAATATCTACCAATGTTCAATTGGACCTCAACAACTTCACATTCAACTACTATAACAGTGGTCAGAATAAATTATTCAATTTATCATCTGAATTGTTCTTTAATAACAAAGAACTGAAATTCCTAATTCAAAGAGAGAGCTCACAAGATGGAACTGGAGATTGGAGATTTATCTTTGATTATGATTCGATTCAACAATGGTTACTTCTTCCCAAATACCAAGATGTTGTTTCATTGGGTTCTGATGATACATTTGTTGAAAATATTCTCGATGCAATTCAATTGAGAAAAGTTCATTTATCCTATGACAAAGGAACTGTCGGTGGAAGTCAAGTACTGTTCTACACTGAAATTGATAAATTGAAACTTGGTATTGCCTATTTCCAATCAAAAATCAACCTCTTCTTTTTGATGCAATATCAACTTGGTTCTAAAAATGAAGGAGTTCATGCAACATTCATTGATGATCTCATGGAACCAATTGATTTTGTTGCAAGTAAACTCTTTGGTAAACTCGATGTCAACTTCAAATTCCTCAGAATTGCCGATTACACTGATGATGCACAAGCTCAAACCCAATTGCTTCAAATGATCCAAAGAGATTCTGCTCTTTCTGAAATACAATCTCAATTCAATGGTTACATTGTTAATGACTGTCTCATGATATCATTTGAATGTGTGTGCGAATTCTTAAACACTCTTGAAAAGAACTTGGCAAGAAAAGATAATGGATCATCAAGTACCATTCTATTCTCTCTTGCAAAGATTTCTGGTGAATACAAAATCAAAGCAGCTTATGAATGTAACATTGAATTTGGTGGAAGATTCAAAATCAAAGAATTTAAAATAGAGGCTGACATCGTACCATCAACAGAACAATTAAGTATTACACTAGGCTGTACTGGCCAAACAACAACTAGAGGAATATTCTTAAGTGAAACAAGCAATATACTCTCTGGTCAAATTGGTGTTGCATTCAATAAATTGGGTGTCAATGTTATATTGGGAATTGAAGTTGATAACTGGTTCCAACCATTCGATATCAATTGGTTACATATCAAAAAAGTGAGAGTTGGTGGTGCATTCAATCCTGAAACTCTCATTTCTGCAATTGATCTCGATGCTGAATTTGAAATGATCGCACTTGAAGACCAAATTACAGCCAATGATATAAACCAATTACCAATTGTTGCCAAACAATATGAAGGTGTAAACACTGGAAATCCATCATTCATTTTCAAATTGAAACTTGATATCGGTCAAGATCTCTTTGATTTTGAGATTAATATTGAAAACCTTAAATTGATAACAGTATTCAGAGATATTCACCAAAGAGATACAGATTCTCAATTGTTGAAAGATATTGATATTCAAGAACTAAATCTTCAAGGAAGTAACATGAACAATCAATTGAAATTCGAAATTGAATTATCACTCACCATTCAAGATTTTGATGCATTCCTTAGAATTGGGTTCCTCGAGTCTGCTGGAAATACCAGTTTGAAAGCAATGGGTCTTTTCAGTCCAATTATTCTTCTCGATGGAAGATTAGAAATTGCCAATACCTCAAGAATTGAAAAGGATGCTTATGATCAAGGTTTACCAGTTCCCATATCAGATCCACAAATCAAAGCTATTGAAACATCAATTTTCAATTCCATTCAAGCAATGAAGAACAACAAAGGAACTAGACCATTAATTGAACCAAACAATGTAACACACAATACTCTCACTCAAAAAATCAATGACATTACAAGCAATCAAGGTGCAATGTTCCAACTCCTTCTCGATCAATCAACTATTGATATTCAAGTCAGTGCTGGTTTGAAGATATTGAAGAGTTATGGTGTTGTAACTGCATCAATCAGTAAAACTAAATTCTATCTCAGTGGTGCTTTGGTTTTAGGAAATGCATTCCAACTCATCATCGAAGCATTGGTTACAAAACAAATGTTGAAATTCTCAACCAACATTGAATGGGACTTTTCATTGACAACTCCTGATATCTATATTGGTTCAGTGAATGTATTCCCTTCAATAAATGTAACTTCTAAATTCAATGGTATGCTTGATGTCAGTATTGATTCATCTGATCTTTCCAATTGTAGGGTTGCAATTGAAGTTGATTTCAAATTGAATAATTCTATTCATCTTTATATTCCAAAATTCCAAGTCACACTCTCTGATCTTGAACACATTGCATCTAATATTGTCAACTATATCAAGAATAACTTTAAAGATATAATTCTTCCATTCTTGAAAAACAATCCAATTTCTCATTTCATCCTTGACACCATGCCCAATTTCTTCAAAAACTCTGCTAATCAATTGGCATTGTGGGCCAAAGAACTTGGACATTCAGCATCAGAAGTCAAAGATTGGTTAATTCAGAAGTTAGGACCAGATGCAGTTAAAACAATTTTAGTAAATATTTATAATCTAGCTTCTGATGCTGCTGATGCAATTTGTGGAATTATCAAAGAAGTTGCAAAGAAAGTAATTGATGATGTAATTGATAATGTTAAAAAAGGATGGAGTACAGTTAAACATTGGTGGCATTCAATATTTGGATTTATATTAGAATTTGGAGATTCTTCATCAATAATGTACAGCATCTCAGGTATCAATGTAAATCCAAACGCATTCTTCCACAAACATTTAGAGATTACCAATTACACTGTCAATATTGTTAGTGATGTTATATCCTTCATCGAATACAATGAATTGGTTTTTGATCTCTCAAGTATTCATCACTTGAAACCAATTCACTTTGACATTGCAAATCAACTTCACCAATCTCTCACAAAGTTCGTTAAACATCTTAAAAACTTAAATGTATTGGATAAGAGCAAATTAATGAAACCTCTTGAGAAAGTATTAGAATTCTTTGAATCAATGGTACACCAACTGACATCACTCACTGATGCTCTAATTGTTGATAGTTTCAACACAACAACCAACAAACACCAAATTGATCAATGGTTCAAAGATGGTACTCCAAAGATGTACAAAGCTTTCTTCATCAGACAAATGACCAGTTTTGTCAAATATATGATTTTATTATACAACAAAATATGTCCATTATTCCAATTCTATGACCAATTCATTAATACCTACAGACAATCACCAAAACATCAATTGACACAAATTTCAAAACTCAATGTGATGAAACATCTCAATTCATGTTTATTGGTAGATACACTTTCTGGAAATGGAAGTGTATTCACTAAAGGAACTGGAAAATACATTGTGATTGACAGTAGAATTCACAAAATCAATTCTGGAATTGTTTTAGGTGCAATTACAATCGACTCATTAGAAGTAGACAACATTTCACTTGCAGATTCTGATGATCAAATCAGAATTGGTGAATCACTCGAGAATTCAACTCTCTTGAAATACAGATTAAACAGTACTAGCCCATACAACTACTATCTTCAAGTTAATGGTTCAATCAGATTAATTGATTCATCAATGCAATCACATTTTGCAATCAATGATTCAACTAAAGTCACTGAAAAACCAGATCTTTATGACTATTTTGAATTACAACCCATAACCAAATTCAAATCTGAACTTGAAGGATTTACAATCAACACTAATTCATCATCAATCTTCAATGATGGTGCATTACAATTTGAAACTGGTCAGAAATCACTTGATGATATTCTCATTGGATCTATTATTCAAGTTAGTGGAACAACTTGTAATCTATTAGTTGTATCTCGTGAATTGGCCTTCAATATTGACCCTTCACTTTTAAATTCAGCAAGTCATGAAACCATTACTAATTTCTTGATCACTCTAGGTGTTCCTGTATCAGTTAAAGATGGTAGACTTCCAGTCTATCGTTTGACATTTGAACAAATTCCAGCTAGTTACAAAACCACAATTTCCAATACCATATTTTATGTTGAAAGAGACAGAAACAATACTGTAAGTCACCCAAGTACTACTAATCCACCAGTTGATACCAACAATACCTATGAATATTTTGCATTTGATCCATCTGCTAAATATATTACCGAAAATGAACCAGAAATCAGACCACAACCAATCGATTTGAAACTTCTTCTTCCAAAACTTCCATTGTTCACTTCAACTGATGCCTTCAAAAAAATATCCTATTCTGAAGATCTCTTTAATATATTATGGGTAACCAATGAATTTATTTTCTCATTTGACTTCACTTTAAGTGATATCAATAATGTATTTGTTCCAACAAATAACCTCAAATACTCAAATCTTGTTATCAAAAAAGATTTAATTCCAAAATAAGATCTCAATTAATTAAAAATAAATAACTATCTTTCCTGTATATGTTAATTTGAATCTGTTTTTAAATACTCTAGAACTAAGAATGTTCAAATAAATCAATTTTATTTTTTATAAATATAAAAGTCACCAATTTCTTGGTCCATAACCCAATCTCCTGTTGTACCATTTATAGCAATAGTTAATTCGTTTCCAAGTTTTGAATATAGATCAATTGGATAATTTAAAATAAGGTTTAGATTAGAGGAAATATCGTAAGTATAAACTACTAGTTGGCCATTTATATAACAGATATATCCAGTAAAGATATATCTGCTATTAACCTTATAGTTTCCTGATTTTATATTTGGACCAACATACACCTTTGCTAAAAGATTTGAAAATATATCGGAATATTTTTCAGGGAAGAAATCAACAGCAACTACATCAGTTAATCCAGCATGACCAAAAGATGATCCATTACCTCCATTGTTGTATTGAGTTCCTTTTTTAGCAATTACAATAGCAACACCATCACCCCAAGGATTCTTTGTACTATGTAGATAGAATGAGAATTTCATTGTCCAATATCCAGAGAAAACTCCTTCGTATAACTTTACAGATCCCAGTCCACTACCAGTTTGAGTTTTAGACAGCAATTGTACAAAGTTAGTATTACTTGGGTAGGACTGTTGTTTATCAGTTCTCTTATTCCAAGTACCCATTGTAAGTCTTGATATAGATCCTTCATAGATGGTAGCTTGTCCGCTGAGATTAGAGATTAAAAATGGTAGGTTCTGTGGTTGTGGTTTACCTAAACTTAAATCTACTATTAATCTCTTGTATTCGTTAACTAAATTTCTCCATGAATTAGTAATCTTGATACACTGATCTTTACTATATGCCCCATCTCCTTGTGTGAGTCTTGATTCTGGATTTTCAATGAGTGATTTAAAACCTTCAATATCAAAGAAGTACTCTTTAAATGGAATGTCATTGTTAATCAATATTTGTAGAAGTGCTGAGTCATTTTTACGAATCATTGTACCATCAGAGTTTTTGGTTGGCTGAATATTAACAAAAAACAAATACAATCTCTTAACAAAAGTATCATTTATGTTATTAATGATTTTTGTAACCAATGAATTGTTGTAGGTAGAATCGCTTCCAATGTAAAAGAATATTTCATTTAACATTATAATGTTATTATTAGTAGAATAAGGTAGGTTATTAGAGGTAACTGATAAACCTGTGATATCAGGAGGACTGGATTTCAGAACATTGGTGATATCATTGAATTGGTGTGCATATCCTGAAAACTTGAATAAATTTTCAAATAAGCTAGTGTTATTAAAAGTACCATCAAACAATCCTGTAATATCTAAGCTGCTTGATAATGGTTGTATAAGATCTTCTGATGCAATTGGAAACAGTGAATTAAGGGTACTATTAGTCATTGGATGTACACCAATGTATATTGAGTTATTTCCAGTTTCATCTTTATCATGATTTTCATGTGCGCATTTAAATTGAGTTTCAAGAGCTTTTCTACTACCACATTGACAAAACAACTTATCAGATTGGTATTTTAGATCAACTAGACATTTAGAACACTTCCATTTCAGATAATCTTTTGAACAGAATCTACCTGGACATTGCATAGATAGAAGCTTGGCATCTATTTTTGTGCTTGGTACCACATCTAATACCACATCAATGAAATCAACAGTATTTGGTACATCCGTTTGAATATTAAAATTGGAGGATTTTAGTACATTCTGATGATAGAATTCAATATATGGCTTCTCAGGTACTGCCTTTTTATGGATGTCCAAATCAAAGAGATAAAATTTTGATTTCATCTGACCATCATTTCCAACTCTATTGTAAAATGAAAAGAATGATTTCAAGTACTCTTCTGTCAGAATATAACGTGTATAGTTTAGAATATAGATGGTATTGTAGGTTTTCTGGCCAGTTATTACGTTCTGTGATCTACCAATGACTGATATTCCATTGAATTCTAAAGCTTCATTAATTAGATCAAGTTTCTCCGATAATCCACTAAATACTGGGTTGTCAGTATAGTTTTGCATCTCTTGATGTAAATCTACAAGTTTTTCGAGAATTTCATTGTCTCCTACCAAATGAGTTTTGGTTATGATATCTAATTGAGATTTTATATCATCTAGCTCCGGATTATATGAGTTTACATTATAGTCCAATAATGCTTTGTACATTAACAATTTAACATCTTTAAGAGAGCTACTTCTGATTGTGTTGATTTTGGTACTTATCAAATCTTCATATGCTTTAATGTGAGTTGAACAACTATTTATGAGATTTCCAATTGCATAGGTGGTGGTTGATAGATATTGTCTATACTTTTGGTGTTTAGATGAATAGTGTTTTAGGGTTGAAAGGTACTTGTAGTAATTTTCATATTCACTGACTAGATAGGATAGAGTTTCATTGGGAATTGCTGTTGGTATAATTACAGGAATTTCTTGACTATAGACAACTGAAATAATACTGGCAAGAGGAACAAGAGTATATTCAATGGCATTCAGTAACTTGAAGGCATTTAAGAAATTATAGACATTGTCTAGAGACTTTGGTAGGGTGTTGTGTAGCGCTGCCTCAGTAGTGATTGAACATGAGAATTTATTGATAAATTCAGTTTCCTCAGCACTTAGAGGATATAGACGAGTGGATGTGAAGCTTTGAATACGATCCAGAAGAGCATTTAATTGATGTTGTTGTTGAATTCTATCAGATTCATCAAACTCTTGTTTTTCAAAGAGAACTTGTAGATTGATTCCATATTTAATAGATGTGACAACCCAATGATCTGCCAATGAAATTAAATTCTCTTTTGATTTGATCAGAGGATGTATATTTTGTTTGATATAATCAAAGGATTCAATTCTATGTTTTCTTCTAAACACTAAACCACCACTAATTATAGAATCTAAAGAACTGAGTGAATTTATACTGTTGATTGGGGAATTAACTATTACTTGACCATGTGAAATATTGTAACATTTTAGTTTTTCACTGTAGATTTTGTTACTGAAATACTGTATATTTAGATCAGGCTGATTTTGAATCTTTTTAAAATGATTTGGAAAATTATTGAATATATTATTTTTATTGAATTTCTCTGTTGAAATGTTATATAAACTACCTAGTGATACATTTATACCGATAGATTGTCTTGTTGTTACTAAACTCTCTGTCATTATTTTAGTAATATCTAACTAGAGTTTTTAAAAAAAAAACACCTGATCATGATTTGTAACTTTCACACCACAATGGCGATAACAACTTGTTTCTTGTGAAGTTTATTTTGAAAAAGTGATCAAGAGTTTTTCAAGGGAAAACGCTCCTTGAAAAATTTGGGACAAAAATTAAAAATCTTGAGCTGAAGGTTCAGATTTTAGTGTCTTTTCAGAAATTTACCTTCATGAATTATCAAAGTTATAAACTTTTATAATAAGGAACAAACTGAACTAAAATAAAATGAATTTTAAGTAACATCAATTAAAATAAAATTTTATTTCCATAGATAGAGATTGGCAACTCTAGCATCCATTGTAAATGTTCCTGAACCACCATTTAATGAGATTGTTAAATTATTACCCAAAACAGTATAGATATCAACTGTGAATGTGAACATTAAATTATTATTTACAAATAGAGTTAATGTTTTTTCGTTGAATATCAAAAAACATTTCTGAACAACATCTCTGGCACCTACTATAATGCCTTGAGGTACACCTTGAGGTAAATTTACAGGCGTTAAGTTACAGTGAATATCAAGGTCACTACTACTATATAATGGAGATCTGACACCAAAATCGACAGCAAATATATTGGTTTGTTGGTAATAACCTTTTGAACTGCCAGTTGAATATAAATTAAAAGCAGGAGACCCTATTTTTGAGAAGACCACGGCTATACCATCAGCCCATTGAGATTTGACAGATGGCGCGGTACAGTAGAAATCAAATCTAAGTACCCATGGTCCAGTTAATATTCCTTCAAATATTTTTATGGAAGTGCATGTTGCAGCCCATGCATTTGATCTCAACAGTGAAATAAAGTTTGAATCTGTAGCATAATTTGAACTGTCGTTTCTTCCAATACCAACATTTTGTAGAGTTCCACTGTAGATCTCTGCAATAAAATTGTAATTATTAGGAATTTTATTTCCTTTACCATCAGTTGGTACCACGGTTAGAGGATTAGTTGTGAGATTTGAGTTGTTTTCAAAGATGGTGTTGTTGATAGTTTCTGCTCTAACCTCACCAATTAGTTTGTTAAACTCCTCTATTAATTGTCTCCAATTCGATAGTATTTCATCCTTTAGAGCTATAGAATGTAATGAATTTGCACCACAGTAATTGTATTTGGTTATAAGATTCTTTATACCAACAAAATCAAAATAGAATTCAGAAAATGGTATACCCTCTCTCTCTAATAGATAGAGTACATCAGTATCACTAGTGGACTTGAGGTTGATAAGGTAGATTTTAGTTCTATAGGAGACAATAGAATGCTTGTTGGAAATAATCTTCTTGATTATTTGTTGGTTGAAGGTAGAGTCTGACAAGAAGAAACATAGTGCATTGGTCTTCGACAGGTAATTAACGTATATTGGACTAGTTGTATCAAAGTCTAGAGATGTAATTTTCAAGTTGGAGTTTGAAGTTGCAGTTGTTTCAAAGAGTTGAAGAATGTCTACAAAGTCATTAGTGACAAGGGATTTTAGGAACATACTTTCAAATTCAGTGATTGGTAGGGCAGGTGAGGTAGTTATCAATAAATTGATATTTTTTTTCAACTGAACCACTTCACTCTTTTGGATAGGAATTAATGATTTATAGCTTTGATTTAGTTCGAGATAAACTAGATCTTTGGTGACTGGTGTTCTGTCATGGAATTGATCAGAACACTTGAACAGTGAAGTTTGTGCTAAACCACTACCACAGAGACAAAAGAATCTATGAGATTGATAAGTTATTAATACTTGACATCTAGCACATCTCCAGTTTTTATAGTTATTCAAGCATTTTCTACCTGGACACTTCATTTGAAGAGTATAACTTGGTGAATCAGTTTTAACTTTGTCACCATAAACAGTTGATTGATATTGAATGAGATTCTCT